>CM042219.1:22369553-23008303 GCA_023566465.1 Cottus gobio | reverse complement strand
ACCAGAAAACTATAACGGAGGCCATATGAAGATATAAAAAAATTAGCAGGAGAGCATTTAAGACCAGTGCTCCCGGGAAGCTGTTTGCATATTGTGTGTGTGTGTGTGTGTGTGTGTGTGTGTGTGTGCAGACCTACTGCACTGTAGTTCTAATATTAGATCCCAAAGTGGGATCCAGGGACTGCCAGCGGGCCTTCAGGGAATCGGATGGAGCCCCAAGACAAATGAGCAGCAGTTGAGTTTCCCTCTATTTTTGGACGTTAAAGATGTCTATTACGCCTTTTTTCACTCGGCCCTGTTGGTCTCACAGTCTCATCTAACACAACATATACACAATATAACATCAGCCCTTTCTTTGATTGGGTTTAATACAAAACATGATATTTTAACGCATGAAAAGTAAGTGAAACTGAATTGTGAACAATGCTGAAAGTGCATTTATTACGATTTTGAGGTAGTTGTCGTTTACTTGTGTCTACATTTGTATGCCACTACATTACAATTCGGTTGGAGATTTGACTTTTTACTTCTAAATACAAGCCTAACATCTGGTTGCTGCTTTTCAGGTTAGAATTTTGAGGCAAAACATCTAATAAAATATGAAATATCATACGGTGTGATACCCAACAATAAATCCACCTTGACTAATCAATTAAGATACTGATAACATGTGAATGCCCCAGTAATAACAAACAAAACAACTAATTATATATATATATATAATACCTCATTATTAAAAGGGCTATTCTGATAAAAAATAAATGAAAAAATCGTAGCACTTTTACAGCCTTATGTAACATTTTGAATGCAGGACTTTAACTTTGTAATTGTTTTGTATTATGGCATCGATCAAGTATCTGGATACTTATTCCACCACTATTATATAAATGCTAATACTGAGTACAGTGTTGCCCATCATGCATTGTTCTCTCTGACTCCCGGTGAAGCATAAAGATGATGTCTGGGCTGCTGTGCTGGAGCTGTGCCACACCTTTGGGTTTAGTGACTCGACATCCCTGCTGAGTGCGGAGCAGCAGCACGGCTGCTGGTGAGAGCACCGCCATGCAGAGACACACGCACAGGGACACTGGGTTGGGGTGCACTTTGAGGCGGAGGAGAGGGGACCAGTCACATGCTCCGACTTGCTCCGTCAGTGTCAAGTTATCCGGGTTTAAGAATACATCTCTCCCAGCCCAAACTTTCAAAATAAAACGCTTGTCGGAGTAGGTTTTATTTTTATTTATTGTTTTTTATCGTTTAATTCACTTATCATTGATGTGGTCAGTTCTGCACTGGATGGAAGCTGTGAGTCCTAAAAGTCAACATGGAAATAGAGAAATTAGTTGGTTAAAAATTAAATTGTTGGTTACTGATGGCAAACATTGTCTGTTTCTCTTGTTACTCAAGTAATGTGTTCACTTCAACAAGGCGACTAGTGCAGCTGGTAAAGTGCTCCTCACAGGTTTGTTTATTCACTATTACTGTGTTTTATAGTGTTTACTACCAAAGAGACTGCTGGAGGAAAAGCCTAAATTATATATGTATGGTCTGATATTCAACAAGCTGTAACGTGTCCCCTTGGACTTGACAGTTAATTAATATAACACCAGCCATGAACTCACCTGTAAAACAACTCCACATTTGCATCAAGCTCCGCCCCATAATGCAATCTGATTTTCATCATCTTTTTTCCTCTCCAAATATTTGCTCAAACGATCGATATTTCTCAAGACCGTGTGGCTTCCGGGACCAGGCCGTCTTATTCTGAAGGCACCTCCGGTCTGGCTCTCTCTGGCGGGCTTGACGCGGCTCTCCCTCCCTCTCCCCGGTGCGCCTGAACTCCGGTACCTGAACACCGCAGAGCGCGTCCAGCGGCTGAGGGGACGCAGACGCGCAGGGGAGCCACCTGGTTGCGTTTAACTTTACTTTTCCCGGTTATTAAAACTTCTGCGCCACATTGCTCTCTGATTTTACGCCTCTTTGTCATCCTCCCGAGTCCCGACTAACGGACTGAGTTTGGATATCGGCAGGGGGGGAGGAGGCAGAGGACCAGCGGGCGGCTCTCCAATGGAGCACCAGGGCTCCAGCTCAGGGCGCACGGCGGACCCGGAGTGAATGACGCCGGTGGATGGACGCTGCACCCCGGTAAGGACGGCAGGCAAAGTTTGTTTTTGTTTTTGTTTTTTTGCTGCTATAATACACTTTTGTCTTTGCTCTCCTGTCCCGGGCACTGCGCTTGGTGGATGCCCGTGGCACAATAGAAAAATGTACAGATCCTATGATGTCGCTCTTTGTCAATGGCGGAGTGTCTTCCTCATAAAGGAAGACATTTAAATAATATCCTCATAACCCGGTAAAGTGGTGTGCTATATAAGTTAGTGGCCTTAATGTACTTTAAGGTAAGCCTATATATGTATATTTATATATGACATCATATAATATCACAAGACAATTCCTGAGATGTTTGGTTTTACATCATTCTACCTTTTATTCTCGGATTAATTAGACTATTTTGGTTTTAGTGTATGCTGGGAAACGCTGAAGCCTCAGAGACATCGTCGGTACATGTAACTGGTTGGCCCTCAGGAGGATTTGTGCATATCACTGTATAACACTAAGAGTGAAAAGAAAATGTTTGAATTTATGTATATTTGTTGTCTGCCCTGGTTTTATTGAGCACCATGCTGTTGTACATTCTTGGTAAAAAGATTAGCCAATTTATGCATTTGTGATGATTGCACACTGCACAGTAGGAAGGAATACAAAACTTAATTTGTTTCAGAGGTCTTATAGAGAGGTGTGAATATATTTAGTTCTGGTGACTGCTTGAGAGGATGATTTAATTTCCACATGGCCCGGCTGTTAGCAGGGGAGGCTCATAATGAGTGTTTAAAGTCTTTTCAAAGGGCCCATCAGCAGGTTTTCACTGTGCAGAAAGGATGGCTTTCTTTTTTCTTTTTTCTCCCCCCCCCCCAACGGTTGATTGATGTCCGCCCATCAGCTACGGTTGAATCCCAACAAAAAGCCTTAAACTGTGCCGGCCCTGCACTCCTAGCACAATCCAGGCGACGTGCCCATAATAAAAAATACACGGGAACGAAGGATAGCGGCAGATTCAATCTCATTATTTTCATCAAACGCACACACACAGAAACACTCCTATCTCCGCTGTGAACTTGAATGCCAGCCCTCCTCTTGTCCTGTCACACGGTAGGCCGAGGATAATGCCTGCACAGACTCGTTGCTGGCCCGGACTTCTGCTGTCCTGATTCTTCTTTATGCTCATTTCCCCCAAATCATGCAGCTCTTGCTCCAACTTGATAACAAATTGGTAGCTTTTGGAATAAATTTGCCAGTATCTCGAGGGGATCAATAAGCAATGGAATGAGCGCCGGGGAGCGTTTGCTGTGCACTCGACACAATGTGGACTGTGTCACGTGCTCCATCTCCCATCTTTTCCTGCCAAACTCCACTGCATGCTGCCCAATAAAGCAGAAAACGGGATGACATTTTAAAACAGGGAATAAATCCGCTCCTGTGATCACGTTCCTAATTTAAACCGAGATTAGCATTCAGTTTGACACTTCCTTACATGATATTCCAATGCTTCAAGAAATTCCTGTCAGTACTCGTACATTTTAACCACAGGCTGCTGGAGCTCGACAAAGTCACTGCGTGTCGTGAGATAAAATTATAGCTCAAGAAAAAAAAAGTATTACTCAGAGAGCTATAAGTAATCATCGTAAGTGGGAATTGATTGTAAATGAATAAAATACCGCACACTTAATTCTCCCCATGAACAAGCTGTCTACGCCACTTTCTCTCTGCATGTCCAGATTGTTTAAAGCCAGCCTGGATTAAAAGCATCAGCAGTAATGGCCTGTTGTCATCACTGAGTTGTCCAGCTGTAGGATTAAAATGAAGTGGTCTAAGTGCTTCCGGTTGCCTGCAAGGACTCTGTTTGCACCTCTGCTCTCGTCCCTTCACTTCAGTCTGTTTATGTTTTTGGTAGATTAATGCTTCCTGCAGAGGATTCCTGCCCCTCAAGGTCCCTTATTGTTTCAGAGAAAAACAAAGAAGGATCTTTTGTTCCTACGCCGCTTAGCTCAGAGGGCGAAGGGTCTCACGGCCAGTCAACGCAGTGGAGCTGCACCACATGCACCACATGCACCACATGCACCACATGCACCACATGCAATCACATGCACCACATGCAATCACATGCACCACATGCAATCACATGCACCACATGCAATCACATGCACCACATGCATCACATGCACCACATGCACCACATGCACCACATGCATCACATGCACCACATGCACCACATGCATCACATGTGTTGCCCTGCGCCCTCTCTCAGGTTCGGGCTGTTCACAGCACGGCGATGACGGGCGACCAGGACTCCGACCTGCATGAGCAGCACAGAGGACCAACGCAGGAGGAAGGGGATGAGGAGGAGGAGGGGGAGAAGGTGCATGTGTCAGTTGAGAGAGAGGAGAGGGAGCAAGGGGAGGAAGAGGAGGAGGCGGAGGAGGAGGAGGAGGAGGAGGAGGAAAAGGAGGAGCTGCCGTATCCCACTCTAGCACCGGTGGTTCTTTTGGCTCTGACCCAAACCAGCCCGCCCCGCTCCTGGTGCCTTCGAGCTGTTTGCCACCCATATCCTTCACTATCGGTGCACCTGAAGCACTGCGAGAGAGTGTGTGTGTGTGTGTGTGTGTGTGTGTGTATGTGTGTGTGTGTGTGTGTGTGTGAGAGATTCTGTTTAGAGAAAGCGAATGAATGTGAGCGAGACATTGTCTGTTTGTGTTTCAGCTCTGCACGCTCTCAAAGCCGTTGTACCTACAAGGCTCCTAGAGCCGAGATGTTTACTTTAGCCCTAAACACAAGAGAGACGGGAAGAAGGTCAGCATTGTGCACGCCTGTGTGTGTGTGTGTGTGCGCGTGTGTGTGTGTGTGTGTGTGTGTTTGGAAGAGCGCAGGTATTTCCTTGGACCCATTAGTTCTGGGAAAAGATGGGTAACATTTTTCCCTGATAGGACGTTTCCATAGTGACAAGCCCTAATGAATCTCCTGGGTTACAGCCGGCTGTCAGCTGCATTGTTACCGGCCTCCGTTCCTCCAGCAGGAGTCACAAACACTAAGAACTCCTCCCAACCTCCCTCCACTCGCCTCCCATTCCCCTCCCTGTCTCTCACTCTCCGTCTCAAACCTCTCTCTTCCACTTCTGCTGATGACGTGAAGGTGTGTGTGTGCGTGCGCGCGTGTGTGTGTGTGTGTGTGTGTGTGTGTGTGTGAGAGCGGCTATGAATACTCTGAAGCATGCATAAACGTCAGCAACACCTCAGGGATTTGTCAAGGGTTTTCAAATTGAATATTTTCCGCTGCTTATGACTCCGTGTGTGTGTGTGTGTGTGTCTCTGTTTGCGTGTGTCGCTGTGTCGGGTATTTGCCACCGTCAGCACTCTGTGTTCTCTATGAAATATAAATACATAATTGCTGAATAAATAAAATGTACACCAAAAAGGAAAAAAGAGGGGGAAAAATAAACGCCGTCAACACAACTCCTCTGTGGCCTGCTGGGTCGTTACCATGGTCGCATCCCAGATTATTGTACGCTCACTGTGTCAGCACTAACTTACTGGACACACACACACACACACACACACACCCGCGCGCGCACACACACACGTGAATGCCCTCACACAAACGAGGGAATCTCCCATAGAGAGGCACTTTAGAGGAATCACCTGGTTGCTTGGCAACAGCGTAGCTCTGCCCCGGCGGCCCGCTTACTTCCGATTGCAGAATTTGTTTGTTTGTGTGCGTGTGTGTGTGTGTGTGTGTGTGTGTGTGTGTGTGTGTGTCCGTCAGTCATCTCGTGTGTTTGCGTGTCCACGCAGCATGGCCACTGGCCACTGGTCCATTATATGATTAAATATATACATGTCGATACTTTATACTTACGCTGTGTGTGTGTGTGTGTGTGTGTGTGTGTGTCTGTGTGTGTGTGTGTGTGTGTGTGTGTGTGTGTGTGTGTGTGTGTGTGTGTGTGTGTCTGTGTGTCTGTGACTGATCTGCGGGGGAAGTAATGTGGGTGGACGTTGCTCGACAGGGACATTAATGTGAGCTCACTGGGAGGGGGGGGGGAGGAGGGGCAGTCCCCGAGAGCTGTAAGTCCCATTCCTTCCTGAGGTGACCCCTCCTCCCCTCCTCCCCTCCTCCTCCCCTCCTTCCTTTTTATTTTTTATTCCTTGCACTCAGTCCATATTACAAATTCATTTCCTATCTCGTGTCCTTCCATTTCCTCCCTCTCAGAAACACAGTCCTCCTCCTTTGTGCCGTGTTTACACCGTACTGTACATCTCTCCACCCCTATGCACATCCATCCAACACAATTATCCGACACACACACACACACACACACGCGCACACACACACGCACACAACGGTGGCTTCGGCTATTATATAACAGTCTTTGTACTCCTGCGAAGCTTCATTGATTTGTGTAATTTCCTGTTTCTTTTGAGGTTGGAGACGTTAGATTCCCTCCAAGTGTGGAACGAGATGCCTACTTTGTGAACGCTGAGCTTTCCCATGCAACACATGACACACATAGAGACGCACACACGCACACGCACACGCACACACACACACATCACTTATTCAGCAGTGCATGAAACATTCAGAGCGTTTCCTTTTGTTCAAAGATGAGAAAAGCTGTATGTGTCACTCCTTTACTTGTACCTTTCTCTGCCTGTCTTTCTTCTTCTGCACGCGCTCTCTTTTATTCCTTCTCTCATCACCCTTTACTCAATATCAATCCCCTGCCCTCCTATTTATCACTCTATTTTCTTTTTTTTTTTTAAACTGCCTCTTAATTGGGTTGTGGTGAGCGTGTGCGTGTGTGTGTGTGTGTGTGTGTGTGTGTGTGTGTGTGTAAGGGAGAGGCGGGTGATAGGGAGACGATGGACAGGAGGAGGTCTTACTCAAAGTAGGGTGAGCTGTCATTTCAGCCAATTAACGGGATTCCTGCAAGTGTTTCCATGGTTACCAGCTGTCACCACTCTGAGGGGGTGGAGCCAGAGGATTTGACAACTTCACAGTATCTTAACTTGAACCCCGTTCAGACACTCTCTCCCTCTCACACTCTCTCTCACACACACACACGCACTCAAACTCACACTCACACTTACACACACACACACACACACACGCACACACACACACACACACACACACACACACACACACACACACACACACACACTCACACGACATACTTTGAGCTTAACTAGGTTACGGTTAATCAAGTCTGTGTGTGTGAAGACCAGAGTGAAAGCAAAGAGCATGAGGAAGCTGGTGAGCAGGTTGCTCATTCATAAACAGGATTTTCCTCCAAACCACACATATTCAGATCAATGCCTTTAGTGTAAGGAGCCCTTTATTGGCTTTAGAACTTGTTTTTATTCATGGTCATCACATCAATGCACAGCAGGCCAGTTGTGTCGTTAATAAAAGTCGCTTTTGGAGGGCCCCGTTAAGCCTCCTCTAAAGCCTGTTCATTAAGGCAGCTCTTAAATGAAGCAGGTAGACCTCTATGGTTGAGGTAAAAAGCATGCAACAGCTGGCAATTTCCTCTCATTTCGTGCACACAGTCTTTTCAAAATAGACTTCTGTCTTCACAGGAAGCCACAGAGAAATCTACTTCATTGGGTTTAGGAATAGGCTGTCGTTTGGGTTAAATCCAATGGCGAAAATCCATGGCGAAAATCCAAACACGCAGACGACCTGCACGCCTATCACTCTCTTCTCGCCTCCTTCTCTGCCTCTATCTCTGCAGCCAAAAGCCTGTTCTACCAATCCAGAATTGAATCTTCTTTCTCTAACCCCAAAAAACTCTTCTCCATTTTTTCCAACCTCCTAGACCCCCCCTGTCCTCCTCCTCCCTCCACCCTTCTACCGAACCACTTTGTCGACTACTTTACTAAAAAGATAGATGACATACGCTCCTCATTCACTGATCCCCTGCCCATAACTACATCTCCATTAACATTATCCGCCTCCCCTTCACTTTCCTCTTTCACCCCTCTGTCCCCCAACCAAGTTCTTACCTTGGTATCCTCTGCCCGCCCAACCACCTGCCCCCTTGACCCCATCCCATCTCACATCCTCCAGTCTATTGCTCCTGACCTTCTTCCCTTTCTCACCCATCTAATTAACACCTCCCTCTCAACTGGTTGTTTCCCTAACTCTCTGAAGGAGGCAAGAGTTAACCCTCTCCTGAAGAAACCCACTCTCGACCCGTCAGAAGTCAACAACTACAGACCTGTCTCTCTCCTTCCCTTTCTTTCCAAAACCCTGGAGCGAGCTATCTTCAACCAAGTCTCCTCCTTCCTCCACCAGAACAACCTTCTGGACCCTCACCAGTCTGGATTCAAGGCAGGCCACTCAACAGAGACTGCCCTCCTTGCTGTCTCAGAGCAGCTTCACACTGCGAGAGAAGCCTCTCTCTCCTCTGTCCTTATCCTTCTGGACCTTTCTGCTGCCTTTGACACAGTGAACCACCAGATCCTCATCTCCTCCCTCCAGGACCTGGGTATCTCAGGCACTGCGCTCTCCCTCCTCTCATCCTACCTCAGTGATCGGACCTACCGGGTAACCTGGAGAGGATCTGTGTCTGAACCTTGTCCTCTCACTACTGGGGTCCCTCAAGGCTCAGTCCTCGGTCCTCTCCTCTTCTCCCTGTACACCAACTCTCTTGGCTCCGTCATTCGCTCGCATGGCTTTTCCTACCATAGCTATGCTGATGACACCCAACTGATCCTCTCGTTTCCACAATCGGAAACACAGATAGCAGCACGAATCTCTGCTTGTCTGACTGACATTTCACAATGGATGTCCGCACACCACCTGAAAATTAACCCTGACAAGACGGAATTACTTTTCCTTCCAGGAAAAGTCTCCCCCACTCACAACCTGACGATTACTTTCAACAACTCAGTCTTGGCCCCGACCCCGACTGCCAGGAACCTCGGTGTGACCCTTGACAGTCAACTCTCCCTGACTGCCAACATTACCGCAACAACTCGTTCCTGTAGATTCATGCTGCACAACATCAGGAGAATACGTCCACTTCTCACCCAGAAGGCGGCACAGGTTCTCGTCCAGGCTCTGGTCATCTCGCGCCTAGACTACTGCAACTCCCTCCTGGCGGGTCTACCTGCTGGTGCCATCCGACCGTTGCAGCTCATCCAGAATGCAGCAGCTCGACTGGTCTTTAACCTCCCGAAATTCACCCACACTACTCCGCTTCTCCACGACCTTCACTGGTTACCGGTGGCCGCCCGCATCCGCTTCAAAACATTGGTACTGGCGTACCGTGCAACGAACAGATCTGGTCCAGTCTACATCCAGGACATGGTAAAACCTTACACCCCAACTCGTGCGCTCCGCTCGGCTTCTGCCAATCGGCTTGTAGCTCCGTCACTGAGAGCTAAACACTCAACAAAGTCTCGACTGTTCTCTGTCCTGGCTCCTCGATGGTGGAATGAGCTCCCCATTGACATCAGAACAGCAGAAAGTCTCTACATCTTCCGTCGCAAACTAAAAACACATCTTTTCCGACTATACCTTGAATAAAGGAAGTAGCACTTTAGTAGCACTGAAATGGCTCTTACTGATAGCACTTTGTAGTTGAACTTTTTGTCGAAATTGTACCTTCTTGATTCTTGTTGTTCTGATTCTTGTATGTAACCGTAGAATGCACTTATTGTAAGTCGCTTTGGATAAAAGCGTCAGCTAAATGAAATGTAATGTAATGTAATGTAATGTTAAAATAAGTATAGATGTCCCGTAATGTTACGGTGTTACCTGGTAACCATGTTACCTGGTAAATTGACTTTTCCATTCACACGGGGAACCGGCCTCCTGGCTGAAAGGTCGCTGTTGTTTGGACCGACTCCCCATCCCCCCCCCCCCCCCCCCCCCCCCCGCCCTGTTTGGGCTTTCGTGATCTGTATACTTCCTCGTTCATGAATACTTGGATAACACACGACATAATCTCATGGGATATCTACGAATTATTAATTATTTTTCTTCGGTTTAGCTACATAGAGCCTGAGACAAGCCTGACCAATAACCATTGGCTTAGAATATTTTATTTCTAAAAAAAACAGCAATCCTATATTGCCATTAAGATATTTGATCATAAATCCAAGTATTTGACAAATTAAACATTGAATGCAATGGTGGTGCTGGGTGACAAGTCAGAGGATCCCCATAGTCTTTAGGGTGCATCCACTGGGTACAATGAATATGTAAACCAAATATCATGGCAATGCATCCAGTAGTAGTTTCAATATTTCAGTCTGGACCAGTCAAAGGAGCCATGTGGCTACAGAAAACATATCATATTTTAGTTAAGAAGTCCTTAATAGGCACTTGCTGGTTCCTCCGTCTTGTAATAAGCCAGTAGATCTGCAATTATAAGAGTTAGCAGTCACTAAATTGACTTTACATCATGTTAATGCGACTAAACTGTTAAAAAAACGAGCTTTTTTTTCAGAGAGCGAGAGGAGTCTCTTCAAGAGTAAGGTACAAAGACAGACTGTCATATGGAGGAGGAAATATACTCCACCAGCCAAAGGGATTTTTACAACCTGGCAGCCCAGAAGTTGTTCTCCATAATAGTTTATAACTGATGTATAAAGCTGTAAAAGCTCGGGTGTCTTGTTAGACCGTGGTACCGCATTGGAAAAATCAAAAAGCTTTTCAAGCCAGAAAATGTGGCCACATATTCTGTGTGTATCCAGATGGCCTGTGTGTCCCTGTGGGTGATCCTTTTAAGTTAATGAACATTGCATATGAAAATGTTCCCACAGGCTGCCCCTAGCATGTGAATCCCAGCCAAGGGTGGAGGATGATGCCAGAAAGATCAGGGCGATGTGATCGGATTTGATTTATAATGTCTGCCTGACCTTTATTACCTGTGTTGGCCAATCGAGGAGAGAGAGTTGGAGAGCACGAGAGACGAGGAGGAGGCGGTGGCTCTTGGAGGGGGAGGGGGGGAGGAAGAACAAGAAGATGAGGCAATTAGGGAGATAGAACAAAGCGTGGAGGCCACGTAACATTTTCAGTTGTTTACACTTACAAACTTGTGTTAACCTCTTTCATCCCGCTGTTCGGCTGCTTTTTCCTCTCCTTCTCCTCATCTCTCATCTCCCCTTGTTTCTCACCCCCTGTTTCCATTCTCCACCACCTCTCGCTCTCTGCATCTGCATCCCGTCCTCACCCCATCAGTCTCTCCGCCTCTCCATCCCTCCGTCGGCGTTAATTATTAAGTGTAGTTGTAGTTTATCTGTTGGCTGAGACTCAGGTTTCTGCCAGAGAGACTAAAGCTCCGCCGAAGGGCAATCTTTTGTGGAGATGTGGAGAAAGAGGACGGGAAGGGCGATTGGTGAGAGAGAGAGAGAGAGAGAGAGAGAGAGAGTGCACGGCAGAGCACAAAAGATATGCAAGAAATGATACGGAATGAAGATGAGAAATTACACCGCAATGTATGAAGCAAGGGGGACACAGAGAGCGGGAGGAGCCGAGCAAAGAGAAAAATAATTGGGCCAAAGAGAGGGGAAGAGGGCGGCGGAGGGAAAATGAGAAATGATGGAGGGAAAGGTTGAGCGTGATGGCAGATAAAGGAAACGCCGGTGAACAGAGCGAGGGAGCAGGGGGACGGAGGAGAGGACGTCCCCTCGGTGAATGATGGGCCACCACCGGAAAAAAAACTCCCGTCTCATCCATCACTCACACCGTGACCCCGCGCCGTCCCTTGTTCGGCCGCGAGTGTGTGTGTGTGTGTGTGTGTGTGTGTGTGTGTGTGTGTGTTGGTGTGTTGGTGTGTGTGTCGCCGTAATATATACAGATGGAGCGGGATTAGATTGAGTCGCGCTGAAGGACATCGTTTCCCACTGTGTGTGTGCGTGTGTGTGTGTGCGTGTGTGTGTGTGTGTGTGTGTGCGTGTGTGTGCGTGTGTGTGTGTGTGTGCGTGTGTGTGCGTGCGTGCGTGTGTGTGCGCGTGTGTGTGTGTGTGTGTGCGTGTGTGTGCGTGTGTGTGTGTGCGTGTGTGTGCGTGTGTGTGTGTGTGTGTGCGTGTGTGTGTGTGTGTGTGCGTGTGTGTGTGTGTGTGTGCGTGCGTGCGTGTGTGTGTGCGTGCGTGTGTGTGTGTGCGCGCGTGTGTGTGTGTGTGTGTGTGCGTGTGCGTGTGTGTGCGTGTGTGTTTATTTGTGCGTATTAATTGTGTTGTGTTCCAGTCCAGACAGGATGCGAGCGGATTGTGAAAACTCAGGAGTCAGTTCCCACGGTGAGATGGGGGTTCCCATGGCAACCACAGCAAAGGGAGGACACTGGATTACCCACTCTCTCTCTCTCTCTCTCTCTCTCTCTCTCTCTCCCTCTCTCTCTCTCTCTCTCTCGCTCATTCTCTCTGTCTCAAGGGTGATAAAGGATTGTACTCTCATTAATTTTTCTGCCCTCTTGAGAGCAAAGTGTCCGGGCTGGGGACTCTGTGTGTGTCTCTGTGTGTGTGTGTGTGTGTGCGCACATTGTGTGTCTGTGTGTGTGTGCGTCCATGTGCATGCTCCAGGCTTTGTTATGCACGCGTCCTCGGCTCTTGAGTACGTACGCTCCCGTCATCCATTCAGCGGTTTCCACATTTTTCCGCTCAAACGTGAGTGTTTGTGTGAAGCAAACACAATCTTTCCTCCAACGTTCCACTTCAGACCCGTTTTCCCCTTTAAAGATCCTCCGCGTTACACTTCTGAAGCCGCGCTCCTTCTTCCAGTTTGACAGCAAGCAAGCAACACAGACACACACACACACACACACAAAAAAAAAACCCAGCATAAGCAAGTTTACACTTGAACTGACGTGAAGCAGTGGCTGTCTTTCTTTTGTAGTGGAGTATTAAACATGTCAGACGGTGTGCTTACACATTCGAGTTGATGCAGTCAAGCTCATTATCGCTTCCCACCCTTATATATCCGTTGTCTTTTAGGTTGGTACACTCAGTTCTGGAGCTTGCAAATTTGATTTCACAAGCTGCGAGGCGCAAAATTCAGAGTTGTTTGCGCTCACAGATCTTGTGTGATTTCAGTCTGGAGATTTCTTTCGCACACTGAAAGATAGACACGGCCGGACCCTTTTTTTTAATGTCGAGCAGTCAGCCTCCTCTGGGGGTTTCCCCCTGGGTTTCTGCACACGCTACCATTGGCGGGATCCAGACGGATGACGAATCAAAGGAACAACCTGAATAAATGAGCAGCGAAACATAATGAATGCAGATGATTCCACGCGGGGGCCACGAGGGTCACTGGATGGTTTGATGAGAGCGAAAATGATCTGAATCTCATCCTGAGGCCTTCACAGCCACCAGATCTCAACGTGAGGTTTTAGACAGTGGCGTCCAATATCTATTGGAAGAACGGTGATTATGACTCCAGGAGATGCAGAATGTTTGACGAAGAGATCGAATCTTCAAGGGACAGTTCAGCCAGAAATACAAAAAAAATACACATTTTTGCTTTTTATCAAACTAGATTGTTTTAGTTTTCAACTCTCTTGAATGTGACGGGAATCTATAAAACTCACCACAACCCGAGTGCCATATAGTCCCATTATATTTGAGAAAAGGCAGACATCTCTTTGGCCTATATCTTCAAAATTAGGCAACTCACACCAAAACAATCTAGATTGATTAAAGGAGGAAAAATAATATATATTTTTTAATATTTTGGCGTCAAAATACTCCGTAGATTCTTGAAAATCTTGGATTTGGGTTTCCTGCTTTTAAACATCTTGCCAGGTGCAGGTGACACCTGCACGCAGCTGAAGAGGGACGCACGAGCAGCAATCTGCAGCTTGCTGTCAGCGGAGACTCCCGCCAATCAACCGAAGTAGCTACATTGACATGCACCGCTTCATGATATCGAATATTGCAAATGTAATCAATGTGTTCAACCTCGGCCGCGTTGGCCCTTAACCTCCCGTCACATGGTTTGAGCGCGTCAGCATCTTGGCCATCCTGTTGAACTGCGTGACTCTGGGCATGTTCCAGCCCTGTGACCACACACCCTTCCTGCTGCAGGTAAAGTACACACACACACACACACACACACACACAAAATCAGAAATTACAAACTAATTATGTTCAGCTTTGAGACTTTATTATCAAGGGTCTGAAAAGTTTTTGCTTTAATTTTTTTCCCCACTTAATCAGTTTACACTAATCCTCTGGGTGTGTGTGCGTGTGTGTGTGTGTGTGTGTGTGTGTGTGCGTGTGTGTGTGCGTGCAGGCTCTGGATGATGGGATCTTTGTTTTTTTTGCCGGGGAAATGGTAATGAAGATGGTGGCTCTTGGGGTCATAGGTCACAACGGTTACCTTGGCGACACATGGAACAGATTGGACTTCTTCATTGTTTTAGTGGGGTGAGTGTTTAACACACACACGCGCACACACACACACACACACGCATACACATGTACACAAGCGCATCTGACATTAAATATGAGCCAAAATTGTGTGCGCATGTGTGTGTTTTGTGTAAAGCTTAGACACTTGTTTAATGCCAGTTAAATGTCAAGCGTGTGTGTGCGCGTGCTTAGACGAAGCGGCGGAGACGCACGTGCGTGCGTGTGTGTGCGTGTGTGTGTGTGTGTCGCTGAATGACAATGGCATCGCTCGGCCCCTCGGAGACGGAGACCTCGGTGATTGGTAGTTAAAAGGCTACGCATCCCAGAAACTGTTCTGCCGGAGCCCCTGCAGACCTTCAGGGTCGGCCAAGGTCACGGCTGATCAGGATGCCGGTGACACAGCTGTGGCTTTCCCTCCCCGCAGGATGCTGGAGTACTCGCTGGACGGACACAACGTCAGCCTGTCGGCCATCAGGACCGTCCGGGTCCTCCGGCCGCTGCGAGCCATCAACAGAGTTCCCAGTGAGTTTTTATCCTTTCTCCTCCGACGGCCGCTGCACTCTCTGAGGATTACGGGCCTCTTTTTCATTGTCTTGTTTACCGGGTTTGGCTCCGTACTCAAGTGCGCTGGACTTTTTAAATGAAACGGTAGACTGTGAGGGTGAAGTGCTGACCGGGCACTTCTGAGAGTGTTCACATCTAGATTGGGTGAACAACAGTAAAGGACTCAGCTAACGTCAGGACAAAGACTGTAAAGACAATAGAGGAAGCAATTAAGGACATCGTTATGGCCAAACCGCATAACAATACTGACCTGACTGCCGTCCAACTCATTGTGTGTTTGACTTGCTCCCCCGAAACCCACCAAGAAATGAAGATGACTGCAGTGAGGGTCTGGCCGAGCATCATCGGGAAAGATATCAAGTGTCTCCTGAAGCCCAATCAGCTTCCTCTCCCTCATCACGAAGCATAATGCATAAAAAGGGATGCAATATCCTCCATTGTTCGTCTGACGCGGAAACACCATCGGCCCGAAAGTCAGCAACAGTACTCGCGGCCAAGACAATGAAAAATGTGACGCCGCCCTTGTCCTCTCTGGCTGCACACTCCATTCCATCGCTATTAGCGGCTCCTGCTTCCTTTTTGACGAATGCGCGCTTAAAACAAATCAGGACGCGGCGAACCAAAGTCACGGAAATCGTTGGGCGTCTGGCGTTGTTCTGCACGCCTGTCCAGTTTATTTGATTTATGAATTGTTTCACTACACTCTGGCTTAAGCACAACGTGTGCTTGAAGCTTAAAAGCAGCAAAAAGGGGAAGAATTTGTGTCTGCGCTATTCAGCAAATTGGCCAATTATCACTATTTACCAGTCGATTAATTGCACCGCTCCAGTAACCCAACTCTTCCTGGGAAAAACTAAAAGTTATGTTTTACGTTGCAGGTGCTCACTATATGTGCACAGTTGCCTGTGGTGTTTATGCTGTATGTGTGTGTGTTGGCAGGTATGCGTATCCTGGTGACCCTCCTTCTAGACACTCTTCCCATGCTGGGCAACGTGCTGGCACTGTGCTTCTTCGTCTTCTTCATCTTCGGCATCGTCGGCGTGCAGTTGTGGGCGGGGCTGCTGAGGAACCGCTGTTTCATGGGCGACGACGTCAAGATGTGAGTCGCCATAGAAACCGGCGGATGTCACAACAAGGAGGGGGAGGGGCGAAGGGGAGGGGGGATTGGCCTCATTACTCTGAAACCTGTGTCAAAAGTTTTCTCACAACCGATTGGCTTCTTCCACGCCCGCCGCTCTTATTTCAAACGATGGCGGATCAATACCATCGATATTTCTCTCTAATCAGCTCAGTAAATGTGCTTCCTGCTGGAACCTCCAGAATTAGAGATCCCAAATCAAGGGGGTGACGGGATTACGAGGGGCTGAGTGCGTTTTGTGCGCCGCTGCTCGGGGACTCTGGGTTTCAGAGCCTCGCTGTCACTCCCGTCTCTCTCCGGCGCCGCCCTCGGTGTCGTTCTCCATCAGCGTCCGTCGCGCTCGGCCTCGCCGCTGCTCACATGTTCACAAACACGACGGGATGATATCGCATAACATCTGACAGCATCATGTTCACCACCTGACCTCACGTCTGCTCAACCGCCCCGATTAGATAATAATCCCTGACAGCGGTGAATTTAGAGGTGGGGCTGTGTGAAAACAGCCTTTATACTGCTGCAGGAGGCAGTTAGCACTTAACTGAATAAGTACTAATACGGATAATGACAATAACAACAATCATATTTAATCTGATTGAAATGGCATCTTTCAATGCAATGTTTTGATTTGTGTAGCAAAGGAAACACTACATTAAAACCAATTAAACATATGGACAGTGAATAAAAAAATGAAATACTTCAAAATAAGATTAAAAACACAATCACATAAAAAGAAAAGTTTGATTAAGGGCTATAATAAATAAATAATTTGATTGAAATAGCATCTTTATATACAATGTTTTGATTTGTGTAGCAAAGGAAACACTACATTAAAACCAATTAAACATATGGACAGTGAATAAAAAAAAATGAAATACCCCAAAATAAGATTAAAAACACAATCACAGAAAATTGTGTGTACATTTTTTTGTGTAATTAGTATATTTTAATGAATTTGTATACTAACATTATCACATTTCGTTCAACAAATGAAATGTTAAATGTTTAAAAACACACAAAACCAACACACAAATCAAATATTTATCCCTACAACAGTTTACAAGCGACAGATTTCCTTCTCGGGCCCTCAGAGAGCATCATGTGTGCTGAATGTGTGCGTTTACTTCCAGATTTGTCCGCATTACCAACGTATCCACAGCAGCCTCCCCTCTTTGCCACTCATTTGTCGCTCCCGTCCTTCAAGCAGAACTAAATTTGCTTGTATGTTCCCAATTCCTCCTCCTCTGTCAACCGCTTGTGGATTAAGAGCTCATCTGGGCTCCTCCAGTATAATTTGCTTTTCCCACAATGATTCTGGTCTGAATAAAGTCTGCGGCTCCACTCTGAGAAGTCATCTGCGGATCACTAGGAAGATGCAGCCTCGGGCTGAGCTGTAAGTGATATTTATGATGCGTTCATGAACCTTTCGCCAACACTTCTGAATCATGGCACGTTTCCGTAGAAGAAGAGGGCCCTGCAGGGTTGCAGCAATCCGTTGCCCCTGAGCTTTAAGCCCAAACAGTCAATAAAGGCAATTTAGAGTATGTTCTAGATTTAAAGTTAATCCAGATTGATGTCTCTTAATAGCCTTGTAGCGTTTTCACATAAACTCACTGGCCACTTTATTAGGAACACTTATATAATCTAATACAACGGCTCTACTAGTACGGAGCGTATAATTATTCTGCTTTTGTGATCAGAAAGGTAATTATTCTACTTTATGTTTATGTAAATCAACTATTTTTGTCACATAATTGTGCACAGCGCACAATGACATGCAGCCTCTGCATTTAACCCATCCTAGTGTAGTCGAGAGGCGGTTTAAGGGTGCCTTGCTCAAGGGCCCTTGGCAGCTCTCCAGCTACCAGTCCACGCTCCACAGTGCTTGATTGGGCTTGATTGGGCGAGGACTTGAACAGGCGGCTCTCCACTTCCCCCCCACGGACAGAGCTGCTGCTGCCAGTAGTATTGAGGTCATAGTGGGTGGAGGTGTAGTAGTAGAGTGGGTTATTGTGAAAGGTGATTCTATTCTCTCTCTCTCTCTCTCTCTCTCTCTATATATATATATATATTACTTTTCATGACTATGTCTTGTATGACTTTTTAATGATATTTACTATAATTACTATACTGTCACTTTTTTAAGACACATATACACATATACACATATACAAATATGTTAAATATGTCCCTCTCATATGTAAATTAAGTGGCCAAATAATGAAACACCTCTCAATAAAGTGCTCTCAAGTTCAACACCACTTCAGACCATAACCTCCATAATAAACGTGGAGGTGAATCAATACCTTTCAGTCAATCCCAACTGAACCTCGTTCTCTTTGCACACATGACCGTGAGTCCGCTCGCTCTCTGCAACATCACTTTTCAAATCTGCTGTCGGAGCATAAGACACAGCGACGTATTGCATAACATAGACGCCTCTGGAGCCAGACCCATTACCTTTACGGTCTGGGAGAGCAGAGCCGACTGCCGCTGTGGGATCCCCCACAACGTGGACCGGCAGGTGTTGGAGTAAAACGACGGGCTTTAAAAAGTGATTGTGATTTAAGAGCCGGCCGCTCAGTTACACGCAATCCTCTGTTGTCACATTGGAGAGCGACTCGGTCTATTAGGACTATAACACAGCAGTGAGATTATTATAATGCTGTCGCGGAGGCAGGAGTCTGGGATTGCTTTCCATCAGGATACAGCTGTACGGGGAAAAGACAACATCGCGTTGTTATTGGCTCTCGCTTTTTCCTCTCAGAATCAGAATCAGAAGCATTTATTGCCATGTTTGTTTTCACATTCAAGGATTTTTTCCTGGAAGGTGCATAACATTTAACATTTAACAGTAAACACAGTGCAATAAATGGGAATGAATGAATGGATGAATGCATATTTACAACAGTAGAATATAAAAATAAGATAAAGTGCATGTAGCAGGAGCAGCCGACACACCTTGACTCCGAGATAATCCTTCTCCAGATTTTATTTTCACTTCGCGATTTGTGTTTCTTTCCGCTTCATAAACAAGAAAATGACCTTTCTTAACAATAAGTGAGGGAGCGCCGCTTCTCCGTGACCCACCGCCGATGATTGATTGCGTATCTCTCGACTGCACCCTCCCGCTCTCCTTTCTTTCTTTCCCTTAATCTGTGTTTCTTTCTCGGTTTCCTTATTTCCTCATTTCGTCTTTTTTTTTTTTTTTATCAGCAATCAGACTTTTTGTACAAACTAAAGGTCGATAAAGTTATTTATCTTTCTGAAACATTTTCAAACTTCACCTGAGTTTGTCCTAAAAACAAGGTGTGTATTGTTTTTTTGTGGTAGTTTAAGATATTGAATGTGTTTCTTATTGGACAAAAACCAAGAACGAAATTATTCGAATAACGAGTGTTATTTGTGCAGCCAGACTCTGATAGAGCTTCTTCCTCTGAGCTATAGAGATCCATTGTTGCCCAAAATGAGTCAATTTCATATACACGGCCCTGTTGTTGTAATAACCCACTATTTCACCAAACGTCTATTAATCTGTATCTTAAAATAGTCCTCAATAGACGCAATGTTTTCTCCTGCCTGAGTAATGGAGAAACCAACAGTGTCCAGTTATTAATGCAAAAAATACAACTGTATCTACATCTCTGTGACCCATTTTCAAAGATTTGTGTTAAAAAGTTCCAAGCATTGTTGGTTTTTGGTCTTTTTGGAGGATTTATTGACAATTGATAAGGATATATGTTGTGTGTAATAATTAACATAATGTAATGTAAAAATCCATCTTTTTTCCTATCTCCTCCAGGAGATACAACATCTCCTTCCTGAGTGGCTACTATAAGCCGGATGGCACCGACGACCATCCCTTCATCTGCTCGATGGAGAGAGAGAACGGGATGCTGCGGTGCACCGACGTGCCGCGGCGCCGCGTGAGCGGGACGTCCTGCTTCCTGGGCGCCGAGGAGGCCCCTCCAGAGGCGGGGCTTGAAGCGGACCAAGCGGGCTCGTGTGTGAACTGGTACCAGTATTACAACGAGTGTCGGGCCGGGGAGGTGAACCCACACAAGGGAGCCATTAACTTTGATAACATTGGATATGCATGGATTGCCATTTTTCAGGTGAATGTTTGAATGATTGACAGGAAGATGTTCGTCTTTTAATCAATGATGATCAATGATGATGCACACACACACACACTAAGGTGATGCACACACACACTAACGTCTGTGTGTGTGTGCTTTCATGCAGGTAATTACTCTTGAAGGCTGGGTGGACATCATGTACTACGTCATGGACGCTCATTCTTTCTACAATTTTATCTACTTCATCTTCCTAATTATTGTAAGCACTCACACACATGCACACACACACTCACACACATGCACACACACACACATTCACACACACTCACACATACACACACACACACTCACACACATGCACTCACACACATGCACACACACACACATGCACACACACACACACACACATGCACACACACACTCACACACTCACACACACATACCCCCCCACACACATGCACGCACACACATGCACATACACACACACGCACACACACATATTCACATACCCACATACATGCACACACACACACTTACCCAAACACATACACAAACATACACACACACACACTCTCACTCTCACACACACACACACACACACACACACTGTGTGTGACGACAGAGTGTGACGTGTGCCTTGTCGTGACCAGGTGGGCTCCTTCTTCATGATCAACCTGTGCCTGGTCGTCATAGCAACCCAGTTTTCTGAAACCAAGCAGCGGGAGCACGCGCTGATGAAGTCGGAGCAGCACGCCCGGCAGCTCAACCAATCGGCGTCCACGCTGGCCAGCGACAGCCAACCGGGCAGCTGCTACGAGGAGATGATCCGCTACGCGGCGCACCTGGGCCGCAAGGCGTGGCGCCGGCTGTCCCGCTGCTACGCCGAGACGCACACACACCTCCACTGCGCCGCCGCGTGCGAGAAAAACATCAAAGGAGGCGGGACCGCCAGAGGTGGGGGCGGAGCCGGAGAAATGAACGGACTAGCCCACCGGCACTCGGGACACGTTCCCAACGACCTGTCGCACCTTCATCAGCTTTACCACCACCATCACCAGCACCACCACCATCATCATCATCACCACCACCACCAGCAGCACCAGCAGCCTGAGCCCGCCGTCAGGAACGGAGGGAATGGTTTTAATTATCCCTTCATATCGCCTCTCCTCGGCCCGCTGGACGCAAAGGCCCTGGAGCAGAAGAGGCTGGTGGCCAAGGAGGCTGTCAACAGGCTGCCACAGCTGGAGGCGGAGCCTGGTGAGGACGGAGGGTGTGTGTGTGTGTGTGTGTGAGTGTGAGTGTGAAAGTGAAAGTGTGAGTGTGTCAAGGTTATAGCATGCCAACCCGAGTCGTACAGGGAGGGAGGGGGCTCAAAAAGAGTCAACAGAGCTTTAATGTTCCTCTGTTTGTGTTTGTCTGGAGCGATTTGGGCGACGTTGCTTTATTCTTTAAAAAACTTTCTTTAAAGAAAAATAATCCTCGAGGCTCAGCACTCCCAAATTACAACAGAGCGTATTCCTTTCCCCCCACTCGCCCTCGGCAGCTTTAAGACACGCAGATCACAGGCGTCTGCCACCTCTGACGCAGTGGAGGTGAATTTAATTGAGTTCTTTTTGGTATCAAAGCAGAAGAAAAGAAAAGAAATACATTAACATGTTGTTGGTCATAGACCTCCATTAGGCCGACAAGGGAAAGTGAATGCAACAGCACTGTGGCGTATTTATATTCAGGTGATCAGCCTCAAGGCATCACATCTGTCCATCCCTTACAAACGATTACACTCGGGGAATTGTAGTTTCATGGGATTAGTGGTCAACAAATATGGAAAAAACACATTAACAGCAGTTGCATGCTACATAAACAAAGATGCTGTGAAAAGAATAAAACATAAACAAGCAAATGCTGTTTTACCCCACAAAAAAAGGTACTGATGTTAAATAAGAGCATACTCTCAAGTCAAACTACTTATTCAAGCCTAAAGGTTGATGTGTCAACAGCTCCAAAACATTTCTTTCATACAACCTTTAGTCCAGACCTCCTCCTCTCTGCTCGAGTCCCTGAAATCTGTTAAAGTTAGGGTTGGTAATCTTTTTTATATATTACATTTGTTGACATTCTCAAGTGCCATGTTCATAGTTTACCTCCATCGTGACTTTGGCAGTGGCTTTGGAGGGAGGCCTGAAGGGACAGGCGGCCATGTTTTTTTTTCTTGCTATATTTAAGGATTTCTGGAGCTTCTTTCATTGCAAAAGACTTGACAACACTGCGCCGGGTTTTTCGGTTCGATCACTTTAAGAATCAAGTGTACTCTGGTTTCTCAAGATTAGCAACCTTAGCTTCAAGATTAGCAACACTAGCTTAAAGATTAGCAACCTTAGCTTCAAGATTAGCAACACTATCTTAAAGATTAGCAACCTTAGCTTCAAGATTAGCAACACTATCTTAAAGATTAGCAACACTATCTTAAAGATTAGCAACACTATCTTAAAGATTAGCAACACTATCTTAAAGATTAGCAACACTATCTTAAAGATTAGCAACCTTAGCTTCAAGATTAGCAACCTTAGCTTCAAGATTAGCAACCTTAGCTTCAAGATTAGCAACACTATCTTAAAGATTAGCAACACTATCTTAAAGATTAGCAACACTATCTTAAAGATTAGCAACACTATCTTAAAGATTAGCAACACTATCTTAAAGATTAGCAACCTTAGCTTCAAGATTAGCAACCTTAGCTTCAAGATTAGCAACCTTAGCTTCAAGATTAGCAACACTATTTTAAAGATTAGCAACCTTAGCTTCAAGATTAGCAACACTATCTTAAAGATTAGCAACACTATCTTAAAGATTAGCAACACTATCTTAAAGATTAGCAACACTATCTTAAAGATTAGCAACACTAGCTTAAAGATTAGCAACCTTAGCTTCAAGATTAGCAACCCTAGCTTCAAGATTATCAACCTTAGCTTTAAGATTAGCAACCCTAGCTTCAAGATTAGCAATCCTAGCTTAAAGGTGTTCATTAAAATATTTTGAAACAGGATATTTAAGATAATTCATGGGACAATGCCATTTTACTGAAGATAATCAAAATCTTTGAGGAGTTTACGGTGTTGATTTTCCAGATGTGAAAGGTTTAAAGCCGTACACCATACCATTGCACTTCCATAAAATTCACTAACACTTGATGGAAACATAACAATGGTTAAAATAAAAGCAGCAGATGCCAAGACACCCTGACTTTAAATCCCTGGAATGCTCCAAAAGACCAACACGTCCTTCAAACTCTATACGCATGCTTTCCATAATACAATTGTAATCTCTAAGCCGAGGTTAACCCTGATTACATCACGTTGACATCTTCTGGGGTCATTTCCTCTGACTTTACAAAGACGTTGGACTGTTTTCACTGAATACTCCCACGTGAGAAGTGACCTTGCTTGGTCTGTAAAAAGCGGTTAAGAGAAAATAATATTACATTTTAATACAGGTCAGTTATAAATTATAATTGTAGCTGACACACTTGCGATACAGAAAAAAAAAAGCGAGGAGAAATAATTCAGTATGTGCTCACATGGGCCAAAATGCTGGAAATTGAAGCTCCAGAAATTATTATTTTTTTTGCAGTGCGGGGACATTTTCGGCAAGTCTGCCTGCTGAAAGTTTCCTCGCAGCTCACTTTATCTGTAGACACACACCACAGAACGGCTGGATTGGATTTCCTGTATCAGTCTCCAACTAAAACATGAATTTGTGATAATAATTGTGATGGCAAGTGAACTGCCCGTGTTAGATTAGTGTTTGTTGGTATGTCGTCGGAGCGTTCCTCCCGAGATGCTTGCTAATGAATTCTGCGGATATTTTACTCCCGCTTCACTCCACGGCCCTTCCCCCAACACACACACACACACACACACACACACACACACACACACTTTCCTGTATGACCCTCGAAGTGAGGACCGGGTAAATTAACCTGGGGAGTGAGGACCACCCTTTCTGCTGTACTTAAAAATAAATGAATGTTGCATTTGAACACAAGGGGGCTCCCTGACTCCAGTTCCCACCTCAGAATCTTAAAAAAAAACAAATAAAAAATAAATCAAATTGGATCAGTTTACTATTGGAGTGAGGACCATTTCATAGAGGGCGCTGTTGAGGCCGTTTTTAATAATAGAATAGTTTACCTACCATCTCTCTTTAGTTTTTTATGGATTTAATTATATATGCTATACAAAAGTAAACCAAACTTTTGCATAGCAATAATTATATACATTACTGTACACCTTCCAAAAAATATGCAATGAATACTGTCACCTGCGTACAAAATTGGTTTATTTCAACAATTAATATTATAGAACAATACGTTGCATTAATTGTTTTCTAATGCATTAACACTGCTTTAGAAAACTAACAGTGTTCTCACCATCAGTGTCTCTCTCTGTCAATCTGTCTCTGTCTGCCTCTCTCTCTCCCAGTTTCTCTCTCTGTCTCCTCTTTCTCCCTTTTTCTCACTCTGTCTGCCTGGCTCTCTCTGCCTCCTCTCCTCTCTCTCTCTCCTTTCTCTCTCTCTCTCTGTCTGCCTCTCCCATTTTTCTCTATCTTTCTCTCTCTGTATCCTCTTTCTCCTCTTTTCTCTCTCTCTCTCTCTCTGTGCGCCTGGCTCTCTCTTTCTCCCATTTTCTCTCTCTGTCTCCTTTCCTCTCTCTCCCTTTTTCTCTATCTCTATGTCTGCCTCTCTCTCTCTCTCTACCATTTTCTCGCTGTCTCCTCTGCCTTTCTTTTCTCCCACTCCAACTTTCCCTATCTCTCTCCCTCTCTATCTTTTTCTTTCTCTGTGTCTCTCTCTCCATCTCTCTTTCTCTCTGCACCAAACAATAGGTTGCATAAATTGAACATAACTGTCTCTTCTCTCTGATAAAGTTTGTGGGACACCTCCCTTTGATGCTCAATGCTGTTGTCCTCTTTGCCTGGGACTCTGAGGTGTTCCATAAACCCTGCTGAATGTTTTCTGACAGCAGTCTTTTCCTCGTCCGTCCATGGCCTCTTTATCTGCAATCTGGGTGCCCCTACAGAAAGCAAAGAAGACAATATAACATGAAATACATAGACCATAATGTAGATATGTTGACCAGGCTCATGCACAGCCAGCACACAGTCACAGAAAGCACTTCTCTGCCCAATTTTAAAGAAGCATTTTGTTTTGTGTTATCTTCTGGCAGATTTTAACCAGGCTTTCTCCTGGGCTCTAATCTACAATAGCAACAGCTAAACATTCACTCCTGTTAGTTCAATAGATATGACGGTTTAAATGTATCAGTGGTGGAATGTAGAAAAATAGAGTTACTTACAGTAAAAAGTAAAGTCTCTGTTTTGTATTTGGTATGATATTTTAATGTTCATGTCCTATACTACATCTCAGAGGTTAAGTATTGTAATTTTCACTCCACTACATCGCAGAGGTTAATATAACCAAGTCAAATCTTATTAAACTGCTCCTGCTTGTTGGTCCTAATCCACAATAGTGATATGTTGACAAAATGAAGAGTGAATAACAATGCTGTGGTGATTAGTCCTGTAATATACATTTTTCTTGTAACTGACTGATATATATGTATGTATACATACATACATGCATGTATGCATACATACATACATGCATGTATGCATGTATGCATGTATGCATACATACATACATAACATGTATGCACACATACATGTATGCATACATACATACATACATGTATGCATACATACATACATACATGTATGCACACATACATACATACATACATGTATGCATACATACATACATACATACATACATGATGCATGCATGTGTATATATATATATATATATATATATATATATATATATATATTATGAACCAGACACGGGGGCATTTGATAGTCTGACATTTTAGGGACTTCCACAACAAGTATAAAGCATAACTAGTGGTTAGTTCAATATATATTTAAACTATATGTTGTTAATTCGCGTCATTCACTTAATTTGTGCCGGAAAGGGAGCGTGTGCTTTGTACTTGTTGTGTAAGTCCTTCAAACGTCGGACCATCAGTCGCGTCAGGGTTCAGAATATTATCCATAGTCCCACAACTGCGTCTGAATGACGGCTGCTTCCAGCGCTGCTTCAGTAACGGCAGGACGGCAGTGATGTGATTGGTTGAAAATGAGGGCGACATTTGATTGGCTACAGATAGGTCCATGTTGAAAAAACGCATGTGTGAATTTGACGACGTCAGGGGAGTCTCATAAAACCCACACACGAATGTGTAGCGATTCACAAATGAATGCAGTGCAATCCACAAAAAAATACATACAAATCCACATTCGTGCATTGGAATGTATTTGTGAATCGTTCTGTGCATCTTTCGATTTGCATTTGTGAGTCTTTCTGTGTGCATTTGTAATCATGAGACCGATCTGACCTCATACATTTGTGCCGCGTTATTTGCATCATTTGCAACCATTTGCGTCTGTGCATTGACTTAGATGTAATCTACTTGTGCAACTAATTCGGTGTGAACGCAGCATTAGAGGGCATAAAAAAAGGCTATTTGACTCACCTTCCATAGCCCCACTGCGGAAGTCGGTATTGTTTTGGGTAGAGCAGGTCAGGTACTCCATCTGAAAATCAAACATCATGAAATGCAGTGTTAGAAAAGAATCATATAAAAATGATTAAAGCATTCACAAGTGCTGCATTTTCATAATCGTCAACTACTCCCACAGAGTGGGACTCATCGATTAATTACAGGTGATATATTGTTTTATTTAAACCCAATAACATTGATAATTTCCCGCCTCCGCTCTGAGAGGCTGTTTACAATATATTCAATCTACGATGCAGGGATAATGTGATGGCTTTCTCAAGGAATACCGTCCAGGACGTTTTGAACGTCAAACGTTCATGTCGTTCATGCATTTTGGTTAATGTATGCATTAATATATGGGGGAAGTGATTATTTATGCTAAAGGTGCAGGATACACGATTGAGAGCATATGATGTGTCTGTCAGCATGGTAACAGCAAGCGTTAAAATGATTCGGGAACACAGATCTCATCTGTTTTGTGTCTGTGTGAGTACACAGTTAGTCTGGATGGCAGACTGACTAACAAGTTATTAATCCCATTTACTGCCATCAAAATATCAGGGGAAGTGATAAGGTAATGTAGTCCACATATTGCACAGCTGGCACGCAGTCACAGAAACCCCGGTCATAGGAGCTTTGAAGTCTGTCACATTTTGAAGAACTTACCAGTTTCTTTCACCTTTATTTTTCCTCTTATCTTCCTTCTTCTAGCCAGGCTTGTTCCTGGGCTCTGATCTACAACAGTAAAGACAAACTTTAGTTGGCGTGAGTTAATAACACCTCAGGTATATTGAATATAAAGGTTTATGTTTAGTTTTTGATTGTCCATGAGTGGTTAATATGTGTCAATGGATGACATTAATATCGGACTAACAACAGCTGACAGCTAGCTGCTAATCATTAAAAAGAAGAAAATGTACCATCATCCACCTCCCTGCCTCGTTTCCTTCCCCTCTGTGGGACACCCACTGAAGACGATGTGGGACTTTCAGCTGTAAAGTTAACAAATGACAAATATAAGGGCTTTTTTTTCAAAATTGAGAGTGGAGTGATAATTTTCAACTCTGGTAAATTAGGTGTGAATGGAGCCTTTTAATTTAAAGCTACTGTGGATGGATATTAATTATTTTTTAAGTCACAAAAAGGTTTCAAAGATAACATTTTTCAAAAACAGTAAATATAATCCCTAACCAAGTACTTTTTTGTACAGTTCCTAACTCACTCTCCATATCCGAGCCCCCATCCTCATCCCTCTGGGTCAGGTGTGTCCTGGTGGAGGGTGAGGTCAAAACCTCCATCTGAAAAACAAGAGTAGAGTGAAATTGGCACTATTTCTATACAGCATTGGAAAGGAAGACATAAAATCATGCTTTAAATCCAGAAGTGTTTCTAATATTCTGACCCCTCATGTGAACAATAAGGGAGGATAAACAATCACAAAAACCTTGCCATATTCTGTAGTCAAGCTCAAAAAACAACATTAACAATGATTTTAGTATAACACATATATAATTTACATAATAATGAATTGAATTGCAAAAGACTGTACAGTTGTACCAAAGAAAGTTAGCCACAAAGTGTTGATGAGGGCTGCAAATAACAATAGTTTTCCTTATTGATTTATTTTCCAATTATTGGCTCGATTAGTGTATTTCAGCTAAAATATCTTAAAAAGAAGATTCACATTTTAAAATCTGGAAATAGCGGACGTGTTTGGCATTTTGCTTTTAAATTACCCAACGGTTAATCAACTACATATACATGGTTGACAATTAAATTGTCAATAAATAATAATAATTAATAATTGCAACTCTATTACAGACAGTTGAGAAACGGATAGTGTCCTTATTCCTAAAAACATACCCCATCCACCTTGCTGTCTCCTTTCCTTCTCTGGGGTTCCCTCTGTGATGTTCATGGTCCAGCTGTCAAGATAAAAAAAGATCAAATATAAGTGCTCAGTGATCAGAAATCATATGAAATAGATATTTATGAATAAATAAGAGTACACAAACTAGTAGTTATTAAAAGAACTCAATAAACATGCTGTACAAATACCAGTCTTGATCAGCTCATGGACAATATGGATCAGTTGTTAACCGTACACTATTTTCACCTAGGTTTTCTAAAAATATCATAATTCAGATAGCTCTACTTTAAACAAATGTTAGATAGAATGGGAGTAAGGACTTCATACTACAGATCCCATGTAACAGATCCAATAAAAAATAGCCTCTTGGCTAACTCTGGCACATTTACAGAAATGTTTTTATTAATGTGCACTGTCACTCATCAAATAAACCAACAAATAAAAATTGAGCTTTATGGGATGTGTGCAAATGAATATATAAATAAATAAGGCTGACTGCCGACAGCTGATGGGATATTACAAAACATTTTTCTATATACACTTAACAATATTCAAATGATCCCTTTTATTTTTATTATTCCTCCTCATCATGGGACTCAAACCCATGAAGCTCTGAAGCTCCTTCGTCATCCTCGTAGCTGCTTTCCCATATCCCTGAAAGTACACCGCTAACTGTAAACCTCTGGTATTTTCTCTCTCCTCTCAGATGTGTAAACTAAAGTTTTTTTCTAAAGCGGAAGCTATGGGTAGGTCCTTAGTGATTCCTGGGTGTCCATTGGTTATTTTTTTCAAACAAAATGTACGGACACACAAATCTGCAAATGATCGAGAGAGGTAGAGCTCGACACGCATGTGATCTGCATCTGTATTTTAAAATGGCTTGATGTGAGTCATGTACGATCTTGTGAGAATAAAGGCATAGAATCGGAACACTTTCCATGTGTTATTCTCACGAGATCACAACGTGACTCACAACGAGCTGTTTCCCAATACAGGCGCAGATCACATGCGTGTCGAGCTCTACCTCTCATCGCCATTTGTAAATGTGTGTCCGTCTATATTTTGTTTGAAAAAAATGGATAATCAGAAAATCACTAAAGAGTTTTAGAAAAAAAACTTGTTTTCACATCCCAGATGCAGGGGACAGAGAGGAGAGAGAGAATAGCAGAGAGAAGGTTTACAGTCAACGACGTACGTTCAGCGATTTGGGAAAGCAGCGATGAGGATGACAAAGGAGCTTCAGAGCTTCATGGGTTAGATTCCTACGATGAAGAGCAACACAAAAATAATAGGGATCTATTAGAAGATGGTTAAGTGCATTTACAAAAACCTTGTTTTGTAACATCACAGTAATAGTGCAAAACATAACATAGGCTGAATGAGACGTCAGCAGTCAGCGCCTCTTGGGTGTGATAGGTGAAAAACTAAACTGTACACTAAATAAACTGTAAATAGTAATTTTTTGTTTCTTTTGTATACATATTACATGTTATGTTCGAGAACCAACTGTTTTAATGTTCATTTTTCGTTAATCTTTCGTTGCACACATCCCAGGAAGCTTGATCTGTAGTATGAAGTCAGTTTCTGAATATGGGCTGTGTGATTTCTCTGTGGATAGTGGGAGAATATTATGACATAATTATGAAGCCTGTCTTCTATCCAAAATGGTAGATCGAGCCCTGAGTTCTTTACTTAATTAAATTGTGTTCTTATAACCAACTATCTATGTTATTAGTATTGGATCAATAAAGAAACCTGGTACCTCACAGCAGTGGCGAAACCACCGGGGTGGCAAGGGGTGGCAGCTGCCACCCTAAAAAAAATGCTTGCCACCCCACTTGCCACCCAGGTTGTCAGAAGTGTCCCCTATAATATACTATACATTTATATAATGGTATTATATTTTTGCTACTTAAGCTGTTGATCTCTTTGGTAACTTGTTCTAAAATCTTTAAGTTCCCCCTCCCCTGTAAAATGGTTGAGTCCATGAGTCTGCTTTGCTCTCGTCAACGTGGTTGCCCATCTCCCGCAACTAACTGGAGACAAGCCAACTGTAGGCTTCCAGTGATGAAAGAAGGTACAGTACTGCTGAATCGTGAATCAAGAAAATGTGATGAGTGGTCATATGTGATAGACAGTTCCGTTATAATTTCAATCGTTTATTTAATTGCTAGCTTGCAAAAGTCGGTAGCATACAGTAGCTAGCTCGCTATACAGCTTGCTTGTGCTAGCTAGCCTTGAAGTTACCACTGTTAGCTTAGCTAACCAACGTCTTACTAACGTCTTTAGTACAGTAAGGTGGACTGACAGGAAATGTTATAGCAGTTTTTTCTCAGTTTTTATTTTCATTACGTATGTAACTTAACTGTTAAGCTATTCCGAAATCACATTTTAGATACCACTAGCCGTTTTCTCACAAAAAGCCTTTTTCTGGTTGTTTTTAAAGGTACTCCGTCATGTAGCCTACAGTAAACTCAGTAACAGTGTGTGTTCTTTTGTCCACCCTATCTTTCGCTAGCTAGTTAGTATAGCTTTGGTAGAAATTATTGTGTATGTGATAACCTAATACATACAGAACAAGCCATTAGAAATTAGTTTGGCCATTTAGAAAAGTATTTGTCATTATGAAGGGAAATATGTCATGAACATTTTGTGCTGTGGGTTCTGAATGCAGTTTTCTTTTCATTTTTAGAGAAATAAAAGTTGGACTTGGAAAAAAAAACTGAATGTAAGTGTTAACACACATCTAATGGGCTCCATTAGACCATAGTCTATTTAACTTACCATCCAAATGCCAGTAAGCACTAAATCAGTTGTAAATCAAACTGATGGCACTGTTCAGATATCAGATCCTTTTTAAAAATAGATTGTCAAGTCTAGCTGTCAGCACGTGCTAAGTGTCTTGATTTGGATGAGTTTGTGAGACGATTTGCTGTCGAACATGGCAATCGCCGTATTGTTCTTTTTTAGCTCCATGACCTGCTGTTTAGAATTGAATATACATTCATTGTTTGTGAAATTAAATAAAACTGAATTGTTTTGCTATTGAATATGTACATATATGTAATTTCTGACAGTGTTTTAAGTCTTATTAAAAAAAGACAAATATTTGTTTTGGCTTTTTGTAACAATATTTAGACTCTTGGCAAGACATTGCTCTTGTCTGTTTTCACTATCTGGATTTGTATAAATAAATACATATAGACACCAGGCATGTCTGTGTGTGTGTGTGTGATAGGCTGAATTTCAACTTGCCACCCTTCTGCCACCCCATGTAAAATCTTATAGAATCGCCACTGCCTCACAGATATAACTTACCGACTGCTATAATAATGTAACTACTAAATTCACATAACCCTTTAACCTCTGAAAATAATAAACACACCAAGAAACTAATATATAATGAAATCACACTTTAATCTAATGCAAATGAGTCAAAACAAAAAACAGGAATATGAATTGTCTTAACTTTTTGTTACACTATGCTGCATTAAACCAAATAACTTTCTCTTTACCACTTTTCACTTTGACTGTGATACACAAATACACACGCACACCCCAGTAATACTTATTAACTAAGCCGGAAAATTAACCTTTAAAATAACAAAAGCTAAAATCCTCATGCTCGGTCTGCTTTGCCAGAATGTGGCCTAGAAATAAAGATACAGATATAAAGCCGTATTATGCTTTCTAACAAGCGAACATGATGCGTTTGGAACCAATGGAACCATCACACAAATGCACACTACATTACACGTATTTACAATACTATGTAAAATGTAAACTTTTCATGATAATTACATTCTGAAAATATTTTTATATATTCTTACCTGCTGTGAAAACGAAGGCTGTTCTTCATTTTTACTACGATGACGTCTCAGTCGCTCAATTCTTCTGAAGGTCAGGCCTCAGGTTAGGCTTCAGGTCAGCACTAGGCCTCAGATTGAGATTCAATGTGTTCGGGGCTTGTCTCAGAGTCGGTGGGGGAGGGGTGAACTCACTCTGGCTCAGAGCTTCAGAACTCACACAAACTCAGCGTGCAGGGGGGCGGGGCTTGTCTCAGAGCCGGTGGGGGATGGGTGAACTCACTCTGCATCAGAACTTCAGAACTGACTCAAACTCAGCGTCCAGGGGGGCGGGGCCTGTCTCAGAGCTGGTGGGGGATGGGCTCACGTGTCTCAGCGCTTCAGACCTGACTCCACTCTGCTCGCGCTGATCAGGGGGAGGGCTGATTGCCTGCAGGTGCAGGGGGCCCCCCTCCCCCTGATGGCCCATCGTTTAGGCTCAGAGTGCAAGCAGCAAAAGACACCACAGTATTCTGACTTTCTGCCTTGGTTTACAGGCCTGATCTACAGCCTTATGTTGAACATTAATCAACACAATTATATTTATACAGTTTAATCCACTGTCACAAGTAAAAAGTTAATAATAAAAGTTCACTTTTAAAATAAAAGTTCTGCATTAAATATTAAAAAAGTAAAATATAAACATTTAGTACCAAAAGTAGTAGTAGTAGGTTTGTATATCAAACATGCAGAGCCCAAGACTAGAAACATGTTAATATAATGCAGTCAAGCTCACTAGATTATGCTGTATGTAAGAATTGATAAGCAGCTTTATTTGACTAAAACATTGTTTGTGTCCAACAGGATTAATCATACATTTTAAATTAAAGTGTAAAGATTATTTATGTTAAGTTTGCTTCTCTTTTTGATATTTGACTCACATTATTGGACCTTTGAGAACTTTAAAAAAAATGTCCACCCCATTCTTTACTGACCCTCAGTTTTGAAGGTTTTCTTAAATTGTTGTTGACAATGAATATGCAGTGACAACAGCATATGTGATAATCATTTTATAGTGTTTGTTAATCTAGCTTTAAATTGTGTAGACATGAATGTGTCCACGGTAAGCATCTCCAGTCCTTTACCTGAGCTCACTGAGTTAGTGTATTGGCTAATGTAAGGTCAGCTATGGTAAAGCAATAGGGATGCATTTTTAATGGTGAGGTATTGTGAAGGCATATATGACACCAGGAACCAGCTGATACCATAGATAGGATAAGGAGATGGAAGAGGGCCCACAGACTCAGACTAACTTTAGTGAACACTACATTATGACTACATTATGAAACCGAAAAGTTTCCAACCTCAATATGGCTGGGAGAAAGTTTACATGTCCAGTTCCCCAAGCTATACAGAGCCACATTACATGATACCGCTGTGCAGGGGACAAGACAGTTGGTGATGTCTGAGGCCTGTTAACCTGTCCCATGTAGGCCACACCAGGCAGAACACTGAGCATTGTTCCTAGAAGCCAACAGGTATTACTTTAAGTAATGGCTTGCATGCTAGATGAAAAGTCAGGGGAAAACCATCACAATACTTTCTGATGAAAATGTCAATGAAAATTCATGACAATCTGTCATTTCATTCAAATATATGTCACAAACAGAGTCTCTACCATTCTAAGGCCAAACATATCTTGCTTTAAATAGAGGACAGAAGGCAGAAAGATGTGTTAACTCAGTTGTGTGACCCTATATCGTTGTAATCTCTATGAATGATACCGCTATGGAAGGGGTCAGTGGCTCCCATAGTCTAATGAAGGCTGAGGCCTGCTAGTCCCTCTTATTGACGTACACCATGCAGGACACAGTTAGCTGTTCAGATAATGTGAGGTTTCCACTCATAGAAAGGCCTCTCTGAGCTGCAGACCCATCAAGATGTTAAACTGTACCAATGTACTTTACATCTGCACTGTAGCTACTGAGAGAAGTAGCATAAAGCATTTTATGTACGAGTTCTGAAGTCATAAAGACCTGTGAGTTCAGTTGTGTGAGAGCAGCTAGCACTGATTCTAATGTAGCTACACTACTCTATATATAATCTCTAAACCACTGACTCTCACAGCAAGTCATCAAACTATGTTGCATCATCAAAACATATTTTATTGTGTTCTGTGATGAGCAAAGCCATACACATCTACACTGAATGATACCAGGGTGGAGGGGGTTCAGTGGCTAACATAGTCTGGCTGAGGCCTAGTAACCTCTCTTATTGATGAACACCATGCTGGTTACAGTTAGCTGTACAAATAATGTGAGGTTGCCACTGTTAAACTGTACCAATGTACTATAAACCTGCACTGTAGCAACTGAGAGAAGTAGCATAAAGCATTTTATGTACGAGTTCTGAAGTCATAAAGACCTGTGAGCTCAGTTGTGTGAGAGCAGCTAACACTGATTTTAACGTAGCTACTTTACGCTATATATAATCTCTAAACCACTGACTCTCACAGTAAGCCTTGAAACTATGTTACATCATTAAAAAGGTGTTGTATTGTGTTCTGTGATGAACAAAGCCATACACATCTACACTGAATGATTGCGGTGTGGAGGGGGTTCAGTGGCTCCCATAGTCTGATTAAGGCTGGGGCCTACTAACCTCTTTTATTGATGTACACCATGCAGGACACAGTTAGCTGTTCAAATAATGTTGCCACTGTTAAACTGTACCAATGTAATTTAACCTGCACTGTAGCTTACAAGAGAAGTAGCATCATTTATTTTATGTACGAGTTTTGAGGCACACTGTTGAGTGAGCTAGGTTTTGTGAGTGCAGCCGGCAGTAATGCTAACTTAGCTACACTATCTATGTTTTATTTTAAATCCCAAACCCACTTTCACATACATCATGAAACTTGCAGAATCAAATATGCTGTTTGATTTGTTTTGCAATGATTAGCAAGCCATACACATCTACACTGAATGATACCAGGGTGGAGGGGGTTCAGTGGCTAACATAGTCTGGCTGAGGCCTAGTAACCTCTCTTATTGATGAACACCATGCTGGTTACAGTTAGCTGTACAAATAATGTGAGGTTGCCACTGTTAAACTGTACCAATGTACTATAAACCTGCACGGTAGCAACTGAGAGAAGTAGCATAAAGCATTTTATGTACGAGTTCTGAAGTCATAAAGACCTGTGAGCTCAGTTGTGTGAGAGCAGCTAGCACTGATTTTAATGTAGCTACACTACTCTACATATAATCTCTAAACCACTGACTCTCACAGCAAGTCATCAAACTATGTTGCATCATCAAAACATATTTTATTGTGTTCTGTGATGAGCAAAGCCATACACATCTACACTGAATGATACCAGGGTGGAGGGGGTTCAGTGGCTAACATAGTCTGGCTGAGGCCTAGTAACCTCTCTTATTGATGAACACCATGCTGGTTACAGTTAGCTGTACAAATAATGTGAGGTTGCCACTGTTAAACTGTACCAATGTACTATAAACCTGCACGGTAGCAACTGAGAGAAGTAGCATAAAGCATTTTATGTACGAGTTCTGAAGTCATAAAGACCTGTGAGCTCAGTTGTGTGAGAGCAGCTAGCACTGGTTTTAATGTAGCTACACTACTCTACATATAATCTCTAAACCACTGACTCTCACAGCAAGTCATCAAACTATGTTGCATCATCAAAACATATTTTATTGTGTTCTGTGATGAGCAAAGCCATACACATCTACACTGAATAATACCAGGGTGGAGGGGGTTCAGTGGCCCCCATAGTCGGATTAAGGCCGAGGCCAATTAGCATGTTTTATTCCTTTACACCCAGTAAACAGTAATTAGATTTTTTTACTTGAATAATGCATGTGTATGCCAATATGATATTTAATAAATATCACTGAAGTTTAGCTATGATGGAAAATATACAGCTGGATTAGACATACCAACTGTTGATAACAAAATCACAGTATATTGCTGACCAACACAAATGTGCAGTTCATTTCCTCAATGCCGAAAGGTAAGACCGACTGAAACCTTATTAATACACAATCTGATCTGCAATGACATGACAGTCATTACTCGCAACTAAGTATACATGAAGAAGACCTCAATTTTGAATAAAAAGTAGATATCAGGAAGGTTTTTAAACTGTATCAAATGTAGAGCAGTTTTGACCTTTCAAACAGACATATTATTTAAAAAAAAAAAGTAAAAAAGCTAAATTTAATGTACTAAAATAAAAATGTATTATTAATTTAAAAAATACATTGTCATTTTATATATATTGTATTTCATTTAACTAAAACAACCTAGTAACTGTCCTTTTCATTGTAAATGTTGCTCTGGGCTAATAAATACGAAATTCCACTAGAGGGCGACATAGAAGTTCATTGTAAATGTTGCTCTGGGCTAATAAATACGAAATTCCACTAGAGGGCGACATAGAAGTGTTTGTACAAACACTACAAACACTACACACACTTCTAACTTTTTTTTTCTCAATTTACTATTGTTCTGAGGTCCGAGCTGAAACTTTGAGAGAAGCACTTTAACACCCTTTAGAGGCCATATCAGTGAAAAAAAAGTGAGGACCGGCCTAAATGTCCTCACTTTCCATTTTGGTCCTCAGTCCACAGGTTAAAAACCCTCGATGGTCCTCACATTGATGGCAGTACAAACACACACTCACACACACACACACACACACACACACACACACACACACACACATACCCCTGTTCTAATAAAAGAACTCCCCATCTTCACGAAAGCATCCGAACTGCACAGTTGCTTCTATGTTATTGAATTTTTGTCTCCCAGAAATGAAGCCTTGGCGCTCTCCTTTAACAGGCAGGGAACATATGGGGCGACAGAACGGATGCAGGGCTGCAACATACATCCTCAACTATCTACTGTTGCTTTGTGCTTGTGCGATGCTCGTGGCCCACGTCTGCATCTCCTCCTCCCTTGTGTCCCTGCAGGTGGGTGCGCCGGCCACCCGGGGCTGCCTTTGCCAGGTGAAGTCCAAGGCGAGTCCTCCGTGTGCCCGTACTGCATTTACTACGGCCAACTTAAAGACGGCGAAAACGTTAACGAGCAGCCCGAAGACCGCCATCACGGGTACAGCAACTCATGCCATGGCAACAGCCCGTGTCATAGTAACAGCCTGTGCCGCTGTAGCAGCCCCTGCCACGGTGATGCACAGGTGTCGGAGCCAACGAAAAGGCTGTGCGAGCGTTGCTGGGCGGGCCTCCAAACTAAACTGGAACTCATTGTTGGCAGCAGATACTTCAGCCGAGGAATCATGATTGCCATCCTTATTAACACGCTGTCGATGGGCATAGAGTACCACGAGCAGGTACGTGTGTGTGTGTGTGTGTGTGTGTGTGTGTGTGTGTGTGTGTGTTTGTGTATGCACATGCATCGCTATGTGCACGCCTCTCGCAGACTGGATGTGACCACACTTTGATTGAAAATGGATGTGCTAATCATCGTGTGTGTGGTGGCGTCAATAAACGTACCCTCCAATCATCATTTACAGCACCAAGCATATGGGATCACGAAGTGTGTGTGTGTGTGTGTGTGTGTGTGTGTGTGTGTGTCAGGAGGTGGAGAAACTCATAAGACCTGAAGTGTTAATTAAAGCGTGACCCTGGGACAGGAGAGAGAGAGAGAGAGAGAGAGAGAGCGGAGACGGGGGACGAGTGAGGGAAGAGAGCAAATGAGGAGGAAGAGGAGGACGAGGAGGACAGATCTGACATTGTGATTGGCTGAAAGGCGGGAGTAGACTGTGGGAGACGGGGGAAGATTGCGTTTGGGCCATTTCCTGAACAATATGACAGATCTGGATGGCCTTGACTTCTTGAATAGCTCATGCTTAAGGATAAGTCAGCCTTATTTCATCCCTTTATTATCAACAAATCCTTTGAAGAAGCCAAACCCAACAGAGAAAGTGCATGAATTAAGTTAAGTCATATATGAATACGTCGACAAAGCCCGATCTAGCTAGATCTTGCTCTGCGCCATAGAATTGTCATCTAAAGACTATTAAGCACAAAGAGCCATGCAGTTGCATTGGAGTTCATTCCCTCATTTCAAGGACAGTGAACAGTGCAGTTTAGTCTGAAACACCTCAGAGACTTGTGTTTGATCTCCGGAGAGTCGCTCTGTGTGAGGCAAATGTCACCGAGCATGCTCAGAGGCACCGCCACTTGTTTACAATGTTGTGTTGGTTTGAAGAGCCCAGAGAAATAAACCTCAATGTTTGTATTCGCTGTAATGAAATAAATGCCACCTAATTCCAGGGCACACGGCGGCTCTTTTAATAACGCTGTTTGGTGGGTTTCTCCACGAGAGCGTCACGGTATGGACTCCCGATGTATTAATATGAGGAGATTACACTACGATTTAATAAGATTTGTTCATAATTTTAAAAAGTTTTTCGTTTTTTTTTAAACTAGGGGTTCTCAAACTTTTTCTGTCGTGCTCCAGGTTGAACTTAACCTTTCAACAAAATGTATTTACAAGCCTGTTACCTGGAACTTTACATGATTTAATGCGCTAATTGAAAGATTCTGGTTGAACATGAACACGAGACACTTTCACTTATTTGAACGTAAACCCCGAGAGCAAGATAAAAAAAAGTCTGAATCAATCTTAATACCTTTGCGAGCACTCTCGTTGGGCAACAATCAGATTAACGACATCTTTCTTTCCTGCTCCACAATTGTGTGTCCCTCCCGTAATGCCTCTCCGGCCCACGACTGGGCCCCCGCCCTGCGGTTTGAGAACCCCCTGCTTTGAATAATACCAATGGCATTAATAATAAATCATGTTTCACTCTCCCTTCCACCAAAGGACTCATTCTCATGAACCTTCACTAACATGCTGCCTCCTCTCCTCCCTGCCAGCCTGTCTGCCTCTGTTTCTTTCTTCATCTTTTCCCCCTCTGCCTGTCCAATATCTGTTCATCAATCTCTCCCCGTTTTTTCTCTCTCTCCACAAACACTGCGTGCGCCTCTTCAGCCGAAGGAGCTGACAGATATTTTGGAGATCAGTAACATGGTGTTCACGAGCCTGTTCAGTCTGGAGATGCTTCTGAAGCTCATGGCTCTCGGCCTGTTCGGCTACATCAAGAACCCCTACAACGGCTTTGACAGCATCATTGTCATCATCAGGTGGGTGTCCCTGATGGTATGGGGGGTCCCTCTGACTGTAAGTTTACCCCTAAAATAGGAAGTCTATTTTGGAGGGATTTTGAAAATCCTCACTGCGGTCACACCCCCTTTTTAGAAAAATAATTTACACTCCATGCCGGTTATTTGGGGTCATATCAACAGGTCATTTATTCTGTTGCAAGAGAGGAGCAGAGACAGATATACAACATATTAATTTACTAATTGCATATCCACAACTGCTTAACGAACAAAAGGAGAGAGTCATCCTTATAAACATGTAACAGTCACAGGAGCCCTCATGACCTCCAGGAACATACAGATATCAGAGATTCCTGGGACATACGTTATAATTAATAATAAAATAATGGGAAAGTTCATCTAGAAGTCACAGGCCATATAATATATAAGAAAACTATTTTCCCAACACCCCCCCGAACATCCACAGTGTCTCCGGTTGTCCTCTCAGTGTCCCCTCCATTATGGAGCACTACAAGCTGAATTATGTATCGCTGCTTGAAGGGCGCCGCTTGTTTACCGGCGCCCGCCGCCCTCACCTCTTTTACGCTGTGGGTCGTAAACAGCATTGGCCCGTATCCTCATCCGCACATGGTCACTGTCAGGGAAAAAAATTAATAAAAATGACTTAGCACATATTGATCGCTTCGGCTTTAACGCGACTTTAACGTTTCAGTGTGTGGGAGATCGTCGGCGAGGCCGAGGGAGGGCTGTCGGTGCTCCGGACCTTCCGCCTGCTCAGGGTGCTGAAGCTGGTGCGCTTCCTTCCGGCCCTGAGGAGGCAGCTGGTGGTGCTGATGAAGACCATGGACAACGTGGCCACCTTCTGCATGCTGCTCATGCTCTTCATATTCATATTCAGGTATGTTCTCCCTCTCTGAGAGCCAATCTCTTTTATCAGCTTTAATTACGGCTTACACGAATCATAAGGTCCTTACAGGATATATTGCTACATGCATCGTCACCTTTTACGCGTACACCGGCTGCATTACATATTCATATTGAATCACCATGTAATGAAAGTAATATATTTTCTTGTTGTTTCCTCTGTGTGTGTTTGTGTGTGTGCGTGCTTTGTGTGTTTGTGTGTTGCAGCATCTTGGGGATGCATTTGTTCGGCTGTAAATTCAGTTTGCAACAAGACAGCGGAGACACGTTACCGGACAGGAAGAACTTTGACTCCCTGCTCTGGGCGACTGTCACCGTGTTTCAGGTACTCTCTCTCTCTCTCTCTCTCTCTCTCTCTCTCTCTCTCTCTCTCTCTCTCTCTCTCTGTCTATCTCTCTCTCTCTCTCTCTCTCTGTCTCTCTCTCTCTCTGTCTGTCTGTCTATCTCTCTCTCTGTCTGTCTGTCTCTATATTATATATATTATATATTATATATATATGTATATATTATTATACTTTTCATGACTATGTCTTGTATGACTTTTTTAATGATATTTAGCTGGACTTCCTATACTGTCACTTTTTAAGACATATACATATTAAATATGTCCCTCTCATATGTAAATTAAACACCACCATAGATACAAACATACACACATGAACGAGGACACGAATGAGCACATCAAGAATATTTCATTTAGAGGAATTTCCCCATCAATGAATTCCTGGTAAACGTGATATCAAAATTAATTGGGCCGAGATTCACAAGCAGCAGCTGCTGCTGTCACGAGTCTGAACCCTGATGATGTCGCTCTTATTCCACTCGCTCCAATTTGGGAGTGCTCACACTCCAAAAAAAAAAATTCTCTCCCAACAAAATGTAAAACCTCTCGGTGGGCAGGTGAGATATGCTTCACAAGCAAAGTGGGAGGAAGAGTAATGAAACAAGCGCTCCACGGGAGCTCACTTAACCGATAATTATCGCTCACGTTCGCCGACGATGTGACGTTAAAATGAAGAATCTGCAACTCACGCTCTTCTATCTTCTTCTTCGATTTCTTTCTAACCCCCCTGCCAATACATTCGACTTCCTCCATCTGCAGATCCTCACCCAGGAGGACTGGAACGCGGTGCTCTACAACGGCATGGCCTCCACCACGCCGCTGGCCGCCCTCTACTTCGTGGCCCTCATGACCTTCGGCAACTACGTCCTCTTCAACCTGCTCGTAGCCATTTTGGTTGAGGGCTTTCAAGCCGAAGTAAGGGCAAATACACTGTTTCATTTCGGCTACTTAGCGAACGAGGCGAAGAGAACGAGACTAATTGAGCTCTGTTGTGATGATGATACCAAAGCTGCCTACAAGAGAATAATCTGCACCATCCTGCCTCCCTCTCGCTCTCTTATTCTTTCTCAGTTGTCCTCTCTTCCTTTATCGCACTCTCTCTTTCTATCCCCTTGTCTCTCTTTCTCTCCATCTTTCTTTCTCACTGACACACGCACGCACACACACACACACACACACACACACACACGCGCGCACACTACTCTCCAGGGTAGGATGTGTTTGATATCGCCTGCCATTCACAGCTGGTGAGCTTTTGTTGTTTAGTTTTCATCTTTTATCTCCGGCATCAGAGAGTACACTGCTCCCGTTCTCTCTCTCTCTCTCTCTCACACACACACACACACACACACACACACACACACACACACACACACACACACAGAGAGAGAGAGATACCCTTTGCCAAAGCCGTCTGCTTCCATCTTTCTGGCGTGAGTTTTAATTAAATTCTGTAAAGCTTTATTGGCGTGACTACAGGAGATCGCTGCCAAAGCCATGAATATAACTCAACTATAGAACTCTGGAGATCCCCTTCGCCCGTCTGCTGGCCGCTCTCCGTCTCTCAGTCTTTCCCTCTCAACCTGCTCATATTTTTCACTTTTACAACAGTCAACAGACAGCGAGAAAGGGGGAGGGGCGAGGCCGGTGATGGAGGATGTGATGGTAGTGGTGATACCGGCCATGTGTGTGTTTGTTTCTTTAGGGAGATGCCAACAGATCTGAGTCAGACGATGAGAGACAATCGCTCAATTTCGAGGACGAGGAGAAGCTGAGAGAGATTTACGCCGCAGGTACAAACTCTGAAAGGATCATATTTTTTGGGATTATTGCATCTCGGTGCTATTGTTGTGGTTTTGTTCATCTTTCTTGTCCAAACACAACATGTAGCCTCCGCCTGTCTGTATTTACGTCTGTCGATTTTTCCCCACAACCCTTCATCCACTTGACTTCGCACTTGGAGGGTGTGTTGCTGAGGACCCAAAAAAGTGCAGTTTTGAGTGCGAGCTCTTGAGATCTTCAGGACTTATTCATGCTCCGCATACACACTTTGTAGTGTTTTGAGAAGTGTATTAACTGTTACACTGCTGAACAGCTGGCTTGTTATTGTTGTTTATGTGAGCGTTTGCTCCCAAATGAACCCGTGGTACATTTTTCATCATTGGTCGGGGGTGCAACAATGTCGTGGCACATGCATTGCTCAGGACTCAAAGAAGCATAGAGAATTTCAATTCAATTCAGTTTATTTTGTAGAGCCCAAAATCACAAATTACAAATTTGCCTCTGAGGGCTTTACAATCTGCACACATACGACATCCCTGTCCCGGGATCTCACATCAGATCAGGAAAAACTAAATAAATAGTGAAAACCCTTTTACTGGAAAAAAAAAAGGGAAGAACCCTGACGTTGTTTTGATGAGCGATTCTCACAGAGAAAGCAATACGGGAGACCCGTTCTGAACACCAAGTTTATCTCAGAGATCAGGAAAATGCTGCTTTAAAAATACATCAGACAGGACAAGACACAGGCAACACAAGTCAGACGGTCGTGCAGGTTTTAAACAAACATGAACGGTAAAATTATTATCTAAACGTCACAGTTTAGACACCAACTGGGACCTACCATGCTTGACATAGTTTTATATCACACACAAGGCCAAGCAGATCATAAGAGCCCCCAAATGCCGTAAAATTGTTTATTAATTTCAAATTGTATACTGTAGTATCTATTAATGTGTTTGAAAATGTATTGGTCTTGGCCTAAAATTGACCTTTTTTTTTTTTACGATAGTGTCTAAATAAATCATGGGATCTCCATTTTAAAATTCAACTATGTGCATTATGAATTGTAAACTGCACTTTAGGTGCTCAGATTCCCCTTTTAAACAATGACCTCTGTGCCTTCAATGGTTGCTACAGCCCCGATCCCAACCGATACCACATTTTTATGTCTGTGTGTGTGTGTGTGTGTGTGTCTGTGTCTGTGTGTGTGTGTGTGTGTGTGTGTGCGCAGAGCTCAAGATTCAGGCCATGATGCTCAGCCCCAATGGCCTCCTGAACCCCAAAGCCTCCATGCCCCATCACCTTCCTCCTCCTTTACCGGTCATCACGCACACGGCAGCCACGCCCACCATAAACTACGGCCAGTCACGGCGGGCGAGCGGCGCGTCCATGGACGTCCACGGCCTTGAGCAGAGGTCACCGGTGAGCCTTGGACACGTGCTTCAACTTATATTATCGCCGCATTAAATACCAGTCGTGAAGTTTGATTTACAGGCGCACTCAGACTGAAAGTGAGGATGATGAAATGAGACAAAGCCAGGCTGAGCGGTGCTTCAGATATGATTGGAAAGATGAACATCTACATTTTTAAATTGGGGATTTCTTTGCACGAGTTAAAAACAGAGTTTTATAAATCCATATGAGAAAAGAAAACATCTTAATGACCTTCAGTGTTTCTAAAAAAATCATTTGAATGCCTCTCCTTCCTCACGTAGCATTTGTAAAGCCAAATATCTTGCAACCAACATCTTCTCCAGCCGGCCTGCTCGATTAACTCGGGTCTGTCAATACGTCTCATACCCGAGTGGATCCGAGCCTATCAGCTCTGATCACGTGGCGCGTCTGAAGCGTCACGGGAGAGAAATGTGTTTTTTTAGGCGTGACAGAGAGTGCAACCTGTGCAGAGCAGAGAGAGATGATATGCATCGCTGCTCTCCTGTTAATTGGTGGCACGCTGCTGTCAGTGATGGCCTTCACTCCAGCTGTGGATGTTGAGCGCTTGGGCGATGGGGATTTTCTCCGTGTCCTCTCCTGGTCTTTTTGGTGACATTTCAGGTGGTTTCACGTATTAACAAAGTAACGTAGGTGTTGTTGATCTGGTTTCACACAGAACAATCGTTTTTTTACACTGTTTTTGTCAGAACTCGGGGTGAATGAACAAACGTGTTCTCTAAAAATCGTATTCTTTCATTAGATTTTACTTTCACACATTAGACTTATTTTGATTAATGCCCTGCCTCTTTTTTATCTGTGCACTTTGTCACATGGAGTAATGCTCATTTATGATTCGTTAATCCATTTTAGACAGAAGTTAGGAGCGTTTGATTTCTTCTAATACACAGAAATGTGATCACATATCGGCCTGAATCGAGATCATGATTGTTTTTTTTCGGTTAATCGGACAGCATGGACCGCGCTGCTACCGGCCACAGAGAACCTTTGATCTATAAATAATGAAAATCATTATGTGCGTTTAATGGAGTCAATCAGAAATCCAACTGGTCATTCCGCTCGTCTGAAGCTGCCTTCACAGGTCCCGTGGGACGGCGGTCCGGAGAGCCGCCGCTCCAGCTGGACCAGCATCAGCCGAGGCCCCAGCCTCCACCGGAGGAGCCAGTCCGGGGAGATGGAGTCGCTGCTGTCCGACACGCACACCAGCTCCGCCCTCAGCAGCAGGGAGCCGTCGCTGGACCAGCCGGATTTCCTGCAGGTGCCCATGCTCCACTCGCCCGACTGCAACGGCACCACCTTCCACCTGCCGGACGATGCTCCCCTGACCACGCTCTGCCACAGCGACCAGGAGGACGATGAGATTGAGGAGGTAATAACATATATTTATTCAAATACATGTTAGTTTTGTGGCTGCACGGTCGCCTCACAGCGAGAGGGGCCGGGGTTCGGATCCCGGTCTGGGCGGGCCTTCTGTGTGGAGTTTGTGGGTTCTCCGGCTTCCTCCCACAGTCCAAAGACATGCAGTACAGGTTAATTGGACTCTAAATTGCCTGCAGGTGTGACTGTGAGCGTGAATGGTTATCTGTCTCCATATGTGAGCCCTGTGATAGACTGGCTACTTCTCCAGGGTGGACCCTGCCTTCTCCCAATGACAGCTGGGATCGGCTCCCGGGACCCTAAACAGGATTAGCGGTTCAGATGATGGATGGATGTTTGTTTGAGCGGCGAGGAATTATCACGATCTCCCCCTCCAGTTATTTTCTGTTAAAAGAAGCGGATAAAAGAACACGTTTCGCTGTGTTCAAGAGTTCAGAAGCTGCCGCTAATTATCTTGCAAAGGCATAACTACCAACCTTCGTACCCGTTGGAGACTTATGTAACTTTGAAATTATTTAATTAGCTGAATTGAGATTATGAGCTGGGTGGAGAAAATATTGGGAACGTTGTTCTGTGTTGGAATTTTATGAGGTCACTACTGCAGTTCAATGTTTTCCACCAAGAGAAAACTTATTTAAATGTTATTGCATTTATATTGCGCCTTTCCAGTCCACTGACGGAGCTTTACACCACATTCACCCGTTCACACACACACACACACACACACACACACACACACACACACACACTCACACACTGAGGGCACAGGCTGCCATGTCAGGTGCCAAACGGCGCATAAGGATCTAATCTAAATGCCCATTCACACTCGCACTCGCACGCCGATGGGTTCAGCGTCTTCGCCGGGCGGCCCGGAGGAGCCGGGGGAACGTTGATCTTCTGATTAGTGCACGAGCCGCTCTGCCTCCTGAGCCACAGCCGCTCAACCCTGAATTACAACGTGACCGCTGACTCATGTAACGAGCGCGCACAACGGTACACAAAACGAACCAACGTCGAGACAGTTTGTCCAAATTCTCATGCAATTTGTTTCTTTTGTGTGTGTGTGTGTGTGTGTGTGTGTGTTATTTCCAGAGTTTATGTAAGAAGCTGAAGAAGATTCTGGAGCCATATGAGCCTCAGTGGTGCCTGGAGCATGAAGAGTGGTCTCTCTATCTGTTCGGTCCACACAACCGGTAAATACACAGTATACACGCACACACACACACACACACACACACACACACACACACACACACACACACGCTGCCTCTAATATTCTCCCGAGTGGCCGAGGTGGCTTAAACCACAGCATGCGTGAATAATGTCAACTGAAGTGTGAAGGTTACAGCCAAGGCTTAGAAAACACAGTGATCACTTTTATCAATTAAAGCCGGCTGAGTCCAAACAAAAACAAAAACATTATGTTGACAGGGATGTAGGCGACGTGTGATGAGAACAAACACTAATTCATGTCCTCCTCCGTTTCTGTTTCCAGCCTCAGGTTGTGGTGCCAGAGGGTCATCGGTCACAAGATGTTTGATCACGTCATCCTCCTCTTCATCTTCCTTAATTGCATCACCATCGCACTGGAGAGGCCCGACATACCGTCCAACAGCATGGTAGCACACACACGCGTTTACACGCTGAACCCCGACCTTTTAAAGCATGGGTCACTAACTGGCGGACCGCGGTCCGGGTCCGGACACAGACGCCGTTGTCTCTGGACCCTGGACCGAAAACCAATTATTATTACTGAATTATTAACTGTTGGTGGATCGCTTCTATTTCACCGGTGCAGCTTTTCCTGCCTCTACGGCTCTCGTTCAGCGGTCCAGGAAACACTCCGACCAATCACACGCCTTGAAAATCCTGTCACTTGATCCTACTCGACCAATCACATGTGTGTATTGCGTTAAGCCCCGCCCTCGACTCGAGTAAGACGTTCGCACACACGGGAGCGACGGGAGAGACCTGATAGTTTGAAGTACGTGAGTCAGAGAAGTTATTTCACTTGGCGCTCCAAAAGAGAAATGTGGACATCTTAACCAGAGCCTTGAACAATGGACAGACTTATATGTTTGTTATTCCCACAACCAGTTCAAGAGCGGTATGTCTCATGTTCAGTGACATTAAAAGCAGCGATGTGAAGACATCACGAGACAAAGCTCAGATCTTTAGAGCAAACGGAACGACTCACGTCAGAGATTAAGGCCCAGAAAAATAAACCTAAAAGGCCAATATGATCAGAACCCTGACACATGAATTATGTTAACAGAGAGGAGAAATGAGCTGAAACAAGTGGGTTAATAACCACAGATGAAGTCCATGCACACACATTTCTCTTTTTAGAAAACAAGGATATAATATATTGGCTCTTTGGATTGACATCACTAGATGCCCGAATAAACTGAATTTGAAGCTGCAAGACAATTCAGTTAAATTAATCTTTCTAACATGATTTATTTAATTTATTCATTTAATTTATATAGTCACGTTTTTCAAAAGCTTTCTGTTTTAAATCCAGCCTTTATTTGCCTTGAAATAAGAGATGATAATGTATGTATTATTTATAATTATTCAAGGAAATCTGTAATATTAAATATTGTTTAGATGTTAATTAATTGAACTTTATATTTATTTTACAGTCAGTTGTTGACTACATATAGACGTTAATACAACTGTTGGCTACTTCAATACATATGGCACAAATTTGACATTATTGTGATGTTCCGGACCTTTGCATGAGGAAATTCTCTCGAACTGGACCTCGCAGAACTTTAGTTGAATACCCCTGTTTTAAAGTCACCGGGAGGAACTTTGAACTAGTTGTGAAACATTCTCAATGTAATGCCGAGGCCTCTCCGTGACCTCCATAAGCAAACGAGACCATCTGCAGTAAGATTGGCTATTTCTGGTCCGTCATTGGCAGCGACCAGCAGGCCAGCAGGGTCTCTGGGCAGACCCAGATCCAGCTCTCCCTCGCTGGGACCCAATACCAACAACAGTCCCTATTACTGGGCCCGCAGGAGAGAAGGAATGCATGGGAGAAGCAGCTGATGCAATAAAATGAGAGGTTTTCTGATGGGACTCTGGCGATCAGAAACATTTCCACTTACGTCCACAGGGACTTCCAAAATCCACTCAAAATGAAAGTTCCTTGTAGTAGCTTTTAACCTCAACTCAATGGTTGTAACTTTGCACTGAAACTGCATTCCTTGTCTGGTCTGGTTTATTTAAATATATTCTATCAATGTAGCTTTTTACAGTTTTTCTATTCCTTATAAAAGATGCAATGCAAATAAAGGTGCCTCGTCTTATAAATGTGATTCTAACCTTAACACCCGACCTCACAAAGACGCACAACACATCTAAACACAAGCTGTTGAGTACAGCCGGGTTCATGTGTTTGTTGCTGATGTAACAGCAGCTGAGTCATTTTAGGAACATGTGCTGTTCTCAGTATTTTCCTTCATCGTGGTTGTACTCCAATCTTAATGGGTTTTTATTTCAGCTCATTTTAAGACACAAAGGAGTGAAAGAATTAAAACTACGGGGGAAACAAATCTCTTAAATTGATGAATGTGCTTCTTTCTCTGTGTGTGTATATAAATGCATATGTGTGTGTGCGTGTGTGTGTGTGTGTGTGTGTGTGTGTGTGTGTGTGTGTGTGTGTGTGTGTGTGTGTGTGTGTGTGTGTGTGACAGGAGCGGGTGTTCCTCAGTGTGTCCAATTACGTCTTCACAGTGATCTTCGTGGCTGAAATGATGGTCAAGGTAACCGTAACGAGTCACGTTCCCAGACTGAACACTTCACTCCACATTAATTTCCCCGTCTTACTCGTAAAAAGAGCAATTTTCTCTCCGAGTGGGGGATCAAAATTGTAAAACAAATTTTACACCTCATAATACCCACCTCGTATAATTGTATTATTTCTGTAATTCTGCTGTGTGTGTGTGTGTGTGTGTGTGTGTGTGTGTTAAGGTGGTAGCTATGGGCATGTACTTCGGAAACGGGGTGTACCTGCAGAGCAGCTGGAACATCTTAGACGGACTCCTGGTGTTCGTGTCCCTGGTGGACATCCTGGTCTCCATCGCTTCAGCAGGTGGTAATCGGATCTTAGGCATCCTCCGCGTGCTCCGCCTGCTCCGCACATTGCGACCGCTCCGGTAGGATTGCGGTATTTTCTCGTGTTTACTCCATTAATGCTATCTGGTGTACTTGTGTAGCACGTGTGTGTGTCTGTGTGTGTCGCAGGGTGATAAGTCGGGCTCCTGGTCTGAAACTGGTGGTGGAGACTCTGATCACATCCCTCAGACCCATTGGGAATATTGTGCTCATCTGCTGTGCTTTTTTCATCGTGTTTGGAATTCTGGGAGTCCAGGTAATCATTTATACTGATTATTCCTCGTTAGTTTTTTTTTTACAGTAAAAAATACTCAGTTTATACTTATTTTCATTGGGTTTTGTGTTCCCAAACATCCGAGGCTTGTTGTCTCTTCTGCTGCAAGAAAACAGCGATCAGCATCGTTTAAAATTAACGAGGCACAACTCCCAAAATGCTTCAGGTGATAAAATTGGGAGAGAAAAATTGGGACGAAATGCAAATGAGCTGCTGATTATGCGCCAGAGTCCCTGGAAGTAATTAAAAATACAATGGTTGGACTACAGAGGGATTGTGCTGGAAAAGCGTTTTTTTTTTTTTATTGAACTTTGCCCTGGATTTCTATAATATTAATCAATTAATGTTGTTATATATTAATTTCAGGCCATTTGTCAAACTGTTATCAGTTTTTTATTAATTGTATTAATTTAATAAAAGAAATTAAACGTACCCAGTTGTACATGATATAAAAGGATCCGTGAGATGATCACGTTATAAAACAGTGATTCGCCATCTGTGGGGCAAAGATAAGAAGTACTGATTAAAGTGTACACTATTTTATCTTTACTTTTGACTAGTAATTGATTCTTGTGAAATACTGGATAGTTTCATCTCTTCCGGATTTAATATCCTTCAAAGATCCTTCAAAGAAAAAGATCTCTGAGGGTTAAAATGCTCTTTGTTTGACCTGCTTGTACCTCACATACGCATCGCTTCATTTGAAGGGCTGGCAAGCCAGAAAAGGTTTTCAAATATTTATTCCGATGGTATTTCGGTACTAAAAGTCATTGACTGTAAAGGGCGTCTGTAAACTCTCCTCCTCGAAGGTATTTCAGAGTTTCCATTTTTGGAAATAATCCTGCGTTTATTTCCCATGAATGCATGGACAGGAAACGATGCTCGATGAATGGTGAAGCTAATCTCACCGCACGGGCATACATTTCTCAAAAAACACACGCTGTAACGAGAGCCCTCCATGAGTGTGTAATAGTGTGTACTAGTGTGTAATATTGTGTAATAGTGTGTAATAGCTGCGAACCAGACTGGACCAGATGGTACTTTAGCTGCAACATACAGTCGGCCCGGAGGCGCTCGCCGAGTAATTTACTGTCCAGTCATCGTCCACAGGCTTTGTTTACGTTACCTTGAGGTCACAGTGTTCTTGCGTGTGTGTGTGTGTGTGTGTGTGTGTGTGTGTGTGTCTTGTGTATGAATACAGCTGTTTAAAGGGAAGTTCTTCCACTGCGACGGGCTGGATGTGAGCACAATCACCAATAAAACACAGTGTCTGGAGGCCGGATACCGCTGGGTGCGACGGAAATACAACTTTGACAACCTGGGACAGGTTTGTCACACGCACACACACACACACACACACACACACACTCACACCAAGAGGGCTGACACCAACTCTTACAAAATAATTGACAGCGTGACACTGATTTGTGTCTCACTCTTTCAGGCACTGATGTCACTGTTTGTGCTGTCGTGTAAAGACGGCTGGGTCAGCATCATGTATGACGGCCTGGACGCTGTCGCGGTGGACAAGCAGGTGAGGACACACACACACACACACACACACACACAGAGGAAGAGAGTAAAAAATAAATATCAGGGAGGCATACAAACCATTCAGCCAGTATATATTGTCTTTCACTGTGTTTTGGTTCTGTTTTTTGAGCGCCTCGGGCACCTTTTGATGTTGTTTGTTTCAAGCAGATCGGGGGAATATTTCAGGAGTGAAGAGAGGTGTGAGGAAAGACAAAAGGCAGATGGGTGAATAGATGTGGGTTGACAGTGCAGTGCTGACTCAGGACTTACATTGTCTTCTTGTTTATGCTCTCTCCTCCTCTTCCTTCGCTTGGTCCTCCTCTCTTTGGCTTTCTGTCCCCGTGTTACCTCTCCTCCTCCTCCTCCTCCTCTTCCTCTTCTTCCATCTCCTCTCGCTGTCCCCTCTGCAGCCAATAAGGAACAACAACCCCTGGATGCTGCTGTTTTTCATCTCCTTCCTCCTCATCGTCAGCTTCTTTGTGCTCAACATGTTTGTGGGCGTGGTGGTGGAAAACTTTCACAAGTGTCGGCAGCAGCAGGAGGAGGAGGAGGCGCGGATGAGGGAGGAGAAGCGGCAGAAACGCTCGGAGAAGAGGAGGAGAAGTGAGATAACGGGAGGGGATGGGGAATGACAGGCATGCAGGACGTGGCCAGAAGTGTGTGGACGCATGGACATTAATACATATGTTATTTATATATGCTATATATTCAAATATGTGTTTGTGATTGCAGAACCACTGGCATTTAAATTATATTATAACTACGGAGGCTTCCTACAATATTTAGGTTTCAATCATTCTCAAGAGCATCATGCTCAGCGTCCAATTTGTGTCTGTTGCAACTACAGGAGGCGATCAGCTGCCATTAGAACCAGTATATCAATGTCCACTGACTCAAGGCATATAAGATAAGATAAAATAAGATAAGATAAGATAAGATAAAATAAGGTAAGATAAGCCTTCATGTCCTGCAGCGGGGAAATTTACAGGATTACAGCATCATAGGGTAAAGTGTAAAAAAAGGGACATTGTAAAAAAAAAAAACATTAGAAATAACCAAATAAGCAATAAAAAACAGTAAAGGCTCCACAATATTTTAAATATTATATATATACAGACAGAATAACTATTATTGCACAATATATTTATATTGCATATGTATTATATATATATATATATACTATATGTGTCATTGTAGGCTATAGCATTATTATTTTAATAAAGTGTGGGATCCCTAATGTGAACTAAGGGGCCCGAACCAGGAAATCATCCCTACACCAAACATACACAAGACGGGGGCTTTCTTCTAGCTATAATATACACAAACAGACGCACAATAACCCTCTTTCTCTGCACACATACTGTACGAGTACATGCATACGTATTATGCTCAGATACACACTTCTACAGCGCACACTTTCTCCTTCTGGCTCTCCCTCATTGCCGTCCCTCTCTCTGCAGTGCAATCTCTCGTAGTGCTTTCCTCTTCGTCCGTTAACTGTCTGGCAGCAGACAGCGAGAGCTTTTTGCCCAAAGACACCTTGAGGTGCCATGCAGTGTGCCTGTGTGTGTGTGTGTGTGTGCGTGTGTGCGTGATGGATAGGGTTGAATTCCTGAGGTGGCACTTTCAGTCCGAACACACACATATGCACTCACACGCACTCACACACACACACACACACACACATGCATATGCACACTCACACACAAAGCAGTGCGCCACTTGGCATCCACTTCATCAGTGACTTCATAGATCATATTATGCTTTTATTTCAGAAGCATTTAATGACTCTCTGTGTGTGTGTGTGTGTGTGTGTGTGTGTGTGTGTGCGTGCGTGTGTGTGTGTGAAACGCAGGGGCCATGGAGAAGCCGTACTACGCTGACTACTCCCCACTGCGTCGATCCATCCACACCGTGTGCACCAGCCACTACCTGGATCTCTTCATCACCATCATCATCTTCACAAACCTCCTCACCATGAGCATGGAGCACTACAATCAGCCTCGGGTAACCATGGCAACACCTTCTACCACCTGCCCTAGAACCATAGTAATGAAGCCGTATGTGGTGTACAGTACAGCTACAGTGGGTTTAAAAAAAAAAAAAAAAGTGTGTGTGTCTGTGTGCCCTGCAGTACTTCGAGGAGATTCTGAAGTACTGCAATTACGTCTTCACGGTGGTTTTCGTCATCGAGGCCATTCTCAAACTCATCGCTTTCGGCCTGCGGCGCTTTTTCAAAGAGAGGTATTCAAGCGCTCGCGTCAATGCAAAGACTCTCACAAACACGGCTTTGTCCTTAAAATTGTGTTTGTGCGTGTGTGCGTGTGTGTGTGTGTGTGTGTGTGAAGATGGAACCAGTTGGACCTCGCCATTGTGTTGTTGTCCATCATGGGGATCGCACTGGAGGAAATAGACCTGAACGCTTCCCTCCCCATCAACCCCACCATCATACGCATCATGAGAGTCCTCAGGATAACAAGAGGTACACACACACACACACACACACACACACGAGGATATGTGGCTGATAAGAGCTGACGTTCCCATGTTGCAGTGTTGAAGCTGCTGAAGATGGCGACAGGAATGAGAGCTCTGCTGGACACGGTGATGCAAGCGCTGCCTCAGGTAAGAGGCACCGCGTCCCTTTAACTCTGAGCCCGGTTCTCCACATCTGAACAATTGCAGACAGCTCGTTTTATTCAGCGATTTATCAGGCCTGGCACCGACTGCCCCCCCCCCCCCCCCCCCCCCCTCCACCCCCTTCGTGATTTACTGACATCCCCCCCCAAACAGGCTGTTCGGCGACACTAAATAACCACCAAACAAGCGTGACGACACCCTCGTATTTAGCCAAAGGCTAATGGTTGACGCTCAAATGTATCGGCGCGGCGGATAAATCCTCAGTTCAATCATCGCTTTATGGCACATAACTTCACAGCTGCTTTGGTGCGATTGTTGTTTTTTTTTCGCCTCTGAACGTCTGCGAGTTGATAAAATACGAGGCAGAAAGTCCAGTCGGGAAGCTTATCATCACAGAGCGGCTATTTATTCCCCCCTTTTAGGCAGGATTGTAAAAAAAACTCTGTCATAAAGTCGCAGCAGAGATATTTTTCTTCTGTCGTTGCATAAGAGGGAAAGAGTAGAATTAGCCCCATATTCTAACCAGGTATGGATAATTGCACTTATCTGATTGGTGGAAGCAGACATCCAGGTGACATCGCTCCGGGATGCAGCAAACGTGATTTATGAGGCCGGATTTCATTTTTTTTTTTTTTGCTCGAATCTCTACGATGTCACCTGTCTCATTCAGGATGCTGCATTTCTTCTTTTTTTTTTTTTTTTTACGCAGTGCTATTGTTGGTGCACACGAGACTTTACAAGCAAGCTCCAAATCTAAAGATACACTCGTACAGTAACTGCCAGGCGACACATTTTGTGGCCCGGCTCCAGGGACGGCAACGTCGGTCGGTCGGTCGGGTCACCTTTTGGGTCCAGACTGAAATATCGCAACTGTTGGAGTACTGGATTGTTATGAGTTTATTACTGCCATGCGCGGTCCCAGATGGATTATAATGACGACAGAGATCCCCTCTCGCTCCAACATGAGGTTTTATATTCGTCCATTGCTACCAGACAGATTGTCGTGGGTTTTGCTGAAGAGCACATTCGTGTCTCCTGCAGGATGAATTGTGATAACTTCTGTTTATCCGTTCACCTTTTATCTGGAACCATCATTAGGTCCAAATTGAAATCAGTCCAATATGTTGGTCCATAAGAATTTTTTATTCTGTGATTAGTGCTAACAAGCTAACGCTAGCGCGGCGAACAAAGACGGTGATTAATCATTATCTTTTCGCAGCATATTGAAATGAGCATTTAACTCGAGTGACTCTGGGACTTGTTTGAATACGAAACGTGTGAAATGAATGGCGGCGCTCCGGTGTGGAGGGACGGCTTCAGGAAGGATCCTCCACGGCGCCTGGGCTCAGTGGAGCCTCGTGGGACCCCACCAGAAATGAGAGAGTAGAGAGAGAGGGGGGAGGGACGGGGGGGAGGCACAGTAAATGAGAACAGGTGTGCTCTGCAAAGAGACATTTTTCTAAACGGTCTGTTTTCCTGCTCCTGAAAAGGCAGCAATATGTTCCTTTTTCCTTTCACATTTAAGCGGGTAATTCCTAAATCATAGCAGAGCTTCCCGGTGATGTCGCTGCTCGGCCCCACGTTCATGTTTCCCAACAAAGAGAATAAGAATCTCCTGCGCGGCGAAATACCCATGATCCTTCACTGCCTTTCCACGCCCACGAGTAACGCCGAATGTCTTTGAAGTGGCAGATCATTGCCGGGGATTGAACCCAGGTCTTTTGCAGGGGTGTCCAGGTGAACTCCATCGACAGGGTTAGTCGTCGTCCAATCAGACGTCTCCGTGCTTCCCACTGTGGGGGGGCGAGCCGAGTCCCTGTGAATTGCTTTATTGCTTTATTATCAGAATAAACAGGCGGGTTTGTGGGTTCACGAGGACTGGATCCAGGCTTTGAACGTGCATTTAAAACAAAATGTTGAGATATGATTCAAAAACCAGTCGTGACGGCTCCTAATGGGTTTTTAAGATGTGGATAAAACATCGTTGCAATACGGTTCGGCAGCCTCTGTCATGGCCTCTCTCTCTCTCTCTGTTTGCATGCCTGCGTCTCTCTCGATGTATACTGTACATGTCCTTTTTTCTGTGTATCATACACTGTATATATCTGTGTGTGTGTGTGTGTGTGTGTGTGTGTGTGTAATACGTCTGTCTAGGTGGGGAATCTGGGTCTGCTCTTCATGTTGCTGTTCTTCATCTATGCAGCTCTGGGAGTTGAGCTCTTTGGAAAACTGGGTTAGTGTGTGTGTGTGTGTGCGTGTACGTGCATGCATGCGTGTACGTGCAAGCATGTGAGTGTGTGCATGCGTACATATCTAAGCAGATGCGCGAGAGAGTGTGTGTGTGTGTGTGCCTCAGCTGACTGGATTACGTAACGTGCATACATTTTGGTGTTACATGCATTAATTATGTCAATTTAGAAGCAGTGTTCTAATGAGCGCTGTGATCTACACAAAGTTCTCTCTCTTCTCTCCCATCGCCTTCGTCTCCCACACTTAAAGGCCTCTAAGACTCTTCTCCTCTCCTCATCCTCTTTCAGAGTGTTCAGACGAGAACCCGTGTGAGGGTCTTAGTCGCCACGCCACCTTTGACAACTTCGGCATGGCTTTCCTCACACTCTTCAGGGTGTCTACCGGGGACAACTGGAATGGGATTATGAAGGTTATTTTTCTTCCTCTGCTGTGTGTGTGTGTGTGTGTGTGTGGGGGTTTTTTCTTTCGTAAAGAAGATGGATGGATGAGAAAATCCATGTTTGTGTCTGTCTGTGTGTGTGTGTGTGTGTGTGTGTGTTCTGATACAGGCATTGCATTAAGCAGAGAGGAGATCACTGTTTTCATGACAGAATAAGAGCTGCTGACATTAGAGGTTTAGGAGAGTGTATTATTCTTCTGCTCACACTCAGATCCACATCTCCCCCTGTTGGAGAAGAGATGAATTACAACAGAGGGCATGAACGTTGAATATAAGATAAGATAAGATAATCCTTTATTAGTCCCGCAGTGGGGAAATTACAGGATTACAGCAGCATTGCTCAAAAAACAAGTACTATAAATAAACAGTAAACAGTAATAAACATAATAAAATAAAAAACAGCAGAAGAATATTGAATATACAGAAGAATACCCTTAAATCACTCCATGCATTATACGTTTCCCGTCCTCTCCTCTCGCCCGGCGGCGCCCAGGACACGCTGCGAGAGTGCCGCCCTCAGGAGCGCCACTGCCTCACCTACCTGCCGCTCATCTCGCCCATCTACTTCGTCACCTTCGTGCTCACGGCCCAGTTCGTGCTGGTCAACGTGGTGGTGGCCGTCCTCATGAAACACCTGGAGGAGAGCAACAAGGAGGCGCTGCTGGACGAGCTGGAGGAGAAGAAGGAGCGGGAGGAGCTGAGGGAGCGGGAGGAGGCCAGCCGCCGCCGCCTCAGCGCCGCGTCCGTGGGCGGAGACCCGGCGCCGAGCGTGGGCGCGCCCGCTCAGGTAACGGGCGGAGCTTGTGTGTGCGTTTATCCCTGTGTGCGTGGAGGGTAAAGGGGGAGGTGACAACGACGATGACAGCGGTGATGATCTTGTGTGGCAGGTTGAGGATGAGGATTGTTCCCATGGCAACCTGCTGAGCATAGGACGCATGCTGTCTCTCCCCAGCGACAGCCACGTCCAGCCACTCAGATGCTCCCCGTATCCCCCCATCTGCCACGAGGCGTACGCCGGCTACAGCTACTCAGGTAATTTCGGTTGTTTATGGCCAATTAAATTAAGGAACATTTCACTCACCGAGATTGTTTAAAAACAAGATATAATGCATGTAGTTTGTGAAAAAAGAAAACTAAACACATTTAGAAAATATGCCCAAACACAGCAGGGCTACAGCAAATACTTTGCAGATTTGTCAATCCAAGCAGAGTTTTATTTATGTGCACAATATAAATTAAATCTACCGAGATTGTTTAAAACAGGGCTCACGATCACAAATATATAATGTATGCAGTTTGTGACACATTTAGAAAATATTCCCAAACCCAGCAGGGCTACTTACTTAAACAGGAGCGTATTTTCCATTTTCCGTCTACTGTTGATTAATACATATTGGCTGCTCTCATAGTGAGTGTTTACAGAAGCAGCAGGACGGTGTGTCTGCGATCGACTCAAAATAAACTGCAGTGTTTATGTTTTCTCGTTAATGAAGCACGTGAAGCAGACTGAACATGTCACTCGGGTGGCTCACTGATGCGTTTTTAATAGTTCTTGGACAACAATGGAGCTCTAGTGCACGGGGAAGACATAAATTATATCAGGCTCTGGATAAACAGACTAAATGTGTTAATAGGGTCAGTTGATTTGGTGGGTTTGCTCTTTTTTTTTGACTGCCAGGCTTAATCTGTTGGAAAAAATAGAGTTCCCTGAGATAATCATCTATCTTATACCTAATATATGCTAATTAGAGGATAATAAGAGTGAATCTGTGCATGAGTTTTAAAATGAGTCATCCTGTATGCTTGCAGGATATAAACTATAGTATCTAAGCATCCACATCATTTGTAAGAAGTGGGTTTTACCGGCACTTAAATAAAATCTCTAACAGCAAAATCCATCTGATCTCCAGATAATTCTGGGTTTCAATAAGACTCCTCTTTAGAAACGCTGTTTTCTGTTTCCATGGCCGTGAGGCGTTGTGTTTTGGGTTTGTGTGTCTGTCCGTGTGGCCAATCCATTCTCTTGAACGCAATATCTCAGCGGCGCCTGAAGGCACCTTTTCTTCAGACCTGACACAAACGCCCCCCCTGGACTCAAGGAGGAGCTGATTGGATTTCGCTGGTCAAAGGTTACGGTCACTCTGAACTCCCGAACGTCTCACTCTTGTGATACCTCAGGAGCGGATTTCTTCAAGTTTGACACAAACTTGGATTCGAGGCTGAACTGATTAGATTTCGGCGATCAAAAGGTCGCCGTGACCTAAAACCGGTCCGACTCTCGCGAATGCGGGAAAACCAGCTGCACGTGTTTCGTCCAAATTTGACCCAAATGTCAACTTGCCCTCAAGGTGGTGAAACTGATTTGAATTGTGGGGTCAAAGGTCAATGTGGCCACACAAAAGACGTTTTTTCTAAATCTGACAATTTCACACAAATAATTTCTAACGGGATAAAATGGAGAGACGTGGATGTGAACTGCCGCGTTACTGGCTGGCGGAGTCATACAAACCAATTCATTCATTTTAAATTCAGTTTATTTTGTGTAGCCCAAAATCACAAATTACAAATATGCCTCTGAGGGCTTTTAAATCTGGACTCATACGACATCCATGACCCGGGACCTCACATCGGATCAGGAAAAACTCCCCCAAAAAATAGAAAAAACCCTTTCACAGGAAAAAAAAGGGAAGAAACCTTCAGGAGAGCAACAGAGGAGGATCCCTCTCCCCGGATGGACAGAAGCAGCAGATGTCACGTGTACTGGGGGCAGCTGAGTGGTCGTCTTGCAACCACAAGGTTGCCGGTTCGATCCCCAGTCTCCCCAGAGTTCGCATGTCAAAGTGTCCCTGAGCAAGACACTGAACCCCTGGTTGCTTCTCAGTAGCCCACTGCTCTTAAAATTGCTATAAATGGGTTAAATACAGAGAGCAAATTTCATGTATGCATGTAATATGACGACCGATAATGTTTAAGTTTAAGAATGAACAACGAATATTGAACGAATTCAAAGAATATGACAGAAATTATTCATATAACGAGCAGTAGGCTTGGACCTCGATCCAGATAACCAGGATCCATGTCGGCAGACAACATCACAACCACGAGGTCGTACTTTCTTTACGTTTTCTTTACGTTTTCCTGTCATCAGTGCACCCATGTGGTCTTCTCTGCAGGCTCCATGTCGTCCCTGTGCTCCAGCGGCGGCGGCTCGCTGCTGCAGGTCCCGGGGGCTCTGCCGGCCTTCAGCCACGCGTCACTGGGGACCGGGCGCAGCTCGAGGCCGAAGATCTGCCTCAGCCGGGCTCAGAGCGTCGACAGACACCCCTCACACCGACTCGCCCCAGCCGACAGCGTGGAGGGCTGCAGGTTTAGCCCCGCCCACAGAACCAACAGACACAGGCTCAGCTCGGCTCACAGCATCGACGGATACAGGTCCAGCCCGGCCCGGCGGATAAACAGACACAGACTCAGCTCCACCCGCAGTATGGACGGCTACAGGCTCCACCCAGACCACAACACAGACCAGCCTAAACTCGTGAGCAGCCACAGTATAGAGCGGCATTCCTCGCTTAGACTGAGTCCCACCCACAGTGCCAGCAGGCGTCCTCCTCAGTGGCTCAGCCCTGAAGACAGCTTAGACCGAAACAAGCTGAGTCCCTCATACGTCCCAGAGAGTTCGGTCCTGAGGAGACCGGCATCCTTCCACACTGCGAGCAGACAGTTACGGAGACAGGTGTGTTATTACCGCCGCTCTTTTCTTCTCTTTGCTCATTTTAGCTTCACATTTTTCTGACAACCATAGATTTTTTAAAGTTGTTTTTTACTGCCTTTTCATGCATCTTGCGCTCCATTTGGAAAATAATTGATGAGGACGGTGAGGATTGTGTCTTCTGTGTGTGTTTGCGTGTTTGTGTGCAGGAGGCCGTGCGCTGTGACTCCATGGATCAGAGTGGATCAGCTGACGATCTGGCAGACTCTCACCTCCCTGTGGCCGCCGCTTCTTCCTCGCCACCACGCCAGCGGTCATCCAGCGTGCACACCCTGAAGTACGCCCACTCCCAGAGGGTCATCTCGTGCCGGAGCCGCAGTGAGACCTCTGGGCAGGAACGGGTACCCGAGCCAGCCGTCGGCGCCTCGCAGCCGGAACCGGATGCCGAGACGAGGCCCGTCTCACCGGCGCCGGACCCCCAGGTGGACGACGCCGACGAGGAAGTCAGCCGCATCAACAGCTCCGTGGACACGCACTCGCACGCGCAGCCGCCCGCCGGCTCCTCCCACAAAAGCAGAGACCTCACGCCGAGCCCCGTGGAGCACCGGAGCCGCCTCAGTCAATCGGTGTCCCCGGTGTCGGGCAGGAACAGGAAGCGGAGGATGAGCCCGCCGCCGGGTGAGGAGCCGGTTACTGCGGCCACGCAGCTGATGGACAGCAGTATCGAGCTGAGGAGGCGGACTCTGTCGTTTGATGCAACAACCGTCTCTCCTAACCCACCAGAGGAGAGCTCGGTGGACGACTAGGACCACGCGATGCCGGTGGATTGGTTATTCTGCTCCAGGGGAGGAATCTGACGTGCCGCCCGAAGCACACGAGAGGGGCGGGAGCCGCAATCCCAAAACCAGGAAGGAACCCCGTTTTGGGACCCCGCCCCTTTTCCCGTCCCGTCCAATCACAAGATTTTCACAGGGTGTTCGAGGATAAATCTTTCGGACAACGCGCGTGTATGAGTGCGTATGTGTTCAAAGACTCTTTCCCGGTGTGCTGTTTGCACACGAGAAGACGTTTCCTTTACTTCTGTCATAGTCCTAGCTTTAGTTCAGACATAGTAGTCACTCCCCCGCTATATTTACTCAAACATTAACCTTCCGCTTGCTCGCTGTCCTCCCTCGGCCCTCACGCTCGTCCTTTCCCTTGCACAGACAAACTTGTGCAGCACAGGTTAAGTTACTGACCGATCTGCTCACGAACACACAGACATCGTGAGAAGAGATGACACAGCAACTAACGTTTATTTTAATTATTTATTCATCTGCAGATTATTTTCTTGATAAATCAATTATTTTCTTGATAAATCAATTATTTTCTTGATAAATCAATTAATTTCTTGGTCTCTGAAACATCGGAAAGATTTGCAATCGGCTGTGGTGTTAGACAAGGAGAAGCCCAGAACTTCTACATTTGAGAGTCTTGAACCTTCAAACCATGATGATTGATTATTTATCAGAATAACTGGTGTTTCTGTTCTGATTCAAACAGTTTTTTCCTCCAGTTTTTTTAAAAATAACTGTTTTATTTGCCAAAACTGTTAACTTTTCGTATAACTCCCTAATGTCATGCTCTGCGGTGCATAAATTACAGTTTATGTTTACAAAATAAATAGATTTTTAAGTGTTAAATCCACAAAAGTTAAAGCTGACAAATACTTTTATATATATAAAAAAAATGCTTAATTTGTAATTGCACGCTTATGTAGATTAATGCAGGCACATTTTGTTGGAGAAAAAAAAATAAAAGAATTGTACAGCCGCTCGTTAAAAGTGAAGCAAAACGAGAATGTTATGTTTTTTGTTTTTACACATCACAGATTTGTTCCTACCTCTTAACCTACAGTAAACTGCCACTGGAAGTTGCTCGATCATTCTCAGATTGCAGTATTTTCCTGGTCAAATATCAAACACGGACAACTTTTTGGATGTTTGAAAAAAAAAAAAAAAGCTTCCCCGGGCCTGAATCCAATCATCCCTGACAGTCGGTCAAATCAATTTACGCTTAGAGCCTCTAAGTTAAAACCGTATAGTGTGACCTTGGCTTTAGTAGTCTCTACCTCTCTTTATTCCTGATCCCTCCCAATCGAATGTTCAGTCAGCTTGGTTCCTCACCCCCGCCCCTCAACTTTCCCTTTTTCTCTGTCTTGGTATTCTCAGGGTAGAGGTAGTTCAGACGCAGGTGAGTATGAAGCATGTGATCACAGGTCTGTAGAGTGAGATCGCCCCCCGCTGCCTGAAGCCGGCGCTGGCCCGAGTCACCTGACGCTCGGAGAGATTTGTTGTTTCGGGTGAAATCCAGACAGAAGCAGATGTACAGAAAGGGCTTTATTCAGGTGATATAAACGGTGTGTAAAACTTTGTAGAAAAAAAAAAGCTAAGATTATATTTTATTAACACAGTAGCGGTGATATGAGAACTGCAAAGGTAAATTTCTACATTTTTGAATGTCAATTTATCTGCCGGTGATGACGAGGATGACGGACAACGATTGTCAGTGTAAGGAGATGCTGATTATGATAGAAACGATGATGATGATGACGATGCAGTTGTTCATGGTATTGTATAATGTTCCTGTAGAATGAAAGCAGGGAATAATATACAGTAAGCTCACCTGCAGAAACATGATTGGACAGTGCTGGAATAAAACCACCTCCTGTCTGACTTTCATTCGACTCATAACCTTTATTCTCAAACTGTTCTGTCTCCATATATATATATATATTATTTTTTGAGAGTATTTTTCCTACACCACACTATGTCTATCATTTTAAAGACATTTATCGAGACTTACTATACTGACACTTTTTTAAGACACGTGATTTTTACGACAACATTTTTATAGTGACATCATATAGTGACTTTTTGACCATGTTTGTCGTGACACACTATTTTATGACTTATGACATCTTTACGTATTTTTTGCGAACACTATAGTATGACTTTTTATGAAATTTCTTGATGATATGATAAATTATGCAATGCATTCTTATTTGTTTTGACATTATCGTGAGACATTTACTTGCGCAACCTTTTTTCTGGCACTCTGCATCCTGCGTATTGTTGACTTGAACCCTCTGTGGCACCTCAACGTTATTCAGCCTAATCCGAAAATAAACATAACATACAGTACAGCTGCTGCCTGCTGCTGCTAATAAGCTTGAACACACTTTCTAATCATAGGCCTCCAGTGGATGTTGATTAATATGCCTAACACGTCGTTAGATCTCAATTCATCATTTTACGAAAAGGAGTTTCTCACATTGCGAGGAGCGAAAAGTAAGCTATTTAAAGTTGACGTGAACAAAAATACACTCACAGCCCTGATAGTGGTGGTGGATGGATTTTATTTTTCATACAGTATGTCACTGTACCACTTCTGCATATCACAATAAAATATTTAATCACATGAATATTTCACACTGAAACACTACAGCATTCAGAATGCATTAAGCTGTCCTGCCTTTGTTTTCTTGCCAAGAGAAATGTAACAAACTCTGCCAACCCCGCACTAATTTCCTCGCAATCTATTGGTCAAGCTGCCTGTCGGTCTCAATTTCACCTGTTCGGAGGCCATAACTCTGCAGGGCAGCTTGTGTGCAGTCGGCCATCAGTCAGACAAAGCAGATAAACACAGCTTCACGGCTTCACGGTCCACTGCTTCATGTTTCCTTCCCTAAATACCTTGTATCCCTTGATAAGGCAGATGGAGGATCACCACAGATCTACATCTATGTTATTCTGCAGCCCTGCATACGAACATGCAGTCAGGTTGTATGTGGGTGTACCTCCAAGTAGGTGTGTGTGTGTGCACACATATATATATACACACATACGTGTTCATGTGTTTCCACTTGTACACATATATATCCAGGTGTGAGTGAGTACAGCTGTCATTGCGTGCATCAATGTGTGTGAATGTGTGTGTGTGTGTGCATAAGAAGACAATTCTTGACACAGAGTTTCTACTAACTAAGCTGAGCCAGCAGTTGCCAGGGTGAAAATAGATCATACATCCTCACATGACCCAAAAAGCCCACCAGTCCCAGTAGAGGATTGAAAGCCACTAACCAGCGAGGCGGGACGTTGATTGTGCCCGCGTCGAACACAGTGTATTTCAACACACACACACCTCTGTCTCTAGAAGGCCGGAGCCACGGGTCTCTGCTGTGTGAGTTTCTGGGGGTCCAGGGTCTCAGTGAAGGGGGGCGCCTGATAGGGGTTGGTGGTTACGATCGTCGCTCCGTTTGCGATGGGGTACGGTGTGGCTCTAGCACTGCCGGAGTGAGGGTCCAGATGTTGCCATGTGAACAAGTTTTTGTTGCTGCCAGTTAGGAAGCGCCGCAGTGCACTCAGCGTCAGTACAGCCTGTTAGTAACACACACACACACACACACACACACACACACACACACACACACACACACACACACACACACACACACACACACACGCATTAGCATGGGAGGCTGTTTCTTACAAACTGATTTGCATTAGAACCAATGTTCCTGCACTTGTTTTCAGCAAGCTGAAGAGTCTAGATCCATGCTAACGGCTAAATGCTAACATTAGTATGTTAACATCAGTATGCTAACATGTTGTTGTGAAGCAGATATAATGTTTACCGTCTTATTTTAGTGTGTTAGCATGCCAATTAGCCTTTAACACATACGTACAGTTGGAGCGAATGATAATGTCCTTACATTTTTAGGTATTTGGTCATAAACCATATTGGATGAATGGAAACAGAATTTCATGGCAATCCATCCAATAGCTGTTGAGAATGTTTTGTCATGATTCAGGGTCCAAAACATTTTTAAGAACCTTGTGAGGATTTGGTTCTGTTTCCTCCCTCAGTGTCCACTATTCACAAACTTCAAGCGTGGAAATACAAAAGAAACTGGTCAGTAACCAAAAAATGGCGTGTCGAATCCATTTTCCCACATTTTTGCAATGTTCTTCATGACCCATTGTGATCCTTAACTCTCCATCAATCTTAATTGTATCCTTCTAACCTTTTTAATATTCAAATAAATCTAATGTTGCACCCTCATTGTTAATCTCTGACTCCAGCTATTGAGCAGCATTCTCCATTGTTGTTCTTTTTAATACAATTCAATACAAGGTTCAATGGTAAAAAGGTGACTATTGTTATTGTGTTTGTTGTCCTTGTTGTGATGTAAGACCACACCTGCAACTTATGAAAGGTCCAAGAACTGGAGCATGTATTATAAATGCCTGAATTGAGTTCCAGGAACTCGTTCCCAAAGGGAACAAAACAGTAAAAAATAAAAGCAGACACTGTTTTGTTCCCTTTACGGCCAGTTACGACATAAAAAAGAGCTATTACATAAAGACCATCTTACTACTGTATACCTCCCATCACCCATGCTTGGTAAATCCTCCTCTTTTAAACCTCCATACCCCAAGCCTAGGGCTGGAGGATGTTGTAGGCTATTCTTTTCAATTTTCAATTGTTTTTATTTCAGTTTCGCTGAGAGCAGCTTCTTTTCAGGAACACTGTGTTCACATCCCCACATTTACATGCAGTCACACCTCGGCCCAGCTGAGCCGCAGTCTGACCTGTTGGCTGCAGCTCAGCTGATCAGTTGGGGGTTGAGATCCTTGCAAGCAACGACATTTATCCTGCTTGTCATGGGATCGAACTCCAACAGCTCTAACCTTTGGGCCACCACGCCCAGCCAATTCATGACCATGTATTGATGATGATAAAGATGTTTTTTAGTGATTCTATTGCTGTAATTAACTGTAATTAAAAAAACAATAACTTTTTGCAAGAAGATGGATCACAACATTGAGCATCATTATGATTGATATGGGAAAACCTCTACTCTGAATCTGCCAATTCTACTACCTAATATCCATAAAGGAAACCCAAACATATATACTTTTCCTCCATAATCAATCATCAATATACAGGTGCGTGTGTGTGTGTGTGTGTGTGTGTGTGTGTGTGTGTTAGACTAGAGAGAAGGAGATGGTGAGAATGCTCTTTGGTAAGAGCCTTTGTGTGTCCTCCATGAAGAAAATGCCCTTAAATCTGTTCATTGCCAGCACACACTGAAAACCCTGAAATACACACACACACATACAAACAAACAAGACGACGATGATGATGATGATGATGATGATGATGATGATGATGATGATGATGATGATGATGATGATGATGATGATGATGATGATGATGAACACACACATGAATGTACACACAGACAAAGGACAGGCAGGTTTTAGATAAACCAGTATAAACATACACACCCAGGTCAGGATGGAGAAGAAGCAGAAGGTGATGGTGGCTCTGGCGGCGTCGGAGCCCTGGGCCAATGGCAGCTCGTCTGGGGAGGTAGCTTGCCACTGATTGGCCAGGAAACAGAAGCCAACGAACCACAGGAAGCATGCCAGACCTGGAGGCGGGACACAGGGGGGGTCAGAAAAAAGCTAATGTGCAGCATCTTAGAAATCTCTTAAGGCAACAGTTATTTATCAGAAAGCTTACAATGCTTTTACTTTATTTTTTAAAATAGAATATAACTTTGAATATCTTTTTCTTTTATGTTCTCAAATATCTTCAAATTGTTATTGGTGGGAACAACAACATAAGAGTTCACAGAAGTTCTGTGAGGCTCAACTAGGCACAGCATTACTTTGAGTACTTTGAGCTAAATGCTAACGCCAGAAGGTTTAACTTTAGCCATCTTTGTTCAGCCTGTTTACATGCTTACGATTGCTTGTTAGCACCAAAGTTAAAAGTATTTGAACTGATGATGGCGCTACATGAAAATAATCTTTGGCTCACTAAACTTACTACAGTTTATCTTCTGGGGACCATGCATGTAAATACATTCTGCCAATCCCCCCTGCAGCTGTTGAGTTGGCTGCTTCCCCCTGTTTGCAGTCTTTGTGCTAATCTAAGCTAACCAGCTGCTCGCTTATTTACCATCCAGACATGGCAGTGGTATTGTGCATTCCTCTGTACAGCACTGTAATGTTGCAGCTGATAAATACATCATTTGAAGTACATTATGTACTTTATCTGTTGGGCATTGTGTGAATTTCCCTCCTGGGGTTCAATAAATATAATAAAGTTTTATATAATAAAGTTTTGAAGCTGTCAAATTCATTTAGTTCAGTGAAAAGTAAATTATTTGCAAAGATACCAGAAAATTGAAATACTCAAGTATTTCCAGTACCTCAAAATGGTACTTAAGTACAGTATACAGTGTGTTTGTGTATTATGTACCAGAGAAGCCGAGGTCCAGCATCACAGCCCGTCTTCTGTCCTTGACGCTGCTGATGGAGGGGAAGTAAATGTCCAGGATCAGGAAAAAGATGCTGCCCAGGAAACAGGCCACGCCCACGGTTACGCCAAAGTTACAGGCGTCGGCGTTGTTGTTAAAGACGCAGAGCAAACGCTCGCTGCCGATGTTGATGTAGCCCTCGTTCACGATGCAGCTGAACACCACCATGGAGAAAACCTGCAGGGGAAGAGACGCGAGCCGTTCCTTTATTGTAAAGGGAAGAAGATAATGAACTCACACTGGTGTCCGAATGCCTTTCATTCCTCATGCAGACCACACACACACACACACACACACACACACACACACACACACACACCAGAACAAACAACTTCTGCTCTAGTGTGTGTGTGTGTGTGTGTGTGTGTGTGTGTGTGTGGATGACATACAAAGATACACTTCTCTGAGTTTTAAAGGGTTCGCACAAATTACAAAAACGCACATTTCCAGTAGGTTAAAGCGTCAATGCACCCAAACTACAAAACACTTGTTCCTCTACTAGATGCATGCAGACAGTTTCTTTTGCAAAGATTTTGAGATATCCTCAAGTAACATTGTTTCTGTGAGGACTTATTGCATCAAACGTACAAAACTTCATTGTTTTATTTTATAGAGAAAATGATTATTGGACTAATTGATAAATAATTATTTATTAAACTCTTAGTTTTAGCCCAAATTGCCCAAATTGCCATTTCGGAGAATTAAGCGGAACATATTAACAAATACATTTGCAGAGATCAGATTATCCCAATAGTAATTGCCAAACAGTGGACTTTGGGTCTTTGAGCCGGTGAACACGTGCAGGCGGTAATCAGCTCCGTCATTTAGTCGTATTTAGTTTATAGCAAAAGTATCAGTGTCAGATGTCACAAAGTCTCATTAAATAAAACATCTTATACATTTTTGGGTGAACTAATGTGTTTTAAATATGGTTACTTCATCCCTTTAAAAACTGGATGCCATTATCACCAAACTAACCGCACAATATGACAATGAAGGACTGTCAACAGCATTTTATTTGTTGATTCAGGGCCCTTTTCACTCTTTTCTCACATTTTGTAGACAAGCAATCAATCAATTAATAAAATGAATTGGCATTATTAATTAATCAGGAGAATAATGGCTCTTTGCAGCACTTATTTATATTATTTATTTTGCTGATCTGATCCAATTTGTATCCTGTTTTTCTTCCTCTTGACTTTTATGTATTTATAGCACTGGCACATTGGCTATGACAAATCGTTTCATTTTCAGAAACAGAGACAGACAGAAAGAGACGGGTTGTCACGTGCCCCCGTTAACTTGCCATGCCAACGTGTTCCTCCCGTGCACATTGCATGCTGTACGGTGACTCACAGCTGCACGGCATCGCACCAGCGAGACAAATAGAGGTGTTACATTCTGCTCAGGGGGCATCAAACCAGAGCGCTATCTAGACACAAAGGAGCTCCAGATAAACATATGCTAATCAGACGCTGGTCCTCGAGCTCCAGCCAGAAGCTGCATCTCTAAAAATCATTTATATTTATTAGACCGAGCTGCACAGCGGAGATTTAATTCAACGATTCTGAGCCTTTTATAATAAAAAAAAACCTACCCATCTTTGTGAATCCTGACACAAAGGAAGAGCGCGAGAGACACACACAATGTGAATGGGGGGGGGGGTGCAGGGGGTGCAGGTGGGCCTGTCCATTGATGTCAACCCACACGGCGCAGGGGAGGCTCACTTACCCACGACATCAGTCTGAGGACGGTCCGCGGGTGCGTGAAGAAGGCGACCGGATCGAAGGGGACGCTCCCGGCCTTGGCGGCGCCGTACGCTCCCGCTGGCTGCATCCTTCCTCCCGGCAGTGTGCAGCCCGACGCCCGGCGAGAGAGAGCGAGAGGAGACGGTCAGAGAGCTGCGCGCAGCGGCGGCGTCCTCCTCCAGCGTCCCTCCGCGTGAAGTCACAGCGCGTCACCGAGCGGAGCTGCGCCGCAGAATGGGAACTGTCAATTAGCATTGTTCATACTTACGAGTTCAACCTTGTTTTTTTGTTGATAGTTTTTATTTTTATGTTAGGCTGATGAAGCAAAAAGAACGTTTACATAAACCTATAATTTCACATTACAGGCTTTTATTATAATATTCCCATTATTTGATATGAAGACAAACAGGTGTTATCGTTTGACAAACTACAGATGTTCAGCAAAATGATAAATGTTAAATATATTCATTTTTTTATTTTTACACATACAAAGAGTTTTGACAAATGGCATATCAGCAGGGCTGCAGGTGATAAACTAAAACCCCAAAAGACAATTTTTTTTTGTTTTTACAGATTATTTATTCAGTTTGCTGTTGAGTTAAAATGTCTTTATTTTTCAATGCAGTTTCAAAACAACGCCACACTGGAGGGAACTGAATATTTTTAAATCAATATTTCGGTGCCCGAAGGTTTTTAAATTCAAATATTATACATATTATATGTAAAAATGCTAGCTACAGGGACAACACTGGTTATAAGGATCAATTCAGTGTTGGATTTAGTCTCTGGATTTGGTTACAAAAACAAAAATATTGATTAACCTTTAACATAAATGCATTACTGCTTTCATGTTATTAATGTATTGTAAGTTTTTAGTGTGTTGTTTTATATAACATACATTTGAGAACTATGAAAAGCACTCTATAAATGTAATGTATTAATATTATTATCATTATTATAATTGAAGATTTTGATAATAGCCCTTTATTGTTGTTTTAAAGCTACCAAGATATGAGCAGGATATTTTACAGAAAACATTTGTCAGCGCTCTCTGGTGGACAGATTGTGTAGTCGGACATTGTGTTGAAGTTACGTCAAACGCAACAAATCTTTGTTACTTATCAGCCGAAATATTAGAAAATAAGATATATCTGAAGATAGAATCGGTCAATAATATGAACCATGGTGTTGTATCATGTGGAGCTATACTTTTTATTATTAGTCTACATTTCTGCCGAGAACCTTTTTACTGAAAAAAATACAAAGAGTCATGTAACCATCATTTTCTTTTTGATTTTTAATTGATTGGACAGTTAATGACAGCTTGGTTGAGGAGATAAAAGCAGATCTGTGATTACTGAAGGTATGACACACACACACACACACACACACTATTCTCTTTGTTTCTCTATCAAAGCTCGTCTTTGGTTTTGTTGGCTTTTTTTGCATCTTCAGCTTTTGCAGCCTCGATGTATTTCCTCCTGTCTTCATCCTCCTGGAGACGCGAAAGAAAGAAGATTATTTTGAACATAGAGATTAAAAAAAACAAAAACAAAAAGGCATCTAAGAAACACACACACCCACACACCAACACACACACACAAAAACTTAACAGCACTGCAATTATGTTGATGTTTATGGGGCTATAATTTACCTGAACTCTATCTTTTTTGGCTTTCGCCATCTCTTTATCTAGAAACTTCACCAGGTCCTTCACATTCTGCTTACCAGTATAAACCACCACCTGACAGGAACACATACTGGGCATTAATACCTCCATATACTGTGTGTCAATTTCTTTGCATATATTACAGTATCTGTCAAACTAAAATATTGGTTGATATGCTCCTCACTCGTTCAGCATAGAGAGCAGGGAACAGGCAGAGTGCCGGGTAGCCGCGCTGCATGGACATGTTGATGTCGTTGGCTGAGGCGTCGATGCGAGCGACGATGACGTCCCCGCGCTCCTTCAAGGCCTCGGCTAACTCCTCCCACAGAGGAAACAGAGCCTGGGACGCCGCACTGTAGGGAAGATCTGAAATACACATCAGGTAGGAAGAGATTTATACCAGACACAAGTAAAAAAATCGTAAGTGGAAAGCTAAGAAAACAATACAAGTTTTAAGTCTTCTTCAAAACAGCAGGCAAATTATTAAGTAGTGTCCCAGGAAGCATGGATTTGTTGGTTTTGAAGGTCAAATGGCATCTTGGGGCCAATTTATTTGGTTGTATATTAAATCCTGCATTCAATTTAATTTGTTTTGCCACTTGGGGCCAACAAAACAAGCTAAAATCACAATATTCAGTGTTGATGAAAGTAAATCAAAACAGTGAAGTGGCTGGAAAATCCAAATAATGAGCCGAAAGATGCTAAAACGCTTCTGCAATACATTTAAAAAAGCTAATTTACATACAGAACAGGACAAAAACAGTGTTGTTTGGGTTAAAGCCGACTTCCTCCAGAGTCATTCCCACCAGCTCCTTCACCGGCGTTCGGTCCCATCCTTCAGGCATCGGCTCGCTCTGCATCTTAGGCTGTTGAATAAATACATTATTTACATCTGGCTGTTTCCAGCTGTGTCTCCAGTTCCTCTTACAGGCATCACACCCTGAATGAGAGGGCACGTTACCTTAGCCTTGCCCTCTAGGTAGGTCTGGCAGAAGGTTTTTATGGTCTGTACATCCAGGGTCTCGGAGGGCAGGTGATAGGTCACATGGTCTGTCAGGTTGACCAGTCGGATCAGAGGGGCCTCGAAGTCCCGGACCCGGAAGTACTCCATCATCCTGCCGTTACGAGGCTCGTCCACGTTCACCCACACGAACAGAATCTGCGTGCACACGCAAAGGTGAAGCGCTCCATCGGCTGGTTTCTAACGTGTGTTTGAAATAGTTTGCTTGGTTTCTACCTTCAGCCGGAAGGCTTCTGCAGCAGCATTGAAGGCGGCGTGGATGTCTTTAAAGCCTGCAGAGCTTTTGTTGACAAACAGCAGGGCGTGGTTTAACACAGGCGAGGTTAATATCCGGGTGGCGGTCTGCGAGAGAGAGAGAGAACATCAATGACTTAAATACATGTAAAGTATGTGTGCGCAAATATGATCTCTGCAAACGCAAACTGTGCCTTGCCCTGAGGAATTAAACTTTTTTATAACCTTTGGTACTTGCCAGAGTGGTTTTCCGTAGCAAAAAGCATGAAGACATTTCATTTATGACAGTTTCCATCTGGATAGATGCTCTGCTTGAATTCATGTTTAGTTTATTTGTATTTATTTTATTTTTTTTACAGTGGATTGCAATGGCAAAATAAATCTAAGTATCAAAACATCAAAAAGGTCTACAGAGACCTCTCTAAGTTTATTTCTGTGTCATCTAAACACACAAAATCTTGCTGAAATATCCCCAAAGTTACCCCACATCTATAGTCTGTACATTTGGCTGCTTACAATGATCCATCATGATTAGATCCACCTTTCAGTCCCACAGACATTTGTGTCTGAAAACAAAGTTGTTGTATAATATTTCTTACTGTAATAGTAAAATTTCAAATGTGAAAAAAAAAGTGTTTGGCCTCAAAAAAAAGGCAACGGCTAATTTGTAAATGTGTTAAAAAGGTGAAGCAACCGATTTGATTAGAGAAAAAACAACAACCCACAGAACATTTCCAGACTTGGAAGTAGAGTTATTATTAGTTAGTATGCATCTCATACCTGTCCTGTGTACTCAGTGACTGGGTCCATCTGGTAGACGGTGATAAAGATGATCAGCATCTCTTTAGACGTCTGAGGCGTCATTTTGTAAGCCTGGATGAGCTTAGACTGCAGCAGACACACAAACAAACAAACAGAGAGAGACACACACAGACACAAACAAACACAGGTAAGAAAGCAATGAATTAAAATATTCCACCAGCTTGATGTGATGGTTCAATTATTTAAATCCCATCCCTTAGGTATCCAAGATGCAAAGGGTTGAGTCAGCACTAAGGAAACACAGACAGACAAACACAGCCGTCTGTCGGGGTTGTGTTGCACTTAAATCACCTCTTTTAACAGCAGAACGACGTCGTGTGTGAGACCATATTTGGTGATAACTTCATTGTTCTGTGTCACAGCAAAGTTAACGTCAGGAAGGTCGATGGCTGCGTTGTAAAACATCTGGATGTACTCGTGATTCAGCTCCTACACACACACACACACACACACACACACACACACATACATAGGTAAAAACACGCACATTGTTATTCAGACAATTGATTGACAAAAGTGAGACGCAGGATAATTAAACAGATGGTTTTTTTTTTACCTGAAAGAAGCCGACCACTGTCAGCTCCTCTGAGGCCTCTGATTGGCTGAAATCCGCGATGAGGTCAGCGGCAGACCCCGCTCTCCTCTTCAGCCAGGTTAAGATGGACGCCGAGCTCTGAGGAACTTCATCACAATCCAGGAAAACAAATCATTTTCATCCTTGATACTGAAGAAATTGTTATTTGACACTTTTGGAAAAGTTACATATTTGCTTTCTTGGCGAGAGTTAGAAGAGAATAATGATTTCTCTTTCATCTCAGTGTGTTAACTGTTGAGCTAGCGCCAATGTTAGCTTAGCTTAGCATAAAGACTGGAAACAGAGGGAAACAGCTAGCATGGCTTCCTCCAAAGAAGAATACGAAGCTCACTGGTTTACGTCTCACGTCTCATTCATTTAATCTTTTTCATTTTCGTGAGTTTGAGAGTGAGGCTAGCTTTTTCGCGCCTGCGTTTATGCTAAACTAAGCTAATCCTCTCCCAGTTGTGTTGGACTTAGTACTCACACATGAAAGCGGTATCAGTTTTCTCTTACTAGGAGTCAATTCCCCCCTAGAGTACTATATATCTAGAATATTTGGACGTACCAGGACAAGTCACAGGGTTGTGTTTGTCTCCAGAAAGGTACAGCATGATTGTGGCGAGGCCCGTCACATTGAGATCCTTCGCCAGGTCTTTCTCTTTTGACACATCAACCACGGCCAGTTTGACCTCTGACCCCTGCAGCTCTGCAGCGGCGCCTTCGAAGGCGGCCGAGATACGATGGCCTTCCCCAGACAGAGGAGTGTCTACACACACGGAAACACACACAGTAAGTACATTCGCTCCAGTACGACTTTACTTGTACATGCTGCACTTTTCACGGCACCGCATTATTTTGATAACTTTCGTTGCTTTCCAGATTTAGGTGTATAATATGTAATAATACAAACTAGAACACACAAGAAATTCAAAAGCTACCCAGCAGAATACGGTTATTTTCTCATAAAAATGTACAACCTCCTTCAGCTGCAATATGAAAGTGATGAACAAATAATTGCATCACTAGAATCATAAAAAATACTTAACTTCACTCAATCAACGCCAAACTTTGCACAGATACTCTTTACATATATAGCTATGCTATACACAAATAACAGCCTTTGTGAATATCATTAAGATAAAAATTAAGGTTGAAATTCTTCTGAAAAACATTTTTTTCTTTCTTTTCTGTGTATTTTCATAAACTAATATACCACTAACACATATATGGACGTATTATCTGTATATTCTAGCTGTTGAAATGATTCAAATAAACCTTGAACTTGTGGAGATAATCACTATGTAGTGTCGGCTGCAACTTTAGCCAAAACAGGGTCGTGCCGATAAGGTTAAAATCCTGAAAAGAATAAGTGCATAAAGATACGCTGCAGTCCAACGACACATTTTAACCCTTTAAGTAGCTCATCGACGATATATAAACATGGAGGTCAAGCTCAGCGTGTGTGAAACTTACAGAAGTGCACCAGCAGCTGCTTATATTTTTTCAGCGCCCTGTTGAAAGTCCCTTTCTTCAGCTGCAGGACCTCATCCTCCCGGGGGGATGATTTGTCGGCTTGTTGTTCAGCGGCGACAAACACACACAGACACAAGGCCGTCGCCCCCAGCAGCAGCAGCAGCGTCTTCATGGCGGTTCACCTGCACACTGACAAACTGGACACTGCGGCTATCGTGACACAAAGGTATGAAGGAAGTGGTGAAATGAAGGGCTGATATACGCGTGTGTGTGTGTGTGTGTGTGTGTGTGTGTTATCAGCCGACTAGACCCACCAGTCTGTTGCTGATTAACTTCCCTATCTGAGCCCTGCTGTATCTCTGCTATTGGCTGCCGCTCATATCAAGTATATCACTAATATCTAAATACCCTTTGCCTAACACTGGTGGCCTCAACAAGGTCAAAATGGAAGCACGCACTCACCACACACACACTCAAGCATATGCAAGATTGCACAAACGTCACAAAAATCAAACGCCTTCACAGCTTCGTCAAAGTATCCAGGTTCATATTTATTTCCCTATCAACATGATAGAATGATACATAATATTATAACAACATTTTTGATTCAAAACAACAAAAACAGAAGAAGGAATCAAACTTGGCAGGTAGATTGAGTGTCACATTATACTACAACGACGACAACAGGGTACGCAGGTGTGTTAATTAGTGCGTAGACTCAGCAGCACAGCCTTCAAACACAACCCTGACTCACACAGCCCGTTCCCTACGCCTGGGTTTCACATCCGGTCCATTTCACAGCATATATGATGATGAAGGGTTCATTTGGAAAAACTGAGATTTTTTTGGGGGGCGCTCCATTTTAATCAAACTTGTGTTTATTCATTTCAAGAATGGCCTTTGGTTTACCATCACTCATATAGTATCTATCTGTCTGCTAGATATGGAGCTGTAGCTAGGGGAAGGTTAGCTTAGCATAAAGACTGGAAACAGCTGGCTGGGCGCCGTCCAGAGGTGACAAAGTCTGCCTACCAACATCTCGAAGGCTCATTAATAATATGTAATATCAAGATAAAAAACACTTTGGGCTGTTTTGATTATTGAAGGTTGTCAGATTTTCTGGGTTCAGCTCCCATTCTTCTGACAACGGAAAATCTGCTCTGCCTTCGTCAAACTAGCACACACACACACACACACACACTTTTCTAGTGTGACAAGGCTGTTCGGTGGCCATCTGGGAATAAAGCAGCTTCCAGCCTTTATGCAAAATCAAGCTTTTTTCCCCCAAACAAATCACATTAAATTGAAATGGAAAAGAAGTTAGAAGATATAATATTCTGTGAGTGATTTACCAAAGCATATATCACATCAATATAAACATAAAGGCCCCATCTGCATATTTTACAAGATACATTTTAGGCACAGTACAACTGAAGAGTTTTATGTGTCGTAAATCAAATTATAAACCTATCAATATGAGTAAACTTTTCTGATGTAAACATTGTTTTACAGCGACACACTACTTTGTTTAGTTGTTGTCTTGTGTAACTCTTGTTAGGTTCCAAGTTAATGTTTGACAGACGCTTCACACCCACACAGGGAGCTCGATGGCGGCTCATGTTAAAGCTGGCACGTGTACAAACTGATTTTAACCGTTTTAATGTTGATCACCTGTGTTGGTTTATCTTGGATGTGCAAAAGCTTTTGAAATTATAAATATGCAGAAAGATAAATAAGAGTATGTAAAGTGTTTTCCAAAGAGCATCATGTCTGCTATAGTCTGGGTAAGTTTCCTCCTTCATCATTAAAGTGCACATATATCTACGCTTTATATTCATTTGTAAAAAATAATAACGACAAAGATTTTGTTCTTTTCGTATTTAAATATACTAAAGAAAATACAATTGTCAAAAAAAAAAACACAACTATGGATAAAGTGGACTGGACATCATTGTGTTCATCATAAATGTCCTCCGTGCTGTCTGCACTCTGTAATGTTGTAAAGCCTTAAAATGTGTCGTGCATCTAAAAGAAAGATCATATTAAAATGGAAAATGGAATATTTTTGGTATTATATCATCACCCCCTGTAGGTTAAAATAGGGAAATAGTTTCCTTCAAGCAGCAGTCTTTACAGCTGAAGACTGCACACGCCACTCTGTCCTGTATCACTATGTTTAGTAATATATATATATATATATATATATATATATATATATATATTACATCACACACTTATCATAACCTAAATACATATTAATTCTCCCCGTGTCGCTTGGCTAGTGAGCTGTTTACATTCCCGGCTTACGACACACTGGTATGTATCCGTGTTGACGAGCGGTATGGGAACAAGAGGAGCCGTGTGGACCCGGCCCGTGGACCCGGCCCGTGGACCCGGCCCGTGGACCCGCCCCGTGGACCCGGCCCGTGGACCCGGCCCGTGGACCCGGCCCGTGGACCCGCCCCGTGGACCCGGCCCGTGGACCAGCCCCGTGGACCCGCCCCGTGGACTCGGCCCCTGGACCCGCCCCGTGGACCCGGCCCGTGGACCCGGCCCGTGGACCCGCCCCGTGGACCCGACCCGTGGACCCGGCCCGTGGACCCGGCCCGTGGACCCGGCCCGTGTCACCTCGTGTGCACGTGCAGATGGTTTCTACAGTGCGGGCAGGAGTGATGCACGTCCTGTAGACCTCGAATCATGAAGGGGATCAGACAGCAACCGCAGATCAACCTGAAAGGAGCACACGGGTGACGTTAAAGCTGAGGTTGGCACGCTGGCATCGAACACCCGTCCATGTGTCTGCGTCTCTCACCCCATCATGGCCAGCAGCACGCATGTGCACCAGGCGGACCTGCCGGACTGGTACGTGACCTTGGAGGTGACCAGGTTGCGGCAGTGCGGGCATTGCACCAGCCCGGGGACGTCGCCCAGGTGGGTCACCGAGATGGGAACGGGCGCCGGCTGCGTGGTCACCACTGTCGGCTGAGTCGACGTCGCACCAACTGGCAAAAGACAAAAGATATGAGATGTTATTTTTCATGCACACGGTTTGTTTTTTGTACTTTAGGTTGGTAGTAAAGATGTAGCTTTAATACTTTGCGTCAGAGGGTGGATTACGGTTCCATTGTACTGTGGCACAGTCAGTACAGGAAAGCGATTTGGCTGGACTATGACTAGGAAAAAAGAAATATGTCCACATTATATTTCTATAAGCATCTTTTTCAGAATCAGAATCAGAACCATTTATTGCCATGTTTGTTTTCACATTCAAGGAATTTGTCCTGGTGGGAGGTGCATAACATTTAACAATAAACAGAGTGCAAAAAATGGGAATGGATGAATGAATATTTACAAATGAACAGTAAAATATAAAAATAAGATAAAGTGCATGGAATGTGCATGTCTCTAGCTCCAGAGTTAAACTACAAAAAGAACCAGACACACACACACACACACACACACACACACACACACACACACACACACACACACACACACACACACACACACACACACACACACACACACACAGTCTCCTCTCACAGGCTACACTATCCTCAACGGTAACCCTCTAATACCAACATATTATTTACAGTACATATTACAGTGTATTTACAGTTTTTAATGCAATTTTCTTTATATGTTTATATAAATATGTCACTGTCTAAATAAATCCCACATGCAATATTTACAGTATATAGTCTTCTTTACATGTACATACTATACAGATCATGTAATTCCATTCAGTATTTATTTATTTGCACTTTTTGTGCAAATTTGTGTCATTTGGCTTGTATATATATATATATATATATAAATATATATGTTTGATTTCTTATTTTATAGCTGTTCAATGGTGTTTTTATATGTTTTTCATCCTATTTATATACGCCCATATCTCACTTCTTGTGTACATAACATCTTTGTCTATTATTTACCTTTACCTGTCCAGATGTGTTGTACTTATAGCTGTTATTTCTATTTCTATGCAAGCACATTGAGAGATGTCCTTATATGTACATGCATACATAGGCCAATAAAGGTGATTCTGATTATAAAACTCCAGAGCATTCAAATTTAAATCACGCTTTACGATGATGTAGGCCAGCCCAGGGAGGGCTGGGGAATATGAATATCTGGGATATGTGTGATATCTGGGATCGCTTATTTTAACTGCACATCAGCGCTGTTGTCCTGAATCTGTATTAAAAGTAAATTTTTTTCTCCATGAAATAATGATTTGGTCAGCTGTCTCTCCCACTCTTCACCAGATGTTTGCTGCGATGCAGTTTTGTTGTTTGCCAACTGAAAAGAGGGCGAAGAAGAAGAAGAGATCTCGTCGTTTACATGTTGTTTAGGCGTTTCTCTGTGGACTGACGTCTCTACAGAAACAACGGGGAAAGGCTAACGTGGACGCAAACGATTTCCACGTGCACGTATAGACTCGGTCTGTGTCATCATGTCCACACTGAGCGGTTCATTTTGAAAACGTAGCTCACAAAATGATGTGCATCCACACGAGTGCTTCTCTGGTTTTTGCAAAAATCTCCATCCGCATTGAAACTCCTAAACAACAGAAAATCTTTGCCGTCCTCCTTTTAGTCGTAAAACATCCTCACGGCCAACATGCGGTCGGCTTTGGGACACACGGCCTGGCTACTTTACTCCGTCTCAGCTCCTTAGAACTCCTTTATTATTCATGCACTTTCAGATTTATCCATCCTGCATACTGTTTTAAGAAAGATCAGTTTTCAGATGGGCGAAACACAAGTTAACTGTGGACAGAAGGCCAAGACAGCATGCATTTTAATATTTCGCCGGCTCGGTGTGGATGTATAACGAGGTGTGAAATAAACAGAGGAAAGAGAGAGCAGTCATATTTTATCTTACCTGCTTCTCCATAGGAGGGAGGAGGTGTTGGGGGCGAGTGGAGGGAGGCGATGTAGGAGGGGGGAGGGAGGCTGTTGAAGGCTGCTGTGCCCAGAACAGGAGGGTGTAGACTGGCCTCCTCGTATGAAGGGGGTTCCATCAGGAGATCATCCAGTCAAACAGGAAGCTAGCGACAGAGAGGAGGGGGTGTTTATTCTAGGAAAACCTGCAATTACCTGTTATTTACATGCAATGTTTCTTCAGGGTGATGATTTAGTTTTTTACTTTTTCAACATCATTGACAATATCATGCACAATATTACTTTTCTGTTTTACTTAGGCGTTGGTGCTAGTATTACTTATAGGTTTACTCTTTTTTATAATTTACTATTACTTCTATTTTAGTTTTTTTTTTAACTTTTTCTTATATTTAATAATTATGTTTGTATTGTTTATATATATATATTTTATACATTTTGTATACTTTATTTTTTTATTATATTTTATTTATTTTTATTATTTATATTTATATATTATCATTTTTTTCTTCTTTTTTTAATCTTTGATCAAACTTTGGCACACAACTTTAAAAGATAAATAAAGGTCGATCTTATCTTATAATTTTGGAAAGTTAGTTCACAGGATCTTAAAAACTATTTAAAGTAAATTTGAAAAGTTACAGAACAAGAGATTACGCAGTAAATATCATTCTTAACCTTGGAAGTAGTAGTTTTACATATGTCCTCAACAGGATCTAGATCCGCACCAAAAACTAATCGCTTGATGTTTGACTAAATAAATAAATAAGTAAGTCATTGTCCATTTTGTTGAACACTCAAAATGCACCACTGGTCCCAGCATCCACTCAGAGGGAGTCAAACCCATAAAGGAGTCAAGGGACGACCGGAGAAAGATCCTCTCCATCAGATACTGAGCAGGGCCTTTGAAAAGGAGTTTAAAGGCCCACTCAGTTCATTGAAAGTAACCAGAAACACGTGTCACTCATCACATCCTGTAGATCCAGACTCTAGTTGTAGATTCTCTATTTACATTTTCTATTTATGTGCTCCACCAAGTGCTTCCTTAGGAAGCACGGTGCCTGTTTCCATTGCAGCGGTAATAAACTGCTGTTGTCGCTGCCGCCTCCATTCAGCTCCTAACAGGCAAAACTACTTCTTTCTACCAGACCAGCTATGTGAGGACAATGAACGCCGGCAGCTCAACGTCAGCTGTCACGTAACGTTGCAGCAGTTGAAACCAGCAGCTCTGATTGTGTTGTGGGAGTAACCGGTATCATCTCCTCCCTCCACTGCGACAGATTGCACAATAGAGAGGCACGCTTGGGATCTCAGTGTGTTCACCAGTCTGGACTGGTGAGGCTTAAAGTGACAAAACAACACAACCACGCACACGGTGGCATTTCAGCTTCCTCAGTACACAGGCAAAGTAGACAAGCAGTCGATTTTGTGTCAATTACTGAAGTTAAAATGTAAAAATCAATACATATTGCCAATTTCATCTCCACTTCTGGTGCCAATACTGTAGACTAAGTAACGCTTTATAAATGCATGAAAACAAATAGTGTAAAGTAGATCCAGAGAGAACACAAGTTAGTTAAAAGTACATATGTAACAGCATCAACATCCAAAGTACCAACTAATTATGCAGCATGGAGCATTTAAAAATAGTATACCTATTATTTTTAATGGATTATACTGCTAGGTAGCCGAATCCATAATAATACATCATCGACTATTTGTATATATTTTTGTTTCTGAATCTGAATCTACGTAAAAGTGATTAGTAAGTAAAACTGTCAGATAAATGTAGTGGAGTAGAATTCAAAGAATGGAAAAGTACCTCAATATGTTACATGGTTACATTCCACCACTGCATTGCGTGCCACTACTTTTTATTGTGTACGTCATATATCTTAACGAAGCTCAGTAAAACACTCAAAAGAACACAGTGTCACTCTAGTATGAACACACTTTAGCTGAGTCATGTGACTCAGCTAAAGTCCACCACAGTCTCCTAAAACCAGCATCAGTATCAAACACACCTGGAACCCACAGTGTAGCCTCAAACACACCTGTAACCCACAGTATAGCCTCAATCACACCTGGAACCCACAGTATAGCCTTAAACACACCTGGAACCCACAGTATAGCCTCAATCACACCTGGAACCCACAGTATAGCCTCAATCACACCTGGAACCCACAGTATAGCCTTAAACACACCTGGAACCCACAGTATAGCATCAATCACACCTGGAACCCACAGTATAGCCTTAAACACACCTGGAACCCACAGTATAGCCTTAAACACACCTGGAACCCACAGTATAGCATCAATCACACCTGGAACCCACAGTATAGCCTTAAACACACCTGCCGAATGCAGCCCAGTACGTCTAGCTCACGTGGGACTTCCAAAGCCGGCGGGATCCGACCCGGACCGGAGCAGACCGGCTTCTGTCACAAACAACCGGCTTCCTGAGAGTCGTACGCGTCCTCCTCCGCTGATCACACGACGTGCTGTGCGGGATCCTTTCATGGAGACTCGGCTGCAGGAGGAGGAATCATGCCCAATACCGCTGCTGGCAGGCGGGACGACAGAGCCTGTCGAACCTGTTCTACCTCTGGAATTAGAAAGATTTTCCTTCCCTGCAAACCAAACCCTCTTTACCTGTTGCCACTGTACAAACTCACCTTCTTCCCCTGCCAAGCTGCTGACTCACTCTCTGGAGGCACTTTATTTATAGTGCAACCATTACCGAGACACGACATGCGTTTTACCGAGAAAACCAACGGAACCAACGACTGTGGATATAAAAGTATTTACTGGATGTCAAAATTAAAAATAGCTTTTGTAAAAAAACTTATCTAAAAAAGTATATAAACAAATTCTGTGAGTATTTGCATTTTTGGATGCTACAAAATAATCACCAAATATTCACAGTAACTTGCTTAAACAAGGTATAATAGGAGTTATTTATCATATTCTTTATGAATTGTTGTGCTAAAGATGTATTAATTCGTCCTTTTTTGAGTTTACTTCCTCTTATTTACTATGATGTAGTTAAGGAAGCCCCAAAGTGTTCAAAATGAAATATATAAACAAATAAATCACATGACTAGAACTCAAGTCATTACCAGGAATTCATATTTCATTATTCTTATTTCCATAATAACACAGTTTTATAGGAGTTTATATTCACATCAACATTTCCGTTTTGAATTCTCTGTATTTATTTATTTATTTATATGAAATGATGAAACCGCCATCTCTCCTTTCAGGTCATATCTAATAAATAATAAAAAGAAAGTCGCATCATATAAAATGTGTGAGACATTCAGATCCAACAAAACTGGAAAAGCTTGATTTAACTCCCAACAATAAAAAAAACTTCAATCTGCTGCTTTGTGTAAAGTGATAATTATCAAATGTCAGCATGCTAACGCGTTAAAGATGAGCCTGTTAGCATGCTAATGTTAGCATTTAAAAAGACTGTATGGTTGTACTCATACTACCGTACTTTTGGCTAATTACCATGAGTACATATTAAAACTGCATGTTATTTCTGGTCCAACATTAGTTGCAACACATCTCGTCATGTCACGTAGGAATGAGAAACAAAATAGTTTGTATATCTTTTAATCTACTTCCTCTTGCACATAGTCCCTCCATTTATCTATGTATTATTATTTTGTAGATCTTTGTTTCTTCATTTTGTTTCCACTCGCTTTCCATTTGTTTCCATCACCTTTAAAACCTCTTTAATCCCAGTTGAGTTACAGCCATTTTTCTCAAATATTCCTAATGGTTTTGCATACCCATATTAAATACAGAATATCTCCTCAACCACAAGGTCTATTTGAATCATTGCAAAAGGTATAATATACAGAAAACACTGTGAAACTAGTTAAGAGGTTCATATAGCATATAGTATTGTTTATAGTTTATTGGTTGATGATAGAACACAGGAAAGATAAAAAGAAAAATAAATGGTTGTATTTCTTCTTTTTAATTTATTAATTCCTACTATAAAATAGCACTATATGTTAACAGTATCTCTGCAAAGTTTGACTTTGATTAAGTGAAGTTTAATATTTTTAGTAATTAATTTTATGCATATTCCGTGTACCGTAGGTTTTGGTCCGCCGAGAGCCAAAGTGCCCTAACTCTCTTCCTGGACCTTGGATGCCTCTGGTTCCACAACAGAGGAGCTCTGCTCAAGCAGATGCACCAAATACACACCGAACAAGTATCATTTCATCCATAAGTAAGTCATATTTCAGTTTTTTTGGCTAGAAAAAAATGCAATGTGGTTGATATCTTGCTGAGGCTCACAGGGGATTTGTATTGGCGGATTCTGTGGGTTGTAAGCTTTCCAGAAAGGTGCTAATCATGTGTGGCCTCAAGCTAGGGATATGGAAATTGATATTTCCATAACTTGGGGAGCACTTTCGAGTCACTTTTGAGTACTCTCAAGTCATATTTATGGTTTATGTTAATATTTATGGTTGAATTGTGTTATAATTTTTTTTTTGCTATGTCACATCGGTGGCTCTGGTATCGATTCATGGGAGTACGAGGACTTTGAGAGTGAGGAAGAGCTCCTGATGAAGAATTCAGCCCTATTCAGTCATATTTTCCCCTTTTTATTGTTTAATTGACCTTCATGGCACATACAGATGCTTCTGATTCCTTTATCACATAACTATCTTGTACGTTAAACTTACCTTTATTTTTCATGACTTTGAAAAGTCAGAAAGAGTCCCATTCAAACTTAACCATGTAACTTCTTACAAAAACGTGTCTTACATATTTATTCACGAGACATTTAGAGAAATGAAATAATAATATTTACACACGGTGACTAATGTGTTGTAGAAAATCCTTTGAAATATCAAGACAAAGCGAAGCAGAGTTTAAAGCCCATTTGAAATAGTAACGAGTAGCTAAATATGTATGTTTGTAACCCACATTCATTTTATTAAGAAACATTGTAAGATACTGATCATCACAGCTCATCTCTAGATGTGGTGTTGGTCGGCATCTCTGCAGACTCAGCAACATCCTGAAATGGAGAAGAAGAAGAAGAAGAAAACAATAACATGAGAGGTATGAGGGAAGTTAACTACATTTATAATAAAGGGAGAAATATGTAAAGTAGCGGTAAAGATACAGACCTCGTCATCAGCGCCGCCACCTTCCTCGTCACCTTCCTCGCCATCTTCCTCGTCATCTTCCTCGTCAACATCATCAGGATTTTCAAGCGCAGGCAACACTCCTCCATCGTCCAGGAACTTAGAAAAGGTATCCAGATCCTTTTCCCACACGTAGTCGACCACCTAATGGAGAGAAAAAGAAGAAATGATGGAGGGCAGGATGGGAAATAATCGCTTGCGTAGCCGAACACGTGTGTGTGTGTGTGTGCGTTTGAATACGTAGGCTACCTCTTTGTCGTCAGCTGGGAAGTATTTGAGAGTTGGGTATCCCTGAATGGTTAAAGACTCCACCTCGTTGGCCGTGCTATCTATCTTGGCTATGATGATGTCATCTCTGTCAGCGTACTTTTCGGCCAGCTGTTCCCAGACGGGAGTCAGTTCCTGACAGTGTTTACACCAGGGAGCGTCTACACACACACACACACACACACACGGAATTGGAGAGGGGGAATTTAAAATGCACATTGATCAAAGATGAGTTGATTTTACTAAATTACAGTTGAGTTTTTACGGACTCACAGAACTCCACAAAGACGTTTTTGGTCGGGTCCAGAGCAACCGACTCAAAATTCTTTCCCACCAGGACTTTGACTGCCGCTTTATCCCAGTCCTCTGGGATCTCCTGAGACTTGAAGTAAGGCTGCACCACAGAAACAAGATCATTAGTCATTGGGTCCAACGCTGCAGCGTGACCGGGTATCAAACTCCCGGGTGTTTCCTACCTTGGCAGTGCCGTCCACGACGTCCTGGCACAGCTGCCTCAGGGAGTTTATGTTGAGATCGCTGCTGAACTTCTTCCCCGTTTCCATGCTGATGATGCGCACGGTGGGGATGTCTTTCTCGGTTACGCCAAAGTATTTGAGCACGTTAGACATATCTTCTGCTGCTGTGTCAATCTCAACAAACATAATCTACATAACACACACACACACACACACACACACGGACCGACAAAAAGAGGAGACAAAATAAAAGCAAAGACAATAAGGTTACATTTATGTCACTGACTTTCTTTAAAAGACATACTCTGCTAGCAATACACACACACACACACACACACACACACACACACACACACACACACACACACACACACACACACACACACAGTTACCTTGCCCTTGAACTCTTTGGCAATGCTCCTGGATTCGTCCACCAGGGCTGTCTGACTCTCCACAGAGGAGTTGATGAACAGCAGGCTGTGCAGCAGGATGCCAGCAGTGAAGATCCGGTCTGCGGTCTGAAAACACACACACACACACACACACACACACACACACACACACACACACACACACACACACACACACACACACTGTATGATAAAACTTCAATATCATTTTACATTTGATTTAAAATGTCTAAAAATATGTGTGTGTGTGTTTTACCTCAAGGCGGAAATGGACGATCAGCTCCAGGCTGTTTTGCTTAATGAAGGTGGTCAGATTTTCTGGCTTCAGCTCCCCTTCTTCTGACAACGCAAAGTCCGCTCTGCCTTCGTCAAACTAGCAAACACACACAAACACACACACACACACACGCACCTTAGTTTTCCTTGACTCTGCTAGACCTTACCCTATGCCCCTGCTAATAAACTCCAATTCTGAAACAATAGTTCATCAGTCCAAGTTATTCCAATTTGAAAACCGCTTAAAATTTGTAAATCATATTCAAAACGTAATAAATGGCAATAAATAATCTAAATCGTTGTGTTTATTCGTGGTGGTTTTTGTCTCTTTGCAGACAGTTTTGTGTCTCTTTGTAATTGTTTAATGGACTTTCAATAAATGTCCCCTCAGAGGCTCTGAGCCTTAATGTTAATGCCTTCAGTACGTAACACAAACAAGTTGTTGTGCAAAGTTTTTTTTCTGGCAGAAAAAGTAATAATAATAATAATTAATAATTTATTCTTTTTCTTCACCTTCGGCGAAGATTATACATCTAAAATCCAAAAGTCAGAATGTGCAAAACATCCTCATCTTTCCATCCTTGTGAGGACATTTGCTCCTCAGAAGGGAGCGCGCTGTTTGCACTAGATGGCAGCAAAGCTAACATCATTCCATCTTCCTGGATCTCGGTTCGGCCTCTCGCTAAAACATGACTGCGTGCCTCCCGCTCAGCATCAACACACAGGTGTACCTTTTTGAAGAGCACCACAGAGTTGGCTTTAACGTCGTACTTCTTGAAAACCTCTGGACTCGATGTCAGAGCAAACTCCGTGTCGGTAAGAACCAAAACAAGCGACTTGAACACCTTGACCGCCGCACTCTCCAGATCCTGAAAGACATATGAATCAAAAGATGAATATAAATGTGTGATCGTGGGGTGTACTAGGAGGGATGGATCAAATAGATAAACGTACGTCAAAGAATCCTACGACGGTGATGTTGTGGGACTCGATGAACTGAGCGGCCGAGTCTGCCGAGTCGAGCACCGCAGGGCCGGAGCTTAAGGAACGCTTTATCCACTTTATCATGCCCTCCAATGACCTTTGACCTGGAAAACACACACAAACACAAAGGAATGGAGTCACTCCATGTGATGTCAGCTGCTTTATGATGGACGATCAAAATATAAACCAAAAGGACAGGGTAGCTAGAGCTAAAGACTTATATCTGGTTTGTTTACTTCTTGTTTGTTTACTTCTTGTGAAAACAGGTGGTTGGGTACTGCTGGACTATTTCTTTGCCCTTGTGTCATGGAATTATTATAGATATTCATATCTTTTTCATAATTCATTCATTTTCAGAATTGAAAATCCTTTAAATGCCAGTTTAAGTTTACACAATGCCACACAAAAACGTCTGTTTTCCCCCCCAGTCTGAGATATGTCAATATTTGATACATCATTGAATTTTATATATTATTTTTGTGGAAGAAACCAACATATAATCTCTGTTTGTTTACTTCTTGTTTGTTTACTTCTTGTGAAAACAGGTGGTTGGGTACTGCTGGACTATTTATTTGCCCTTGTGTCATGGAATTAGATATTCATATTTTTTCACTTTCACTGAGTCATATCTTTTATGATGGAAGTTATGATCAGGACTTTTAAATATTCATTAATTTTCAGAATTGTAAATCATTTAAATGCCAGTTTAAGTTTACACAATGCCAAAAAAAAAACGCCAGTTTACTAAAAGCTGGAGGATGTTTTCCCCCCAGTCTGAGATATGTCAATATTTGATATATATTTTATTTTCTTTGGAAGAAACCAGGAAAACTGCATGTATGTGCTTCCCAAGGCATACATGAGAAAATGTCTCAATCTGGTAGAAAAGAGTAAAAAAATTATAATTTAGAAGCCAGAGATCTCGATTAGAAGCCTGATAAGAGAATATATGATTTTATGTTATAATTGTGGTGTTAATGCGTTTCATTGGGGTCATTTTGTGCACATGTATGTTGGCCACACTGTTTATTATTGACTTATTAAAATATGAAATCACATTTTGAAACAAAACAACAAAATATAACTAGATGACGTAAAAGACAGTTGATTAGTTCAAACAAAGATATAGAAAAAAAACGTTGAGCCAATCAAATAACCTCGGGCATGTGAAAGGTGTCAGACAGGTTCAGCACTGAACGTGGAAAGTCATTGTGTGTGTGTGTGTGTGTGTGTGTGCGTTTACCAGAGTAGTCGATGGGTTGCTTGCGGTCTCCGTGTTGGAACAGTTTAATAACAGGGTATCCCATGATGTTGAACTCCGATAACATCTCCGTCTCCTCCGATACCTCCACTTGGGCCAATCGCATCGCTGACCCCTCCTCCTTCAACTTCCCAGCAACCTCGGTGTAAATAGGTGCCAGGCGTTGACAGTGGCCACACCAGGGGACATCTACACACAGAAACACAAACGTGTAGTCGATCACTTTATGCAGCATGGACTAAATACAGTAAAGTGTATTTATTTTGCTCTTACAGGAGTCAATCAAACCAAAATTACAATAACAGGGCCTCAACATTTTCTAAAAATGAAATACAGAAAGTCCATCATCAAAGCAGCAGCCGGGCAGCCTCTCCTCTTTTGGTGGATATCTCATGCAAAGACACATGTAAATACGCTGCCGATAGCATCAGCGGCCGTTTGGCTCAGCCGGCCTCCACTTTTCTCTTTTCCTTGTCGAGACTTTCTCCACTCAACTGTGGGAGCGTTGAACCAGGAGAGCATCTGGAGAGGAGAGGCCACGTGTTTGCACGTCCGTAAGATAAGGCCTCTGTGGGATAAAAACTCTAAATACTCAGGCTCGTCGTCTTTCCTGAAGCTTTCGGTTGCATCTCATGTGCTTCCTCGGCTTCATTTGTGTTCCCGAGGATAACCCTGCATGTGCATTTTAATCAAGATGGCACCTTTTAACACAGAACTGGACAATGACCAGTCCAACGTGATGCTTGTTGTGCTGAAAAGCATCACACATGTGGTACATGTATACGTGTGTACTCACAGAATTTAACCAGCAGATGTGGATTCTCGCTGAGCGCTCTGTCAAAGTTGACCCCGTGGAGAACCAGCACATTGTCCTCCTCCTCTATCTCTGTTGTTTTCTCTTTCTTCGGTGCCTCTTCGGTGGCCTCCTCCGTCTTCTCCTCCGTCTTCTCCTCCGTCTTCTCCTCCTCTGGTTGTGAGTCCTCCTCTGGTTGTGAGTCCTCCTCTGGTTGTGAGTCCTCCTCTGGTTGTGAGTCCTCCTTGGCCTGGCTGCAGGAGGCCCACAGCAGCAGGCCCAGCAGCGCTACGGTGAAGAGTTTGTGCGTCCTCATTGTCGTCTGTTTCAGTACCTGCTGCGCTGCCTTCCTCTCTAGCGTGGACGCCCTCAGTTCGTGTGTCACTGAACGTTTGCACCTTTATGTGTCTAAGACGGATGTGTGTCACAATTTCACTGGCCTTCCCCGTCGTCCAATCAGAAGGCAGGGCTGCAGGGCACTCTTTCCAGTCGGGACCAATCCAGTGCTGCCCTGTAGATTCAGGATTGGGAAAAACTGGCTTTGCTCTTCCCCAGGACTCTTCCTCTCCTCCCTCTTCATCGTTTCCTCCATTATTTTCTTTAGACACGTATTTAAGTAAAAGCCTTGGAGGTCGTTATCTGGATTTCTATCCCTCCCTTTTTTTAACGTGTCTCTTTTATCTCATTATTTTTGTTTTAAATAAGCAAACACGTTCTCCTTCCCTTTAACGTTTAGGAATCGAAGAATGCTGACTTCTGGGTATTTGGAGATGAGCTACATGTTGCTCCAGGGACGTTTGTTTGTTTTAATCCCATTTAAAGGGTCCGTTAACCCAAATTAATGGGTCAAAATGTGGGTTCTGCTGAATGAGCTTAATCTTTGAGATATCTGCCTCAACTTCCCTCAATTCAAAACAAAAGAGGTCAAATTCATTTGGTTTGTGCTGCTCAATACATTGAACTTGTTTTTGACAAAAAGTTTCCAAAGTTCAGTTAGTAGTTTTAATTGCATCACATGATCCACATGCTCAATTTGTCTAGTTGTCATTTATTTGCAGATAGTTTTTTGTTTGAGCATTTTAAGCACTTTTTGATGAGAAAATACATTTTAAAGATCTAATAAAAAGTTCCATCTTACCACGTCTGTTATCTCTATAATCGATCCTTTCAAAACCAAATTTTCTTAAATAAAATAAACTCAAGATATATTTAGAGTAGAGACATGTTACAAATCCTCCTTCGCGAATCGCCACCTTAACGCGGTGAAGGAGTTTGAGTGGCTCAATGATCCTGGGAGCTATGTTGTCCGGGGCATCTGCCCCTGGTAGGGTCTCCCAAGGCAAAAAGGTCTCGGGGGAGAGCCCAGACTAAGAGCGGTTCAAAAAACCCTGATGAATAGCAGCACACGGAATGTAGCTACCTCGCCCGGACCAGGGAAACCGGGGCACCCTCCCGGAGCCAGACCCGGGAGGCGAGCTCGTCGGCGAGCGTCTGGTGGCCGGGCTTTCGCCCATGGGGCCCGGTCGGGCTCAGCCCGAAGAAACATCATGGTGCAGCCACCCTGTGGACCCACCACCCGCAGGGACAGACATCGGGGTCGGGTGCTATGTAGACCGGGCGGCGGGCCGGGCAGGGGGCCTGGGCGAGCCGATCGCCGGCGACATAGACTAGCTCTAGGGACGTGGAACGTCACCTCGCTAGCGGGGAAGGAGCCGGAGCTGGTGAGGGAGGTGGAGTGGTACCAGCTAGATATAGTTGGGCTCACCTCCACGCACAGCGCTGGCTCTGGAACCAAACTCCTGGAGAAGGGTTGGACTTTGTTCTTTTCTGGAGTCGCCCAGGGTGAGAGGCGCCGGGCGGGAGTGGGGATACTCACGAGTCCCCGGCTGAGCGCCGCCGTGTTGGAGTTTTCCCCGGAGAACGAGAGGGTCGCCTCCCTGCGCCTACGGGTTGCGGGGAGTAAGGCTCTGACTGTTGTTTGTGCTTATGCACCAAACAGCATTTCGGAGTATCCGGCCTTCTTGGAGTTGGTGGGAGGGGTCCTGGAAAGGGCGCCGCCTGCCGACTCCATAGTTCTCCTGGGAGACTTCAACGCTCATGTGGGCGACGACAGAGAAACCTGGCGGGGAGTGATTGGGAGGAACGGCTTGCCTGATCTGAACCCGAGTGGTGTTTCGTTGTTGGACTTCTGTGCTAGCCACAGTTTGTCCATAACAAACACCATGTTTAAACATAAGGTGGCTCATAAGTATACCTGGTACCAGAGCACCTTAGGCCGGAGATCAATGATTGACTTCGTAATCGTATCATCTGATCTGCGGCCGTATGTTTTGGACACTCGGGTGAAGAGAGGAGCAGAGCTGTCAACTGATCACCACCTGGTGGTGAGTTGGATCAGATGGCGGGGGAGTCGGCCAGAAAGACCTGGCAAGCCCAAACGTGTAGTGAGGGTGAACTGGGAACGTCTGGCGGAGGATCCTGTCCGGGAGGTCTTCAACTCCCACCTCCGGAAGGACTTCTCACACATCCCGAGGGAGGTTGGGGACATGGAATCCGAGTGGATCATGTTCAAAGCCTCTATTGTGGACGCGGCCACTAGGAGCTGTGGTCGGAAGGTCATCGGTGCCTGTCGTGGCGGCAACCCGAGAACCCGGTGGTGGACACCGGGGGTGAGGGAAGCCGTCAAGCTGAAGAAGGAGGCCTTTCGGGCTTGGTTGGCCCAGGGGTCTCCTGAAGCAGCTGACAGGTACAGGCAGGCCAGAAGGACTGCAGCTGCGGTGGTCACGGATGCTAAAACTCGGGCATGGGAGGAGTTCGGGGAGGCCATGGAGAAGGACTTTCGGTTGGCCTCAAGGAGGTTCTGGCAAACCATCCGACGACTCAGGAAGGGAAAGCAGGGCCTTCCCCAGGCTGTTATCAGCGGGGGAGGGTTGCTGCTGACCCAGACAGAGGATATCGTCGGGCGGTGGAAGGAGCACTTTGAGGAACTCCTAAACCCGGTCAACATGTCCCCTGAACAGGGGGCAGCGCCTGAAGACTTGGGGTTGGATGAACCCATATCCCTGGCAGAGGCCACTAAGGTAGTCAAAAAGCTCCTTGGTGGCAAGGCGCCGGGGGTGGATGAAATCCGCCCTGAGATGCTGAAGGCGCTGGACTTTGTTGGGCTGTCTTGGCTGACACGCCTCTTCAATGTCGCATGGGGGTCGGGCACAGTGCCCATGGACTGGCAGACCGGGGTGGTGGTTCCCATCTTCAAGAAGGGGGACCGGAGAGTGTGCTCGAATTATCGGGGTATCACACTACTCAGCCTCCCGGGAAAAGCTTATGCCAGGGTGCTGGAACGGAGGCTCCGACCGTTTGTCGAACCTCGGATTCAAGAAGAACAGTGCGGGTTTCGTCCTGGTCGTGGAACAGTGGACCAGCTCTTTACCCTTGCAAGGATACTGGAGGGGTCCTGGGAGTTTGCCCAACCAGTCTACATGTGCTTTGTGGACTTGGAGAAGGCTTTCGACCGGGTCCCTCGGGGCTTTTTGTGGGGGGTGCTGCGGGAGTATGGTGTGCCGGACCCGTTGCAACGGGCCATCCGGTCTCTGTACGCCTGCAGTAGGAGCTGTGTTCGTATCCTCGGCAGTAAGTCAGATACGTTCCCGGTGGGTGTTGGCCTCCGCCAGGGCTGCCCTTTATCACCGGTCCTGTTCGTGACTTTCATGGACAGGATATCTAGGCGCAGCCGTGGGGCGGAGAATGTCAGGTTCGGGGATCTCAGGATAGCCTCTCTGCTGTTTGCAGATGATGTGGTCCTGTTTGCCTCCTCGGACCATGACCTCCAGCATTCACTGGGGCGTTTTGCAGCCGAGTGTGAAGCGGCTGGGATGAGAGTCAGCACCACGAAATCTGAGGCCATGGTGCTCTGCCGGAAACCGGTGGATTGCTCCCTCCGGGTGGGGACAGAGTGCCTACCACAAGCGAAGGAGTTCAAGTATCTCGGGGTCTTGTTCACGAGTGAGGGTAAAATGGAGCGGGAGATCGACAGGCGTATCGGTGCAGCTGCAGCAGTAAAACAGGCGTTGCACCGGGCCGTCTTGGTGAAGACGGTCGGTCTACGTCCCAACCCTCACCTATGGTCACGAGCTTTGGATCGTGTCCGAAAGAACGAGGTCGCGGATACAAGCGGCCGAAATGAGTTTCCTCCGTAGAGTGGCCGGGCTCAGCCTTAGAGATAGGGTAAGGAGCTCGGACATCAGGAGGGAGCTTGAAGTCGAGCCGCTACTCCTTCGTGTCGAAAGGAGTCAGCTGAGGTGGTTCGGGCATCTAATTAGGATGCCTCCAGGACGCCTCCCTTTAGAGGTTTTCCAGGCACGTCCATCTGGTAGGAGGCCCCGGGGAAGACCCAGGACACGCTGGAGGGATTATATCTCCCAGCTGGCCTGGGAACGCCTCGGGATCCCCCAGAATGAGCTGGTAGATGTTGCGGGTGAGAGAGAAGTCTGGGTCAGCCTGCTTGACCTGCTGCCTCCGCGACCCGACCCCGGATAAGCGGTGGAAAATGGATGGATGGATGGACATGTTACAAATGCAAATGTAACATAAGAAATACGTAAAACAGGTTGATTTCCAGTAAAAACTTATTTTAAATGTTTGAATTTAAATGGTACTCCTTTGTGTGCATTTTATGCAGCTGTCTGCATTACCAGATACTACTAGATTTTTTTTTTCTTTTTTTTTGTCATTTTGGGCAACTGACCCTTTAGATTAAATATCACATGATAAACTGCAGTGACAGAAGAAAACTGAGCACAACACATTTTGATTTCTGTTTTTTTTTATTAAACATTTTACAATTATCTATCAAGGTTGAAAGGCACATGAATAAACATGAATAAATAAGTGAGTCCCCCGCAGGCGGCTTAATGCTGCATGTGTGTGTTCTCCGTCAGTGTGTGTGTGAGCTCCGGGTTCGGATCCCAGTAGGCCAGCAAGTCACTGAAGTCCAGCTGAGTGTTGTCGAGGGCGTGTGCGCCGTGATGTGGGAGCGGGGTGCAGTGTGCGTGTGTGTCAGAGTATGTGTGTGTGCTCTGATGTGCGTGTGTGTCAGACTCTGTGTGTGTGTCAGAGTATGTGTGCGTGCTCTGATGCGCGTGTGTGTCAGACTCTGTGTGTGTGTCAGAGTATGTGTGCGTGCTCTGATGCGCGTGTGTGTCAGACTCTGTGTGTGTGTCAGAGTATGTGTGCGTGCTCTGATGCGCGTGTGTGTCAGAGTATGTGTGCGTGCTGTCCTGTGAAGGCGCGTCACTGTGCGTGTGCGTGTGTGTGTGTGTGACGTCTGCTGCGCCGCCGAAACTGACCAGAGAGCAGCCGGGGATCGGCTCGGTCCAGAAACTGAGTGGGAGGAGCCTCTTGATCATCGGCTGGCCGCGGCCCTGACTCTGGCCCCTGTGGTTGAACAGCTCCGCCAGGGGCCCCAAACCGCTGTGGCCCTTGGCGGACCCGACTCCCTGGTCCTCGGCCACCGAGCGGCCGTCTGGCTCCTTCGGGCTTCCCGCTCTCGCGATTTTCAGCAGGTCGTCGTAGTAACGCAGACGCCCGCCGGTGGTGACGGACACCGAGTCGCTGTAGATGTCACAAGCATCCTGATCACCGGAGCAGCGGCCGAAATACCGCTGGACGTCCCGGCTGATGAGGTCCGCGAACCTCAGCAGCTGCTTGGTCACATCCAGCGCGTAGTGGGCGGGGTTTAAGAAAACCTCCAAGCATCCCTCGTCTTCCTCCTGAGCTTCAGATTCTTCATCCTCCTCCTCCTCCTCCTCCTCTTCGTCTACCTCTCTTTCTTCCTCATCGTCCCTCGCCTCCGGTTTTTCCTCCAGCATCTCCACATCGTCGTCTTCCTTGCAGGGAGAGTGCTGGAAGATCAGGGGGAAGTAGGCCGGAGTCGGGGCCTGAATGAGGAAGTTTCTGATGACGCCTGCCGCCATTCTCAATGCTGGAAAGTTACAGAAGAGGAAAAAAAGAAAAAATCAATACAGAAACCAGTTTGTTGATCGGATAAATAAGGAAAATTGGGAAAAAAAGTCAAAGCTTTATTACCGTGGCTGCCAGGTTCAGGTGAATCTGTGAAGTCTGAGGAGAGGTCTGCCCTGCTTCATTGATGGATCTACTTGCATATGCAATACCGGACCGGCAGGTTCCCCACTGTATATATACCTCGGCACACGGCTGCAGACGGGTGTGCGTCTCCCGCGGGATGAGGTAGCTTCCAGAACAAATATTTGCATGCCGGATTGGCCAAACACACTTTGTTTACTTTATCACTGGGCAACCGGGGAGGGGGTCCAGGGCTAATGGACCCTCTGCTAGGAGATGATGGAGAGTCGCGATACAGACACACACACAAACATCATTGCTTTTTTTTTTCTTCCCCCGTCCCTGTTATCAGGCTAGTTAAAGGATAAAAGAGCGTGAAATCAAATCACACACCGTTTTGACTTCTAGAGGGGAACACTCTGAACCCACGTCCAGGCGAGCGGGGCGAGCGGGGCGAGCGGCGGTACCGACCCGGTGGGTCAGCCGGAGACGTGACGAAGACACAGACATCCAACCAGAGGCAACCACGTCGACCCAACACACTGCCAACCAGAGTGTGTGTGTGTGCTCAGACACCCGCAGGCTATTGACTGAAACGTTTGAAAAGGTGGTTGGATGAGATGAGCAAAGTTCCCTCGAGCAACAAACTGCTTCGAGTGAGCAGGTTAGGGCCGGATGCTCCACTGACTTATTTAAATGTTTATGTTGACAGTTTTCTTTAGTGATACCAAAACCATAAATTAGTTCAGACTGACACATCTTAAAAACAGGTGGCACATATGGCGTTTTATCTTTAAAAAAAGAGGCCCAACCATTTTTTGAAACGTGGTTTTTAAGCATTAAATATTCCTCAAACAGGGATACACGGGGAATGTGTTGGGGAATAATACACACATGGAGGTCTGGTAAATGTTTACAGCAGCAGGATGGTGTGTGTGTGTGTGTGTGTCTTTGTAACAAGTTTTCAAGTGATGTTAAGAACTTCTCCTCTGAGTGTTGTATGTATATTTTCAATAGCATAGTGTCACACCTGTGTATTGTTTTATTTTAATGTATTATAGAGTGCATTAAATTTCAGGGATCATTCACTCATTTGGATTTTATCTCTGTGAGGAAACAGATGACATGTGTGTGTGTGTGTGTGTGTGTGTGTGCGCGTGTGTGTGTTTCATCATGAAGGAACATGTCACTAATCGGTTAGGCTAATTGCTGTGTTTTTAGTTTTAGTTTTAGGGAAGCACAGAGGCTCACACATGCAATACTTAATACAAATTATCAAACCATTGATGTTTGTTTTTGTGCTGAGAATAAGAAGAATAAAGAGTATCACCATTAACATGATTTACCAAAAAACATGACTTGGTTTTGCGTTAAAGTTAAAGAAAATACATATTTTACAATGTAAATAAAAAAATTTTGGGAACTTTCCCATCCCGGGTCAAACAGAGAGCAAAGAACGTCTTTAAAAAAAAAAGTATTTTCATTTTTTATATGTTTTGGGTGTATATTACAAACAAATGCAAAATACGAAATATACACAATAAAATCTTCCAAGAATGAATTAGCTTTTATTGTAAGAAATATATAATATAGTATAGTGGATTCAGATTCAAACTTTAGTTGCTATGTGGCTTTTGGGAGATAAAGTCATGCTGGTTTACTTTACTGGAGATAACACAGGATAAATTACACTTAGTGTGTTACTGTATGAACAACATGTGAGTGTATACATGTACTTTTATACAACATATAAATCATGAAAGCAAAGATTTAAAATCTCCCCGATTAAGTCCTGCACTTCATATTTTACCAACCTTAACAGACATCTGTACCTCTGTACATATGTGCATGTGCTTCTGTTTATATGTGCACGTTGAGCATTAATGTGTGTGTGTGTGTGTGTGTGTGTGTGTGTGTGTGTGTGTGTGTGTGTGTGTGTGTGTGTGTATGTGTTATCAGGACACCCTGACTCCCTTGGCCTGCCTGTCATCAGTATCCAGGCTTCTGTGTTGATTTTAGGACTAAAGATCAATAGCGGCAATATGTCAGCTCTCAAGAGCCTGACAATGAATTACACACGCTTTTAGGCACACAAGCACATGAACACACACACACACACACACACAGTTAAGCAACATTTTATTATAAATAATATACTGTAATTTTGTGCATATACCGTATATATATATATATATATATATATATATATATATATATATATATATACACACACAAACTTAATTTATTCTATATGTATATATTACTCATGTCAGAAGAACTATATTTAATATATAGTACATCAAATAAATAATTAAAAAAAAATATATATATATTTATATGGTTTCTCTGACATGAGGAGTAATGTATACATATAGAATAAATGAAGTTTGTACATATATACAAATTTCATTTATTCTTTAAATGTATATATAAAATGAATTTATATTGAATAAGTTTATGTATATATTTATATAGTTCCTCTGATATAAGTATCATATGTATACATATAGCATAAATTAAGTTTTTGACATTATAATTGAATATATGAAACTAAGTTTTCATTGGTTAACGGCTTTCCCACAAATCTGATCTGTTATCAAAACCTAGATAAGTAAATGTAAATACATACTTTCACACTATGTACTTTGTTCAAGGGCTTACTGATATGAATTCACTTTTTACTTGGTAATATTATATAAAAAGTACACATTAACTGGCCAGTTACTGTGAAATGTCAATTTTAGGAGGCAGTACTCAGGAGGCAGGAATGAGTTTATTTAAATGAATTTAAAGAAATAATGCATGGATACAGCTGATATTGAGCAGGCCCAATATGCCCAAAGACATTTTATTGAAAAACATTCATCAAACTTAAAAGTTACAGATAATTTTTTTTACTTTTCAGTTCTCATTATCGGGTCTTTTGATAGCCGTTTTCAAGTTGTGCCAGAACCTGGGGATGTGGTCATCGTTGTCGGGCCACTCCAGGTACGTCCTGGCGTTCATGACTCTCCGCAGCCGGCAGAACTTTTTGGGGATGGTGTCTTTGTCGATGGGCTCCAACAGAATCAGCACCACCGAGTCGTCGTTCTGGTCGAACTCCCTGAAATGGGTGTAATCCAGCTCGTACTTGCACCACTCGCTGCTGACGAAATGCCGAGAAAGGACAAACAGAGTTCTGTGACTCTTCTCTATGGCGTCCATGATGTTGTCCATGATCCAGCCTCCGAGAACAAAGTCTCTCTTGTGGAGGCAGAGCCGGAGAGGAGGCTCGGACTGCTCCAGCTCCGGGACCAGGTGTGCGTCCACCCAACTGGAGTCCATTTCACTGTAGGACACAAAGGCGTCGTACTCGATCACACCTTTTTTCAGCTTGGGCTTCCTCTTGGCCTTCAGCCAGAACCAGGTCATCTTCAGATACCACACAACACTAAACTTGTAACACAAACAGGCGAGGAGCAGAAACACCAGCAGGACGCCGAAGCCGAGTAAAGAAAACGCTAAAACCGTGTGGCACTCAAACACCGACAACCTGGTGTCCGCCGCCGGCTTTCCTCTCACGCCGTCGGGGGAGTCGCAGACGTACGACCTGGAATCGTCTCCAAGTGCGACTCGACGGGGACTCGTCATGAACGCCACGAAGTCACAGGAGCAGACGTACTTGTTGGCCCCGGCCTCCAGACTCTTCAGGACCTCGTAATGGTTCAGATCTTTGCTGCTGAGCGTCGGCAGGTTGTTGTTTTGGATGGAGAGGAACGCGAGGCGAGGGTACAGGAGTCCGTCCGGCAGCTGGACGATCTTGTTGCCAGAGAGGTGCAAGTGGGTGAGGAAAGGTAGCCGGATAGTGAACTCGGTCAAGCCATTGTCCGATAGATCGAGGATTCGTAAGCTCGTCGGCAAACAGGTGGTTACTGTCGTTAAATGTGTTGATGAGAGGTTTAATGACTGGAGACTCGGCGGCCAGTAACAAGTCTCAGGCATCGAATGCAACGCGTTCCCACTCACGTCGATGTTTTTAAGCCCGTTGAGTTTGCTGAAGAGCCGGCTGTTTAACGACTGCAGGTGATTTCTGCTGACGATGATGGTTTGCAGACTCCAAAGAACGCCGTCGTCATCGCACATTATCTCGCTGAAGAGCTCGTCACTGAGCAAGTTGCCGCTGATGTCCAAATATTCCAGATTTGAGAAAAAAGTAGAGTACATACAAGGCCAGACGAACAACTCGCTGTTCAGCAGAGACAACCTGCGCACCAGGGCCACCAGAGGTTGAGGGAAAAGGAAGGCTGGGAAGTTGTAAAAGTCAGGGACGGTAAGGTTTTGGAAGACGACAGCCTCCAAACGCTTCATGTGTTGGGGATATCTAGAGCCACCGAAAGGACCTATGAGGATTTCAGTATCTACAATGGCCAACGTAGTCAAATTAGAGTCCGACATGGTATTCAGAAAGGCCATGGAAGCCAGGATGGTCATAGAAACATTTTTGAAAATAACACTTTGAACGTCGTGGGCCACTTTGAACGGGAGGATTTGATGCTCTCTTGAGAAGCGCGAGTCAGTGAAGGTCAAGGTTGTGTCTGGGTGCACCACATCAGACAGTATGGCTTCCACGAGCGGTCGATTCCTCCAAAAGGGGCCGTTCAGACCGAGCGAGACATATTTAAGTGGCCCGATTTGTCTCAGACTTCCTTCTGCGTAGGCCTGCAGATTCTTTCCATCAAAAACAACCTCTTCAAGAAGACGGAGGCCAGAGAAGTCACTTTCTCGGACAGATTGAAGGTCGGGTCCTCCGAAATAAAGGGTCTTCAATCTCTTCAGTGGCTGGAAAAGGTTGCCTTGACCCAACATTTTGTATTTGTTCGCCAAAAGATTCAAGTGCTGCAGAGAGAAAAGGTTCTCAAACCATCCAGCGGACAACGTTTCCAGTTCGTTGAAGGACAAGTCCAACTTCTCCAAATCAGTCAGCGGGAAGAATGCTTTGCCGTGGATTTCGTGGATTTGGTTGTTATTCACGATCAAAGACCGCAAACGGGCGAATTCGTCAAAGTCATTTTTCGCTATCGTCTGCAGTCTGTTGAACGAGAGATCGAGTTGGGTGATGAGCTTTGAAGGGGCCTCGGGGATTGTGTGCAGGTTTTGTCTCGAGCAGTTACAGGATGTTTGCTCACAGCTGTGACACCGGACTTCGGAGAGCGAGGCGCTTTGGTGCACGAGCAGCAGGGCGCACGTGAGGAAGGTCAGGATGCCCATCTCGAGACCCTGTTAAACACAGAAGGACCAACCATCAGGCCTTTTCATTCAATTCAATTCATTTTGTATAGCCCAAAATCACAAATACAAATTTGCCTCTGAGGGCTTTACAATCTGCACACATACGACATCCTCTGTCCCGGGACCTCACATCGGATCAGGAAAAACTCCCCCCAAAAAATAGTGAAAACCCTTTTACAGGGATAAAATAAAAAGGGAAGATCCTGCATACTGCTGTGCAACACAGAGACTACAACTGCATGGTCCATCCTCCGAGATTCATATCAAGGAAAACACTTCTACTGAATGACCTCCATCCAAAAGGCCTTTTTATAAAATAAAGAGATATATTTTTTTGGGGGAAAAACTTTTTTCACTTTCACTAAACTATCTGTTTTTTTTCACATAAGACATTTTGACCTGTCACAGTAGGAAAAACAGGTTCTGCCAATAACACCCCAAATACAACTCAACCATCATTAATGGTTTTATTCACACTTGTGCCGTTTGTGTAACGTACGGGGCAAAAAACTGTGACTGATTGAGAGCGAGTGAAGTTTTTTATATGCTTTTTCTGTGTTTAAGAGATAATACCAGACATATTGTATGGTTATGTATACATTACATTTCATTTAGCTGACGCTTTTATCCATAGTGACTTACATGCTATACAGTAGACAGTAGACACAGCAACGGTGAGCAATGAGGGTTAAGTGTCTTGCTCAAGGACACATTGACATGGACTAGTGGAGCCGGGGATCGAACCACCGATCCTCTGATTGAAAGACAGACCTGCTAACCACTGATCCACAGTCACCACATGTTTATTATATGGTATTATATTATATGGTTTCCGTTGAAAAGGTATAAATGTATTTTATTCTACTTGTTATAACAAAAGCTAAAAGCTTGTTAGTTAAGCCCCAATGTTGTGGCCCTTTTTTAATGACATTATTATGAAATAATAATGCTAGAAAAGAATCCACAACTGACAGACAATCAGAATTGGTCATTTTCTGAGGCCATGGTTTAAAATAAATTAATAAATGGATAATACATTGGCACATAATGATAAGCCCATATCCCTGGCAGAGGCCAATAAGGTAGTCAAAAAGCTCCTTGGTGGCAAGGCGCCGGGGGTGGATGAAATCCGCCCTGAGATGCTGAAGGCGCTGGACTTTGTTGGGCTGTCTTGGCTGACACGCCTCTTCAATGTCGCATGGGGGTCGGGCACAGTGCCCATGGACTGGCAGACCGGGGTGGTGGTTCCCATCTTCAAGAAGGGGGACCGGAGAGTGTGCTCGAATTATCGGGGTATCACACTACTCAGCCTCCCGGGAAAAGCTTATGCCAGGGTGCTGGAACGGAGGCTCCGACCGTTTGTCGAACCTCGGATTCAAGAAGAACAGTGCGGGTTTCGTCCTGGTCGTGGAACAGTGGACCAGCTCTTTACCCTTGCAAGGATACTGGAGGGGTCCTGGGAGTTTGCCCAACCAGTCTACATGTGCTTTGTGGACTTGGAGAAGGCTTTCGACCGGGTCCCTCTGGGCTTTTTGTGGGGGGTGCTGCGGGAGTATGGTGTGCCGGACCCGTTGCAACGGGCCATCCGGTCTCTGTACGCCTGCAGTAGGAGCTGTGTTCGTATCCTCGGCAGTAAGTCAGATACGTTCCCGGTGGGTGTTGGCCTCCGCCAGGGCTGCCCTTTATCACCGGTCCTGTTTGTGACTTTCATGGACAGGATATCTAGGCGCAGCCGTGGGGCGGAGAATGTCAGGTTCGGGGATCTCAGGATAGCCTCTCTGCTGTTTGCAGATGATGTGGTCCTGTTTGCCTCCTCGGACCATGACCTCCAGCATTCACTGGGGCGTTTTGCAGCCGAGTGTGAAGCGGCGGGGATGAGAGTCAGCACCACGAAATCTGAGGCCATGGTGCTCTGCCGGAAACCGGTGGATTGCTCCCTCCGGGTGGGGACAGAGTGCCTACCACAAGCGAAGGAGTTCAAGTATCTCGGGGTCTTGTTCACGAGTGAGGGTAAAATGGAGCGGGAGATCGACAGGCGTATCGGTGCGGCTGCAGCAGTAAAACAGGCGTTGCACCGGGCCGTCTTAGTGAAGAAGGAGCTGAGCCGAAAGGCAAAGCTCTCAATTTACTGGTCGGTCTACGTCCCAACCCTCACCTATGGTCACGAGCTTTGGATCGTGTCCGAAAGAACGAGGTCGCGGATACAAGCGGCCGAAATGAGTTTCCTCCGTAGAGTGGCCGGGCTCAGCCTTAGAGATAGGGTAAGGAGCTCGGACATCAGGAGGAGGCTTGAAGTCGAGCCGCTACTCCTTCGTGTCGAAAGGAGTCAGCTGAGGTGGTTCGGGCATCTAATTAGGATGCCTCCAGGACGCCTCCCTTTAGAGGTTTTCCAGGCACGTCCAACTGGTAGGAGGCCCCGGGGAAGACCCAGGACACGCTGGAGGGATTATATCTCCCAGCTGGCCTGGGAACGCCTCGGGATCCCCCAGAATGAGCTGGTAGATGTTGCGGGTGAGAGAGAAGTCTGGGTCAGCCTGCTTGACCTGCTGCCTCCGCGACCCGACCCCGGATAAGCGGTGGAAAATGGATGGATGGATGGATAATGATAAGACTTTCCACTGTATTTAATTGTGATGCATCAATGTGGAAATACAAAATTTAGATCAGGTTTTATATTATAGTTTTTGAATGCATCATTTCAGCACACAAATATATCAGTTTGTAATACATTTTATAAATGTGAGTTTATCTATAACACGTAAGAAGTCTATGTGTTCTGCAGCAACACTCCATAAAACACGATATAGGAATGAAAATAAAGTGAAAATACCTGGACGAGGCTCGGCGTCTTGCAGCTGAAGTCACTTCTCCCTCTTCGTCCCGACAGAAAGATGCATCCACTGATTTAAATCACTTTAAATACACTTCCTGTATCACTTCTCTAGTTTGCAAAATACTTCCCCACCTCCTCTCGAAATACATTCTGCCACTTTGGTAAATAAAGCTGCGGTCGGGATGGACACTCGTATCTTTCACATTAACCTTTTTATGTCAAAATGCATGAATAGTGTCCCTCTGCACAGGGACAATATTAATAAAGCAGAAATTGATGTGGTGGCTGAAGCTCATGGGTCGTCCTGAAACCACAAGTTAGTTACTAAGGATGGGAGACCAATTTCTCCAAGGGGATTGATAAAAGATAATTTCTTCTCGATTATGTACAAAATATTAAGATGCTATGGAGGAAACTCGCTCTCTCCCATATGATTGGTGTGAGCAGTTTCTCTCTTTTTTTTTGTGTGCAAACAACGAGGCCTCAGACCGGTGATGTCCGTCAGTCCAGAGCAAGAGAAAATATCTTCTCCACTTTCCTTGACCAACACTTGTTTGCAGAAATGTATGTCGAGACCCAACAGTCAGTCTGCTGTGACATTAGCGGTTGATATCCCCCCCCCCCCCCCCCCCCCCCCCCGAGGATAGATTACACAAATGTTACACATTTAAGGGGAACTCCACAATCAACCAAGATTATTTCTCTGGTACTGGATGTAGTTTAAACGAGGCGGGCACGCGAGCATGAATTATTGAGTTATGGCTCCATCGAGCAGAGCGGTTTCTAGCATGGAGGTCGGTTTAGGTCACGTTTCCTCCACTGAAGGACAACGGTACAAGCTTTAAACCTGTTTTCTGAGGAAAATAAAGCAGAGGATGAAACAAAAATGATGACTTTTGGGATTGAAAATAGTCTAAAAGGGCAGCTAAGAAAGAAAAACAGAAACTTGGGAAGAGAGATTAAGTTAAATGCTAAATTAACGTAATTAAAGAAAACCTGTTGAAGTACAAAACCTTTTTTTTTTATTTTCTATGATCAAAACTGCAAAACATCTAGAAAAATATACAACAAATGCTTAACCTTTCACAACATTTAACATTTGAAAATGGGAACATAAAAGAGAAGGAATATTCACATTTTCCCCGTTAATGATAAAAGAACATTCATTTTTATTTCCTTTCTTTTACATAATGTTTTTTTTTTGCTTTTTTTTTTAATAATATGTTTGCAATTATCGTTATGGTCTGCCGCTTTTGTTATTTTATTTGCAAGTTTTTTTTTAAACATCTCCGCAGTAGCCAGAGTCGTTGGAGAGCTGCGAGTTGGAGCTGCGGTTGGAGGACGAGTTCCATATGTCCAGGTTCATGTGGGGGCCGAAGGGGTGGAAGCTGGAGTACTGGATCGGAGCGCAGTGGCCCTCCGGCTCCCGGGTGAAGGGGGAGTGGGGCGGGGTGACGGGGGACACGGGGGACATCGGGGCCGAGCGCTCGGGCTGGAAGTGGCTCTGGTAGGGCTCGCTCTGAGGCGTCCAGATGGACCCGAACAGACCGGACATGGGGGAGAGGCTGCGGGTACCCGAGAAGTATGGCTGTGGAGAGAGAGAGATGATATTAATTATTTTCAGAGAGGCTTACTCGCTTTAACTCTTTTTTCTCTCTTGTGCAATGACCCTTCTTTTTTGCTTTGCCTGTTCATTTTATTAATAGTATTATGATGTTTTTACTGTTTGCTGCTTTGTTTGTTTGTTTTAATGGATTGAGTGTTTCCTTGTTGATTTTGTAAGGTGTCCTTGAGTGTTTTGAAAGGCGCCTATAAATAAAATGCATTATTATTATTATTTTATTTTTTTACCTCCCTGATATTTGAAGCAGCTTTGAGTGCTGTCCAGAGATGTATCCCAGCATCGGACACCCGTGACCTTTTCTAACCTTCCCTCTCACCGGGCTCCTGGCTGTCTGCTCCCTGCAGCGGTGACCTGGACGTCGCTTCCCTGCTTTTCATTCGCATCTCTACTTTTCAGCTAAAAATAAAAATTACCTTCCCACTTTGGTTTCTCTCAATCCTCAGCAAAAAAATAAAATTAAAAAAAATTATCTCTTCAGGAGTCGTAGTGACTTGATTTCTGCCTTCCTGTCTGTTTCTACACGTTCTAGTGGTCACTCCCCTGCACACACCTTCATGCCTCATATATGAATAAACTCGCCACTTTAACACTACACTTACATTCCATGCACTTTATCTTATCTTCATATTATATTATACTGGTAAACTGTAAACATTCATTCATTCCCATTTATTGCACTCGGTTTAATGAGACTGTAAGTTGCTGCTTGAACATTTGGAATTTAACAAATTATTCTCTTGTTAGTTATCTGATGGATCTTTGGATAGAGATACTCTATCATAGTAATCATAGTTTAGTTTAAGGTTTTAATATCACACAGTTGATTGTATTCAGCCAGACAGACACTGGGATTTTGAGATTAGTATTTAAGAGTAAAAAAAAATATAACTATGTTTTTTTACATAAACATATAACAAATAGTTTTGGCATCCTTTCATGTTGAACAGATTTGTCCCGAGGCAGTATATTTTACAGTTATATTATAACTATATATATTAAATTCCACTGAAGAAAGAAAATAAAATTCCGATTCAAATGCAACAAAAATGCATTTGAATAAACAAGTAAAATGGGTAAATTTTCTGCCAACAGGACATTCAAGTGCTGCAATTTCTTTTTTTGGACCTGTGCTAAAATGCACACCAATACTGATATTTGACCAACAGTTGTACAAAAAGCAGAAGCAGCAAATGTAAAAGTCAAGTTTATGGAAACCCACTCTCAGTGAGACCGAGTGTATTGAACCGGAGGATTCGGTTCCTCATTTCTGCTCCTAAATAAAGCGTGAAGAAGAGGCGACAACTTCCTTCTAAGTCACAACAGAGGGAACTTGTGTCTGTTGTGTGTGTGTGTGTGTGTGTGTGTGTGCGCGTTGCCGTTCAAAATGACAAAACAGACGATGGTGCACACTAAGTTTTATCTGAAACTCTTGATTGGAACAACAAAGGTGCTGCTGTGCGGTTACATAAAGTAACTGTAACTCCTCGTGGTTTCCCTCGACTCTCGGTTTAATATTTATTATATTGACGCTGTAAAGTAACTCCATTGTCACATCAGGATCGTAACGCTCATGTAAACCCACGGCATGCATTTTATTTCCATTACACAACTTTAATCGCACCGTGTTCGTCTTTGTTGAGCCGTTGTGCATCGCAGCGTGAAATTAGCTGCTCGTTTCATGGGTTATTTATCAAGATAAATATGGATATTGATGCCTCGCTCACAACATGTAAGTACACCGGCCTCGCAAAATACTGGAGCTGCAGAGAAGAATTAGATGCATTGCTCGCTGTCAGGATGTAATGAGAATTTGAACTAATATAAATAAATATATAACTAATTGATAGTATGTCATTATTATTACATTACATTTCATTTAGCTGACGCTTTTATCCAAAGTGACTTACATGATATACAGTAGACCGTAGACACAGCAACGGTGAGCAATTAGAGTTAAGTGTCTTGCTCAAGGACACAACGACACAGACTGCCGGAGCCGGGGATCGAACCACCGACCTTCTGATTGAAAGACCGACTTGCTAACCACTGAGCCACAGTCGCCATAGATTTTAGCCATATTTAAACAAAAATGCCATTTTTCAACTTCTCAAATGTGTGGATTTTGAAGATCAGTGATGATAGTAAACTGAACATGTGAACAGGAGAAAGCCTGATTTGTATTGTTATTACATTTAGTGCTCAGTCTCTATACTATAAACACATTATTTTATTGTTATTGTATCTTTAGATTGTAAACTGTTGATTGAACATAAGATATTTGAAGATATCACTGAGGTTCAAGGAAATTATAAGAGGAATTCTTCACAATTTTCTGATATTTTACATAGGAAACAAATCATTTTGAATATAATCTGAAGATGAATCAATACTGAGAACGATAATCAATAGTCAGCTGCAGCAGGCGAGCAGCCGGACCTGGTCCCGATGGACCCTGATGGGTTTGGTATTTGAACGCCTCACCTTGCTGCCCACGCAGGCGGCCGTGTCCCAGGTTGAGGTCGGTTCCTGAGGCTGCTCCTCAGTCCAGCTGGTCTGGTTGCTGTGCACGCTCTGGGCCTCATGAGCGGGAAAACCACTCGGGAACGTCCCATTTCCTGCGAGAGGATTTGAACAAACACATGCTTGTCGATGCTTGTTCCAGTCAGGAAGTAATGCATGACTGGAATAAAGTACAAGAGTTTGTACCTATGTAGTTGCTTTCCTCACGGTAGGTGTAGGGACTGTTGCAGTGGGTGTTGGCACTAGTCCAAGTAAACCTGCGGGGACACAAGGAAACTATTGATTCAACGGTTTTAACAGAGACGGATGAAACCGAAACACAAAGATCCATTACTGCAGCACTAGATACTGAAAATATAAAATCATGATATTCGTTATATATTCTTGTCTATGAAACATGTTCAGGTTACTTAAGGTCAGAATAACAGATCATGAAGCTGTCCCAGTCTTGTGAGACAAAGGGAGGACATGTGACAGGTTAGAGCCAATTAGATGTTAGGATGATGCGATGAAACCTGTGACGAAAATCTGTGTATAAAACAGCCGAACATCCGGTTGTGGTGGAAGTTTGTTTGGTTTCCAACCTGCGTGTTGACGAAACGACTCCCTGCTCTTGCAATTGCAGCGCTTATACTTTGCTCGTGACCAGAGAAATAAATCTACCAAAATGAGAGAAGTTGTTCGGCTGAATTCTTCCGGAGGCTCCATCAGGCATCCAATATCAAGAATCTTACTAATACAATATATTTTTATGCAGTTATAAAGGTTGTTTAGACAGAGGGATGAAGTGGCATAAAAGAGTTTTGAGGAAATTAACATAATGCATTAATTTAAGTTTCTTATATATACATTTTGCGGGGGAAAAAAAGGAACAATGTTGTTGTTTTTTAACACAAACTCATTCTCCTCCTGTGTTTCTTCTTCGTTGTCATCGCACAGAAGACAAGCATCGAACCAGAAATGCAAAATAAAGGAATACACTAAGATATATAGTCGTCCAGGTAGAAGTATAAACGGCAGTAACAGTAATCTCTGGATCCAAGCTATCGGCCTCATGGCGATTTAGCCTCTGGGGGAGAAACGGACAATATTTCTGGTGTTCTGGATCATTGCAGATAAACAAAACCTCTAGCTCAACTGGTGGAGCGCGTCAGTCATGTATCAAGGCTGAGGAAGTCCTCACTGCATGTGGTTCCCTCTCTATATAATCTGCTTTTTCTGTCTCTCTCCAAGTTAATCAACATCCAATAACGCAAAAATACAAAAATATCGTCCCGTTGCCGACAAATGTTGCATTCAAATGCAGTTATCCGTTTAGTAATATATGCAGAATAAACCGCTGGAAGTATGATATGAAGATGCTGCATACACTATAGGTCAGATATACACAGTAGATTATATATGAACGCTTTAGGCTTCTTTAAAGCTGCAACTGAACCCCATTAAAAAGTTGCTGTGGCTGACATAAGAAAACTCTTTCCTTTCTTCATAAGCTGCAGACACAAGCAGCATTAGTATTCATGCTCGCAGGCAGGAGTCATGTTTCTGTCCAGTATTCTCTCTCTTATTAGCTCTGTTTCAGTCGTTCAAACACAATGTCTGACCTTTCAGATTATTTAATGTGCGACTTTCTTCCGCCCTGTTCTGAACATTGTACGGCTGCAGTTTGGAGATGAACTTCTCATCAGAAATTACCCTTTTCAATTGACGGATAATTACTAGATTCATTGGCGATGCAAAACCAATATTATTATTATTATTTTTTATTTATTTATTTATTTTTAGAATCGGCAGTCAAACACTGACCCGTTGTACGACGCGGTGGTTGCTGGCTGAGGTATGTAGGGCAGCGGCTCGGTGGTGTTGTATCTGAACTCGTTGGTGAGGGGGATGGAGGGGGCGGACCACGTCTCTTCAGGCAGATACTGACCCGTCAGGTCTGAGGAAGCAAGCGACAACTCGTTAGAAATCAGCAAAATCATACTCGAAGACATGGACGGGTGTTCATTTTAGCATAAACAGGGTTCATACACATTTTTGCAGGACTTTAAACCAAATTTCCATGACCAAACATTTAGTGAAATCTGGGTGTGTCCATGAAAAAGTGATAAAATGTAGTATTTAAACTAACAATGAGGATTCCAAAGCATACAGTATTCCTTAAAGGACACAAATGAATGAGAGACAATAATTTGATTAAAAGAATAAACATTTATAGATATACTCAGCGTATGTCTGCTTATATTTTGAGTCTTTCTTTTAAAAGCATATTCATTATTTCAAACTCAGCGTAAATGAACCACATGAACACATGAATATAACACATTTACATGACTTTTACCAAAACTGTTTTTTTCAAGGACTTTTCCAGGCCTGGATATAACCATTTTAAAATTCCATGACTTTTCCAGGTTTTCCATGGCCGTATAAAGTGTGTATTCACTACTACAGTCTTTACCCATGTTCCTGTCTACTCCTGCAGCAACAGCAGCAAAGCTTGGGGCAAAGCTGGCCGCTGTGGGCTCGGGGCCTTGGCTCATGTCTTTACGGTACAAACTGTTCATGCTAAACGGGGAAAAGGAAAAAGTTACAAGTTAAGCATTGTATTGTGTATTTTCCACAAGCTCTCTTCAAACAATATTCATTATCATCCGACATTTGTTTTATCAGTAGTCTGACTATGGAGCAAAGTAAATATATAGAAATATCAGATTTTACTCTTTTGTCTAACACTGAAAACATTTTATTGAAATAAATATAATAAATAAATAAATAAATAGGTGTACAATATGACCATATTTTTTGTATAGTTTTTAGTGGATATGTTTATATTTAACCAATTGTTATTTAATAAATGTGATCGGCACAATTCACATACAACACACTTTTATTAAACAATATTTTGTCCACATTCACACTCAGATAAGCTAATATCAATATTTTGCTGACAAATGCTACAAGCATATTATTCAAGCCAGTTATTGTGTGTGTGTGTGTGTGTGTGTGTGTGTGTGTGTGTGCTGAGGTACCTGAGAGCCTTGTAGTTTGTATTCACGGTCTGGTAGCAGTCTCTCTCTGCTGGGTAGACGCCGTACTGCATGTCCCCTGTAAAACAACCACAAGACAAAAATCTGTCAAAATAATGTAACTGACTCTTTTTCATCTGTGATAAAAAATCTACAACTACCGTCTGTTAACCAGAATGATTCTGCACTTTGTTGAGGAAGCTTTATTTAACTTAATAGGATATAAATAGTTATGTTTTTTCTACATTACATTACATTTAGCTGACGCTTTTATCCAAAGTGACTTACATGATATACAGTAGACCGTAGACACAGCAACGGTGAGCAATTAGGGTTAAGTGTCTTGCTCAAGGACACAACGACACAGACTGCCGGAGCCGGGGATCGAACCACCGACCTTCTGATTAAAAGACCAACTTGCTAACCACTGAGCCACAGTCGACCCTTCTAGATAAGCTAGTGCACAGGGGTCCCTTACTTTTTCTAGATAAGCTACTGCACAGGGGTCGATTACTTTTTCTAGATAAGCTACTGCACAGGGGTCCCTTACTTTTTCTAGATAAGCTAGTGCAGAGGGTCCCTTACTTTTTCTAGATAAGCTAGTGCAGAGGGTCCCTTACTTTTTCTAGATAAGCTAGTGCGCAGGGGTCCCTTACTTTTTCTAGATAAGCTAGTGCGCAGGGGTCCCTTACTTTTTCTAGATAAGCTAGTGCAGAGGGTCCCTTACTTTTTCTAGATAAGCTAGTGCACAGGGGTCCCTTACTTGTTCTAGATAAGCTAGTGCAGAGGGTCCCTTACTTTTTCTAGATAAGCTAGTGCAGAGGGTCCCTTACTTTTTCTAGATAAGCTAGTGCGCAGGGGTCCCTTACTTTTTCTAGATAAGCTAGTGCACAGGGTCGATTGCTTTTTCTAGATAAGCTAGTACAGAGGGCCCCTTACTTTTTCTAGATAAGCTAGTGCAGAGGGTCCCTTACTTTTTCTAGATAAGCTAGTGCACAGGGTCGATTACTTTTTCTAGATAAGCTAGTGCACAGGGTCGATTACTTTTTCTAGATAAGCTAGTGCACAGGGTCGATTACTTTTTCTAGATAAGCTAGTGCAGAGGGTCCCTTACTTTTTCTGGATGAGGTAGAGCAGGCATGTGTCCGGGCATTGGGGTCCTTGTCTCCCTCCAGGCTGCTGGCGCTGCTCCAGCTGCCCCAGCTCCCTCTGCTGGCCCGCACACTGCCCGACGAGCTGCCGGAGTCCGAGCCCGACTCGCACACTCCGCCACCGCGCCGCTCTGTAGCACACTTCCGCCGAGTACGGACAGGACACACACCTGAAGGACATCAACGATCAAGATGTTAGTGGAGGTGCAGAGGAGTGTGTGACAGATGAGGAGAGTGTGACAGATGAGGAGAGTGTGACAGGTGAGGAGTGTGTGACAGGTCAGGTGTGTGTGAGGAGTGTGTGACAGGTGAGGAGTGTGTGAGGAGTGTGTGACAGGTGAGGAGTGTGTGACAGGTGAGGAGTGTGTGAGGAGTGTGTGACAGGTGAGGAGTGTGTGAGGAGTGTGTGAGGAGTGTGTGACCGCCCACCGTTCTGTTTGTGGGGGCTCTCCACACTCAGTCCAGGCTTCGGTGCTTCAGACTTGGAGACGTTGCAGCAGCGGTTCCTGTTGCGAGGTCCGTTGAGGTTGCGATCCCCAGTTTTCCAATCGGGTTCTTTCTCCCTTTCAGGTATCACTACCACATTGTGCTCAGGAGCACTAGGGCAGCAATCAGACAGAAACCATTATAACACATTGTATCTTACTATTTGTGGCGTTGTAACAGTTTTAAACAATACAGAACAAAGTATTTTAAGGTATTTTACTCTGAAGTATCAGAATAAATAGAAATTGACTCATGGATGAAAACATAGGGAAAGTGAGGTTTACCTGGAGACATTTTCTGTCTTCCTGCGACTCCTCTTTCCCTTATTATTATTTCCTGATGCAGAGCCAGTCTCTGCGCTCTGCACTTTCTTTTTCTGGCCTTTGTTATCTTCTCTCAGCTGGAGACAGAAGAAGTTAAGTAAAAGAGAAGTCATTAGGAGTGTAACCTTTGCAAAAAGACATGAAAATCTAAATGATAATACATGCACAGAACATTTCCAGCACCTTCCTTACCTCCATTTCTGATCGGTCCCTTTTCTCGGAGCTGATCTTCTCTGCAGACCGCTCAGTGCAGCTCTTCTCTACAGGTCTGCACACCAACAGGCCGGGTCTGGGTCCTGGACCCACTGTGACGTTATCTGGGAAACCAGCAGGCATTTCCATGGGAAACATAACTGCTGCAGGCACTCTATCCTCTATAATGCTAATGGGCTCTTCCTTAAAGTCCACGGGTGTCTTTTTATCCTGCACACTGATGAAGGCGGGCTCGTTGTTGTTGCAGACATCGGGGTCTGGAGTCAGAGGGGGATCCGGCATGAGGTCCTCGTGGTCTTCGTCCATCGTCAAAGCACCGGGCACCGCTGTGGACAGGCTGGCCTTGCATTTGGTGTAATAGAGTGAAACCTTGTGTTTCTTCTGTGGCTGGGACGGGGTGGTTAAGGAGCCTCTCTTTGAGGAGGGTGGAGGACGCGGGGCGGGGATGGTGGCCAAAGCCGGAGAGCCACGCCCTTTACCTTTATCCGAGTTGTGACAGATGTCCACATAGCTCTTACAGCTGCCCTTTGCTTTGCTGCACAAACAAAACACAAAAAATACAAATGTGAGTTGTTTAATCAACTTGCTATAGTTGTTATTATGCTAATAGTTAAAGCCTCACACTGTGTCTCACACATTGGACTTACTTGACTCCATTGGGTGCCATATTATTGACCGGACCGTTGTCCCGAGTCAGGACAGAGTTGTGGTTGCTCCTGATGGTGGGAGTGGAAAACTCACTCAGGATGTACTGGGCCTGATGGAAGGCCATCAGACACACACCGAACAGGGAGAAGCTGAAACACAAACAGATACAGCAGACTTAGTTACACCTCCGATACATACCCCAAAACTAGAAAAGATTAGGACTTATTACTGTGAATAGTTGGAACTAATATTGAAATAATCTAATACAAATCCAAACATAATCCGACCCCTCCTTAAAACAATACTTTTGATTGATATATATTTTTTATTATCACGTTAACTTGTTTTAATCCTCAAAACAGAGAGTATCTGGACAAACAGTTACAGGTTTAACATAATTTACACCTGTGGTATCTAATTATTGCATAATTGTTCTATAATAATAATAATAATATATAATCTAAAATTGTCAACCCTGCGACTCCACGTCAGTCAAGTTGTAGTTTACGTCCATGTCTGTCCAACATGTCATACTCAATCACATCAATAATTCTATTCTAATAGACTAGATAATAATAAATGTACCAGAAATTGTCATTAAATGGCCAAAAACGTGTTTTGTGAGGTCAGAACAATCAAATCCTCATCAGGTCCTCCTCGAGTCTAAGTGGATGTGCGTTTGTGCCCTCAAGGCATTCTTGAAGGACAACCTGGAGACACAACGCCTCCGGCCACAAGCGGCACTAACCATGTGAAGATGAGCGTGACCATCCAGAAGGTTTCCTCCCAGCTGGGGCCGGGGACCACCTGAGCGCAGAGAGGCAGCATGTGGTGGGGCAGCGTCACGTTCAGGGTGAAGGGGAAAGAGGTGCCGCGTGAGGTCACCAGGGTGAGGTCCCGGATCACCCAGGACGAGGTGAAGTCTGGGGTGAAGCTGAGGACACAGACAGGAAGTGAGAGTGAGATACAAAGATATAAAGGAGAAGGGAAGTATAATTAGAGCATTTTGTGCAAACGAATAAGGAAGCAGAAAGCAGAAAAGGACAAAAGTGATGTGGGCTGCCTATGGTTGAACTCTATACTTTTCTTTTGTTATCTATTTTATGCATATTTCATTTTATTTTTGTAATTTTGTGAAATTCTAATTATATAGGTCAGGGGTGGCCAACTAGTCAGAGACTAAGAGCCACTTTTTTTTCTGTGTTACTGCAAAGAGCCACATCATACACATGGGTACACATGAACATCATCTTTTAATCATGTATGCACGCATACGCAGACCTCTGATCAGCCAGATCTAATGAAAATAACCACACCAACATGATAATATCAGTAATGTTCAACAGTTAACATTGTGTGCACTGTCTCACACACACACAAACTCTCAGTTCAAGCAAGTCCACAAACAATAATAGAATAATTTTCAATAACATCTTTCTCTTACTATGCTGCTTAGTGAGACTTCTGGCATTCCTTATCTTGAACAATCCTCTTCAAATCTGGCTTGTATTCTGTTGTTGCCACTCTAAGCAATTCTTTTCAAAGCGACCAACTTGTTCTTGCGAAGTTCAGTCCCTTTTGGAAATTCCTGTTCGATGTTAGGGTGGAGTGAGCTGAAGTGACGCTGAAGATTTGAAGCTTTGAAATGCGCTAATGCTGCGTGACATATAAGGCAGATCGGCTTGCCATTACGTTTAACAAAAAAATATAAACTCTCCCACTCTGGCAAAAACGTCCTGTGTTCTTCTTCATATTTTCTTTTGGCTGTGCTTTTTTCCCTGCCATTTCAAGAGGTAACTTGAAGGAAATTGTTTACAACACAAATGATGTCACACCAAAGATTCTCTCGTCGCTCGTTTGATGTCACTCAAACAGGCTTACATGGTCAGTGTGCCATCTAGCTGTAGGGGGAGTGAATGACAGCGCCAGCCAAGCATTTTTGACGCATGTCATGTGACAGCTCCTGAAGAGCCGCATGAAACTAGTTAAAGAGCCGCATGAGGCTCGCGAGCCGCGGGTTGGCCAGGCCTGATATAGGTGGAGGCTCCAAATAAGCCCAGTTGGCTTTTTGCCTCTTCCTGCACTGTGATATTAAATGTATCTCTTTTATGTTGGTTTATTTTTGAATTGTTTGAATTGTGCAAAAATAAATAAATAATACAAAAATAAATATAATTTTGTAAAATTTTAAATATGATATAGGTGGGGGCTTGAAATAAGCCCTGTTTGCTTTTTTTTTTGCCTTTGAATTGTGCAAAAATAAAAGTATATATAAATATAATAAAAACACACAGCCACAAATAAAAAGGCTTTTCCATTTTAAAGATAGCAATGAAGAAGTTAACTTACATTATTAAAGTGACAACAGTAACTATTCATAAAGCAGGCTAAAGTTCTACTCACGCGATGGTGACCTCAGAGGAGGTGTTGTGGTCCAGGCTGAAGGGGCGACACTGCAGGACCTCAAAGCCGAATCCCTGACACTTGTATCCATTAATGTTCATTGACATGACTGTCAGAGGAAGCTCTCCTGCATTCTCCACCCGGAAACTCTTTCTGATGGCGAAAAGCGGCTTGTTGGTGCGCAGGCCTGGGAGGGACGAGAGAGGAATGTTTTTACTTTTGGTTCTGCTCTTATCTTTCAGTTAAAAGTGACTATGCACCAATAAAAGTGTATTGCTTAACAGGTTATGTATTAGGCTTAAACATTAATCTCACCGTCGCGACATTCCATTAGAGTGGATTGAGGAACGTTGAAGCGCAGAGAGGCTCCCGGGCCGGGCAGCTTGCCTCCAATTCTGAGCATCTCTTTGGCCCCGTGGCCCTGGACCGCCATCATGTCGAACACCGTGAGGTTGTTCCTGCAGACGAGCACAGACCCCGTTGTTGTTGTTGTTATTGTTAAAAACGTACGGCAGTAACAAAACAGCCAAAAAAAGATTTTCCAGGACTTTAAACCAAGTTTCCGTGACCAAACATTTAGTGAAATCTGGGTGTGTCCATGAAAAAGTGATAAAATGTAGTATTTAAACTAACAATGAGGATTCCAAAGCATACAGTATTCCTTAAAGGACACAAATGAATGAGAGACAATAGTTTGATTAACTATTTTTTTAAATTTCATGACTTTCCCAGATTTTCCATGACCGTATGAACCCTGTATATATATATTCAATAATTTTTGGATTTGTTCAGACTTTTATCCTCTATTACCAATAATAAAGTAAATAATTCATATATTTAGCATAATGAATTAATGTAACACACTCCGCAATGTACAGGAAAGCAGATGCATGGACATTGGTGGGCGACAGACCTTTTTCAAGGACGACATGTTTTAAAATCTACTCTATTCATGCTGATTTCTTTCATGTTATCCAACTAAGCTTTCATGTTATTAGTAAAAATAATATAATATGAATCCCCTGCCGGTATATAACCTACATACACACATGAACCAGACCAAACCCGTGCTACTGATATGAACCAGTACCTGATGATGAGGACGGTGGTGGTGGGTTTGTGTTCAGAGGGAGTGAAGACCACGGCGACCTCTCGGGCCTCCCAGGGCTGCAGCAGCAGACGCAGGACGCCCTCTCCCGTTATGGCCTTCACGTTTTCCCCCGCCTGCAAACAAAGAGAGGAAAAGAGGTTTGGAGGGAAAGCAGAACAGGAATACCCACAAAGTAAGATACAGTTTACATGTTGGGAACCCCAAAAATACAAAAAGTGCCTCTAACGTTTTCTAGTAAATCCAAAAAAGTTAAAACTTTTAAATTAAAGCTTTATTTCCCAGGAGCATTATCATGACTGACCTTGGTGGGAGAAGCCAAGAGAGAAAACTCAGTGGTGCTGATGTTGACAGAAAGGGGGCTGATATTAAACCTGTCAATCAAAAGAGAGAAAACCGTTCATATCAAGGGATGTGCCGGAGGAGCAAGGGAACAACACTTCAAACAACTGTAGTTGAATAACCTCGGTGCAATATCAAAACAACTTTCAACAGCGTACCATTTGTTTAGGAGGTCCAGAGCCTCTAGGGGGGCCGGGTACAGGGAGAGGATCCGGATCTCTACAGAGACCACTGAAGACGAAGGATTCTTCAGCATGAATGTCTTCACCTGAAACAAAGAGATGTTTTCTTTTTGCTGCTGATTTTTGGGGATATCTCTCTCTCTAAAATAATTAAAACACACACTTTTCAGTGAGGAGTCATAAGATGTGACCCACCTTGCTCTCATTGACGGGTGTAGCACCAAAGTCCAGAGGAAAGGACGTCTCCACGGGGAGTCTGGGCCACCTGAGAACACAAAGATTTACAAGATTAATGGTGTTAATGGTGTGGTTAATGATGGATTATAAAACACATTATGACATGAAAAGGGAAGCTGCGTGTTGCTTTTAGGACCGACCTGCACGACAGTTTGTCCGTGTGGCTCTGCCATCGGGAGCAGAGCTCAGCAGCCAGTTTGCTGTCTATGGACCAGGACGAGGGGAAAAAGTCGGGGAGGAGCGTACGCTGCCAATCTGAACGCCCTGATGGGATGTTAAGAGAAAATGAATGCTTAGTATATGAACACTAAAAACAAAGTAAAAAATATATGACCTTTTCACACAAGAGGTCATGTGGCATCTCACCTGATTCAGACAATCTGAGAGGACAAGGCCGTCCACAGTCAGGCTCCCCCTCGAACAGCACCTCCCCCTGCTGACAGAAACATCCGTTACCACATCTGATCCTGCACAACTCAACACACTGCAGTGGTAAACCACTAAAGGTCATCACTGTGCTTGTACTAGTGAGCCATTACTGTAAGCACATTTACATTTTTATAGATATGAACAAACCCAACCTTTGAATCACTTCATTCGTTCTTACGTTGCACGTTTTACTTAATTAAATTCAGTGTTTCGTGTTTTTCTTAACCGGGGTGAGGTCCCAGGACAGAGGCAAATTTGTAATTTGTGATTTTGGGCTATGCAAAATAAATTGAAGTTGCACACTGGCAGGCGTACGGCAGTTTTTCTTTTAAAATGTATTTTTTAAATCAGAATATTTTTTGCTGTACGTGTATTTCCTCCATTGACCGTACACAAACATTTAGTGTGGATCCTACGCACTAGTTTTATAAATGAGACCCCTGGTCCCTATAATCTGTTTCCACTGTACTAGTGTGTACTGTAGCTAGTACGGCAGGTATTTTACCTTGAGAGGAGACGAGTGGAAGTACAAGGGAACGTGCAGGGCCGTGCCCAGGCTGGTGTCCAGACTCAGGGTGAACACCTGGTGGACCGGCAGGGCCCTGCGGAGCAGCTGGAGGGACAGGACCAGCCAGCAGCCCAGGGGAACGGTCAGTGGAGCGTTGAAGTTCATCACCTGACAGACAGGGGGCAGCAGAGACATGTGTGTCAAGTCCTGCTCTGCACATTGGGATCCAGCCAAAAGGGTGAAGTGTGCCAGGATAAGGCATAAAGTGAGAGAACATTAAAGGATCGTCATTTTTATCATCATTTAAAATCTGCTTCCTGTCATTATTCGAGGCGATGATGCGCACCTTCATCACTCCCTGCAGGTTCTGCGAGAGGCTGACATTCATCACGGTGAGGGGCAAGAAGAGGGAGTTGGTCAGCCACAGATCCACCTGGTCTCCGTCTCTTTGTTTCACCTGGAACAGGCTGAACAAATCCCCCATGGTCCTCCTGCAGAACGAAACAACACCCAGTTATTCAGTATCACATGTCAATGGCTCTTCCCGATCATTTACACGTTTTAACTACTTCTGCAACTGATTTATCTTCATTATCTTAATGATTTATCTTCATTACTTGGTGGTTACAAAGGTAAGGGGGCGTGGCTATGCAGCCAACAGTCACTACCTACAGCCACTGTGTTTTCAAACAATCAGGCTTTGGCAATCAAGCTATAATTTGAAAGGTTCCTTAGCTAAATCTGCGTGTTAAATGACATTACCTGTGTGTGATATGTAGTCCAGGGAAGCTGTAGGTCGTCTGGTTTCCCAGAATCTTTAAACTGATATGATTCCTGCATTTCCCATCACGGCCCGGCGATGAACCTGATGTATGAAACAGAGCTGTTGTTGAAAAAACCTTCCAGGATATTTGGGTTAAATGCAATTAACCCAAATTCATAAGGTATGATTCATGAGATATGATGTGAAATGAGGAGAAATCATTCGAGTTGAAATGAGTGGTCACCTCTGCAGGCAAGTGTAGCCACTTCAGTGAAGTTTTTTGCCTCCGGTCTCAGAATAACCTGATTGAATTCCAGGCTGGCCTCCACTTTTGATAGCACCTGCATGTCCTGGGGGGGGGGAAATGATTCTATCAAAGTCTATACATTGCTACTTATGAAGCCCATAATATAGCAGGAATAATGAAAAACACCTCACCTTTACACAGAGCCTCTTGCCTCCAGAATTTAACATATAAACTCCTATTTTTGGTTCCCCTGTTAAAACAAGAAAAGGTCGTAAATATAAAGTATACAGTATGACATACTAAACGTATGGCTAGGGTTACGCAGATATATTCGTGATGCATGTACAAATATACTATGAAAAGCTCATTAAGAGAACTTAGCATACAGCATTTGTATCCCGTGATACAAAGGGAAAATTTAAAATGACCTCCATAGTCACAAAACCCCCCAAAAAGGTTATAACAAGACAATACAACAAGTCACCATCTGCCGCATGTAAAAACTGTGACAAGTTCTGAGAAACACAAATTTGGTTTGCTGATGTGGTTCAATAACAAAGACAACGCCTTATATTAGATATTTAATGCAGCTGCTTCACTTGATCTTTAGTCCGTGTTCATCTGGAGAGTGAGTCCAGGAAAGCAGAACTGACATCTTCTCTTATTTATTTCATCTGACAGCAGCAGAATCATCAACATCATCTCATCTCTTCCCCTCAAAGTCAAGAAAACAAGACTCGGGAGAAAGGGAAAGGGTAAAAACAGAAACGGGTGGAAAAGATTTACTGAGTGGAGGTTGGTACCCATCTACTGGGCATCAGTGATAACGGGGAGAAGAGGTGCCTTCTATCCTCAAAAGACAATACCGAACACTGGTGTCAGTCAGTATTAAGCTGTGTGCTCTGTGTAAGTGACGCTGTACAACACTGGCACATTCCCACAGCTGATTTTGCATCCAGACTTCGGGTCAGACGGGTCAGGCAAACCCACCTCCTGCAGCCTGTCCGGCGGCCGGGGCCATCAGCAGCACCACAATGTGCTCAATGACGTAAGGCTTGAGCTTGTCCAGGTCAGTGGGCCGGTCACCGTGCGCAGACAGATTAATCTGCAGGCTGACGCGCTCGCCGCTCTGGAGGCAGGACCCCTGGGACGGGACAGGAAAGACATACCAGTCATGCAGCGAACAGAAGGACGGGCGTGATAACAAAGAGGAGTCACTGGAGAATTACGACATTCAGTATGTGGAAACAGAATCTAAACGAAGATAAAGAGAAATAAACAATACAAAATTGGATGTTTCAGGCGCAAAGAAGAAGTTATTAAACGAGTGGGGAAAAAAATACATTTTTTGTTGTTGTTGTTGCCGTGACAGACATCCGAGGAAACCAGATACTCGCTGTGCATTGACAGGCGGAAACAAGCAACTAACCCCCTCTTTAAGCTCACAGGTCAATACTGGGAGAGTGAAAATCTCCCTGAAAACCAGGGCTCATCTCAGGGGGCGAATCAGCACTTGTGGCCTCAGCCCCTTGAAACCAGGCATACTGCTAACTTCCTGTAAGGCTCCTTTAATCTGTGAGCAGTATCCACACTGACCAGAGGCCAGTTCTTAATTATTCCAGCGATGAGCAGGTGCTGATCTTGGATTACGAGCCAAAGGTCGCAGCCGAGGCACTCGTGCAGCACACCGGCAGAATGACTTCAGTTTGTATAATTATGACGATATCGTTACGATTTTCTTTTTTTTTGCATCATACGATTGCGCCACATGAACTCTGGGAGCTCTGCGTTAATTATAGCGCCTCTTGAGAGAGCAATTAAAAAGTCTGGCAAGGGATGCCGCCCTCCTCGGGGGTCCTGGAGGAAACAGAAGGCGCTCCGATGACAAGCCCGGCTGTCTGTTGAAGTTTGAGACGAGCCGGCCTTCTGCTCAGAGGAGAGGCCGCGACGAGAAGGATTCACCACTAAAAGCGGTGTCCGGAGAAACTGTTTGATTGAATGCTCTGTGTTTTTCCACAAAGTCTATGCCCGACCTGCTCGTGTAACAAGTGTAATTCTGAGAAATTAATGCAATTCTGGTTGTTACGAGACTGTGAAGTATGGAGGTGAAATAGTTCCTCTCTGCCTCCACAACTGGTTTGTTAGCCAATTGCGGTCCAGGGTGCAACCTCCCCGAGTGTGATGTGGACACTTGAAACCTCCAGCGCACAAACAATGAGAACGGACTTTGCAGTAAAGTAGATAATATTGTTTTAAATGATGAATATGGGCTCATAGGATTAGGATGGTTGTAATTGTAACATCATCCAAGCAGAGTGTTTGAATACGTCTTAGAGCAACTTTGAATAAGTACCTGAGGATTGTTGAACAAACTCTTGGGTAAGCTGCCCTCCAGGAGTAGACCCAGTATAGTGATGTTGGAAGCATCTTCCTGCAGGAGCAACAGCATGACAGACCATCAGGGGTTAAAACGATCAATGTCAGCATCACCACGCAATGAACACATCAAAAGAAGCAGAGTAACGTCTGTCCTGACTCACGGGTCTGCAAACACAGACCACTGAACACCTGAACACTCTGGGATGTCAACTCCTGCAATATTTAAACGTGGTTTGAATATCGTCCATGCTGGACCTCACGGGGGGGTGGGGGGGGGGGGTATATTGGATCCACATTAAGTACATCTGCATATAAACTGGCAGGCTGTCAGGTATAACATCAAAGTCTCTACCACATCGACAAAATATTAAAGTTTTTAGTAACATCTACTTATTTAAAAAAAGCGGTGAATTTTAAGTTATATATATCTAACCCCCCCCCCCCCCCCCCCCACCACCACACACACACACACACACACACACACAAATGTACATGACTGCACTTAAAAATAGGACATGAGTTACAGTATCACGAGTCAAATCTTGAGTAATTTAACGGTAAATTACATATAAAGTTTATAGATATTTTCTTCTTTCCGGAGAAAATACAGTAATTTTGTGCATTGGGGTTCAGATGGCTTGTTAAAGCATAAACTGGGTGTTGTGCTTTTTAGCCAATAACTCAGTTTTATTTATTCTAGATATGCTCCGTGGTTATTATGGCTGATCAGTACTCAGTTCTAGCCAAACAGGCATGGTAATTATGCCCAATCATTTCCCCTCTGTCGTTTTAAACCGAGTACCAATGGAGGGACTTCCACTTTTCAGCTTCTAATAAGCACATAGTTTGATCGCACATCACAATGATTGTATAAAAGCTTTATAAACTAACCACCTACTACCAGACAAAGCCTTGTGGCTGCACTGTAGAGGACGTTTTGTTCAGTATATGTTGGAACACGGGGAGCTTGATGAGATGGAAATAGACTGCACTCAGCGTAAGCAGCAGCCTGAGTGATTATGACAGCTACAGTCTCCCTGCAAGCTGACATTTTGCAACTGCCAACCCTACTTCCTGTTGTGGAGGCGAGGACTCCTTTCAGATGGCTTCTCTCACACTTTCAGTGCTTCTAAAACCGTGCACGAATGTGTCATTGGTGTTCTGTGTTTTTGCATGGCCGTAAGACGTGTGTAATTAATAACAAATTAATTATTGTACATAGCACGAGTCATTTTAAATGGATGGTCCGTGGGTACACTCGAACAAACAAATAAACGTTTACATCTTTAAGCATGGGAAAAGGGTGATTGTTTGCATGACTTCCTCAGTGCCGAGTGCACACGCATTCAGTAGATTGACGACAGCGAGAGCTTGTTAGTGCGTATCACAAAGCCCCTGTGTGTTAGCATGCAGGCGTCTGTTTATCGGGGCGGCAGGAAAAGGGAAATCAGCTGTTTCCAATGATGAGCCGTTAGTCGTTACTATGCACGGGCTGCACAAACAAAAGGCCGTCAAATACACACCTGAGTTTGGGTCAGCTTAATGCTCTGGATGTGAGGGAATACTAGCAGGCTGTCCTTCCTTTGGACAGACTTTAATGAGCCCTGGTGAACTCCCACACCAAATACCTGCAAGAGGAACAGAACGCAAGTCAATAATAATAATATAGCACCAGAAATGATTTTCCAAACATACATTTGACTGATTTTTTCATCTTTTTCTTAATTAAGGAAAAAACAGATAAGAGGGTGAAGTTAGCACATTACAAAAGGACTAATAAATGCTACACGAGTGGGAGAAATATAGTTTTCACGCCTGCATTTAAGCTGAATAATGCATAAATGGCCATCAAACTCTTGCTTATTCATTTAGCTGATCTTTCTCTTGTCATTGGCATGTCACCATAGTTTATAGCGCCTTAAATCATACAGAAAAAGGGAATGGAAGGAAAGATAATGACTCTACAATTAGTCAACAGATATGTGTTTAGAAGCATGCACACAGGGTTTTTAGTGCTGTTGGTCTCATAGCTGAAACAGGCAAATGACTAAAACATTTCCATGTCTTCGAGGCACGAGAAGGGAGTGGCACCGTCGGAGGCTGTGCATGGAGTCCAAGCGCCTGCATGTCTGGGCGCATTTGCTTGCCACTTACAAGCTAAATGTGAGAAACACTGTCGTGCAGGTCGAACGCGAGATGGGCGAAACTCGCAACTACAGCAAAATACACGTTCCATGTGCATTTTGAGTAAATCTCTATATCTCATTCTTATTTACGTTGGTTCCAGCAGCTGAATATGTCAAAGTGGTGGCACAACGAGGCAGACTCAGGGAATAAAGTGCAAGCAAGAGGATACGGCAGCTTGAAGCACGTGCATGCAGATTTCCAGACTGTGTTCATATTACTCTACATGGGTCTGCAAAGGTGAAGTAAAAGCATAAACATGTACAATGTCATAATAAAGGTTGTAGAGAGTGAAACGCTTTCTGCATAATGTCTGCTACTTGTGACAATGTTTATGTGCTCTTCAGGTCCTGATCATGCAACGTGAGAGCAAAGGCGGCTTTAAAAAGTGAACCCACATAATTTACAATCGCCATAAACAATGGAGTTTTCCACTTCCTTTGTTTATGAGTATGTGCATGCGTGAAAACAAATGCGTGAAGACAAAGTTTGATGAGATTCAACCTTTTTTCTGTGTGTAAACTCTGTTTACCCAACAGAACGCGACCTGAGACTGAGCGGCAGGAGATGTATTAATGGAACTGACCTGGTATGACAGGAGCCCGTGGGCCGATGTGTTTATAAATAATGTGTTTTCTACATTGCCCTCCTCAGACGGGAGGAAAATTAGTTTAAAAGAGGCCTTCCCTCTGGGTGGGATCACCTGGGGCAGAGAGGAGACAGGTAAAGTTATACCAGACATGTCTACAAAGGCCATACTTTGACATCAATACTTGTGAATATACAGTATAGTGCAGCTTAATGTACGCACACACGTATGCACTTACTCTTCTGTGATAGAAAGGTATGTAAAGCTGCCTGCTGGACGTAAACATTGACAGCAGTGTCACAGGAACTTCCTGGCTGGGGTTGTGTATATATATGGTTTCAGCTCTCGGCAGCCCCAGCAGCCTGTAAAGAAACAGTACAGCGTCATAAATAACGGGCTCTCAATGCAACCTTTACCCACAGAGCACCATATTGTGAATACACAATTTATCTATGAGTTATCTTAATCATGGGGCATCTAAGCAGCTTATATCAAACTGATTCGATATTTCTGCTGCGCATCAAGACCGCAGGTCATTTTACAAATGCACGATTTCATAATAATGTCACATTTATCCACAAGGTAATATATAAAACACCAATCAATAATTTTTTATTTATGATCTTACTAAGTGCCCTGTTTAACTCAGTAATTCATGTTAAAATTAAAAAAAAGTCACATTTAATATGTAGATGGAAAAAACTAGGAAAATATTTCTTTTTTTTGCATTTAATTAAACATTCAATTAAACTTAAATCCACCATGTGTCAGTCTTTGAAAGTTGGAGATTAGCCGAGTAATTCGGTCACAGGCAATAAAATCATGAGTCACTCAATAACTTGTGATTTGCATTCTGTCAACCTTCAAAAGCCAAAAGAGGAAATGGAGCCATTTGTCTCTTTAGATGGTCACTAGAGAGAAAGGCCCCAGTGAAGGAAGTAAATTCACATATACAAATAAGGACGTAAGCGAGGCGATGAATGATCGGCTCTCTGGGTTTGGTCATCGCTGCGATCACCTGTTACAGTAACTTGTCACCACTCTACATATTCTGCCCGGTGACACACAAACTAACCTCTAGCCCTGACCGCGAATGTCAAGTCAGCGGCGCTTTTGAGTATCGACAGCGTTCATGCAGCACTGAAGCGACTGACGATACCTTTTCTGTTGGGGTCGAGCATTTCAAAGCGATAAAAACGCTAAAGAGGCAGCCTTTCTGTTTTGGGGGGAATATAATAATATAAATGTCTGCCCATATTCATGAAGGGTGTTTTAGAAAATGTATAATCTTGAAGATTATATAGATCTCTAAGGAGTACGATCAGTTTTATTTAGAGATATTTAAACAGTTATCCTAGTACTACAGTGTAATAATCAAATAATGTATTTAAAAAAATAAAAGTACAAACTTGTGGATGCAAAATGCAAGTAATTTATTGAGATTTAAGAGGGCCATTTCAGGTTGAGAACATAATTACATGTTCTTGACATTTCCTTTTTGAGGTGCATCAACTGATGCATCTTTCACTTCCTGTTTGTCTACGAGAATTTGGCCTTAATTTCACTTTAAGCCACAGAAACACAGGCTCACCGAAATAGCGAGAGACGGTCGTAGATCCTGGATTGGAGTTGTCTGGCCGATATTTTTAACTTTTTAGTTTCGGCAGTATCAATCTGCTCAAGTGTGCAGTATTGTAGAATTATTACTGTCACACTGCTTCTGCCTAATAAGCACAAACACATTTTTGGACATGGGTAAACAGGAACTCTTCCTAACCGCATCATTATGCAGTCTGCTGCAGATATTGTCTGTAAAAAAAAACACCAGCAAGCCAGACAGAGTGTTAACTTTGCCTTTCACACAGGTCTCTATAGCTGTGCACTCCAAAAAAATCCAACACATGAGGATCTTCAGTCAGATCTTCTGGATTACATGTATTAAAAACACTTCTGGTGTAATTGAATAGTATAATTGACACTGTTCCCGTAGGCACAGCAACAAGGAAACCACAGACCGACGTGGAGGATGTTTGTATTCATATTCCTGTTTTGGGCTCAACTGCAAATTCCCTGAAGCTGTATTACGGTCTCAAGACATGTATCCACTTATTGTAGATGTTTGGGTGAATTGCCTGCTTTCTACATTCCAAACGTATGATTTCAAAGTACTACAAAATAAGAGCTCCTTGTGCCCGTTTGGAGGACTGGGAACTGCAGTCCAACCACAGCATTAAGTCTGATATTCTCTCTGTTTTGGCAGTATGGTGGCAAACAGTGAAGCTGTTAACCCTTCAGACTGGGGTCAACCCTCTGCAGTATGTGTCTGGATGCTGGGAAAGGCAGCGTACTGCCATACTTGGATATCCTGTCTGTTCTTTGAGGTTGAAGGGCCCCTTGCTTTATGAAATCTTCCCTTTCTGCGGCATTCATCACAGCAACAGGTCCCTTTGGTATGAGGCCGGTCTTATTTTAACTCCGTGGAGTTTTCCACATCACTCACGACAAGCGATGGCGAAAGGAAGTACATTGTGTTACTGGGAATTACGAAATGAACAACATCCAGGCCGCGTTAAACTAGGAAGCGAGAACAGTACTCACTGCGTCCCGAACTCCAAGGCTGGGGGCTGAAAATGCAACGGCCTCCCATTTTCCCGTGTATATAGAGGGGAGCTGGCGGAGGGGAAGAAAGCACATGAGAGAAAAATAAACAAGAGGACAGTATTTGAACGTCATCGGTTTCCTTATACAAGAGTAAAAACATACGTTTTTGATACTTTAGGAACACCAACGCAGCATGTGACAGATCAGTCGAAACTAAAACTGCCTCAGGATGCGTCTCAAACCACCAGCTTCTCAAACAAAGGGACTATGATCATGCCAGCAAATAATTTGATAGGCATCACACAGAAAGGGTGAAAAGTACTGGAGATCGTGGAGCAGAATTTAAACGGAGCCCAAAGACTGGAAACAAATGGCTTACTTTTGTTATATAACACACAACTTAAATCATCACAGAAATACAATTACAAAGAGTTGCATACTTTCTGAACAATCATTCACCACTTTTTGGTTTGTGGCTGTGTGTGTCCCACACTCCAATCTAATTCCTTCAATCTCCTCCAAACTTGCCTGAACAAGGGTTCAAGGGGCCGGCTTTAACATAGTTCGGCATCAGAGATTGATTTTTTCCATCAGTTTTAATGTTACATAATCACCCAATGCAGAACATGGTAATCATTCTACATTTTCTAGCGTACACATGAGTATTGATGGCGGGATTGAGGGGGTTGATGCATGCCGACACCCTGCTGCTCCTGCATGACGGCATTGATCAGATCATTAAGCGCAGACATATCTGACCCACGGAGGGAACCAGAGCTGGTGGCTCATGCTGCAGGGACCCCGTGGGACCGCCAACCCATCACTGTCCCTGTGTTGTCAATGGCATCTGTTCCAACTTGGGAAAAGGGTTGGACTGGTTTTCGGGACGATTTGGACATGACATTCCTGGACTTCTTCGAACTCAACCAGAGCGAGATAATATCTTTACATGGAGATTCCACAACACAGGCACTGTGCGCTATAAAACAGCAGCGAAGGCTGCAGCAAACCATGCAGTTTTTTTTTAATGAGTTATGAGTTGAATGTACTTAACCCACAACAGGCAGATATCAATGTCATATAAAGGACTTTCCCACTGCAGACCAATATAGCAGGTGCATATACAATCCACGTTGCTGTGCAAAAGATATAGGAAACGCTAAATACAAGCAACCAACCACAAGTCAGGGTTAAAACAGGAAACTCTCGTCTTCAGTGTTTCTCCAGCAGCTACTGTGTTTTATTGGCGACTGTGTGTGTGACGTCCTGTGCTAATGAGCTCTGGGAACGGGTGCCTCGAAGCAGAGGAGCAGCAGCTGATTCGAGGTTGTGCGTGTGCACGTGTGTGCATGTGTGTGTGTGTGTGTTTGTGTGATTGAAAGCAAGACTGGACCCAGTTGACAGAGGACTCGCACAGGTGTTGACCAACAGACGAAAGCAAGTTGAAGGAGTACGGCTCAAGAGTTCACGTCGCCATCTTTCAGGCGATCACTGTTCTTTAAATTGCTCCTTGCCCACTTTGACAGCTACAGTCCAGAAAGAAAATGTAATGTAGTTTGAAACAATGAAAATTAATGACACAAATATTTGCTAAGTGCACCAAGCGGCTGATCCACCGGCGTGTTCTCCGGCATCGACGTCGCTATTTTAATGACATTTTTTGGCATTTATCAAAAGGCTGGTTTGTCTGTTCTACTGCTCGGTTTAAAAAAAAGAAAGCATCCATTTTTAAAGTAACTTAAGGGGAACATCTTTTAAATGAAGACTGACTGACGTAATGTTCCCAAAACTGAGACCCTGCTGCTAACGATTATAAATATATCCGGTGGGATTCTGAAAAAATACCAAGAGCGATACTCAGCACTCAAAGACTACGTTAGGATGTAAGGCCAAATACAGACTTATAAGTTATTAGGACTCCTGAAGCATCAACTTCCAGGTCTGGGTCAAAGCATCATTGCTTTTAAATGGTATGCATTTACACAACATACAGACTAGATAACGAATTACACTTAAAGTACAAAATCTCTCTCATTAGACATATATAGCTTAACACAAAACATCTGTTCATTTGGTAACGTGATACGAAAGCTGTGCAGGCCGAGTCTTGCGAGCATGATTTCAAAACACACCTGAACCTCAGCAATGAAGAATTTCGTCAAGACCTAAGGCAACTCTATTTACGCAACCAACGCATTGATGAAAGATGTGTTCTTCCTGATGCTAACCCTACTTTGACATATCCAACTGACATTTTCGTTTCGTTTGTTTATTTTATTTGAAAATCAGCTGTACCTTTACAGTTTCTATCGTGCATGTAAACCGTTTCTAACACGCTCTCCCGCTGCTGAGACATGTCTCAAAGAGCAATTCCTAGTAACTGTAAGGAAGCAGCTGTTTGGAGACTCTAAATGTGAAATATTTAATCTGTTATTGGCCCAAGCGACGTAAACTAGACCCGATGAAGCTCAGATTACAACACAAAGAGTAGACGTTGCTCCACTGTGTCTTTACAGAGCAAAACAGGTATTTGCTGCTACATTAATGCTGTAAATGTCAAATACAGAAGCTTTAACATGCACACGGACATACAAAAGGTTATAGAAAGGTCGGCATGGGTAGCAATCTAATTTGCCAATCCTATTAACAATATTTGCAGTGGTTTATCCATCATTCTTATATATAATAACCCTGTTTGCATACATTATGTAACTACAGCTTGATCATAGTTGACAGAAATGCTGGCGCTAGCCCAGTGTGAAGTCAATGTGCAAAATGTCAGGCGGCTCTCGCTTCAATCTGTTAACAGTCGGGACGGTTTACAGGAAGGCCTGACAGCGCTGCACAGGCGTGCATCTTGTGACGTGGTTAATGTGGTTAGTGCTCAACAGGACAGTGCTTCTAATCTACAGCTGGGAGAAAAAAGACGCATCGAGCACAATAATGATGTGAGGGTCTGTAAGCTGCCGCTGGTTGAGACTTGGTGTATATTTCAGAGAAGAGTTATTTCTGCAGAGGAAAGCTAAAAACAGGTCGCTGGTTGTATTTACATCTAACTATACGTACATAGTTAACTCGCCACCTGTGCCAAAGCCCTACTCAACTAAATCACTTTCTGAGCGGCTGGTAAATTGACTCGGGAAAGAAAAAATTACTTTAAAAAAAAATGCTGAGTCAGCAGAAATTTAAAAAAGCATCGACACAGACTAAAAAAAATAACCCCAAGCAACCCTTGGCCAAGCTCCGGCTAATCACTGCTTCAGAGTCCCAACAAGTATCAAGATATGTAATAAAGAGCGAGGATCAGCTCAGCGAACATATTAACCAACAATTTACTCCACGCCAAACTGAAAGGGAATAATTTTCCCCAAATGGATAATAGAAGCTTGAAACACAAACAAACATACGCACAAAGTAATGAACTACCTTCAAAAGTGAAAGTGGTTTTCCTTTTCAGATACTGATGTCTATCGGCAATGAACTGGGTTATGCAAAACAGGGGTGTAACTCTGTAAAATAACTGGCAGAAGTGTAAAAAGATACACCCAAACATCCATAATCTTCCATGTTGCCATTGGGTCCCTCACTGTGTGTTAATAATAATAATAATAATAATTTGATTACTATCCATCCATCCATCCATCCATTTTCCACCGCTTATCTGGGGTCGGGTCGCGGAGGCAGCAGGTCAAGCAGGCTGACCCAGACTTCTCTCTCACCCGCAACATCTACCAGCTCATTCTGGGGGATCCCGAGGCGTTCCCAGGCCAGCTGGGAGATATAATCCCTCCAGCGTGTTCTGGGTCTTCCCCGGGGCCTCCTACCAGTTGGACGTGCCTGGAAAACCTCTAAAGGGAGGCGTCCTGGAGGCATCCTAATTAGATGCCCGAACCACCTCAGCTGACTCCTTTCGACACGAAGGAGTAGCGGCTCGACTTCAAGCTCCCTCCTGATGTCCGAGCTCCTTACCCTATCTCTAAGGCTGAGCCCGGCCACTCTACGGAGGAAACTCATTTCGGCCGCTTGTATCCGCGACCTCGTTCTTTCGGACACGATCCAAAGCTCGTGACCATAGGTGAGGGTTGGGACGTAGACCGACCAGTAAATTGAGAGCTTTGCCTTTCGGCTCAGCTCCTTCTTCACCAAGACGGCCCGGTGCAACGCCTGTTTTACTGCTGCAGCCGCACCGATACGCCTGTCGATCTCCCGCTCCATTTTACCCTCACTCGTGAACAAGACCCCGAGATACTTGAACTCCTTCGCTTGTGGTAGGCACTCTGTCCCCACCCGGAGGGAGCAATCCACCGGTTTCCGGCAGAGCACCATGGCCTCAGATTTCGTGGTGCTGACTCTCATCCCCGCCGCTTCACACTCGGCTGCAAAACGCCCCAGTGAATGCTGGAGGTCATGGTCCGAGGAGGCAAACAGGACCACATCATCTGCAAACAGCAGAGAGGCTATCCTGAGATCCCCGAACCTGACATTCTCCGCCCCACGGCTGCGCCTAGATATCCTGTCCATGAAAGTCACGAACAGGACCGGTGATAAAGGGCAGCCCTGGCGGAGGCCAACACCCACCACAATTTGATTACTATCAGATCAATATCATTCAGATTATTGCAGAATTAACAAGTAACTCCAGGGCATCTCAGTTAATTGAGGTCAAATCCACAGTAAGGATGTAGATCAACAAGCACTTAAACTATGGAAGTAAACATGCTTTTACCCGCTTGTTTGAGAGGGATGCACTTCCGAAATTCGATGCCATTTTGCTTTTATTCCCATTAAAACTGAATGAAATAAAGACTTTTTTAAAATCCTTTCATAGTCCATTTAATTAATACGATGTTTCACCGTGATCTGCCAACTAGCGAGGCCTTAGGAAGGTAGGAGAGCATCCAGTGTTGTGCTTGCTTACTGCCTCGTGGATAACCACCTGTGAAATTAACAATCTGGTCCGCTTACTGATCACAAAGCCATCACTTGAAGCCTTAAAAAAGATGGATTTTTGTGTGACGTGCGATTTTGCCAAATCCAGCTGCCGTGCAGGCAAAGTTAATTCAGCCCAGGATCAGAAATATGCAATCCTAAAGCAGGCAGTGGTGTTTGACTTGATGAGAGGGACACTGTCTTTTCTATTGCATAACACGTTATTTGATCTCTCTCAAGGTCTCTGCCGGTCTAATTGTCTGTTAATTCATAACTTGTCAAACAGTGCAACTTTTTGTGTAAAAGGTGAAATGAGGTCGTCTGCCTCTGCAGACAGTTGATATCTGCAGATCTGGCAATGTCGTTTGAAATCTAGGGTCCACAGTTTCAACATCACGTAGCCACGTATCTCAGAAAAAGAGCATATTACGATCATGATTTGAAATAAAAATCGTCATTCAATGTACATACACTGATTAATGCAAGTGTAAAATGTTTTAACATCCGCCGTCAGGTTCCTATAAAGGCAGAAGAGGGCTTTTACCTTGGCGGGGTGTGTATTTCTAACTCAGTTTTCTCTGAATTCAACAGCAGCTGGGCTTTCTGAAAATGTTTGCCTCGGAAACAAGTATGCCACTGAGCCGTGGTCCAAAGGGGTTCTGTCCACAGCCACGGCACAAAAATAACAAGTTATGTTTGGCGCTATTTGATCCCCTGGATCTAACTCAAATAAAGTCAATGTTAGCGGTGACCTCAGCCGTGCTCCAGGGGAGAGGTTAGGGCCGGCGGAGAGTTAAGGTCAACTGGTCCCACAAGCGTTTGGAGAAGACACGGAAACAATAAGAGGAACTGTGAAATTAAAACCACATGGGCCACAGTATTAACCCCAAACTGCAGTAAAAGAGGCCAGGGAGATAGTCTTTAAATCCACAGTACGATGGAACAAGGAAAATACTTTGGGGATGAGATTAAAGTAAAACAAATAATGAAAGAACTCATAATAAACGTGAAGCTAAGCCATTGTGACAGAAGGCTGGACTCAGACAGGGATATCGTTAACCTTTGTATCTGCTCTGCTTCTTAGGCTGGGCGAGAGTGATGGCAGGCCTGCCAAGTGCCTGATAACCCTGGCGGGAGGCGCCTCGCGGCCCACGGCTCTGGAGGTCTTGAGGTCAACCAGCACTACGAAGCCTCCTTTGCCTCTCACCTCCCCGGACTTAAAAATAGCCGAATTCCCACACTGTTCAACAACAGTTGGCTGCATGTGACCCAGATGAACTTCACATCCAGACGGAAAGGTTTGCAACTTCAGGAGGAGCGCTCTGGCAATTAATATTGCCCTTTCATGAAGTATAACAAAAAATCTCACTTTTATTCTTTAATATGGGTCAAGCTATAGAAACACTGAATCCTACATTTTTGTTTTAATAACACAACTTCATATGATTAAATTCCACCTGGCCGGTAAACAACCACATTATTAAACCCTGCACCCAAGATTGAAATGCCGGCGTTCTGTCCCCAAGCCAAAATTGAGATGATTCATTATTTTTATTCAGACTTGTTCAGACTTATTCAGTCTTCGAGTCCTTACACACTGGCACTCGTCTTTGAATTTGGGCATCAAAGTAATTTCCTACTATTGCAACTGTGTGATACTATCATATTGGGTTATATAACATCGTGGTTTTCACCATGTGTATTGATATAACACTGTAGTGAGATACCATTCAAATCAAGCACAGAGATGCCAACAACTGGGACAGACGAGTCATCCAAACTGGTATTTGTAAAAAACAAAAAGAAAAAAGGTGCACAACGAGATTGGGAACATTTCTATTGCCTTTCAACATGGCGACGTGGCTTTGCAAGCTCACGGCAAAATAGCAGACAGCGCTAACAGGGTGTATCCGACGGAGAACGGGAAGGTGGGCGCAACGCTTTTACGACGACGCGATCACCTGTAACCGCAGTGTGTGAGCAGTGTGTGAGCAGTGTGTGAGCAGTGTGTGAGCAGTGTGTGTGAGCGGTGCAGAGCGGCTATGTCAGCAAAGAACGCAGAAGCTCGGATTACAACACACACAGAGGAAGAGCCGGTCCATTCCCTGCTCAGCGAGACTTTACTCCACTATATCTTGACATAGCGAATCGTTGTTTGCTGCTATTTTAACGCTCCGAGTGTCGTGTATTGCTCCTTTAAAGAAGGTATGAACTTCCAGAGCAGGAACGATTGAGTTTTGGGAACACATGAAGGCACCATGAAGGACCATGATGGGCTGGGTTCCTTTCTTTACATTACCGGCGTTGCTTCTCTAGAAAGATAAACAAGGAGCAGAAGCCAGCACAAATGCTAGAATATCTGACTCACATTTTTTTTTTATAAACAAGCCTAAAGGTTGCTCTTTTACCGAGCAAGCTTTTACTAAATAACACCGCGACTTTTGGTTCTTTTGCTGCAAACGTCTATTTTCCAGACAACTTTTCTCTGCTGGAACGAAAACAGCTGGGAGAGACAGGCCTACCCTCCTTTTTTCTTTCAAGGAGTTCTAAAATTAGTCAGGAATTTGGTTCTGTGCCTCTCGTAACACACGCCCCCAAAACTCTCTCCGTCGCACACCCCCTCACTCACCAACACAACATCGCCTGCATACAGGGGAGACTTTAAAAAGCCCGTTTAGAAACCTGCAGTCCTATTAAGCTGAAACCGCAGCTCACCATTTGTCTGCGTGAATACAAAAACCCCACCGTGTTTAACTGTGCATATCAAGTAAACCACTTAACGGAGCTCTACTATAAGTTGGAGTTTGTTGAATATGTTCACATTGAATTAAAACCTCTCGTTTGCACTAGACACAAGCCCACGCCACAGCCCTGCTTTCATTCTGTGTCTTACAGTGTAATTCTAGTCTTCACTAAACACCAGAAAAACACTTCAGTGTGATGCAATCTGTACGCTGGTTTGGGGTTTGTTGGTAATTATGTGGCTTGGTGGAAAGTCTCTACATATTCCGATTCCCATGTGCCAATCACAAACAGGTGGAAACCTTTAATTAACTTCACACGACTCTAAATATTCTTTTGAAACTGCAGGATGTATGTGTGACCTTCTCTGACCAATATTTGAACTAGCAAAGTGAGGTTTACATCTCTACAACACCTTTTTCATCTCGGGTTGCTGTCATGAATGTGTAATGCTTCAGAAAGGAAATCTGTTTCATGCGTTCACCACAGAACATGTAGAAACCAGAAAGAACGCTCACCCGTCTTCTAGAGGAAGAACATCTTTTCTTCGCTCCTCCACCTGAAACGGAAATAAAAACACACTTTAGTCAATATGGTCAAAAACGGCAAAGTGCAACCTATTTATTCGACTTTCACACGGTGGGTTAGAAAGATGAACGTCAGGAGGCTCTGTGGGTTGCAAGTCTACTGGTGGGGCAAATGCCTTATGACTACTATGATGATTTTCATAGGGAAAAAAAGGATTGATGCACGTTGATAAACCACTAATTGTTCTGAAATGAGCCACTGTGCATCTGCATTATATTTCTTGAATTGTCAAAAGGTTTTATTTTGCATTAAATCTGAATTTCACTGAAAATAAACCAGGAAATCCAAGCAGGTAACTGGAATAGCCTTGGAAAACTAAAACTGCCATTTCATTTTTTTCCACCCTGACTCTTAGGGCAATTTCTGCCAGTGTTGGCAGAGTATATTGTTGATCTCAGAATAAAACATCCAGTTTGTTGTACATGATCTCACCCTGTGCATTGAGGATTACTGACTGAGGAACTGTGACTACACAAACAACTTGTTGTAATTGGTATCCAGGCTACAATGTGATACGGCAATATAAAACATATATATATATATATATATGTATATATATATAGATATACATGATTTCTTTTATGATTTTTATGCACTGTATATAGTATGTTCTACTATTCTACTGTTCTACTATTGGTAAATTATATCGGATAAGAACTCTCACAGCATCATTGTTATTACTGACAACTGACTTGGATTAAACCCTGATTTGTGTGATAATCCACAGTTGCACAATAAGGCCAGCAGGACTGCATGAAACCCTTAACCAATGAACATGAACGCAGCGTTTTACTGAATGTGGATTACTGAGTAAGAGACTGAATATCATCGGCTCTTACAATTACAATACAGCAGAACAGACACTGCTGAGCACGGTGCAGGAGGTGATGTGCACCATGCATGTCTACAGAGATACGCTTTGTCTCTTCAAACACAGAACGTACAGTTTCCATAGGAACGATCTGGGGCCTTATGGCTTCGTGATGAAACAGATTTGTCAACCAGAAAAGATACGATTGCTTACGAACCCGTAAATGTCATTGGTTGAATTAAGCCATTGCAGAAAATGCTAAAAATAAAAGATCAGGACCGGTTAATGGCAATGTTGGATTTACAACATGTTTTAATAGGATTTATCAATGTGTGATGAATGAGGTATCATAATTAATCAGGCCGTTCATTTCCTGTATAAGACCAAAACTGACATTATTATTTATCGTTGTGATCTATTAACGGTATCTAAAGTGAACTTAAGGATAATTCACTTAGTAATCTATATAATGCAATATAAAGATTATTCTATCCATAGTCACACGTCTGTTGTCTAAACATGGCTAAAGTTACGGGTTGCAGCTGGTGTACATGTGTGTTATTCTGCATCATATCCAACAATGCCCCCAGCAGCTTTAAAGCTCGGCATGTTGATGGCCTAAGTGAACGAGACAAAACTGATTTTCCGGCTGATTAAGCACAACAATGACATATGCTGTTGCTGCAGGTGAGCCATTAAAGCACAAGGAATATTCACAAGCAGCACCATTTGTAAATTAATTGGATTCCGGTTGCAGGGACTTTAAAAGTCAAAGCAGGGATTGGAAACCCATTACAGGGGGTTGTATACAAGACAGGATGCTCAAATATGCAGAAGAAAGAGATGAGAACCTGAAGTACAATAATCTAACAATCCAAAGGGGACTGGAGTTCAACTGTTTATACTTACAGCCAATACAAACACATGATCCCCAAGTAAAAAAGGCATGAGATGAAAATGGCAACAATTACAAGCTCTTGATATGCACGCGATATCTGCTCAATTATGATCTCCGCTGCCCAAATTTTAATCTGGTTTAATTGTTATACTATGTCTCATGGCATACTGTGACACTGTATCTGCCTCTTCACCACTTCAGTGTGCCGGCAGCAACATACAGTACCCTACTTATCCAGCTGACCAGCAGCAGCCCTGGGATGCAGATAAAAGACATCCATGTCATGCTCTATTTCACACAGCCCATGTAACTGAGACGATTACTCCATTCACCACTGCCTATCTAAACATGACACCAAACAATGTCAACAATTCGGCAATCTGTCAATTGGTCTGAGGGGGTAAAAACACATGACCCAACACTGTCATAACCCCCTGTCCCCTTCATTTAGACTATCTTGCTATTTTAATCAATCCAACAAATAAGAATTACCCTCAATGTTGAATGAAGGGTGTGTCCTCTCCAGTCTGGGCTTGTCTGTGGCTAATTACTGCTGTGGGCCGATTGTAAAACAAGTTTTTCGAAAACTGGGCAAAACATATTTGTATTTATTCAATATGTTTAATCTTCTTTTAAAAAGCAGAGCATTCATCACATGCAATACTATAATCAAAGCGTCTTTGGTATATAACAAGCATAATTATTGGCTTTACTTATTTTTAAAAGGAGCCTAATTATCAACACCATTCACATTTGTTTACAAACGGCAAACAATGCCACACCCCCTCAGGTAACATGACAGTCAGCTGGTGACCTCATGACAGGTTATCAGTAAGCACTGGGCTGTTTGTGTTTGTCTCGCTCCATGATTACGTAACCTCTCACAGGAAAATGTTCAGGAAAACTGTAACTCAGATCCTAAATTTAAAACACACACACACACAACAAAAAGCATGACATGCAGGCTATAAAGAAGCAGGACATAATTTAAAAAGAATAAAGCAGGAAAGCCCTGCAGAAGAGTACCAAAAGACCTCCTCTTCCCTAACACGCGCTCGGTGTGTACCAGTGACTCCACAATGGACACTATGTACAAAAGAAAAACAGGAGGAGCCACATGGCAGGTGGCCTCCCGCTCTGGTTTTTACTTCACCGAGTGCAAAGTAGTTCAATAACTACAACATTTACACAACAGTGGAACCACACAGCCATGTATATTTCCCCATGTAAATACATGCAACATGCACAGCTCCGGGCAGTGGCTGCAAAGTGGAGCCAAAACACAATGGGGGACCCACTGATCACACGTGCTCGTGCATCTGGCTGCTTTTTGTTGAGCAGACCTGTGTTTTGCACATAAATCTTCCTTTTTACACAAGCAGGAAATAAATAAAATAAGATGATTACCTGAAGATGGACTAAGGGGTCTGCGTCCTCTGCTTGCCAGACCTCGACCACGCTGGTGGACATCTGACTCAGGGCTTTGTGGGAGCAAGAAATACAACATGTTTCATTGTGATGTTGGGCTGGAAACTGTGCAACATGGAGGAAAAAGACAACCGCTTGCAAATGCACCATTTTTTTTAAACTACAAGTCTCCTGTTGTTTCCACTGCGGGCTGTAACAGATGAAATAAACTGAAGCGGGCGAGAATCACGCAGACAAGTGAGGAAATGACTCGGGCTCACAAAAGGCTGGAGCTAGCTGCTCCGTTAGCTTCGCGGCTAACGGACTTGGTCAACATCTCTGCTGCTGCAGTCCGGTGAACCGAGCAAACAACATGTCGCTTTATCACAGAGGCGGTTAGAACCGTTAAAGTCCCGGTAAAGTCCCGGTAAAACGTCTCTGCCCGAACGAGTTATTATTGTGTGTTTCACCAAACAGCAAAGGGGAACTGGGAGCTAGCATGAACTAGCAACTGACAAAACATTAGCTCTCTCTCAAAAAAAAAAAAAATGCTATCAAAATATGCTTTTGCCGCTACTTAAAAAAATAAATATGAATTTATTTTTCGCCCGTTTTAAAACAACAAACTGTTTTTTACACATTATCTCGTCGCTGTCAAGTCAGTGTGGCTAAATTAACGGCTTTTTTTGTAACGATACATTTTTTTTCTTCTTCTCCCCAACAGTCGAGTTAACGTTAACACCCCCGAAGCGGAACAAAATGAAGGAAGCTCAAACCTTGCAGCTGAGCCCCTCCGTGCTGGACGCAGGGTAAAAGTAATTGTAGTATTCCGAGTAGTGTATTGATCCACGTTTTCCTGTGACAGTGCCTGCCTGGTTGGAAGTCCTGAAGCCCCGCCATGCTGCCCTCTCAGCTAGCAGCCTGCCTTGTGTTTCGCTGTGTTGGTCTTTCTTTCTCTCACCCAGCAGCAGCAGCAGCAGCAGCAGCAGCAGCAGCCGCAGCAGCTCCCTCCCTCCTTTCCTTCCTCCTTTCCTTCCCTCCCCGCCCGCTCAAACACAGTGGACACTTGCGACGTTATCGTGTCTTTAGCTGAAGGGGAAACAAAACAAAGTTGACCAAAAACAAACAGTAATGTAATGTATAATGTACCCTACAGTGGTGGAAAGTTACTGCACGTGTTTACTACAGGGAAATATTACACTTTTTGTACTCAAGTATAGTTATGATATGCATGTTTTATATAATGCATTACTATAATGCTAATCTACTTGAATATTTCCACCTACTACCACAAATAAAGTAAAATTTGGACATACGTGTACTTTCCATTATGCTACTTTATACTAATACTCCACATTTCAGAGGGAAATATTATACTTTTTACTAGAGCTTTGATATTTTCCTCATAAAAAAGTGTATAAATACTTTGTTACAAGAAGTCCCCCATAAAAAAGGGAAATAGAATGAACATCAACATATAGTATACGGTAAAAGCTGATTGTACTGCTTCCTATCACATTAGAATATCAGATTTTTTACATTAAAAGTAACTAGTAACTATGTATATGAGTGAAATACTTAGTTACAATATTTTCATATCAGTACAGTATCTCAAAATTGTACTCAGTACAAACTTGAGTAAATGTGCATTGTTACTTTCCAACACTGCTTCGTTACCTTTTACATATAAAAACATATACGCTACTAATATTCTACATTTACACTTTGAAAGAAGCAATTCTGTGTAATGACTACTTTTACTTTTGACACTTAAAGTACATTTTGCTCATAAAAAAATCAGTACTTTTGAGTATTTTTAGACCATGGTTTCTTTTTTATACTTAAGTAAAAGGTTTTAAAATAGTACATAAAACTGATAATAATATTACCAAGTAGGGTTTTAAATGCAGGACCTTTACTGATATTGTTGTATGGTACTTAAAAATCTGTATTTACTTGAACTTTGCATATACCTTGCATGCAATGTGTATGCATCATTTCAGTGTTATATAATCACACTTGTGAAATGAAAGTCTTTACTAAAGCCTAATTATGGCATTGTTGATCTCATGTGAGAACGAGACATGTTTAGCCAAAAAGCTGCAACTACCTGAGTAACAGTGAGGTGAAGACACACAGCCCTCTAGGAGAGCTTCGGCATGTCGAACACATGAATCACTCAGGACGGGTTGGGCAGGTACACACACGAACACACACTCAGGTTAGCCTCCTGTGGGTGTGGCAGTTCCAGCTAAGAAAACTGCAGCTATGCCATTTTTATTTGGTGTTTTGTCTCGCTGTATCGCTGTTGCATCAGTGCCCTGAACAGTCCCAACGAGGAGCTTAGCACAAAAACACACCATGTAAGAACACTGCGCGTGTTATTAGTAGATTATCCTCATCAGGATACAGAACTGATAGCTCTATAAAACACTGGACATGCAGTATGTTTGCAGGGATACATGTATTTCATGTCACTTAATACAAACATCTTCTTTGATGTCCTACAGATAAAATCAACTTGCACTAAGCAACATTATAAATACAAGAAAGACATGACTCAACCGATAACTTACAATACGCTTGCATATCATTCGTCTTCCGGAAAGACAACTTAACTGGTGAGTAAGACGAGACGAGCACAGTTGATATTTAAATCAACAAACTAGGTCACCGAGTAAACACTGTGCACAGAACACACAACTAGGTTTGAGACAACGAGGGAGGAAAATAAACGGGGCGATAGTCATTCTCGACATGTCATGACAACAGTTTTCCTTTTTTTTTTTTTTTCATATTGCATAGCTCTGAAAACAATGTGCTTTTGCGACACATTTTGTCATGTTTCAGGGGTAATTTCTAAAGACTTGAGAGCACAAAAGAGAGGAGGCCTGCTGCAAATACATTACACACTAGAATGAAAACAACTGCAGAAAACGGCTTGTGCAACTCAAAAGGGACATTTTATTTGCGGCACCGTAAAAGAGGTTTTCCGCCCCCCCAAAAAAAGTAAACGTACTTTAAATATTTACAGCATTTGTACATATAACATATCCTGAACATATCCTCTGTAATTCAACTTCACTTTTTGTAAACAAGGAGGACTGGATATCAAAAGGGGTGTTTCCCTTTGACGGTAGAAAAAAAAGAAAAGAAAGAGAGCGGAGGATTTGATTCCAAACCATCTGTTGAACCATTTAAATGAGAGCATTGGCTACACAGATGTGTTACGTGTTGATTACTTTCCATCATCAAAGCGGGGGCCTCTCAGTTTTCATGCAAACAGGTGTCCCAAAAGTCAGGCAGCTAGGTTGTGTTCATCCCAGAAGCCCCGCCCCCTTCAAGCCACTCATGCTTGGTGCCGCTCTTCTCCGGTTGCACCGTATCGGCTGGTAAAGTCCGTCTGCCGCAGAGAAATGACTGATATCCGCCCTTATTCGCAACTCATGCGAGGCCTGGTCCTGCTGCATGTCACGTCACTCTAATACACTGAACATAAGCGGCTGAGACCAGGTTCACCGGCTTCAAGCGTCAACACTTACTATTTGGCTCACGGTAAAAGAAAAGAAATAAAAGAATAAAGAAGCAGCTTTTCAGTCCATGTAGTCAAAGTCCTCCGGGATCCCAAAGGCTTTATCAATGCGGCTGTCATCAAAGGAGAACTTCTTCTTCGTCCATGACTTGATGGCAAATACGTTGTCTGAAAACACAAATGAAAGTCTTTGTTTAATGAGCCGTACTACGCTGATGCACTCGCCCCTCCAGTGTTTTAGTATGATGGACAGAGCCGCAGGGCCGTGACTCTTGGACTTGAGAATGATCGGCGGCCCCGTGGCCCCCAAGCGCTTGCTCATTTGGTGGAAGAAGCCGAGTTATTTGGGCTGGAGATTGGATTACTGCTTTATGAGCACGGACCGTTTCCCAGCAGTGAGATCTTTAGAGATCATTTAACCTCACTGTACTTCATTCACATATCAGTCTATGAAGTCCACACGCAGCCTAGATAACCTTCATCGTGGCTGTTATCAGAAATAACAATTGCACAATTGAAGGTGAATCAAAGTGGCGTTGAGGAGAGTCAGGAGACGAGCTGAAAGCTGTGGATGTTTAAAGAGTACATCAAAAGCTTCCTGGAGATTAGCACAAGTCTTATCAACATCTTAAGTCAATAAACCTGGAATGAGGCCGTTAGTCCTGCCTTCCACCTGAGTCCTGTTGGATCCCTGTAATCCAGTCTGGATACGACTAAACACAGTTCAAGTGCAAGTGATCAAGTGTGTCGGTGCTTGTGTGTGTGTGTGGGTTTGTCTCGGGTTAAAGGAATCCCACTTCCTTTTTTTTTTATTTAATTTTAGTTTCAGCGACAGACACGTTAGGTGCGGTTGTTCCTTGAAGCCTGCGGGTGTCTGTTGTGAGAAGCTGAAACAACGGCAGCTACGTGGCAATTATAGCCGTGCACGTTGAATGTTTTATTCTGAAATAAAAAATAAAAAAAAGGCATTTGAAGAAGCGACCACCTCCTCTTCCTCCGTGCACAGAGGATTCTGGCGAGAATGCAGAAGAGCAGCAAACGCGTTAGAAATGCACCTGATTGACACACAGCTGACGCCGCTGGGCTTTTAGTGGCTACAGACAGCTGAGGACGTTACTGCTTCTCGTAAAAAAAAAAAAGAATAAACGTTGTACTTGTGTGCTGTTGCACACGGCACTGTGAGGAAACGAGGAGGGAAGCACAAGTCACGGAGGAGGCACATGTGACTCATAGTTTCTTGAAATGAGTACAAATCGAAACGAGAAGCGACAGCGAGACTCCGTTGAGAAGTTAGGAGGCGAGGTCGAACCCCGAAGAGCCCGAACGCCACTTCTTCTTTTGTTGATCAACTTATTGATTACTCAACTAATTGTTGCAGCTCGATCCCAGACTTATTGAAAGTGCATGCTTTAAAACAAGATCAGAGGACTCACCTGTCCACCTGGAAACAGCTTCTTTCGCTACAACATTTGACTTTCCTGCAAAAACAAAATGCATAATCAATATGTGCATTATACATTCTGTCTGCAATGTGTGTGTTCACCTTCACAAGCGTGAAATATTATTGACGCCAATGGATTTTATCAGGTAAAAGGTAGTTTTCAAACAAGACGTCGACTCAGTTCTTTGATTGAAACTAAAAAGACAACAACGGCCTTTCAAAAGATCAACAGTAAAATGAGTTGCGCGCAATTTCGTTGAAATTAGGATATCACCTTTTCGTGACTCCACATGAACTATAATTGGACACTTATTTAGCTGCTGTGCAACAAAGACCAGGCCACAGGTTTGGCTGATTTCTCCCCAAAACCCAGAGCGTCCCGGTCCAAGGACATGATCCGTGATTATGTCATTGGCTCTAGGCAACAGTCATGTCAGCGTTTATTGAGAATGTAAACAATGAAAACACACAACGATGACCACAGAGATGAATAGCAGCTGCAAGTGGGAGGGGCCGAGTTAAATAACTTCTGACTCATGGACTGCATTAGCCGAGATGACTAATCATGTAATCTGTCGTACGATGTCGACGCAGCCCCCGTTACATAATCCTGCAAAATCAATAAATATAATGCAAAAGGAATACTGTAGTACTCGTCGACCGATAAATAATGCCCCTGTGTGACGCTACAACCAATACATGCATAAAGGAAGCATGAGGAAGGGAAAGATGATCACAAACAATGTTTTTCTTCAGATAACAAAGAACAATCTGTCCTGTTCCTTTTGAGACAGTTGTGTGTATATGACGTGATTCATGTGTCATACCTGACATGCACATGCCTGAGATTTCTTTGAGGTATTTTTTTTTTTTAGCCCCACCGATTGGTGATACCCGATTGGTATCGATGCAACTCGTTGGTGCATGACTAACATTCTGTCTGCAATGGATACAACCACATTGGGTTTTGCACGGTTGAGGATTTTATATCACATATTATTATTATATGTTACGGTTTTGTTTGATTCGATATGTCCTGATACGTTGCTGCTTGTTTTTAACCGTGCCTGTAAAGGTGTCCTTGAGTGCTTTGAAAAGCACCTTCAATTAAAATGTATTACCGTCATTATTATCAATTAAATGTTTTATCTACACTTCAGTATATCAAGAAGGGAAATAAATGTTATTTTGGTTGGAATAGCAGTGAAAGGAAAAAAAACCAACAGCTGTTGCAGTGATTAAGATTGTTAATACGTTTATCACAGGCTGCAGAGGGCCTGACAATGTGCTCATGAAGTTATATTTCTCTGGTGTTTTGACACCAAGCCAAAAAATATAAAACACGTTTTTATTTACCTATCGACCATAATGTAGAATATTTAGTCGCCGTAGCTCTTTTCTGGCTTCACTTTCCATTCACACCTAAATCCACGTTAAGACCTTTTAAGGCTAAATTCTATAAGAAATGTGGCCATAATAATATAGATGTACTGGGACAAATGCTCAGTCCACTGAAGTCCAGTGGACTGACATCTAAATGAGTCTTCACACACCTTTTGTTGTTTTTGTTTTAAACTGTTACATTCATCTTAACTTTGCCTAAACTTAATCTCAACTGATTTCACAAAGCCCAACTATCTGATTTGGACCACAATTGAATTAGTCAGGGCGTATTACTTCATGGGTGTGAGGACACAAACAATATCCGGGTTATGTCAGAGTGGAAAACAACAGCAGAAGTACAGACTCAACACGCCTGGTGTTGCATTAGAAGCTGCAGGTAACAAACCAGATTTTTTATGACACCACAAGTGTCACGTGTACACAAAGTAACACACCTTCTTTACGACATGTCAGCTGTCACATGACCTCCAGGCGGTGCAGGAGTTTTTGCAATACCACTCCTGGCTGTGTGCAGTGTGCGCGCATACTTGTGTGCGGAGAGGTGCGTCAATAAGTGACGGCCGGTGGCCTCGCTGTCGTCTTTTTATAAACTTTAAACTCAAAACCCCTCTAGGCGGAGAGGTCAGAGGCCGCCCGGTTACTTTCAGACCGCAATTAAAACTGACGTGCAAGCTAAAGATCACACCAGAAAAAGAAAAAGGGAATAAAAAAAGGCTCGCACCATTCACACCAGCCTTGTGTCAACATGCAACCAGTTTGCGGTTCAAGCCGTCAGTTTGAAACCGACACGCCGGCGTACTTGAACGCATCGCAAGTGACCACTTGTTTTCACTTCCCCCGTTCCATTTGAACTGTGAGAAGCGGTGACTCCTCAGCTAAAGCAGGACAGCAGGAAGTCTCTACATCTTCCGTCGCAAACTAAAAACACATCTTTTCCGACTATACCTTGAATAAAGGAAGTAGCACTTTAGTAGCACTGAAATGGCTCTTACTGATAGCACTTTGTAGTTGAACTTCATTGATGAAATTGTACGACTCGTGACTCATCACCAGAATCGTGCCGTGACTTGTGTCCGACACGGGAACGTTAACTGAATCCTGTATTTGGGAGAACTGTTGTTCCAAGCGCACCCTTTAAAGTCAGCCCCCATAATGCAGTTGGAGGAACATTCATAATGTGTGGAGTCACTAAAGCAATTATGTCCCAGGCATCTCTTTAACGCACCTCATTTCCAGCTGACTAAACATCCAAGGCACATTTGTGAGGAGGGATGTTGAGCATCCACATCCTGCTCATGTTTTTTTTTTTAAGCACCATAAGTAGGCGATTTTTGATTGGTGGCCAAGTTCATTGTTGCACTGGTTATGGGAGGTTTTCCCTGCTGTCAACCGTCAGTGTTGCGTGATTAATGCGCTGAATACTTTAATTAAAAATAAAGACGGTAATGTCCGCCCCGTGCCAAAGTCTTACGCTTACCGCTCCTATATTTGACAGTTTGTGGGAGGCGTCACTGAAATAGACCGGCTCCTAATGTACAATTGTGTATTCACGATCGGGTGTGAAAGCATTTATTCGAGGTAGTTTGAGTCACGCTCAAGTTGTTCGTTTCTTGGCCGTTGCCCAACTCTTTCCTCTGAATAAGAGATATCCTCACCGCAGGCAGAAAAAGCACCATCTGCCTTTGTGAGCCACCTGATGTTGGGATCTGGTCTCCATCTTTTTCTCTGATGAGTAAAAAATGTTCTTTCTTTTCTTGTGTGTGCGCTAAAAAAAAACACCCTTCAGCTACACTCCCAAACTACAATCATCAGCTGATTCAATCGATTGTCGAACCCTCACACAGAACACACAGCAGCTGCTCGTACATCCAGTGGCGACAATCGATTCCACCTTGTTGGATCTGCACGAGACACCCCAAGAAACCAGAGCCAGACGTCGTCGGTCGGCGATCACAGGTGACGGCGTATCTGTACTCACTCATGTCCTCGATGACCTCCGGGTCACACTCTCTGTACTTGTTCAGCTCGGCCTGCAGCCGAGTCCTCTCCTCTCTCAGCGCCTGCAGCTCCGTCTGCAGAGCGCTTCTCTCCTTCTGCACACGGACACAGGTCATGCGTGTGTTTCAGAACTTCATGTTAAAAATAAAACGGATGCATCTTTCTGTACACGGTGTGGAAGCATGTGGGAAAATATTCTTACTGTGTCTTGACGTCCCACTTTCGTCTTTTCAACCGCTTTCTGTACGGACTTTTTCCGCTGCTTTGCTTCAGAGATCTTTAAAAAGGAAAAAGAGTCTTACAGTCATATTTAATTTAAAATACGTCACCAATAGAGATTGTCCTGTATTCTGCCATAAAATTAATACAACACTTGAGGCAGTTTCAACCAATAATCTCCTGAACTGGTTCAACCAGCAAACAGAAGCTACCTTTATAGCTCATAAACTGCAATATACCTTAAAATATGAATCGCTCATGACTGCTCACCAGTGCATTCAAGGCCAATATTGTATTAACATTAACAGCAAGTTACAGGGCTGTAAAGTGTGCTGTTAAAAATGCTCTATGATTATTATGGCAGAAAGAGAGGAAGCTGTGTTTGTTTTGTTCATACGTATTATATCGAGCCAACAGACAGTAATAACAACATAAAGCGTACAAATTGACATTGCCGTGTTAACAGATAATATAATTCTGTCACATTCGAGGTTATGAGTCTGCGGTTCATCTAATGATCATCTGCTGTGCCGGTATACTGCTTATGGCATTATCACACATCGGATCGCTGCGCTACATCATTTAACTTCTGTCCCAGAAATCTGGCGGAGGAGTCGCCGCCTTCACGCCATCTGCCTGCCGTGCAGCGGGAAGCAGGAAGTGGGACAACAACACCGAGAAACTCGAGGGGCGAGCAGCGTTCCTCTCTATGTGGCAGCAACGGCAGATTCTCAGCTTTTTAAGTTGGAAATAGTGATCGTTCCTTTTTGTATTTCGGGAATTTCTCTGTGAATTTTTTTAAATCCATTTATAATTGATCCACTTCCACTTTCTATTGTTCTCGTCGCTTTCTATTACCAGAAGCACGGTCTGATCCGTGCTCATCATGTGCTGACCTCATTTACTGTCAACTACAGTGAACTGCAGCGTCTTCTTAAAGCAAACAACACACTCGGGTTGAATCCGTCTTTTCCTAAAATACAAACATCATATAATAAAAAACTCATCATCAGGGCCGGAGAGACGCTCTGCATTACGGGCCGTTCAGAGCAAGACGATCTGCAGTGACTGCGTCATGTTTGGAAACATCTGCAGCTTCAGTTCCCAGAATGAAGCAGAGGGTCACCTGACTTTGCAGCTCCTCCAGCTTGTGCTTGCGGGCGTTCAGAGCCTTACTGGGAAAGGCCCAGTAGTAGTTGGACGTCCCCACTCTTTCACAGTCCACCATGTTGTCATCCACCAGGCTCTGCAGCACGTCCTTCACGGACATGGGAGCTGAGAGCAGCGGAGAGATTTAAAAGCACACCTCCCACATTAAAAAGACCCACAATCCTCCAGTTTCTATTATTACCCTGCCTTCCCAGCAGTTGGTGCCATTTGTGGATTATTGATTTGATTTTGTGGACTGATTTATAGCAGAGGTACCTACAAGCGTAAAAGCTTAGGCGATGCAAAATGTATCTGGTGTCGGGTAAAATATTGCATTCTAGTGAGGATTTAAAAACGACAAGTCAGCGAAAAGGTCTCCGTTTTTTTTTCTTTTTTATTACCGGCAGAGCGTAACCACTCAAAACGCTCACACGACTCAACCCACACATCTGCAGCCTATCTGGCTGCTGTTCGCTTATCTGAGAGAGTGCTGCGTGAGAGGACGCGATGGAGCAGCAGCTCCATCTTGAACAGTGGCGGCGGTGAAATGTGATACTCCCACGCTTGCTCAGCCGGTCCACTGTGAAACTGAAAGAGCTTATCGGCCGTGTTAAGGGGGCGAGCTGCGCCGAGTCCTGAGAGGATGTTGAACAGCAGCAGCGGGAAAAAAAAAGAGAAAAGACGAGGGTTGAAAATGGAAAAACACTCTGGATGGATCAACCAAACTCCTTTAGTCTTTTCGTGGGATTGAAATAGCTTTTTTTTTGTTGCCCCTTTTCAACTTTGGCCTTCTAATGGTTGCCAGTGTGTTATTACGGCTCTTTACTCAATTTAGCAGAGATCGCTCCCTCGGCCCCCTTTTCTCACGTTCTCCCCCTTCAACAGAAAAATGTGCCCATAACACAGAACTCTTGTTCCCCTCCCTCTTCCCCCTCTTCCCCCTCTTCCCCCGTCACTCGGTAACTACATCATGCCCAAGTAAGGGGGACAAAAACATGTGCTTTTAATCACAGCAACACGATCCAGTTTCTCCAGATTAATGTGTTGTCCACTTTCAAACTAAAAAGCCCTCCTCGGTGCACACACACACACACACACACACACACACACACACACAGCTTTGTTCCTCTGCAGATCCTAAAAAGCCACGTTTCGTTTTTATATATATATTTGTTTTTACAAATGTTCCCTCAATACCCATGTTGACATGGAGGGAATGCGTTTTCTTTGAAAGCAAAAGCGTTCAACTGTTGCGCATGTTGAGGTTGCTGCCATTGATGAGTCTGGTTCTGCTTTGACAGACTAAATACAGTTGAGACGGCCGCGCTGCAGGCACGCCAACTCAATGTTTTCATTAATGCTTCCAGGCTGTTGACACCGACTAAAATAAACGGATGATAAGACCATTTTCTGGTATTCATCAATGTTTTACACACTGCAGTTCTATTCATAATTTTCTAAAACAAATCACGCTTTGTATATCTTTGAACATCCACCTATTGAGGTAACAAAATGAACTAACTTCTCACAAACGTTCATGCCTGTGTTTATTAGTCCTGAATGTTTTAATTTTGTCGGGCTGCAGCCTCGTAGTCTACAAGTTGACTAATTGGTTGTTTTGGTGTTAGTCGACTAAGATTTACTTGGCTAATTAATCATGTTTTATGCTTTTCTTCATGCTGGATTACGGAGCCTGTAATGTTTCAACAGTAGCCCAGAATAAACAAACCAATACCTGAATTCAGTTGGAAACAATCTGCCTCCTCACCACTACATCCTAAACATCCTAGACATCCTAAACACTGCTCCTTGTTGTGGCTGACAGTTCAGGGCGTACTGCAGACTTTTCACATGAAAGTTCATGTTCAACTACTAAAGTGTGGCAACAATAAAAAGGCTCCGTTTACCGTGGATAACCACTCAAACTCAGGTATCTGATGATAAGTGGTAGGTGAGTGGGATAAAACTGCCAGCAAAAAAAGAAAACATGGGAAAAAAACAGTTTTAGTGCATTATGCTTTTTCCTTAGAAATCCCTCGAGTGTCTTCTGTTCAGACTCAGCTCCCACATTCATGTTTTTCTTTTCTTAAAATAGAGTGACGTCTCTTCTAACCTTTTGATTTATTTAATCTTTTTAATAGAAGCCAGTTGGGGAAACACACAAAAAGGCCCATATTTAAACAGGCAGACAACCCGGACACCACACGAGCCGGACAAAGGTTAACAGGATGATGTGTTTGACTTTAAACTGTTGATCATAACTTACTTATTCCCTTTGACTTCGGGGCGATCTTCTCAATGTCTTTCAGCTGAAACACATCTTTCTACAAAGAGAATAGGAGAACAAGTTAAAAAGATATATATTTGTCTTTATCATAGTATCATACAAAAAGTTGTATTATAGTTTTATATTTAAGTTTAAAGAACTATTAAACGTATTTCTAATCATATATGCAAGTCTGTAATGGAATATCTTTCCAAGTATTTGTATTCATTACAACCCTATTTCTTGTCTTCCTAAACTAAAATAGTACATTTCTGTTTTTTTTTCATTTTTGCCTGATTTTATAAAAATGACAAAATGTTGAAGAGAATTATTTTTTTTTTGTATTTCCTATATATTTTGAATAGGTCAAAATTACTTCCTGAACACAGACTTAAACTGTCTTTTATTTTTTACATTACAGATATATTTATATTTTAGTAGTTGTTGGCATGTTGGCTTTTGTCTCCCCCACAAAAAGAGGGCTGCTTAATCAATAATAAATCAATCAATATTTTTTCAAATAGTTTTGAATAAAATAAAATGCATAACAACACTGACTCGTGGGTCCAGTGATTAACTTTTAAACCTGTGCAGTCCCACAGTGTAACCTAGACAGACCAGAGGGGACATGGAGGCCTCACATTATATTGATCATAACTTTAAACCTGCAAAGGAAGAAGAAAAAACTCACCGTTTCAAAGAAAATCTCCATCATGCGAGACCTCTTCTCCTCCAAACTAAGTCCTTTCTTCTTTGACTGGAACAGATTTAAAGTAACATAAGGCGTGGACAATTTCAGCTGCCAATATGCCACTATATTACACATCAATATGTCTATATTTCACAGAAATAAAGTGTATATTACACAGCAATAAAGTCTATATTTCAGCTACCAATATGTCACTATATTACACATCAATACGTCTATATTTCACAGAAATAAAGACTGTATTACACAACAATAAAGCCTATGCAAGTGGCAGTAAACATTGTATGAGAGATTTATTTTTCCTACATTTGCTTCGACCTCATTGTTATTGCAATACAGCTTCCGGCCACCATAGACAGCCATGGACAACAATGTACATATTATTACTTATATTGTATTTTTTTTAATGCTGCAGGCTGATGGATTTCCCCCAAACCCCATTTGAGTTGCTAACATTACGTCATCCTTTTTAATAATATGAACTTACAACTGCCGGATGGAGTCATTTTCTCGTAGAAAGAGAAGTTCAACTCCATTACTGGGACACAATTGTGTTATTGATTAACGTCACTAGGTTGGCAATACCGTTAATGAGTCACAAGTTATCGATACGGATCCTAAACTACAGGCAGTATTGATTAATTAAGTAGCTAGCTAAAGTGTTGACCGTTAGCTTGGAGCTAGCTTGATAATGAGCGTCACTTTCACTCGGACTATCACATCAAAAGCGGGTAAAGGTGAACATCTGCTTACCATTTTATTGCGTTGGCTGTGCCAGCAACGTCCACTGGCATTAAAGGTTTGATTTAAAATATGTTTTATAGCGCTGTTCTTACGCTTGTAGTCCAAATAGGAAATCAATAATTTGTCCAGTACTGAAATTTCCCGCGGTAGGCTGTCACGGGGCTTCTGCTGCCTTCACTGATCCTTGTAAACGTCTAGGTTCCTGTTGAATATTGAGATGTACTTTTAGAAAAAAACGGTTGTTTCCCCGGTGAATGTGCCAAGTTATATTTTAATGGCTAATATGCACGTTGATTAGTTGTGCTGCAATGTTACATGACAGGATATAACGCAGTAAAACAGCTACCCTTTTAGGTCGTTTGTGTCGTATTCGTGCGAGTTGCCATAATTTCCGACTGTACTTTAAGGCAGCATTACTTTAACGGGGAGGAGCGATTTTGTTTGGGTTCGCCTCGTGATTTTCTGACGTCCTCTGCTGGCGAAAACAATACATTGCTCAAATAGGGACAGGATAATAAAAAGACCCTTATGATCGTCTTCGTTCAAACTTTATTCATTTCAGTAGGTCTGCTGTTTTACTAAAAGAAAACAACATGAAGTATAGTGTTCTGTGACGACTTTTCTTTTTCTGCAACTATATTGAAAATACTGAATAATCTTCACTGCAGAGAGAAATATCTGATGCTTAACAGATGTTTAGAATCACAAACATGCAAATTGCATTACTGAACTGAGTAATGTCGGTCTTCAAACAGATTCTCTCTTAGTCTTAAAAGAAGCTTTATATCATCACAACGCAGTGTTTCAGCGGGCAAAAATGCAGCAAAGTACACCACACAAATCAATTACAAACACAATATTATTTTCTGTGGGCACTTTAATTCCATTTGGCATTACAAATATAAACAAGACAATGGAAAACAAAAGATTTAACAGGATCGTGTAGAAAATGGATGACCAAAATCAGTAGTGAAAACCGAGTGCTTGAGGATAAACACAATGTGACGGAAGCTTTCTAACAAAAGCAAAAGTGCATCCATTCAACACACACCTACATATTGCATTTTTGAGGACATACCATTTTATGTGTTTATTACTAAAATACAACTTGGAAAAGGGTGAAGGTGACCACATCTCTCCATCTGATAATGGACTAAACCTGCATTGCAACCTGATGAACAAAGCATTTCACTGATGTCTGACTATATTTTCAACATTTCTGCAGTTGATTTTTAAGTCAACGTATCAAGAGGCTTTTGTTTGGTACCTTAAGTGATCACAGCACAATTCCACTTGTCTTGCACACTTACACACACACACACACACACACACACACACACACACACACGCACACACACAAATGCACACCGTGTGGTTTTAGAAAAAACTATTGAGCAGAAGTTATCATCTTACTTTAATAAACACATGTTTATTCATTTAAATTAATGACGGATTACATCGACCAGTCATTTTCACATAGTAGACTTATTGTAATTGAAACAGTTCTTCCCTTCAACGTTTCTTTTAGTGATTTTGTCATTTTAAAACATATCCGTATACTGTGCACAGCAGCTTTTCTGGTCTTTATTAGTAAAAACAACATGCACAGGGATGCCTAACCATGCTCTAAAATACCCTTCTACCTACAGTGGGTGGAATATTTGTCTTATATAGTGAACAGGCAAAATGTGAGGACTCTTAAGAGCATTTACCAGGAAGCTGCAGTCACTGGAATTTCATTTTCAGGTGACTTCGATACATCTTCACTTTAATTTCCCTCTCACCCAACAGTGTCTAACCAGTGTCGTTTAAAGAACATGTGCAATAGCTTTATTTTTTTCCCACTTTTCCAGCCACATCACAGCAAATAAAAAGGTCTGCCATATGTACAATACTAAAGCTTTGTTTTTTTTTTAAATCAGTGTGATTAAGATGGAATGTGAACAAGGTTATGAACGACCCCTCGAAGGACCAATCAGCTGCAGCCATCTGTGAACATGACAGATCCTCTCACTTCATTCAAAACCACAAATGTTTCTCTCCAACAGTCACACAGATGGCACGACGACGATGATGACGATGACGACGGCGGCGGCATGATTCAAGGGTGAACGTGTGAGTGGGTGAGTGCAAATCTGCCGGTGGCCCCACACCAATGCGTGCGTGTGCGTCTGCACACTGTACAGTTTGTGCGCTGGGGGGGGGGGGGGGGGGGGGGGGGGGGGAGGAGGGGCTACTGCAGGTAGCGGTAGACTTTGAAGCAGTGGTTGCCCGAATCGGCAACCACGACATGTCCGTCAGAGGTGAGAGCCAAACCCTGTGGGCCGTACAGCGGGTCTGCAGACGTGTTGATGTAGGACAGGAAGGAGCCGCTGCCATCAAACACCTGGGAGAGGGAGAGGGAAAGAAAGAAAGAAGAGAAAGAAAGAAGAGAAAGAAAGAGATAAAGAGATAAAGTCAGTGTTCTCTTTTCATTTGGAATGACACCAGAAGATGCTTTGCCTCCCACTCCATTAGCAGTTTATAGTAATAATATTAATAATTAAGTAATTATGTCGTTGTTTGTAGTGTGGTAAGAACAGAAAATAATTGTAGTAATAATAGTGTAAAAAATTTAATTATTAGTTATTATTAGAATTCTTTCTATTTGAAAACGCAATATTTGATTATCTGGTTTGTTTTTTATAAAGGATAAGAACAATTTAATAAATACGGATGACTGAAGCGGGTGTTTGAAAAAAATACATTTATACTTTTTATGCAAAATATTTCGAAATGTCTGTGAAGAGACGATCTTTGTATTTTTACATGTTTAGATTCTACAGTGTAAACAACTTTAAGTTTATTTTATTCATTTTTACAGATGGAAATTGTGCCCCACGAGGAACATTTGTGTCTTTTTAACCTTTTTTTTTTATTACGTTGGCTGTGCTAAAGCATAACGTGTACATGTTGACATGGGTGTGAGTTTCTCTTAAAATCTTGAAAGTTCAACCTCAGTTCACTGCAAAAAAAGGCAGCTCCGTCGGGCTGAAGAGGTGGGGACAGGATTCTGTCCAACCAGGCCAGAAACACTCTGACGAGGGAGATCAAGGGAGCTAAGAAGAGCTACACCGAAAAGCTTGGAGAGGCCTGGAAGTACGAACTACAGGAGACCCCCCTCCCCCACCCCCCACTGAGGACAACCACCACCTGGCTGACGACCTGAATGCCTTCTGTTGCAGGTTCGACTAGCCCACTTCCACCCGGCCCAACTGGCCCTTCATCAAACAATCACCCTCTGCCTCCTCCTCACCTCTCCCACTCAACCCCCCTCCGGCACTAAGGATGGGAGTCGGCTCTTTCACAGACAGGAGACCAGGAGGGCCTACCGAGCAAGCACTACTCGGACTACTGTTGTCTTTAATGTCTTTTTATATTTATCTTGTTTATTGTAAATAACGTGTATACATGTACAACGAGAGCTGCGTGTAATTGGAGTTAAATCAGCCAATAAAGTGGATTCTGATTTATTAAGTTTAAGTTTGGCCCTCAGCATGCCATTCCCCTGGCTTCCACTAGGGGCATTGCTGCTGTGTTATGAGTTTGTGCAATGCATCAAAACTAAACATTGCTCCTGATCATTGACAATGAAAAACTAAATCTTAAATGGCATGATGTAAACAAACATTGGTTGTTATGATCACTGATGTTGGTTTAAAAAATGTGTAATCGGCAAAAGTGGAAAATGATCAGAATATATTGTGATGTTTACAGCAGTTTTAGGAAGGGGAGTTTTTTTTACATGACAGTGCACAATTTTTTTTTTATGTTGTTGCCACTTCCTGCACCGACCTGTATCCTGCTGTTGCCCCAGTCCGCCACGATGATGTTTCCATTGACGTCCACGGCCACGCCGGTGGGGGCATTGAACTGGCCGTTGCCCTCGCCGTTCGAACCGAACTTCAGCAAGAATTCACCTTCTGTGTTGAACACCTACATGTTGGTACCCGCCACCCAAAAAAAAAAAAAACACAAAATAGTGATGCATCAACGAAATAATTGTGTTGATAATAATTTGATCAGAAGGAAAAATCCACTAAGAATGTACAATAGAAGAGGAAAGTCTGAAAAGCCTCCATTTCCAGTATTAATATATGAACTCATCCTCACCTTGACGGAGTGGTTGTGGAAATCTGTCACAATTATTTCATTGTTGTTGTTGACAGCAGCAAAGTGAGGCCCTTAAAGAGATCAGACAGCAAAGTCTCAAACCACACAGGCCGTTCGGTTTCGAAAGAAATTTAAATAAATTCTCAATTTGATGATATTCTTTTTGACATGCAAATTCATTATTTCCAATTTAAAGACAATACAAGATTTTTTTTTTTTTTTTTTTTACTATGATGAGTGGTAAGACATGCTTTTTTTATTAGTATATTAAAGTCTATTATATGTTTTTAAGTGACATCAGTTGAAAAATGAGGCAAAGTGAAATCCTGTCTCATCCAATTATTATTAAAAAAAACAGGAACTTTATGCTTCCGGGTTCGGGCATTCGTCGTCATTCCACATGCAGGTGTGAGCTGCTCGGGGTGGTGTGTAGCGGGGGAAGTGCACGTTTTACCATTGAGTGTACCTGCAAACTGCCTGTCGCCGTTGCCCCGGTTACCGAACTTGGTGACCAGCTTCCCGTTGAGCTGGAAGAGGAAGACGCAGCAGGCCTTGTTGTCCACCACGATGACGTGGCCGTTCCTGTCCACCGTCACGCCCTTAGGGCCCATCAGCTTCCCCGAGCCGATCTTGTTCTGGAGAAGTCACAGAAGTTTACAGTTTTTTTTATTCCCATGAACCTCAGGGAGTATGGTCAGAGTAAAATATGTGTGTGTTTTAAGCTAAGATGTAGTTAAGAGTTATTATAAACAATGCAAAACACACAGGTTAGCATCTGTATACTTTAATAACAGAGTGCAACAGTGGCTTCATTCAGTGAATACGTCACAGGCGGACCTCAGTGGAAGATGGCAGTGTTTCACATTATTATTTCATGACTACAAGTAGGAAAATTAGACAATTTCCAAGAGTCTATCCAAAACACAAGGACAGAACTGTTGATTTGCAGTATTAAATATGCACTTTCAGCAATTCAGCTTTAGGATTTATGAAGTGGACTAAAGAAGGAAGTGAAAAGTGTGAAAGTGTCATTTTGTGGGTGTGAAATTTGCAAATGATTCACAGATGTTAATCAGGGCTCAGCATCCCATTTTAAGTATTTAAAACATGTTATTCAAAAGAGTCAATCAATGTAAAAGGTAGCAATATTAATACGGGTGTTAAAACCTGTTAAACCCAACATGGCAGATATTGCTATAAAACTGTATAAATCACAAGCAAATATATTGATGCTGCACATCAAATTAAACAACAGAGCCATTTAAAAAAAAAAAACTTCAATAATCATAAAAATATCAGGAGTCAGCCCACTCAGCACGTTTCTCGGTGCGATATGAGCCAAAGAACGCAGCAACATGAAGCTTTATCTTTTTATGATGATGAAAACGTCTTAGAAAAGTTATATTTATCGATGTATTGCTGTCGAGTTACATATTTGTGTGTGTGTGTGTACTTCCCCAGCACAGTGTGTTGTGTATTACATGTTTACATGTAATACAATTTCATAACCAAACCACTGAATCCATATATTTATTTTTCTTTCACATTTGGGTTTGCAGGGATGAGAATGAGGATGAGGACTACCAGGCACCTCCCCCCACGGCAGGGCCAGGACCCTCAACACCTCCTCCCCCCACGGCACCAGGACTTGCACAGCCTCAGCCAGGGCAGAAGAGAAGAAGATCCTCTCTGGGAGAGCATCAAACCCGCCTCTCTCCCCACCCCCACATCACGGTCACCTTCAATCTTCTTCCAGCTTTTCATTTCAGGCCCTGTTGCTGGATGCCCGGCAGCCGACCCTCCGCACCCCTCCCCCATGTGCTTGCCCTCGTTTTACAGTTGGGATGGCAGGACCTGCAGGTTTTGCAGAAGGTGCCAGGAACATGGAAACCCAAAGGTGAAGACACCCGTGTGTTGCGACAGGTGTTCAGTTCCTCTCTGCCTGAGCAAAGGAAAGAACTGCTTCCTTCAGTGGCACAACGGACAGTGAGGTGACCCGGACAACCCACAGAGCACCACTGTAAATACATGTAAATAGTTTTTTACTGTTTTTACACTTTGTTTTTTACTGTTTTTACAGTTGGATTAACAGTTTGATAATTAAAATCTGTTTATTCAGTTAATTTGTGTGCTTGATTTTTTTTTTTTTTTTTTTTTAAATGGAAAAATACAAGTTGTTTTATGAGTCAAAAAAAGTGAAAAAATGTTGTTGTGGGGAAGGGGCGTGGTTTAGCTCGGCTGCAGAGGGGGGAGAGAGAAGGGCGGCTCAGGGAACAGGTGCGGGCAATCGGGGAGAATGAGCCGCACCTGTGGCTGTGTGTGTGCGCGTGTGTGTGTGTGTGTGTGTGTGTGTGGCTGTGTGCGTGTGTGGGCGTGCCGGGAGGCACGTGCATAAAAGCCCACAGTTGCAGACGGACGAGAGAGATGACAGCAGAGTCGGCGAGAAGCGCGAGCCAGAGCCTGAGCCGAGTGTCCGGCGTGAATTAAATAAAAAGCCTGAACCTGTCCACGTCTGGGGTGATCATTTGGTCTGATATCCGGGGACGAGCGCGAACCCCGTTACAGCTGTATTTGAATGTATTGAACACCATAAGTAATACACAAGTGAAATATATAGTTTGGTACATGAGAAAATTCAGATGGTGCCAAAATGTGCCCAATGCCCATTTTTAAGACCTCGTCTGAACTCCAAGATACTCATTATACTCTCTAAGATATGATACTAAAACCTCTCTAACTTTGTTCTGCTTCACTTTATCAAAGTCAAACATGTTGTGCTATGATTTGGGAGAGGTTCAGGTTTAGACCTTACTGCTGCATGATTCCAAAGAAATAATCATCCTGAAACTTTAATTTTTGCCGTGATGTCATCTTCATTTACTCATGACGAGTAACATATATACTGATATTTACACATCTGAACAAAATCTCACATTATACTCTTATTATAACACCAAAAGTATTCAAATAGCGCTAGTGGTTGCAGAGATGTACCTTTTTTAGTTTGTGTATGCAATTTTCGAGCAGAGGTCTAAAAATAGGTTGGTTTTCAAAAGGATAAATAATATTTAATACCAGTATTTATTGTAATATCCCATTGTTAACATGTCGGTGAGGGGTGACACATATTAAAACACTTGGTACCAAAGTAAGATAAAACATTCAAACCTGACTTACCTTGAACTTGCCATCACTTGAAAAGATGCTGACCCATTTGTTGTCGTAATCTGCGACGATGATGTCACCGTTCGGGTGGATGGCCACGCCGGTCGGCCGCTGCAGTTGACCCGGAGTCCGGCCGCGCACGCCGAAGCGACTTTTGAAGTGGCCGTCGTTGGAGAAAATCTGTTAAATGTTAAAAGATGTTGAAATAAAAAACAAGAGATTTTAAAATGCATCCGTTTGGGGATCATCATTAAAAAAAACACTAACAAGGCTCTACAAAGGACTAGTGCATTTTAATGCAGCATAGGAAGCACTGTAAGGTAACCGAGGTGTGTGTGTGTGTGTGTGTGTGTGTGTGTGTGTGTGTGTGTGTGTGTGTGTGTGTGTGTGTACCTGGACACACTGGTTGTTGCTGTCCGCTATCAGCACCTTTCCCAGAGAAGAGGCAGCCACTCCCTGCAGGTTAGTGAACTCCCCTTTGTTTCTTCCTTTTGTGCCTTAAAAAACATGAAATATATTAGTGGATTTATGGTAAGTCACAGACTAGATTATATTCATGAACTCAATCAAGCTGCGATGTGTTAACCGATGTGAATTTGTGCATAAATGTTGACTTTGTCGTCTTTATGTTGGCATTTAGGTGAGACTATGTATGTACTATATATTTAAATGATTGGGTATCTCTTCTGACACCATATACTGTATAAATTATTCTGTTTGTTCATCAGACTGTTTTGACTTGTTGGGTTTGAACTTATAATGTCAAGTTATATTCAAAACGTAGTTTTATTTAAGTTACTTGACGTGTAAAGAGGTGACATCATGCTTCTTTTAGTAAACTTATTATTTCTGTCAAACCTGCACATGAAACACATATTTTACTGAAAAATGAAATAGTGAAAAGCTGCAAAATGTTTATCTTTTGTTTGTTTTGTACAAATATTTCAAGATATTCAATTTAAAAATGATAGAAAGCAGAGAGAGGCAGTTAATCCTCAATTATTAGAAGCTAGAATCAACATTTTCCCTTGATTAATAAATCAAATGATGAATAAATTGCACTTATTGATCCATATTTTGACTTTCGGCTCTAATATAAGGATGACAACATTTCCAGGTTTGAGGGCCATGGTTTGATGTGGTTTCAAGGATCTTAAAGACACACACACACACTATACTATCTCGTACCGATCCTGAAGATGAGGTCGTCCTCGATGGGGTTCTCTTTCCTCCGCCCCGTGCTGTACATGCTGGCCGGCCTCTTGATGGCCTTCTGCTTGACGTGTCCGCTGCCCGGAGACTTCAGCCTCTTCTTGACGCCGTCCGACGCCAGCGACACGTCGATGGACTTGGTGGCCTTTATCTTGAAGGGGCTTCCTTTGATGTGCTGGTCGTACAAATGCAGCGACAAATTAAACGTGCCCTCTCTCGGAGCCGTGAACAGGTACTCGTAGGTGCCGTTCTTGTTGTCCAGTATGTCCCCTTCCCCTTTGCTCCCGTCGGGCGAGGACAGCTCCACGGTGATGACGGCGTTGCCCATCTTGCACAGCTCCCCGTCCTTGTCCTTGGTGGTGACGGTGATGGAGGTGGGCACGCCCACCACGCAGTGTCGCAGCCCGTCGCCCGTCGCCACCGTCTCCGAGGCCACGGCGTTGGTGGTCAAGATGGTGCCCAGGTTGTGGATGGACTTCTTCAGGCCCTCCGTCTCCACGACGAAGTCCAGCTGGTCGTTCTCCCCCGGCTGCAGGGGCAGCTCCTGGCGGGCCAGCTCCACCAGGCGCTCGCTCATCTGCTTCTTCACCAGCAGCACCTCGGCCTCGGTGCCGTGGCTCAGGGCCTGCTCCGTGAAGTTGCAGCTGCTGTTGATGCCCTCCTGGCCCTGCAGCAGAGCATCCAGCTGGGCTTGGAGCACCTAATGCGCGCGCGCGCACACACACACACACACACACACACACACACACACACACACACCAGGGGGCAGCAGGGTTACCTTCTGGTTAGAGGCGCTTCCAAAAAAGCAGGAAAATCAAGTACAGAAGGGAAAGTGAAAAACAGAGAAACGAAGCATATACTGCATGACTGCACAGGAGGTGGATCTTGGCTCATTTTATATTCTGGTAAACACGACGTCATGTGATTCTGCAAAACCAACAACTTTCAGACGCAGCAGCTGTAGAGATATGTTAGTTACTTGTATAGTGTTCACATAAACACATTACACACATAAACCGGTGGACAAAGTCACTTATTCATTGATCCACGAGAAAGTGTTTCCACACTGAGCCACGTTTAGATCATGAAATCCCTCAGCCGGCCGGCTTTGGGTGTTTTTAAAAGAAGCTCTTTGTTGCCAATGCTCTTAAAAGCAGACTCCCTCTGTTCCTCCTCACCACTGGGACGTCACCACGCCCTCTTCAGACTCACCCTCATCCGGCCATCAAACTCCTCTTCTTCTCCGACGAGAGAGGCCATTGCGCCGGTTCACCTCTCCACGTTCTCTCCACACTGACGAGCTCTGCTGTGAGATTAGAGCGTCGGAGGAAGAGGAGTACCAAGCGAGAGCATGAAGAGCCGTGTGCCGCTTCCTGGCTGCTCGTGACACACCCAGAGAGCGCACACCGGGTAACCGGCTGCATCCAGCTCCCAGCCACAACAGTCCCCTGGGCTGCAGTGTTTTGACTGCTCCCCCCCCTTACTGCCTATCAGAGCGGCTGATCAGCAAAAACAGCCCGATGGGTAGCCTGTAATTTGTTAAAAGCTTTCCAAAAATGGATTATAATGAAGTTAATGGTCATTTATGTTGTTTGTTTCTGTGTTATTTCCTTTTGTTATCTATTCAAATAACTATTTATAAGAATAAGTAAGAGCCTCCAGTTTATAAAGCACCTTTAAGAGGTTAATAGCGAACGCAAGTGCTTTATGCTGATTAAAAAAAAAAAAACTTATCATTATTGGGTAGCATTTTATAATAACTACACACTATTTAGCATTAGTAAAGCATGAGTAAACACTTAATGCATCATTTATTAAACATTATTCATATTATCTAACATGAACACTCATTAGTAACTTATTAGTATGCAATTTATAAATAAACTATCATGCATTTCATGATTTGGTTTTATAAATGATGGATTCCCCATTTGTAATATAAGTAATATAAATTGCAAACCAATTATTAAGGACTTATAGATGATGCACTAATGGTTAACATGTGCTTTATAAATGTTTTTTTTTTTTTTAAATAAATGATGAATTAAGTGTTTACTCATGCTTTACTAATGCTAAAAAGTGTGTAGTGATTATAAAGTGTTACCATTATTGGGACCAAAGCCCAAACCAAACATAAAGGCGTGACACGCAACACTCTGCATGTGACAGATGCGACTTCCTCTCACCTTCTGCTTGAGTCCGTAGTTGACCTCCAGCTCCATCAGTAAAACGCTCTTGCGGACGTTCAGCGTCTTCTGCAACTCGTCGAAGGTGGAGTGGATGCCGGTCTCGATGGAGCTCTTCTGATTGGTCAGCTGCTGCAGGATCTCCGACAGCGTCTGCAGGGCTGAGTCGATCTCTGGCAACCTGGGAGCAACGGAGAGGCACTTTTCACACACCGAGGCAGTCACATGACAGCGTGCACACGGAAAAGGATTCCTTATGACACTGTAACTTGGGTGCAGTGTGAATTAAGTCCCTTCTGCACCAGGAAGTCTCCATAACGCCGCTGTACCTCTTCTTGACAGCGTCGAGCTGGACCTGCAACGAGGCCTTGTGCTGCTCCACGACGTCTTTAAGGGGCACCGTCGGATGTTCTCCATGTTCGCCGCTTGTGCACTCCTCACACATGGCCGTCTCGCAGGGCGGACAGTAAAACTCCATGACCTGAGCAACAGGAAAAAGTAGAGATTGAACTGAAATATGGGCTTGAGGCTTGTTGCAGCATCGGTTGATCTCCCACTTTAGTCCAGACTGAATTATCCCTGGAAGGATTACCAGGACAGTTTTTCATGAAGCCCACAGACTGGGATGATCCCCCGTTTCCTCTGGTGCCACCAGTAGGTTGACATTTTGGGTTGAGCGAGTGTAATGTCTCAACACCAATGGGATGGACTTTCCATGGAATTTGGTACGCACATTTCTGTTCCTCACATGATGAAGTCTAATAATAACCTTTCTTGTAGCTCCATCTCCAGGTCAAATTTTGAATGTGTCCAATACTTTTTTAACCAAATAAATCAAAAAACGAAGGACATTCCCATCAGCCTCAGCTGTACGTTGTCTCCAGTGCTAGCAGATATTAGCATGCTAACATCAGAGCTGCCCAGTCTAACAGTGTGCATGGGCCTTACGTTGCCTCCATGGTTGGGGCAGGACAGCAGCTGTCCCGTAGCCACGGTGGTGATGTTGTTGAGCGCGGCGGCCTCCTGGCTGCAGCTGTCCGGCGCCCGCTGCAGCACGTCCATCAGGTTGGTGATGAAGAAGTTGTTCTGCAACGCCGCCACACCTTTCTCCGGCAGGATCGAGGTCTGGCGGCACACGGGGCACGACAGTGTGAGGCTGTGGGCCGGGATGTAGTTCTGCAGGCACCTGGAGGAGGAGGAGGAGGAGGAGGAGGAGGAGGAGGAGGAGGAGGAGGAGAACGGGGGGATGAAGAGTGGGAGCATCCTGTTGAACGTTATGGGAAATAAACGGCCTGGACAAAGGCGTGGGTGGTGGACAGTAGTGTGCGTGTGTTGCATTGAGAAGACATAAAGTGATGATGTATGCAATTATTACTCAAAGCAAGTTTTTACAATGTAAATGTATTCATTTTTAATGAGGAAGCCTCTTTTTTTCCACAAGAAACTTGGTCAGAATTGCAGAATTTTTTACGTCATCTATTTACACAACTGACCTAACATGAAAAACACATTATTATTATTATTACATTACACAATCAACCAGCTCATCATCGGTCATTTTACCTGTAAAGTGGATGAACAGAGGTGAAAATGCTGCATTTGATGCCATCTACTGGTTGAAGTATTTACACAGAAGCTTTCTATAAGCTGAGTCAAGGACAATGTATTATCATTAAGCAGCACAAGGTTGCATTAGAGTGCACACGTGCACTTTATGAAGTCAATGAGCAGCATCACTACAGTGATGACCAGCGTGGTCCTGAATGCACAAGCATCCTGTTTGCTGTGGTCAGAAAGGCTTCATGGGAGCGGAAGCTTCATGTCAGTGTAATAATGCCTTTCTGCTAGATTACATTTTATGCATTGATTTAGATGCTCTAGAATATCTTTTGCAATAAGTATAAAGTACGGTTAAATATATTGTTTTTAGGTTGATATTCAAATCAAATAAATTAAAGCCAAGGACAATAAAAGAAAGATTAAAAAAGGTTTTAAAAAAAAGATACAATTTTGAATCCATTTTCGCTACAAATGTGATCTGTTCAGATCCAAACAATGCGAGGCATTTATATAACCATTTCCCTCACATGTGTGGAACGGATAAACCAGATAAAAACTGCTGCATCGTTCTTCGTGGCTCCAGAAGCAGCCAGAGTAAAAGCGACTGACAGTCCACAGTTTCTCTTTTGTGTCAGAAACAAAAGGCCGGCTGTCAGAGAGGAGGACGGCACCAACACACCAAGTTCACAGCAGAGACGCGTCTCGAGCGAAACAATACTCAAATTGTCAAAAGCACAATGCCATTGATCCAGTATTATATGCTGCATCATACTGTTATCACACTGAACATGCTAATCCTACTTTTGAATTTGAGGCCTGATCGAGTTGCGTTTGCACATTTAAACCTCAACACTCACTGACACACAACTATGGAAGATGTTTTTTTCCGCCAGCAAAAAAAAAAAGAAGAAAAAAATCACTTAAAAAATAAAATAATGTACTTTTTCCTGCCAGAAAAAAAACTTACTTTTGTAATTTTTTTATAAAAAAAAAGAAAATTGAATTAGATTAGAAGTGCGCATGCTCTTCAGTGACGATTCCTCACAGGTCCCTTCATCCACTCGCCGTTCTTACCATGAAAACGACACGCAATTCTAAATAAGGTAACTATTACTGGTGAATTTTGTAAATGTATGTTTAGAATTGCGTGTTTTTTTTGCAGAAAAAGTAATACAAATTATTATTATTATTTTTTTTTAAATTTTAAAGTGATTTTTTCTTTTTTTGTTGCTGATGGGCTTCCATACCCATCCCCAGCCAATACACACACATCCCAGGATTAAAACAGCACTCACCTCTCACAGAAGGTGTGCAGGCAGGGCAGGACTTTGGGGTTTTCGTAGCGGTCCAGACATATGCTGCAGATCAGGAACTGCTTGTCAATCTGGCGGACCACGGGGCTGGGAATAGTGGAGCCTTCAGTGGCCATCCTAAAACTCTGACATGGGACTCCCTCTTCCTCTTACCCAGCACCCTGCGGAGAGAAACAGAGGGAGGATGAGACCGGGCGACGAAGGACACTGGAAATCTGCGTGGTTGTAAAGATCAGACGTTTGAAGCAACATGCCTTCCCCCCTCCGGCCCCCCCGCTGAGAGGAAACCCCAAAACAGACACATCCATCAGCGCCTGTGGCGACGAGCGACTTAAACTCATCAACAGAAGTATTAAAGTTAGAGAAAGCTTATTTACATATTATATTTTACTCATCAGTCAGTGGGACCCAACAGCCGGAATAGACTCATTTAATTGCACATTTGTTACAAAGCTGCAGCATCAGAATTTAATTCAGGCATCCCCAAAGTAAATTGAAAGCTGTACTTGAACCATTGTTTATTAAATGCATGGTCTTGGTCAACACTCTCAAATCTTTTCCCCACACATTGGCTACTTCCTCAGGCTGTGAGACTCCTCAACTCCACCTCATCCTCCACACTCCATCATAAAATAGTTTGGTTTTTCTTGTGTAGCATAAAGACCCACTGCATTTTGTTGTTTGTGCTGTTCGATGGCAAGTCTGAGAGGATCAAACAGGGCAGGATTTATTTTGCTTGGCTCTCGACCCCGACGTTGGGAATCGAACCAGGGCAGGGCAGAGCTGCAACTGTGGCTGGAGGATCCTCACAAAAAGGCACTTTGAGTGATAAATATTTGATTATGAAGTGAAAGCACGGCACACTGTGCTCAGCGCCCATCGGCGAGAGACGGAAACACCGAACCTACAAAAACAACAACACTATAATACCACCATGAAATTATATTTACACAGATTCTGCACACTCGTGAAGAACCTTTATCCCAAAACGTCCATTTTCCGGCTCCAGCGTTTTCTCTGTGACGCTCTCTGGCAGCTAACGTAGACTCAGAAAGTGTGTCAGTGCTTTTACTGTCTCTTTGCATTCAAGGCGGGCACAGAAACAGGCCACCTCTGCTGAAAGGAAAGCCCCTCAGGGACTGAACTTCTTTCCACGGTGCATGCTCTCATTCTCCTCTTCTGCCTTTTCCTAATCTCCTACACGAGCATCCTCCTCTCTGGGAAGCAGCTCCGAGAGGCTCCAACTCCAATGCTGTGATTGTGGGAGCCTGTAATTAGAGCGGTGGTCCTAATGAAGCTCAGGTCAGCATCACAGAGCTGGTGAAGCAGAAACAAGTGACTGGAAGAAGCACAAACCATCACAGTCTAGCAGTACAGAGCTCAACACCTGAGATTTGAATGAGCAGATATGGCCGTACGCCACAGACACACCAGCTCAGGTCTCTGGCTGCCTGTCAATCACCCACCGGCTCCGCGGGGCCAGATTACGCAGATTAACAAAGCATCAACTACGACGCCGATTATGAAAGTGAAATGAATAAATCCTGCAGGCGGCCACTGTGCACAGGGCTGCAGCAGCCTCACAGCGCTCTGCTCTTACATAATCAGCGGCGGATTGATTCCTGCAGGATGGAGCGGTCATCCCACACGCAGCAGAGTGAAAAGCAAATCACGATTTTACACTTTTAGCGTGTAGAGACTCAAAGAGATAATAAGTGATCACCGTGCAAGAATTTGAGATAAAGATCTCCACCAGATATTCCAAATGTTTGGCTCAAATAAGACTCACAGTGCTGCATCTAGAGGCCGATCAACAGGCGTCCTCCCCTCCAGAACACTGACCGATACACCGGCGCCATGTGACCGAAACGGGCAGGAAGAAATCCTCTGAAGCCGCCGCCTCCATGTCGGCTCCGACGGGAAAGGATGCTCCAGTCCAGGTAGCAGCAACGAGCCACACAGGGTGCGTTTGAGGGAGTCGGTTCCTCGGTGCGTTTAGGTGTTCACACACATGTGAGAGAAGTTGAGGGGGCGATGTAGCCAGATTGTATTTCAGTTTTCACATCAGCTCGTCCGACCCCGCCCTCTTTTGCTCTCCCATCACTTGCATTCTTGGCTCAGTCTGTCTCCTCTCATCCATCCATCCATCCCTCTCTCTCTCTCTCTTTCTCTCTGTCTGAAATAAATGCTGGCTCACTGCAGTGCAGCGAGCATGTGCAGCATCAGTGTGCGAGCTGACGGATGGTGAGCCAACAAATAGAAGGACAGAGAGAAAAAAGAAAAAAGGGAACGGCAGTTATGGGTCCCCACCATGACCAATATAGTTAAAGTCAAAGGGATCTTTCTTTCCGACTGCATGTGCATGTGCGTGTGTGTGTGTGTGTGTGTGTGTGTGTGTGTGTGTGTGAGAGAGTGTGCGTGCGCACGCATGCTGCTGACTCACTGTACTTGCAGTGATGGAGCAAAACAAAAGAAAAAACAGTAAAAAGCGTAAACCAGAGGCTGAATATGAAAGATGAGAAACTCTTTTTGTTTTTATGAAAAGATAAAGACGAAGGCTCACATTGCTGACTGTGTCCGAAGCTGAACTCAATAAAGTTTATATCACCTAAACCATGAAACAAAAGCTTTAACCTTCTTTCTGCTTGAAGCCAATTGTGTGTATATGTTGCTTTATAAAAAAGAAAAGAAAAGAAAAATGGGATCAGTTTGCAAAATTCCCTGTACATGAAGATCCAGCTCATGTTGTCATTCCCAAAGCATCCGATACCAACACACCAGGTCCCCTCTAGCGTCTGCATGAGGCTTTGAAGTAACTACAATGCAAACCCACCCATGTTGTTATTATTACACGCTCAGAGAAAATAATCCGGGAGTGTGATGACATGGCATAATGACGGGTGGAGGAGGGGGAGGGGGGGATGGGTCAAACAAACAAAGGAGACAGGTGTTCGCGTCCTAAAAAAATAATAATAAAATGCAAAATTCAATTGAATAGGAGCATCAGACTGAATTGTCTTCATTGTTTGCATTTAAGAACATTAAATACATGTTTACCCTCGATGGGGAGAATCTATTTATTCATTTGTATTTCTTCGAAGTGACATTGCAAGATGATGTCATCAGATTCCCGAGTTTCTGAGGCTGGGATTAGTGATCGTATCTTGTCATGAGCTGAGTAAACGCTCCTCTCCATCAGCGGAGAACAGAGGAGAAGTTCTCCGGTTCTGTTGCAGCGTTTCTACCTTTTCCCCAGTTGATCTTGACAGAGTTGTTCCTCACATTTCATGTGAATCAACGCCTGGCAGCCCGGAGGCTGTTCCAGTGATGTCATGTCGACGTCTGCCAGGCTCAGTGAGTCAGTCAGAGGAGAGGGACACACAACAACACGCAGACGCACAATCAACTGGGAGGAAGGCATAGAGAGACGGACCATCACATTGTGGGTTCTGGTCTTTTTCATGGGATCATCAGTCGAATAAATGTAGCATATTATTCTGTGAAGGTACAAAAACATTGCTAATGAAAGGGTTCAGAGGCGGCCTTCAGATTTGGATAATGCAAAACAACCGAGGTGTCAGCGTCTATGACGAACACACTTCACTTTGTGTAAACTAAATCCACAAAATGATATTCAAAACACAGGACTGGAAGCTGCTCCGACTTCCAAACTGACAATTAGTAGCAGCTAAATCACAGATATTAGTTTTTGCTGACGCTGTTAAAGGTTTTATTTAGTCAGTGTTTACTAAATACAATCTCCTGTCCCGCTTTGTTTACAAGTTATGGTCGGTTAAGAGACAATCTGCTGATTCACCTTTGTATATAAATATACTTAAACAGAGCTAGAGGTCATTATAGTAGACTATAATACTAATAATGTTCATGGTCTCAGTTTAGCATGTTTGCATGTTGGCTGGGAATGTTGGTTTTGTTTTGTTTTTTGGTTAAACTAAATTATACAAATTGTACATTAATGATAGAAAACGTTGACCTGCTGGTGTCGCTAAGGGAAAAGTCGACCGATGAATGTGGAGTGGAACATTTGTACCACATTTAAAGGCAACACAGCCAACAGTTGTGGAGGCATTTCCCCCCAAAACCACAAATGTCACCGAGAGGAAAAGTCAGTAGGATTCATCCACTATGAATTATTCTACATAATTCTATGGCAATCTATCAAATAGTTGTTGAGATATTTTAGTCAGGATCGACATTGCCCTTCTTACATGGCTGAAAGATAAAAGGTTGGTGCTGTAAAGCTGGTGTGTAAAGCCCGAAAACAGAAGTCAACTTTTCTCTCATTTAATGAAAACATGCTGAAGAGTTGTGTTGAGGTTTTGCACAGTAATGCAGAAAATATATTCCCTACCTCAATAATTTAAGTCCCTTACTTTCCCAGAAGCCAGTACACACACACACACACACACACACACACACACACACAGTTGCGTCGCTGTTCACACCCACATCATCACTGATGCATTAGGACACTTCAAAGACTTCAGCAAAAACAGAATTTCCAACCGACTTAGTCGCTGTAACAGAACCAAAACAAACTCAACTCTTCTTCCACCAGAGAAAACAACGTTAACCAACATTAAACTTCACTGCTGCATGTAGAGAATCTAGGGCAAACTTTTTAACCATCTTATTTCAGTTTTCAAACCATCCTTTATGCATGTTTTGGGTCATATTCTGGTGCACATTGTGGCTGCCGTTGCTTGTTTGTTACTCGGGGTCTCCCTCTGGTGTCCATCCATCTTTCCAGAGCCCTGACCTCATCCCTCCGTTCCTAAACACACATGACGTCACGTCGGCTGGCTGAATAACACACTGTCCAGTCAGAGCAATCAGAGTGAAGACAAACAGGCGTTTCTGTTGGACAGCTGTCCAGATGAGGTTTTATGACGAAGGACCCATTATTTTGTCGGGTCAGAAGTCCGAGAGTCACATGCAGATTCACTGATGCGTTTTCAAGTCACAGGACAGTTTGTAGCTGCACTTCTCAGCAGCCGCTTTGCTTTTAAATCAGCCATTTAAAGTCAGATTTTATTGTCTGGTATTTCCATTGTTTTCATTGCACTTTTATACATTGTTATGTTACACACACAAGTGTGTTTAATGAAGGTAAAGGGGACATTTTCAGATTGAAAAGCAAACTCAAAGTAGGCTATAATGTTTGTGAAGGTAGTTTAAAGTTACCACAACATACGAGTTACGAAGACTGATTGAAATGAATAGTTTGACTTTCTAGGAAATATGCTTATTCAGTTATATGAGAAAAGTCACACCACTCTCATGTCTGTGCATTACGTACACAGCTAGACGTGGGCGGGGCTTGGCCAAGCTTAGCATAACTTAGCATAGCATCACCTGAATGAGCGTACCCAATGTTGTGGCAATCCCATAGTTTTGCAGACATTTCACAAAAAAAACAACTATAACACAAATGTTGACCTAGAGATGGCAATGGAGGAAAAGTCAGGTGACCCAAGTCATCGTGGATCCAGTCGAAGGGAACCATGACCGATGCCGCCCCTCAGGTCATGGCTATAATTTGTGGGTTCGGGGGCTTGTTATGCTAAGCTAGGCTAACTGCATTCCTCAAACTCAAAGCACATGCATGAGACTGCTATCAATGTCCTTATTTGACAGTGTTCACATTTTACAGGCATCACAATAAAAAAATAAAAGGCTGAATCAGGATGTCAACATGTCACTTTGCTGTTTATCTGCCAACCGTCCATTCTGGGTGCACAAGATACGACTTCAACTACTTTTCCAATCCGGAAAACAGTCAGAATTCCCACGACCAGGAGAGGACAGCATGAGCTGAACGCTACGCTGACCGAGTCGACACAAAAGGCCACAGAAACACACTTTGCAATAAAACAACTGCTGCGGTGCGTTTGTTTTCAGCCGTTATTGCATTTTAAATCCTCTCAGCCCCGAAAGCCAGATGGTGCGTCTAGAAAGGCTTATGTCCACGGTGACCCCGGTAATCGCACATTTCCATCAGCGCCGAAGCCGTTTCATAACAAAACACTTGAATTCTGAGACTATGCCGTTCTCCAGATGTTGAGATTATTTAGCAGCAGCTCCAATAAGCTATAGCTAAATAATTAAAACCCCGCCTTTAAAAACGGTGGAGTGTATATGTAGAGGTTTTACATGCCTTCAATTGAGGAGAGGGTGACATAACCCCCTCTCCTGAATTATAAGAACAGTCTCATGCTAATCTAAAGCATCTACTGGGGACGGGATGATGAGAGATTACAGCAGCAGAGCCTTCAGCTGCAGCATCTTTGCAAACCACAGATGAAAGTGTCCTGGTATATTGGGAGGGGGGGGCGGGGTTAGGCATCAAAAGCAATTTAGTGAACACTCTTTTAGCCATTTTGGCAGCTTTAAAAGAGATTTTTGGGATTAATGAAATATACAAAAAACAAAAACTTCTGTGCTATTCCTGTTAAAAAAAAACGAATTCCCTACAAAATTGTATGTTTCAGAGAAAAGGGCTGTTCTCCGAGTGAATACAATAACGTCTCTGCGTCACGGGGCTATATATCTGTCAACCGGGCATTCTGGTGACACCAGATAAGGCGGCGTCCTGTCTGGGTGTCTGAGTGCGTTAGCGCATGCACGTCAACCACCGACTTCTAATTCAGGCCGACAGAGGTGCTGCTGGAGCTTTCTGTCAATAAAGCACAAACACAGCCTCCAGACACGATGCTCCATCAATGGTTTTAGTTTTGGCATGGCACTTACAGGCAAAATAGCAGAAAGAAATGTGATTAAAATCCATTTAGCGAACAGATTCTATTAATTCAGTAACTCAGTGTTTCACATGTTTGTTTTTAGAGTTGTTTTCCATCTTAAAGTTAAGGTTTTTATCTACCTGCATCCTAAAAGCAGCCGTAATGCAGTTCTTGGTTTCGGAGGCCGCCGGGCATGACAAACAGTAACAGGAAATGAGAGCAAAGCAAATATGTTGTTGCGAGCGTACAGTAGAGTATACACCTGCACTTTTAAAGCACTTTTAAAGTATGCAGCCTGAAACCATGTGAACTAACCTGTATGTCTGGCTCACAAGACTCCAGGGTAACCTGGAATATCGGAAGCATCTTTTGATAGAAATCTGTTCCTGCTAGAACAGACTGGATATCAAATAAATTAATCAAAACAGTGCTCTAACTAGGGACTTTCCCAAAACAACATATTTTCAATTCCTCCCTTCCTCCAACTTTCCTTTTCTCTTTCCATCCTCCTCTCCATCTTTAAACCCCAAACTTACCTCAGCTCCATGGCTGCTCCCTCTCCTCCTCCTTCTTCTCTGGTGTGTAAACAAGCGCTCCTCTCTGTCACCAAAGCCTCCTCATGTCTGATGGACTGTGGCGCAGCCGAGAGGCCTGAGCGGTTACGAGAATCCAAACAGACTGACAGGCAGCCACTGGGTGGACGGAGGCAGAGAGGGGGAGGCCCCACGGGGGACGCAGAGGGGAGGCTCGGACCAATCAGAGGGTGTAGTGAGGCTGGGGGAGGCGGGGCCAGAGAGGGCAAGATTCCCAGAGGCACAACGAGGTGAAACAGATAAAGGAGTGACGGAGGATCACACAGAAAGGGAAGAGGAGCTTTCCAACAGGAGCCAAATTATTTCATCGACTCTTGTACAATAAGCATCGGCCTTTATAGACGCTTAATGCGGTTTTGCCTTTTTGTAAAATTCAGAACCCTGATGTCATGCACACAATTGTATCTCCATTTCCAAGAATGGCTCCAAGTGCACATGAGCTTTTTCCCTGCAGCGAGCTGCAATGTCATTATTTAAAACAATATTTTTTTTTTTTTTTTTTTTTTTTTTTTAAAAAGGCAGAGATCCAAATTGTCAAAGCTAAAACACACAGTGTCCCTGAAGAGTTGAACATTTGCATAATACACTGCAGAGTGCAAAACAAACAGTTTTAACGCGGCCATGCCTGAGAGTTGCCGGGAGAATTTAGGAGTCGGCCAAAGTCCCTGAAACTGAAACAAGATGGTCCCCAATGAGAGCCACAATAACCATAATGATCCTCTAGAATGAGCCATAAACACAACACAAGAGTTCAATGATTCAAACTGGATTTCCTCACCAGCTGAACAAGCCTGTTACTGCCTGTCCTGCTGGCCCCGGGGGACTCGGTGCACCGAAGCAAAGCTGGTAAACAAGACAGAGATGACGCAGCAGAACCAGAGACTCTTCAACCACTACGTTACCCACAAGTCACCAGGAGGGACCAAAACAACACTTTTTATTTGACATTTAAAAGCAACTATTAGATGGATCTCCCTGAAATGTTTTACAGACATTCAGTGTCCCCAGAGGATGGTACCCAATGACTTTGGTGATCCCTTTAAGTCTTTAGCTCCAAACTCAGGTCAACAAGGCAAAAAAAACTTTTGGTGAAGGGAAACTTTTATGCAAGATGGATGAATATGAGCATGCAGTGTGAAACGTGATATATCGTCTGCCTGCCTGCCTGATTTCGGTTCACACACGGGAGCAAGTGTTTTGTTTTTCTTCTTCAGGTCTGCCTCAGGTCAATGTGTCTCACGCCGAAAAACACAGCAGGCGGCGACCAAGTGAGGCGAGTTGCAATTATTACATTTTTCATGCGTCTGGGAGGCTTGTGCATGTGTTTAAGGCAAGAATACATTCTTTGTTGCATAGCTCAACATCTCACAAACAGTCACAAAACTCTGTTTACCGATTGGCTATCAGTGGCCACTCTCTATCCCCAACCTTTAATTTGGTCTGCAGATTCAAAGAGGCCGCAGCTCTCAGAGTGGACGTCGCACGGCAGCTCGCTGCTGATCTCGTGTGTTTTTCGGCATAAAACTTTGGTTTATGACCAAATACCTGCAGAACCTTTATTGCCTCGGCTGTACGTCGTATTTGGTTTTCAATAAGCAAACATAAAAGACGCTCACGGGCTAAACATCGCTAAATATCAATCAGCGTGTCAGCTTGCTGAAGTGAGGCGCTGCAGACTCATAGTCATGTTACAATTTAACACAATGTCGTGCCAGATCTTTGTCTTCATAAAATAAAAAGGTGTGTGTTAATTAAAGTGTTCTCGACCTTGAAAAACAGCAGTTGGTCCAAGTGATTTGAATCAGATCCTTAACATAAAAAAACACACAAAAAGACTTAAGGAATCATTGAAAAAGTAACCATGTCAGTACCAACGCAGTCTTGAAGTTTGGGCCTTTTTGCAGTATTTACAATAGTGTTGATATAGTTTCTCATTACTGAATGTTTGGAGGCTTAAAAGTTAAAATCTCTCAACACACGAGGACAAAATGAGCATCACCTGCTGCCAAGAGAGCAACACTCCCCTCATTACCACATTTTTCATACTTTCATCTTGGCAGAGAAACAATAACAAAATCGCTCAGTCTGTCTTTTAAGAACACACACACACCCAAACACACACAGACACACACATTACAAAACACAGACATATGCCACTCGTTTCTTTGTTTCTTGAGAGCTTTAATCTTATTGGCAGGCCACAAACCATGTTTGAAGTAATTATCCAAATGCATCTGTTTCCCTCTCTGCATCCACTCTCATGTAACTGGATTACTTACAGCAGAGAACATGGCTCTATGTGGACACAGGCAAACTATGAAGCCATTTAAACTTTGCATTATATGATGTGACCAAGTAAAGGAAAACCAACTAAATGACTGACTGACACACACAAGCACCTTTGATCCCTTTGCTTAGAGCATGAAGAGGTGATCAAATAATAAGGAAACAAACAAGTCAAATTCACAGACAAATAGCATAAAAAGAGCAGAAATGTTTTTACAGTGCCTAATAAATGTGACATGGCTCGTGATGTTTTGGGCTATATTAACAAACCGGTAGGAGATAGTTTGGAGTAACTAAAGGGAGAAAATGCTTAACTGAAGCCCAGTGTGTAGAACATTAAACACTATGTGTGGATTTCTTAGTGTTGTTATGATGACGGCTTCTCTCGTTCCCTTGAGCAAAGAACACAAAGACAAGTGGCTCAACCTTGATGCAAAAGAACTGAAATGCAAACAGTCAGACTAAAAGACAAACAGAGGTCAGCCAGGACGCGCGCGCACACACACACACACACACACACACACACACACACACACACACACACACACACACACACACACACACACACACACACACACACACACACACACACACACACACACACACACACACACACACACACACACACACACACACACACACACACACACACACACACACACACACACACACACACACACACACACACACACACACACACACACACACACACACACACACACACACACACACACACACACACACACACACACACACACACACACACACACACACACACACACACACACACACACACACACACACACACACACACACACACACACACACACACACACACACACACACACACACACACACACACACACACACACACACACACACACACACACACACACACGTTCTCAAATAAAACCAATTAGCTGAAAACATATCAGAATCTGAGTTTGTTTCAGAAGCTTGGTCGTGCCTTGTTCCTTTTTGTGCAACGCTGGTATCCCCTGCTGGCTGGAGCGCGACATGCACTTTACATGATGACGGTGCTCGTTAGCGAGCACAGATACAAGTTCACTGAGCCGGAGAGCACAGGAAGTATTCTTAGCTTCAGGAGAAGGGAGTCTCATTTTAAAGCTAAATTATTAGAACTTGCATAGTCGCAGCCTCAGACCCAGACATAATAAAGCTGGATGTCACAGAATAGTCAGTGTGTTCACTAGATTTGAAATAAATAGACAATCAATTAGTTAAACAATGTATTTACAGTTCCTTTCGCAGGACCCTGAACACACAAACACACCGTGGCTTCTCCAAATCCTTCACAGTCCGACACTCTGAGCTACTATTCAGTCACGATTCCCTAAATTGGCTGATGACCAACGCTAATCAATTAGCTTTAACCAGACCTACGTGTGCGTAGAGCTCACAACAGCGAGCCCATTGATCCTGAGAGGTTAAAGGTCACAGGGCAGTAAGCCACTGGACAAGCTGAATGAAAACATCAATAACACTCGTCCACATTTGCAATGGAAACCAACCAAATGCTCACTGTCACCTTAGATAAGCGATAAGATAACATAATCCTTTGTTAGTCCCTTAGTGGGGAAATTGCAGGATTACAGCAGGTGCACACAAGAGATTCATAGTAATAAAAAAAAATCAAGTAGTATAAATAAACAGTAAGCAGTAGTAAATAAAGTATATACAAGGTATTTAAATTGCACCAGTTGACCATGATTAAAGTGGCTAAAGTGTTATTTAAGTGTTTTGTTGTGGTCTACTGGGAGCTCAGCTGGTTATGCAGCCTGACCGCAGCAGGAAGGAAGGACCTTCGGTATCTCCCCTTCGGTCACAAATCTTCATACTCTTAGAAAAAACACGGTTAATTACCAAAGTCCCAAAGTTGGATGAACTTCACAAAGATACGTAACCACAATTAAATGAAAGTAAACTTAAGTAGATATTAAGTCAACATAACTTAAGACTAGTAGTTACATTTCCTTACTCTGTATAGATTTTCTTGAGATCAACTGGTCAGATTTTACAGCGTTCACTCAGTTATCAGTTTATTTAGTAGATCTGTACAGTCGATTGCAACGGCTCTCGAAGAAATCCTACCGAGACCTATTCAAATACTGGTGCTGATACGATACCCGCGTTTTGTTGTTTTTCTGATATCCAGTCAATACTTTCTGATATCTTTATATAACTTGATATTCTACAAGATAGTCAAATGCCCAACCAAAAAAAAAGACGTACAAAAACTTAAAACATAAAGAAGATAACCGGAGGATGCATTCGCTGCTAGCTTTCGATACTCGATGCTGTGACACATCTGACCTTCGTCAAGCTTGTAATGTTCAGTATTTGTTGGCAACCTGCCAGAGAAATCTCTGACCAGACACAGTCCGTGGTGATTATTGGACTGGAGTACCAACTAAAGAGGTGTTACATAAGAGCGCACATGTTTAATTAAAGAACCCGAGCAGCCTTCATGTAGAGCACGTAATGCATTGTGACAAATCACCCATGATGTGCAACAGTGAGGTTAAATGTAGACGGCGCATCACTTCCAGTGCACCGAGTCTTCTTGGTGGCTTCCTGGATTAGCAGGCGAGAGGAAACACTCCCTCAGTTGCAGCGCTGCAGCTGCAGCACAGCGTACTGCAGTGGTGGGGGAGTCCTGCAGCCGTCACTGAATCACCTCTACTTCCTGTTCCCAGAATCACTCAAGCACCTCTAATGTCACAATGAGCAACACAAAAAAGAAGAAGAAACAGCTGCTGTAGAAAAACGAGGGATCAGACATCAAAAGGAGGAGGAGGACACTCTCACACACGGAGATAGAGGCCGAGGAGGAAGCAGCCAAATGCAACGAGACATTAATCCACTTTAAGAGCATCCTATGAGGATGAATGGAGCCGTCTGATTGGGTGAATATGGGCTCGGTGAAGCGCATAGTGATGTCAACAGTACTGCAACTAAACATCGTCTCTATTGAGTAACACGTAAAGAATCACGGTTATCGAATCATTATCGGAAGTTAACAGATCGGCATTATGGGAAATGTTTCTATTGGATTTCTTGCTAAAAGTTAGGAGGAGACTTTCAGATTTACCTACGAAGCAAGAACCAGGAGTTGATAAGCCAACCTTAGCAGAAGATTTCGTCAATTTTAAAAGTTAAATAAAAAATTACAAGTGCTTTAGAGGTGCTAGTAGGAAGATTCTTCTCGTCAGTATCATCCAACACGTCTACTAACGGCTTTTTAAAGCTTTTTAAAGCTTTCTCACCCTTTTGGAAGCAAAAAGGACTCCCTCACCCTGCTGACCATAACAATAATACATAAACTAATAAAAAACTAGCTGACACCGATTGGATCAACATCATCGAGAACTTGAGCTGCATGTTTCTTTTGAGGAATGTTTCTATACTCTGCTAATGGATTTTGATCGTTAAGTCAAAAGCAAGGTATTGATTTTTTGAGTGTTTATTGACGAGCATCAACTGCCTTTCTTTTCTTACCCGTCAACTCTGTCCATCTTGGATATTACATGTTTTTCTTTCGGAATAAATCTTGCTAGCCTTGCTAGCACCAGATCACTTATATTCAAGAATAAAATCAGACTCTTAGCAGACATTTTGACCTGTGAGTGCCAAACAAATCCAACAGTATTAATGATGGCTTATTTTAAGCATTTATGGCAGCTGAAATGCACCAATGATTCCAATATTTCACTTGTGTGTGAAGCTGTATTCAACATTAATATCATATGCAGTTAACTGCACTTACAATAATCACTGAAAACTAAATATCCCTTCTTAAAAATGCAAGAAAACATATAATTGCTCTACTTCCACCTTATTTACACAAGCAACTTTAGAGCCAAAGTCTCTTTTTCTGACACTAAATCGAAATATGTATTGACACAGAGAGTTTTGCACATCAAACATCAAACCACACCAAGTCATGTGATGCAGATCCAGTTGTACTCATAAGTCAGGAGGTGCATCAGTACAGAGGTCCATTCAAGTTTCTACTGATTTAAGATGCTGTCACACACACAAGAGCTGCTGTTCATCATGCTGCAGACATGCTGTAAATTGGAGTATTGAACTAATCATCTAGCACACAACACTTCGTACGATTGATGCATATTTAATTTTTTTTTTTTTTAAATAATAAAAGCTCCTTCTGGCTCGTGCATTTATCCAAAAGTCTCACATAGAAATCAAGTGGGCGTTCATTCAATCTCAACTCACGTTTTTCTGAAGAAAGACACGCATAACGATGCGGTTCACTCACCTAAAGTGTTATTTCTTCTGCCGGTGTGAAAACTACAACGACGCATGCGCATGTGTCCGGTGCCAGGCGGTGATCCCCTTCTGGACTTCTCCCGGTTTAACTGCTGTGGTCGCCTCCGCCGTCCTGCCTGCTGCTCTGCACACTAACCGAGAGCCGCTTCCTCCTCACTCATTAAAGGGATCCGACCCGCCGACAGTAAAAGGGAAAGGCGCCCGCAGCCGGATGCAGTTAGAGCTAATCCAGTCACGGGAAAAGAAAAAAAAACAACTCATCAATTTTATATTCACGTGTAAAAATAGACTTCGTAAATTATTTCTGGTTTTCCCTCCAGTGGTTATACGGGCCGTGTGTGTCATGTCATGCTTGACGTATTAAAAGAAGAAGGGAACTACTAGTTAAAGGGTATCCTGCTACAACTTAAATACATATTCCTATTTCTAAAGGGATATTTAAGAATGTAGATATAGATTGTTTTACATTTATGGTTTTGTATTTTTTTTTAAGTATAGTGACCACTAAACAAATGGTTTAAACATGTCTGCAGCTGAGTGGGAGCTAACTGAGGACATAAGATACATGTGATTTCTTTTTGTAAATCCATGCACTGTGATAGAAAATAATAAATAATAAAGCTTCACTGAAGGGTTTGTACTGCATCTTCATTACTGCGATCTGCTTGTTGTGGTGAATTTCTCTATTTTGCAAGATCAATTATGATAATCATTTGTTTTGATATTCTTATCTTGTAATCATAATCATCATAATCACTAATATTATGATCAAGTTGAGCTGTGTGTGATTGTGTGTGGTTTGAATTTGAGAGCATTTAGGATTTCTCCTCTTTCTGAGGTTTTTAATAATTGTGATGTGATGTATTTAGCATAGTATAGTAGTAGTAGTACAAGTATTTTACACATGTTATCTGACCTCTGACCTCTGACTGTCGTTCTTTACCTCCGTCCTCTTTTCACCTCCACTGGATGATAGGTAGAGAGTGAAGTCAAGGGGGAAACATGTTATTGTCTTAAAAATGTAAATCTCCACCACAGATTTAGAATGAAAATATCTTTTAGTAAAGACCTTTTGATGCTGCCGCCATGTTTATTGTATAGTTTATGTGCAGGCTGCAAATATGGGTACTGGTTTTATTATCGTTATCATCATTATTATTCAGTGGGCTTTATTTCCCATCTTATGTCATGCATTCAATTTATTGTATTTAATCTATTTTTGCATCTTTTTTTATCCAATGTGTTTTATTTTCCACCTTATTTCCCCCATTTTTGTTCATTTTAAGTCTAGTTCTAAGTATATTTTCCCTTATTGTAAAGCACTTAAAAATCAAGTTTTTTACTGTTGTTGGTGTGAAAAATAATACTTCTTAAAATGCCAAACTTTTGCTGAGAACAGCTGCACGGTGCAGAAAATACAATTACAAAAACATCTTTCATAAACAAGAACAAATTATATTTAAAAAAGTTTTAAATGACCAAATTGGGGAAGATCTCTCTCCTGGTGGGACATCCCAGCACCAGTATAGTAACTGTGGTTTCCAGTCAGGCCCCTCCCTTTTTATGAGGGAGGATGTTGCCATGACAACCCTAGATTATGCAGCAGTCCATGAAAGACTCTTTTCAGATTAAAAAAAAAGAAAGAAAGAAAAGAAAAGAAATGAAAGACAGAAACAAGTTATTTGCATTCCTTTTCCATTACACATTTTCTGTGATAGAAAAAAAAGGCGGCAAGGTTTATTGTTTGGATGTGTGGGGGAGACGCATCTGAAGGCCTCACAACTTAAGAAAACTAATGCGCTGTGTGTGTGTGTGTGTGTGTGTGTGTGTCACAGTCAAAGGACAGCTGCTTAGCATGCAGTGCACAATCACAGGCTCGGTGCAAAGATTTCTTTTTTTCTTTAAATAACTTAAATAACAGGCTAGCTGCTATGAAACTCAAACTTAGACTCCATTCACACAGTTTAGAGCCAGAACCGCTGTTTGCTTTACTTTTGAGAATAAAACACAGTAAACGAAGCCGTGCAGAGACAATACCAATGCTGTAAACTTCAAATGGGGAACAAATGATGCATTTAGCCTTGAGTGAATTAGATGAAGCAATCATAGCATCAAAGATGTAAACAAGAATCCTGCCCACGGGTTTCACTGATGCATGCTGATCCAGTAAACCAGTTTGAGTCCAAAACCAGAGCTTTCAGGCCGTGGTTTGATGGTCGGGTCCTGCAGCTCTAGCTGCAGCTGCTGCTGTCATTAGTCCGGCCGAGCATGGCGGGATCAGCAGAGAGAGTCCTGTGGGTGGCCGCTGAATAATTGACCACCTTCTATTGTCTCATTCATTCTGTTTTGATTGAACAGGTCGACAGAAGAATCACAGTGAAGGGTTGATGTGGGGATTAAAGGGACGTTCCACAGGGACACAGTTATGAGGAAGGCTGCTGGTGTACAGTGTAACCTCAATGAAGCGACTGTAACCATGGGAAAACCGAAAATATGCAATTTATTTGAATTAACGCTCCTCTTAATTTACATGTGATATGATGTTCTGATAGCAGCAGCAGCAGGAAGAACAGGAGCATTCATTTAACAAAACCCTTGTGCTATAACGTATTATAAAATTGGACCTTGACTCTGATGAGAGTGATGAGAATGCGCTGATGAGAGGGTTTTTATAATACAGGTATAAAATAAATTTTGTCTTCAAACCTGTTTAGTGGCTCCGTCGTGCGTTCAGAAACAACTTGTGATGCAGTTAGTGGTACTTTAATATTTAATTTAATTGCATGCAATGATAATATGTGGACGGAACCGACAATAATTTCACCGTAAATCTCAATGTTAGAGCTGCAGCCAACAATTACTCTGATTATCATATTGTATATATATTTTACTGTGTAAAAAAGTATCTTCACGTTCTTAATTCAAAACCCAAAGATGTGACGTCACAATATAAGTGATCACATTTCTCAGGCCAGAAAATTCAGCATCTTTGCTTGAAAACGGACTGAAACGATTATCAAAATAGTTTTTGCAATATTTAATGTTAATGTTAATACTAAATGTTCATCACGAGGAGAGGATCAGATTATCACATGCCCTGTGTGTCTCACCCCATGTCTCCTTCCTCCGTCTCCTCTCGCTGCCTCGTCTCTCGGCGTCTCGATCTGAAGACAGAAGGAAGAAGACGAGGACAAGTATTTTAAAAGTATTTGTATTGGATGTTTTTTTTGTTTTTTTAAATGTACAGTCTGGTCCCTCTCCAAATAGGCCGTTGTATTTACATTGGCTGCTAAGCTCAGTGGTCTTTCGTGGATCTCACGCTGATAATCCCCTGAAGCTGTAGTAGAAGGAGGATGAAATCCCAGCGTGCTGGCATATGTTTACGTGTATTTGTTAAAGGTCGGAGAGATTTGACGAGTCCTTTGAAGCGACGGGGAGTTAAGGTCATCAACGGGACACGGCGGTAAAACTCTGAATGTCACCTGATGTCACGAAACCGAGCATCTCTGAAGAGTGAACTCACACGACCTCCAGATTAAAGAAACGCAGCAAAAGGTCACCGTCCTTTTTAATTTGGACTATTTAGCATTTTGGTTCGTAAAACACACAAACATTCAGAGCAGGAGGATTTGAGGATTTGAGGAAGTGACCAGAAAAAAAGAAGTGCTCTGTCCAGACTCACTCTTTCTAGGAATGCTGCCGCTGAGGCCTCCCTCCGGTCCACGGCGTCGCCCGACCCCTCTCGTCCTCTTCGGGGCGCACTCGGCGAGCAGGAGGGCACGCCGGAGCTGCTCTTTTATCCATTAAAAGCAAACGAAGAGACGCATGTTGTGGATGGACGTGTAAAAAAAAATAAAAAACGTCCCGTGAAAGTAAAGGTCCTGCTCCTCAGGTGTCAGGTTGAGCTGCAGGATAAGGAGGGATTGAGGAGCATAATCCCTCACACGGGCCAAGTCACGAGCTGTTTGACATCCCATGATGTACACTACACGCCTCTCGCTTACATAATAGAATAGTAGAAATATCATACTACAGTATTGGTATTCTAGCTTTTTGTCCATTATGGTAATCATTTATTCATAAGGGTTATTAAGAACAGGTGTGTTTCTTGAGGTTCACTGGTATGGTCGTATAGTTCACGGGCTCTGAAATGACTTCAAATCTGTTACAACCTCTGAATCTCAGAAGATTTTATTAATTTAAAAATGAGGAGATTGGACTCGACATGGCGGAATGAACACGATCAAGAGAGAATGTCAGACAATGGTATGTCCTGCAATAATATACAAACTACAAGAGGCCAGAGGGACCTTTTTGTAATTAAAAGTGGTTTACTCGTCTTTAAGTTACATATAAACTTTGCTTGGAACCACACACAGTGAACACTGTGGGTGTGAAGGTCCAGATCAAACCTTTAAAATGATAGCTGAAGTCACATCTCTGCATTTATTCAGTCCAACATGATGCTAACATGTCTCCAAAAACAACAAAATGACATTATAGTAAAGTATGCAGCTGCTGAAACTACATTTTAAAGGCTAAAAACAAATAAGAGAACTGGTGAGGGTCTAATGGCCGACACACGAGGTACTCTGCTGCACTCTGGTGGTTCAGAGGCCGAGGCTCCAGAATAAAGTGTGTGTGTGTGTGTGTGTGTGAGAACACAGGTTACTTTCATTAAATATTTTCCAAAAATATATTGCCTTTTTAACAATACATCTTAGTTGGCAATAATCTGGATGACACTTAAAATAAACCAGAAAATGAATGAGATTTTTTAATTTCTGTTTTACATATTCATTACCCCGGATAAGCGGACGAAAATGGATGGATGGATATATATATATATATAAGAAAGAAAATACAGACTAGTGTTAAGTTAAAAAGAAGGGGCAGAGATCCATTGGCCCCCCCCCCCTCCCCGACCCCCCACATCATCACTGGGCTGCAGACCAGCGCCGATACGAACCTGCCCGGCAGAAGGCACCCAGAGATCTGCAGATCTTTTTCAAATGTCTCATCCTTGCCAGTTTAGGGTCAGCCCCCCTTTCTCTGCTAGCACCTCTTCCAGTCCATTGATTGGACAAGACCTCGTCTTCTTAGGTGTTGGTCAACACAAACCCCCTTTTGCATAAACAACAGTACTCAGGCCTTCTATCAACCCCCTCACAGGCACATTCCTGAGGCGTCCTCTTCATCTGCTCCAATCTTCAGGCTGTGTAACTGTTTGGTGGAGTCCTGATGTTTTATGGATTCATTCCACAATCACATAATACATTCCATAATCCTAATTGATATATTTGTGTAATCCATAGTTATTTATTCGTCTTGACCCTCCAACATGTAAACTAGGTCTCTCCCTATAAAACATCATTTTCTTACACTAGTGATTTGAGGCCTTTATACATTTGTAATAATAATGCAATATTCTAAAATAGTGGGACAGCTTCAGGATAAAGTAAAACCAACAAACAGTTGTATGTTTACACAGCAACATGTGATTTTTATTAATTTATTAGACGTCATCATCAGAAATACAGAGAAGCAACGTCACAATTTGCACCGCTGCGGCCTATTGATCCGAGATGGTCCGAGATGATCGTAGTGATCAGTATTGATCAGTATTGATCAGTGTTTCCGTCTCATGGTGAGACTTCAGGTTGATCTCCATGCACCTCCATGTATTTCCTCAGGTGTGACAGCTACAGCGGACACGACAACCATTCTCATCACAGAGTACAAAAAACGAGTCCTTCCTCTCCAGCGTACAAAAGACCTCCTCGGGGGTAAATGAACGCCAACAAAAGACACATTTAATCATTTGCTGATCGATACATGGAGGGAATGCATGTTTATGCAACTAGAAAATCAGAAACTCTGCAGGAAATAATGAAAACGGATTCACACGTTGGGCTAAGGTGCAGGAAAACAATGTCACGTGACGAAGGTTTGCGGACGCCATTGACCTTTCGGGTTTAAAGAGCCTCGAGTGAGCGATGGTAATTGGTGTTTCCACTGTTACCGCGGTAACTGTCCCCGTAACGATGAAGTTGCGGTGAAAAGGGCGAGCACGTATTCAAATTCCTCGGCGGCTCTGCTGCTGCAGGCCGGTCGGATGAAGAGTGAAAGGGCAGCCATTGTAGCGCTCGGGGAAGAAGAAGGAGGAGGCAGCATGGGGCATTGTGGGAGGAGCAGCATCGGCAACAGTTGTGTTACAAGTTGTGTGTCCTCTTTGGGACACAGTCTGATGCAAATGAGGTGTCAACAGAAGCTGATTCAAATAATTAAACCTTAAGACAAATGTTGAGGTGTTTAAGCTTAAAACACATTTTTTTCCTTGGGTTGAAGTTGTAGTTTATAAAACTGTTAAAAGAAGATTATTTTCAACAATTTGTGTGATTTTAAGTTTCCAGGAAGATAAACTCTTTTTTTATTAATTTCTAATGTTTTTTTTATAGTCTTTACTTAAGGTCCACTTACTAGCTTCAATCGTGGTTTTCCAAGATCGATGTTCATGCTCAAATTAAAGATGTCTTATTTCAGTCCAAAAGTATTTGTTTTAATAAATGTATCAAATCAGATAAATTATTTGTAAATTTCAAACAATCATGTGGGTGATCATTCTTTTCATGCAAAAATGATATAAAAAAGTATCTTGTGACAGCTTCTCAAACCAAAAGTGAATACCTTTTGAGTTTTTACAAAATAAGCATTTTGAAAATGTCTCCTTGGGCTTCAGGATGTTATTCTGTGACGGGCGTTTTATTTATTTAGACTTTTGTTTTACAGACCCAAGGAGGAAGTATTCGTCACATTGAAGGAGACCCGGGAGCTTTAGGCCACACACACAGCGTCACACTGGGCCCTTTGTGTCATCGGCTCGTCAGCTTAATTAGCATCACAAGGAACAGGAAGACACCGGCTGCCTGTCAACACTCTGACACAGGTTCAAAACACACATTTCACTCTATTACCCTTCATGTTTTAATGCCATGTAAACATATTGATAGTCAGAAAAATACTATGTCTTTACATTATGTACAAGGTGTATCACTAACCAGCTCTACGATGGAGAAGTTTCTACTAGTGACGGGTCATTAAGCTTTAAGGCAATGCACTGTGGTGAGCGTTGCTGCAATCGAGGCAATGCACGGTGGAAACTGTTGCTGCCATTAAGGCAATGCACGGTGGAAACTGTTGCTGCCATCGAGGCAATGCATTGTGGAAACTGTTGCTGCCATCGAGGCAATGCATTGTGGAAACTGTTGCTGCCATCGAGGCAATGCATTGTGGAAACTGTTGCTGCCATCGAGGCAATGCACTGTGGTGAGCGTTGCTGCAATCGAGGCAATGCACGGTGGAAACTGTTGCTGCCATCGAGGCAATGCATTGTGGAAACTGTTGCTACCATCGAGGCAATGCATTGTGGAAACTGTTGCTACCATCGAGGCAATGCATTGTGGAAACTGTTGCTACCATCGAGGCAATGCATTGTGGAAACTGTTGCAGCCATCGAGGCAATGCACTGTGGTGAGCGTTGCTGCCATCGAGGCAATGCACTGTGGAAACTGTTGCTGCCATCGAGGCAATGCACTGTGGTGAGCGTTGCTGCCATCGAGGCAATGCATTGTGGAAACTGTTGCTACCATCGAGGCAATGCACTGTGGAAACTGTTGCTACCATCGAGGCAATGCATTGTGGAAACTGTTGCTACCATCGAGGCAATGCACGGTGGAAACTGTTGCTACCATCGAGGCAACGCATTGTGGAAACTGTTGCTACCATCGAGGCAATGCACGGTGGAAACTGTTGCTGCCATCGAGGCAACGCACTGTGGAAACTGTTGCTGCCAGCGAGGCAATGCACGGTGGAAACTGTTGCTTCTATCGAGGAAATGCACGGTGGAAATTGTTGCTTCCATCGAGGCAATGCACGGTGGAAACTGTTGCTTCTATCGAGGAAATGCACGGTGGAAACTGTTGCTGCCATTGAGGCAATGGCACAATGCAGTGTGAAAGGCAAGTGGTGTGAAATGGTCAACGGGGCTGAACTGGAGCTGCAGTTTGTGAATCTCATGTCAAGCTCTAACACACGAGTAATGGAGCTGAATATCATTAAAAAATATATATATTATATAGAATGTATTTCCCATCCAGGTAGCTGGAAATTATATTACTCCTTCCTCATTTTGTATGACACAAACACATGAAACATAATGTGTCGCAATATTTACGTGATCGACTTATCGTGCAATACATGACCTCAACATGACCTCGATCATTTCTGCTGACCTCGTGTTTGCTTACATTAGAATATCCCCTAAAAAATGGCCAACATGATGCTAGAATAAACTTTTCTTTTAGCATTATCATACTTTTTGTGTTAGCACACCACGTGAGTCGATTTTATTTATTGTTTTTATTTAATCTATGTGTTATTTATTTAGAATATTCTAATTCTTTCTTGCAATTTTAATTTCTTCAAGAATTACAAGTTTGTCGCTCTTTCACAGGGTGTACTTGCATTTCTTGTGCTATTTTATTATCACTACATCAGTGGCATAAAATTACCTTAAAATGGTAATAATATTGTATATTTCAAATATTTCTCGGACAATATATCGTCAAACAAAAGTAGTTATTGTGGCAGACATAAACCAGCTGTTTTGTATGAAAATACACAATACAATGTAACATCAATGTGCACAAATACAACTGATAATAAATTACATTTTGTTCTGGCTGCCATCTTTGGATTGGGAAACGTTTACGCAAAAGTATACGTGCGTGCCCAAATTGTACGACGTGAAACAACTAATATTTCATTATTATTATTTTCATACAAAATAACCGTTCAGTGTTATTACTCATGTGTCATACAAAATGAGTATTTTCCAGCTACCTGCGTAAGAAATGTAGTCGGAACTTGTTTTTAACAAATAGATTAAAAGAGATTCTGAAAATACCTTTAATTAAACCAGCGGCATATTAATATATATTATTTTTCAGAATAACAGTTGCTCTGTGACTCGTATGTAATGCAGAAACATGAGACCAACACTGAGGCTGCGCTGAATCATGAGCAGGTTTTGAAGGTTTGAGATGACGACTGTCGACATAGTCACATGACCATTAGCTCGTGCATGAGCCTCCAGGAGTCGGGTCCTACGTGCACGTCTGCTCCACGAGATTATGAAGGAGTTCTAACACAAACTACTGACACACACATACACGAGGTACAACGAGTACCACAGTCGGTATACACTGGCTTATAATCTGGGATTGTATATATTGTAGTGATATTAATATACCAGGGATTTGTAAAAAAAAAAAAAGTGACATTGCAGTTTATCGGACCTACATCTTCATCATGCAGAGCCAAATGAACGTATAAGCGTTCTGCTGGTTCAAGGCCACTGAGATCTTTATGAGGTATCAAGCGAAAGGAACCGGAAAGCAAACGGAGGCGGTTCTCCGCCGGAGGAAGCGAAACTAAAAGACATCGTAACAGCAGCGAGATGAGGTTCAACAAATCCTGAAACCCTGAATGGAGCTAATTAGCAGCATCAAACAGTCGATGGTGCTCGACGATGACATCATCACAGAAATATACAGTAGCTAGCTGGCTAAGCAGGCAAAGAGGCTCCTGGGTAAAAACAACAACTTGCCATTTGTCAGTTTAGTTAATGCCCCTCCCCCCTTCGAACAAAAAGGGAAGTTGTGAAAACAACAGCAACAAAACAGGAGCAGTTCTTTGCATCTTGCTCTTTGCAATCGATACAGAATCAACTACTGGAGGAACCCTAAGAGTGGGAATAGCTTAAAACTTGTTTACAGATTCATGTCTTCTGCACATCGTCCCCAAAAAAGTTTACGTCAAAGCGTCTCTTTCTTCCGTTTCCGCCACGTTCGCTTTATTTCCAGCTCGGTTTAGCGCCTCTGCTGGCCGTCACCGGGTCTCTGGAATGGACGGACTTGTCAGAAACGCTCGCCTTGCGAACATCTTCCCGCGCCGTGGGCGGCGGCGGCGTCCCGCTGCGGTAGGCGCTGCGGCTGGTCGCCTTCACGCTCTGCACCCGCCGCAGGTTGGTCCCCTGTGGCCGCTCCTCGCCGGCGGGAGCCGCGGGCGCCGACTTGTTCTGCTTCGCCGGGCTTTGCCGACTTGGAAGCGAGGGGCTGCGAGACGGGGTGGAGGGGGTGGAGGAGGCGGCCGAGGGCACGGACAGCATGGCCAGCTCCTTCTTGGTCCGGGAGGTCGATGCCACGGTGTTGCGGGCGAAGCCGGGGACGTCGGAGGCGTTCTTGGCGCTGAGCGTGTTGCAGCTGCTGTTCTCAGAGGAAGCGCCGCCCTGAGCCTGAGCTTGAGCTTGAGCTTGAGTCTGAGCTTGAGTCTGAGCTTGAGCCAGCGCTCTCATGGTGGAGCGGCACATCTTCTCCTCGGGCGCCGGCTTGGGGATGTTCCTCAGCGGCTTGGCGCTAGGCTTGCTGACGGACGCCTTCCTCGGAGTCGGGTCGCGTGCCCACCTCGAAGCGCCGCCCGCGATGCCCCCCCGCGGATCCTTGGACTCCTCCGGAGGCAGACTGGAGTGTCGGGGAGGTCTCGTGGTCCTCTCGCTCCTCCCTCTCGCCGGGGTGCTCTGGTCACGGAGAGGCCGGAGCGCCGCCGGCCTCCCCGCTGCCTTGCTCCCCGCCGACCTCGTGAGCTTGCTGATGGGCACCACTTTCCTCATGCCCTGGCTCTCGCTGCTGGTCAGCGTCCGCACGCCGCGCCCTGCGCCGCTCTTGGCGGCTTTGTTGGCTTTGCTCTTGGCCTGCGCCGGTTTCCTGCCGCTCATCTGTGCTTCTTTCTCCGCGCCTTGCTTCCCCACGGCCGTGTCGCAGCTCTCCGTGTCCCACTCTTCGGCGGCGGCCGACGGGGCCGTGGACGCCGCGTCCGCAGATTCGGGCGCCGAAAGCTCATTGGTGGAGACGGACTGGTCGTTGGGCGACATGGACTCCAAGTTAGAGGACAGGGAGCTCGGCTCTTGCTTGCTCTCCTGATCGGATCTCCTGCCGCCAGTCGTTCTGAAATGGAGTCCCTCCTTCGTTAGAGACAAGCTTTCAACCTCGGAGTAATCGGAGGTGACGGAGCAGTCCGTTTCTGTGCAGCCTAGAATATAAACCATCGGTTTCTTATTGGACACGGGTGGATCTAGTGGGAGGGGCGTATCGCAGGTTGTTGACGAAACTGTGCTGTTGTCCTCTTCTTCTCTCTCAGGGGAGACGGCAGCCGGTGGGGGAGGATCTATTTTCTCTCCCCAGGCCACCTTGGGACCCGCGACTCTTTCTAAAGCGTTATCATGTAGAAGGATGTCCAGATTTACAGGAAGTGACCGTCTGTCCTTTTCCAAGTCAGTCACCACGACATCCCCCCGGTTGACCATAAAGTGCACGGGGTTGCTGTTATTGTTCGGACTGGGGAGGTCGAAAGCTCGAGGGCCTCGAACCAAAGTGTGCGTCTCGACGCTCACGCTCATGTGGCCGCCGACCGCCGGGTCGGGCGGCTGGGGCGACCTCTGAAAGACGCAGAAGGGGCGAGGCGGAGCGCCGCCCTCGGACACCGACGAGTAATTGTTGTTGCCGTACGGTTCGTTGTCGTTCAGCCCGGAGGAGGAGAACCTGGCCGGCGGGCTGACGGGCTCGGTGTCCGCGCGCGGAGACGTCGCCGGTCTGTCGCCGCCCGGCTCGCGGCCGCCGTCCGGGTCCGAGATCCAGGGGGTCGTCCTCCGCTGCGCGGCGCGGCTCGACCGAGGTAGGCTGTTGTACTTGGAATAGTCGGCGGGACGCCCGGCGCCTCCGAACAGCTCCAGGTATCCCTGGAGCTCCCGGTCCGCGATGGAGGTCATGGTGTGGCGGTGGCGCCGGGCGCTGGCGGAGCGCCCCAGCGGGCTGTGGGGGCTCTGAGCCCGCTGCTGGAAGAAGTCCAGCAGGCCTTCCTTGGTGAGCATCTCCACGTCGCTCTCGCTGCTGCTCCGACCGAACCCGCTGCTCTGATCCGCACCCGACCAAGCGAAGCGCTTTTCCTCCAGCTCCTGCAGACGGCGCTGTCTGGCGGCTTCCTTCAGCTCGCGGTCCACGTTGTCCTGAGAAAGAGAGGAACGTGGACACAAATACATATTAATATCAAATTGGACTGTAAGAAATCGGCATTTCAAGCATCTGTTTACCAGGAACTCACTAATTTTAATAGATATGTCCCAGCTATCTCAACATGGCTCTTACTTTTGTAGATATATCCATGATTTATCACAGCAAAATGCTTTGGTTGACAGAATAGGACAGAACCGCCCAAAGCTTGTTTCTCATGATTAATGAAATAATAATATATAAGATACATTTTGAAGGGAAATAATGGCATGTTACACTGTATTCATCATTTACATCATAATTAAAGTTTTTGCTGTGGAAAAGTTGGTTTTCTTTTGACTAAAGAAGCCCAAACGTTTGAATGATGGCAAAGTCTGATCACACATTAGTGAATATTATTTGTAATTAAAACCTAAAATGAGCCCGAAATATCAGTAAGAATCCGTAAAACAAGAACATTGATTGATTCTGGCTGCGAGACGTTTTTAATGCTTTTATTACACACTAGAATAAGACACGTCTCTACAATAAGCTGTGACCTAAACTGATGATAACAGTAAAGCTGACCTTCACAGCTTTCTTGAACTTGATGCAGAAGTCCTGAAAGATGCGGAAGCACTCGTCCAGCTTGAAGGTGTCCTTGTCTTCGCAAAAGAAGTCGATGAGGGCGTTCCCCTCTTTACGCAGATCCAGCCGGCGTCTCTTCAGGTCCTGCAGCGTCTGCGCTGAACTCTAAAGACATCGGGCACATGGATGTTTCAACGTTACACTTTTATGGGTGTCATCATCTCCAGACATGTGCAGTAGTTCTGTGTGTGTGTCCGTGTATATGAAGGATTTCATTGCTGCTGCTTCACCTGCAGAAAGGGCTCCAGCTGCTGCAGAAGCTCCTGGTCGCCTTGAACTTTCTCCTCCAGGGTTTTAATCCGAACATATAAGGAGGAGAACTCCACCTCGATGTTTTCCACTGAGATTCTGCGTGAAAACATTACGGCATGTTCACATTGTCCTGATAGCACTGAGCTGAGCATGACCGTGTTTAGCAGGCTGTCATCGGTTTAAGGTGAAGATACGACCACTGTGAGAAAAACATTCACATATCCTGAAGGAGGGAGGGATGGAGGGAGGAGGGAGGAGGCCTTGTGAAGCTGATGGAGCCGGACAGCCACCAGCATCACACTGCCTTCTGAACTCCATGACTCAAATTGTTTAAAGAGGCCGGATATTGTTGTGAATTCAGCAATAAACACAAACGTTAAATTCGCCGTTTTTTGATCAAACAAACTTTTGGCCATTTATAGAACACAGAAATACAACATTAAAGAACTAGGTACTTAAAAATGCATGTAAAAACATTAAAGAGAGGCTATTGTGGAGAACAAAAGTTGGAGTAACTGGTGTCATTAAATATTATATGAAGCGGTTTTTAAAAGGACGAGTCGTTTTTTGTCTCTTTTGTTACGACTACGTTTCCGCCTGACTTTGACGTTTACCTGGAGGCGCTCTGGACATCCTGAAGCTTCTCTGGAAACTTGAGCAGCTTCTCATCTTTTTTCTTCGCCTCCTGCGTGGAGAGAGAGGGAGACAGATCACAGATCACATGGGGAATGTAAGTGCCTGGACAGCCTTCTCTTGGCTCTTTTCTGTTTCCTGTCACCGTCTGCTGTCCACCTGCCCCCTGCAGGCCTCATCTACCACCGCTGAGAAACATTTATATCAAACAAACATGAATTCTTGTCTCACAGGTGACTATTGGACTCGAATGTGTGTCTCACTTTACTTTAACTTCACACATTTGAAGTTTTGTGGGATTTAAGTGCCGTAATCAGGATAGACTATGAAATGTTAATAGGATGTTGAGTTCTGCAAAAGAGTTCCTATAGTACAGTGCATTACTTAAAGATACTATTATGATGATAGATAGATAAATTATGCATTCTGCACATGTGAAAACAGAGCTAAATATACACAATAATGACTTCAAAAACATAATAAAATGTATAATATTCTATCTAGTACGTTGCATGGAGTAGAGGTTTGACGTAATGCGACCCACTAAGTAAACCTGAACCAATCAATAGCTCTGGGAAGCTTTCAGCATCTGATGTTGACGTTGTGCCAGAGAAGTGTTGACACGGTCATTTTCTGACGGCCCACTTTGCCGCCTCGTGTCCGGTTACAGAGGATAGTGCAGCTCTTAAAAGCTATTGTGTGCGTCATGTCTTCACTAACCATGGCGACAAAGTGCAGCAGGTTCATCCCCGGCTTGTTGGCCTTGGTGTCGGCCAACGAGAGGAGGGACGACAGCTTGAAGCCCACGGCGTTGCCGGCGTACCCGCCCTGAGAGGAAGAGGAGGACCAATCAAAGAGAGGCTGAAGGTTAAGGATGGGGGTATTCTGTATGTGTGGCCTCTGAAGATGCGTGTTTTTAAAGAGAAATATCTTCATTTGCTTTATTCTCAGGAGTTAAATAAGAACATAACAAAATGATAAATTGTTGATAGCAATTAGCTTAGCATGAAGACTGGAGGGTGGAGAAAAAAGACCCTTCGTCTAAAATTCAGTATTTCTCAAAACAACGAACAAACTAGAGATAACATGTTAATTAGTGGTCTTTATGCTAAGCGCAGCTAAACATCCATACCAAATGCCCAATTAATTCCTTTTTTGAGAAACAATTAATAAAAACTACAGCGCCCAGCTGATTGAGAAAATACAAAAAAGTGAAATATTTGTAAAATACTGCCAGCTTAATCCTTTACATGAGACAGAGAGGAGGCTGATGTTGATGCATGACGTGAACACAACTGCAGGACTCACGGCGTTCATGATGTTTCCCGCCTGCAGCACCAGATGCAGGATGGCATGAAGCTCCTCGCAGCTCATCAGCTCTGCATGACGAGATCAATAGAAACTCACTTAAAGAAAGTCCATTACACACTTTACAGAACGACTGTCAGCAGGAAGAGTGACTCCTACTTCTGATAAAGGAGCAATATTCTTTATTCCACCTCATGTATTACTGTTATGTAACATTTGCCCTCTCCTTTGTTGAGAAAGTGTTTTTAAAACTGTATCTCATATGACCTTGTACATATTACCACCTTTCTGTATAGTGTTATTATATTTTATATTTATTTTCTTATTATAGTGCTTTTTTTTTTCTAAACTGTTGCACAAAAAACTTCAATGTGTCTGGGCTGCTGGTCTGTGCCCAGATGGCAAATAAAAACCTTGATCCTTGATCCTATTAAAATAAAGCTGACATGCATGTATTTTCAGTGAGGGTAAAATAGCACATAAAAAGTTTTAATTAAATTGTGTCACAAAAGTTCAACTTAATTTGTCCCATGCGGTGTTGAACTGATGGCTCTGCATTGCAGAGGAAAGGTCACGTGACTGAAGAAGGGTTTAAGCTCAGAGCGGCCGGACAGTGTGACTCAGCTAAAATGACACTATTTCTTTTTCACAGTTTCTAGTCAGTTTATAAACTCCCAGAATATGTTTTTACACACATACACATCTCTGTGTGTGTGTGTCACTATTAACATTTAACAATATGCAACCGAGGGCTGACAAGTGAAGTAAAACAAATACAAATAATACAATTAAATATAGTCAGTCACAATATCCTTCGTCTATTCTATTTTAACACAGTTATCCATCATTTTATTTGCTTTGTGTGTTGAATTTGTGAGTCTGTGTTGCATGTCTAAGAGTCTCCTGAACTCTTTGAACTTTTGATGATACTACGTATATTAATATTCCCACTCTATTTATTGTTTGTGCACGTATTGTAAAGCATCGATATTGTATAACCTTGTATATCTAAACTTATTTTTAGGTTTGTTTTGTAACTCTCGGGGACTACAAATGAAAAAACTCTGGCGCATTTACAGATTTTTTTAAATTAATGTGCACGGCCCCCTTATCAAATAAACCATTATTAAAATAATCAGACAGAAAGTATAATTCATATGTATGAAAACAGATCATCAGTACAAAGATGACACAGCCTTGTCGTTCCATCCCCGTATCTCAGGTGACTCATTCTTACTGCTTGTGAAGCAGCACCGCTGACATCTCAGATATCTGGGTCACCTGTCTGAGCACGTATGACTGTGTGTGTGTGTGTGTGTGTGTGTGTGTGTGTGTGTGTGTGTGGGTGTGTGTGTGTGTGTGAAAGCAGCAGATCCGTGTGCTATTACCTTGAGTGGCGACGCGGACGACATCGATCTCGCGGCTCATCACAGCGCAGGAAGGGACGAACTCTTCGCGGAGGACGATGGCCTCGATCCGAACATCGAACCTGTTGCAGATTTGTACCACAGAGAAAATAAAGATTTTTATATTTTACCTTTTTTAAATGAACAGGAGAATCGGTAAATGCTATGTTTCTGCAGAGAAGCCTAAACATCATTTCCACTGTTCAACTTTCAGGATGATGGATGGGAAACAGGCGGGACAGTCAGTGGAACATTATCTATATGACCCTCACATACTTGTAGATGGTGAACAATACAAGTTATCAGTGGATTTTATTGACTCCAACCGCTACTCTACATTTATGTTAATACAAACTGTAAAAGGGTCCAGTTATTGCCATTGATTAAATAATAAAGTACATGTCTATAGAGGCTGCTGAGACGTTTCTACATTGTATGATAATATAAGATTAGATATTCCTTTATTAGTCCCGCAGTGGGGAAATTTACAGGATTACAGCAGAAAACGGGGTAAAGTGAACAAAAGAGACATAGTAAAAAAAAAAAAAAAAGTAATATAAATAATAATCGGTAAAAACATCATCTGAACTACTGTTAAATAAACTGGTCACAGGCCAACTATATAATATAATACATCACATCATATAATTCCAAGTCACATGATACACAGGAATGCTGGTAATTTTAACCTTTTGGGAACGAGATCACAAATACCAGCAGTTTATGTCTCAATCTCTAGTTTCACGTCTTCTTCAATACAGCATGATGTTCATTTAGTAAATTATGGACCATAAAGCAGGGGACGCTTTAGGGCGGGGCTTACTGTGATTGACAGGTCGCTACCACGGTGTCTGCAGATCGGAGCCCAGATTGACGGAGGGGAGACCCTCATTAAATGTTACACTGCCCAACAGCATGCTGGGTACGGCTCTCTACAGTACATATTACGAAGAAAGAGACACTTGTTTCTTCTCTTTTTTTTTTAACCGCTCATCCGGTTGACTTCACACTCGGCGGGTGCGTTGCTCAGAACCCAGAAAGGTTCAGAGTCCAGTGAGAAGTTGTTTGGACCAGCGGTTCTGGAGCAAAGCTGCAAGCAGCAACGGAGGCCGAGCACCGAGCACCACTCCGGCGCATCACATTTGAAATGCACCGCTAAATAAAAGCACCCAGGTACGACACCTCTGTGCAAACACGTGTGAACGAGGGGCCGAGTTCGTTGGAAAGTTCCCACAAAACACAAAACCTGACTCACAAAACGTACGGCGCATCCCCCTTTCTTCTTTCGCCGACTCTCCCTTTGACTGTGAACGCCGCTATGTACACACCAGTGAAACCAACTCACCGGGGCACCTGGATCAAGAGGAACATAAAGGAGTCCACCAGTGTCAGCTTGTCCGGGTCTCCTTTAAACGCCCGCAGTTTCTTGATCTGTGTGAGGGGAAATAAAGAGGAAGCTCAGCACATTGTTTTCCCCGTCTGTTATCGTCCGATTCGCTCTTTGGATTCGGGATTCGCTGAAAGCCGCATGGGCGTGCGTGGACACGGACCTCGTCGGCGTCGGGCAGCAGCTTCAGCAGATCCCTGAGCAGCTCCGCGCCGTACATCTTGCCGTCGCCCTGCCGAATGTCTTCCACGATGGAGCGGTTGGACCTGCAACAACATGCACGATCAGTTCAATGGGCCAACGGCACAGGTTTACCCGGTGTTTACAAGGGGGGGAGAAACAAATCCCCCAAAACGATGACAATTTATTTTGCTCCTTCTCATTCTCATAATCGTCTCATTATTTGTGGTGATATTGATCTATGACACACCCAAGTCACTACTGCTGCAACACAATCCCAATTACATCACCGCCATCAACAAAACAAACCTGCGTTGACAACATCCAGTAAGCCGACACTCACACACAACGTGATGTAACCCAACGCAGAAGCTAATATTCAACCTTTTGTTGTGTCAGATACACGTTGGTCCAACTCTTCAGGCCACAGTTGGATCAACAATCTCTGTAGTTGTAACAGTAGAACAGACACACTATTGATTTGCAAACTTTTGTTACTACATAAGAGTTATTTACACGCTGCGTGTTATTTTTTTAGCCTAAATCCAGGGATTGTTGCACGATTGATTCAGCACCCATATAATAATAATACAATAAAAATAATAAAAGCGCAGGAATGAACGCAGCCGGCATAGCTGGTCTCTCTGGCCGCACACTTCTGTGGTCGTTGATTCACACAAACATTTCGCCCCGTGACCTTTGACCCCTCAACACCACCTCGTTCCCATGGTTGCGATCCCTGTTCTTAAAGGGCCAGTCACCCGTATCGTAAGCCTGTGAGTCCACTACAATAAGATATTAATGCCCATGTAAGGTGCATATTAATGAAAACATAGTCATGGGTATTGTATTTCTGCCAATAAACACCCGTTAACAACACACTGAACAGCTGGAAGACTCAAAAGCATTAATAGGACAGGACGGAGGATAAATGCATATTAGAGCAGAGCAGAAACACAAATAAACCCTCCTAGTGATGGGGCCCTGACTGCAGTATGGCTGACATTCAAATGTCATTAAAATACAGAGGGCAGCCATGCAAATACACCGGCATGCAAAAAAAGAAAAAAAGACAGCGAGCGCACTTTTTGTTCTCTGCTCCTCACGGCAGACGGACGTCAAACACATCTCGAGATTTACAGAAGCAATTAACTATTAACGAGTTTCCCATCATCGCTCTGCCCTCAGATATCTCTCTCTCTCCTCGGTACTCGTGAGGACAGTTAGCCAAGCTGCATATAAATTCACAACCATACTTCTCTGCCGGGTTTGACAGTGATTGACAGCTGCTCTACAGACTCGACCACTCTGATTGGTTGGTTTTCTTCGGGGGCGTTTAAATCCTAGAAGCGCCTGCAGGAAGCTGAGTTTTTCACAGATTATCAGTCTCATGCACTGCTGTCTGGATTTAGTGACGGATTTAAACAAAATTGACAAAGAAAGTTATTTTTTACTGAAGTTAGCTTGAAAGTTTTATTCTTATCCTGAGCGAGGTTAAGGACAGAGGGTGTCGTATGCAGTACAGATTGTAAAAATGTGTGATTTGTGATATTGGGCAGTACAAATAACACTGACTTGAAAACGAGGGAACCAGAACAGAGGCGTGTCCCATCTAATTGATAAAGTGCACTCACATTCCAGTGCTCAGACCTTCAGCGGGTAAAATGAATGAATGAATAAATGAATCGAGGCCACGTGATGGACAGGGTGAGCTGGATGTTTTTGGCTCCTTCACGGTGAGAGTTTGTCATCCGACACGTCTGCCCATAAGACTTCTGGAGCATTAGTTCCCATCATCGACGCCTCAACTCCCCATAAAAGCAATCTGATCATATTTGCTCTTCCAGCAACTGAACCATGACTATTAGAGAATCTATAACAAGGAGCATCAAAGCTGTTCTGGAGGCTTATTGAGACGTTTCAGGCTGTTTTTTTTTTAATTATATTTTGTCCGAAGTCTGCAAATACTCCAATGAGCATCGTGGAAGCAGCTCTTCCTTCAGGCAGGGAAGCGGGCGGAGGACTTACTTCTTGAACTGCTTCAGGAAAATGCCCACATTCATCCCCCTCTTGGAGTCAAGGATGCTGATCTGAAAACAAACGGGAGAAGAAATTCACGAATGTGCTCACACACACACACACACACACACACACACACACACACACACACACACACACACACACACTCCTGGTTGTTGTTGCTCGTGCTGCCCCCCCTCCTCCCCATTGTCACTATGGGAGACACTGAAACTCCCCCGGGTGACACGTGGTTCCGCCTCCTTCGTCAACAATGGCAACAGGTGACAGTACAGTATGTACAGTACACTCTTAAGAAAGGTCTCTCACAAGACACAATTAGGGATTTTAAAATAGCAATTAGATACTTTTTGTGGTTTGAATGTGGCTACATCAAGTACAGATGAGGGGAGGACCTGAAGATATGTAACACAGAGCTGAAATGATTAGGTGATTGACAGCGTATCAATTGCTGACAATATAAACTGTTGTATGTATATAAACGGGTTGACTGCAGCCCTAATGTGATGAATACACTAGAGCTCCTCTTCCCTTTGCAATGTAAGGATTGGGACGATACACTTCCTGTATAACACACAACGAGCAGCCATTGGAGACACAATATGCTTCTTTGTGCATCATCTTAAACTCCCAAAGGAGAGTTTAGGAACAATTGTTCCCTGCAAACTGCTCACTTTGAGGTTGGACCAGCTGCAGCCAGCTCATTGTGAGTCCTCCTGTGACATGAGTCTCCCTTCGCCTCACGCTCGTGTTGAGTTACAGTTCACATGTTACTGCCCAAGCAAGCATGCTTTTGTTGTGTTTATGAACTCAACTCATTTCTTACACTCGCAGGAAAGCTGTAACCGAGCACCGCTGCCCATAATTTGTCCCTGATGTCTTCATACAGTGGGAGCAGGGCGGAGTTTTGCATGGTTATGAATCTGGGACTTCCTGATCCTGTCGGTGGTGAGTTCAGGGCCAGAGGTAACCAGCACGCTATGCACACAATATCAGTGGATGTAAGAGTTTGGAGGCATTAGGACTCCATACTTCCACTGATCAAGCTTGTGTGTTTACTGAAGCTGAGATTTGTAATGACAGCATGACTGAAACAGGATTACAATAATCTAATATTGTCTATTGCAAGCTTTAGAGCATTTCATTTGGTAAGATTCAGGCCCAACTTTCTGTTTTCTTCTCAGTTTACAGAGTTTTCAAGAGGCAATAACACTAAGTGGTGTGCAAAACCTATTTTAGATTTTAATTTTCTTCTTCAAATAAGAAGAAAATAATATAAAACCTAAGTCTAGAAAACACTTTCCTCGAGTTCAGCAAGTAAACACAAATAAGGGCACTTATCTCGTAATCTTATTGGTCTAAAGTAAATCCAGGGAATTATTTAAAGACGTGGGCCTCTTCACTTCTAAGAGGATTGATGTAAAAGCTGAGATGAGAGTCAGCACTCTCATCTCCGCCTGTCATCTCTGGTCCAGTCAGACCGTCCCAGTGATGCTGGAGTCAGCAGACTCACCTCATCCTTGCTGCTCTCCTTGAAGGAGCGAGTCCTGGAGAGCCGGGTGGAGGTCGCTGAGGCCGGCGCCCCCCCGCGCGCCGCCGGGTCCTCCTGCTGCCCGAACAGCTCCTCCACCGAGCGCACATCGATCTGGTACTGCTGCTGCCGCACCGCCATGGTCCAGATGTTGGGCTTCCCGCGCACCTTCTCCTCCGGTATGGGCTTCCAGAAGAAGCTGCGGACGCGCCGCTTCTTCCGCGCGTTGTGGTTGGCGGCGGGGGTCTCCGGGGGCGGGGGCGGCAGGGGAGGGGGCGGGGGAGCCTCATGCCTGGAGGCGCGAGGGGCGTCGCCGACGGAGGGTCCGGGCGCAGGGGGCGGGTCCGAGGCGGTGATGGAGGAAGCGGTGCGGCTGCTCCCCTCGCTGCTGCAGCTGCAGCTCTCCGGCTCATCGGCTGTGGGTGGACAACTCATAACAAGCATCGCGGGGATGAGCGGGCAGCATATGAGCTAGAGCTCAAAACTGAATATATCTAAACTGTGTGTCCTCTTTACTTCCAAAGGACGTGCGTCAGTTTGCTCTGCCCTCGCTGCAGGAGGAAGGTAGACGTCCCTTCATCTGCTCACAATGAAGGGTCCTTTGATTCCGTCCACCTCCATCACTCAGATGGTCGTCCATCGGGCCGAGCGGAGCCTTTGAAGGTTACCTCCCAGGGGCCGAGGGCGGGCGGCGGCGGCGGCGATGGCCATGGAGCTACGAGAGGGGAAAAAATAAAATAAAATAAAAGGATTATACGGGAGGCAGTCATGCGTGGCTGTCGTGGACAATCTGAAATTAGGAGAAATTAAGGGGTGCGACAGATCAAACGAGAAGGGGTCCCCCCCCAGTCAGAGGGGCTCACAATGAGGGAAATGGCAAATCCTATTTTTTTTTTCTATTGTTGAAAGGCTTTGAAGTCGGGCTCTGGAGGGTGTAACGGTCAAGAGACATTACACCCACAGCTTAGCTTCTGTTACACAGTTTGGTATCATTTTCCTGCTCCAGGCGTTCTCATGTAGCGGATCACTGAGAGAGACACAAAGTTATTGCAGGTTAAAACCAGAAGTCTGATTTTAAAATGTTAGATCAGACCGACACATCAGTGAACTTGTCAAATAAATAAATTAAGTGTAAATAAATGCTCAATAACATGTCTGTTCAATTACTTCTGGCTGTTGACTCTTCAATGTTAATCTAATAATTGAATTAACTTATTTCAGTAGAAGTATATTCACAAAGGGGTACAAACTAAAAACCAAAGAGCTCCTGATTTAAATCAGATCCTACCGACCAATCAGCATCCAGGACTGACTGTAGTTTTATGGAAAACAAGCAGCGGTCTCTTGTGTTCAATCCAACGTCATCTGTTGCTCAGGAGCCTAAAAACACTGTTAACAAACAACAGGAAAAACCCCAGAGGATAACTTATTTAATAGTCATTGATAATGTGGTAAATCTCTCTCTCTCCCTGTCTCTCTCTCCCCATCTCTCTCACTCCCTCGCTTTCTTTTTTCTCTCTCTCTCTCTCCCTCCCTCCCTCCCTCCATTTATCTCTCTCTTTCTTTCTCTGTCTCTCTCTCTGATTTTTTCTCTCCCTGTTTTTTCTCTCTGATAGAGGGAAAGAGTTCCCTCTATCACTCTCTCTCTCCCTCTCTCTCTCTTTCTCCCTCCCTCCTTTCTCTCTCTCTTTCCCTCTATCACTCTCTCTCCCTTTCTCTTTCTCCCCCCTCCCTCCTTTCAGGACACATCACTCACTGCCATACTTGTTAACGTGGCTGCAGTGACACAATACTCTTCTTCTTCTTCTTCTTCTTCTTGGCCCAAACAAAGAAACGAGTGCTGCTTCTGACAAAAAAAAATAAATAAATCAAAGGTGTGGTGGAGGAGGTGGAGGGAGGGGATAATATAATTTGGTAATTTTCTATCTTTGGGATGTTTTTTGATAGAAATAATAAGAAACAAATTGGGACAAAACACTGCAGTAATGGCCACTTTGTGGTTTCTAGAAACAACGCTCATCTCATCAAAACTTTATAATATCTTAGTAAGAACCTCCGGTTAGTTATCACCCTTTTCCACCTGATACTCAGCTCGTATGAATTATTAATAAAGCAGACGTCACGAATGGCCTCATGTTGCTAACATCAGCCTGCACGCTGTCCCGTCCTCAGACTGGACCACACCGTCGCTCATGTCTAATTCATACGACTGTGGGAACAGCTGACCTCACACCGAGTCCTCTTCTTCTGTGGTGTTAAAAACGTGGTTACACAACAGACGCTAGAGAACCAAGAACAAGAGAGTTCATCCAGCTGCTTTAAAAAGAGAAAGGTTTGACATTTTATACATTTATTGGCTTGTTTTGAAGAGAGCTCTCATGTCTGTACGCTATGAAGCTACGGCTAACGGGCGGTTTGCTGAGATTAACTTCATTTAGCATGCTAGAAACAGGGTGAAGCAGTTCAAAAATGTAATTTACGAACATGTTTCATCTTGTTTAATTGATCAGTACAATAAATCAAAGCCTTGAGACTATAAATTCACTGCGCCTGGCCAAGAAACTGTCCAGCACATAACCATAAAACAACAAATACTGATTTTTACACTTAGTTTGTTGTACAAATTAAACAAAAGAGACTTTCAGAGGTGCTGGTAGGTATTTTCGTTACCTTCAGAAAGTGCAAAGCTAACTCCCACTGAGTTTCATGCTGTGCTAAGCTAATCGCCTACATAGGCTCGTCATTACGTAGCGGTAGCCAATTAGCAACGTAGCTTCATTTTCAATACATAAGGGTGGTATTCAATTCAATATTCAACTATTTTATAGTTTTGATATGACTTAAACGATCAAAACACAAGGTAATGAGCTTCAGCGGTGCTGCAACGCAGATTTATTTATTTTTGACCTCAGGCTATGCTAAGCTAGCTAACAGGATGATCACAAATGAACACCACTTTCGGGATCTTTGAAGTGTAAATGGAAAATTGAAGTGTAATGAACCACTGCGGCATGACTTCACGTTACCACCACACAGTTTAAGGCTGTGAATACGTTTAGGAGTCCCAGTCCATCATTTTAAAGACGTGTTTTTAACGTCGTAGAACAAAACGTTAAAATATCTTAAGCTCCAGTTAACCGCAGACCTTTTTTCAGGCCTCTTTCCAGAAACTAACTCAGAAAACCTTTACCCTTTGAGACTAGGGAACCAGAGGGAACTCATTTCCCAGGTTTTAGGACTCTTACAATGCAGCGCTGCATGAGCTCAGTCTCCAGGTACATTAATCCTGCCTCGCTAAAGAAATCAGCTCAGCGATTGATATATTTCACATTCATTTTATTATATTTCAACCAGCCAACGCCTAGGCGGTAACGCCTAAACGGACATCCTTTGCCTAAAAATGACTCCCAGAGGAAGCACACCTATCAGTAACCCCATACGGAGAAGCCCTGAGGGGCTTCCCCACATCCACCTGTTGCCATGAATGAACACAGGTCGGGGGCTGGAGGCCCACCTGCAGTCGACCCCGAGGTCGTCCCCTATCAGTCTTCATTAGTGGTGGGCGGTATCACTTCATTAGTCTTTGACAGGTAACACAACCAAGAGGGATCCAAGATAAATCGGAGGTAGAGGTTCTGACCGGGGACATTTCACTGAGACCCGAACCCAGGACCCGAGACGAGCCGGGGCAAAATAATACTGAAACTCACTGTGTCTGCGTAGCGGCCATTTCTATTGTCGTGTTTGTGCGTCAGTTAGAACTGCAACTTTCTCATTGTCGACTAATTGAGTGATTAATAAACAGTTAGGACTAAGAAATCTCAACAAATTGTCTGTTTAAAACCCAAAATGTCTAGTTTACTGTCATAATTGAGGTGAAAACCAATCAATTTTTGCTTATAAAATGATTTAAAATTGTTGGCAGTTTAATTATTTGACCACCGGCTAATGAAGAGGTTGGTGAGTATGAAAATGATGTGAATTATATGCTATAGCTTATGCAGTCAGCGGATATTGATCCACTCATGTGAGATTTTGGGACGTGTCCAAAACATCTTTTAGAAGAATGTAGAGAGAGAATATTTGCCAAATACACTTCATGTGGTCTCGTACTTTTTTAATTTGTCACCTGTCTTTAGTTTCATAATAAACTGAACGTGACGCACAGAGACCTCTGACTTCCTGACCGGATTATTTTCCATTTTCTTGTTTTGTAAAAAAGAAAACATTCTGGGATGTTAACCGGAGGTAACTGTCAACAAGCTTCCAGGGAGCCACCGAGTCCAAAACAAATAAAATCCGCCCTCACTCACTGCTTCGCAATGCTGAAGGTCAAGGCGCCACCGGCGGATCTAATAACCCCCCGTTGGTAACTTCCAGTTCAGTTTCCTGAGGGTCAGTGAACGCCCCGCGGAGCGCAGGTCTTTCACCGACGCCGCCGGGGCACTGAGGTGCGTTCAGGAGGAATTTGCCCAGTTGTGCTCCTTCATCATTACCATGGCGACGCTCGTTAGCGGGGAGACGCTTTGTGTCGCGCTCAGTGGGACGTCGCTGTCAGACATGTTTGTTTCTGATCTCTGCTTGTCCAAATGGGGGTGAAGGGGGAGGAGGGGGGGCATCATCATAGGGTCTGTTTAAGCTGGAAACAATCCTGACTTGCCATTAAACTGGGGATTTGTTTGTGTTGTGTCTCTCCCGTCAGATAAACAGATTAAATCATTGAATTGACTTTAGTATAACTGAACCTATAATTATTAATAAAATTATAATGTATTTTATAATGTTTTTTTTTTTTATTACTGTTTATTTATACTACATGGTTTATATATTTATTTTATTACTACGTGTCTCTGTTTCTGTGTCGTGCAGCAGATGTTTTCTGGGACTTCCTGGATGAAAATAACTTAATTTCCACTTCTCTTCCAAGTAGGGCTGCCATGATGATTGTCGATTAATAAATGAGTTGTTATTAGTGTACATTAACTTTATAAAATGGTGAAAGAAAGTTGATCAGAGCCCGAGATGACATCATCAAATCTTGTTTTGTCCACGACTCAAATATGTTCAGCTTAAAAAAAAATATAATACACAATGTTAACTTTTTTTCCTTTGATAAAGTTACTCTTTATTTAAGAGTTGACAACCAAACGTTGAAGCGTTGCGGCTCCTCTTCACAGCGCCGGCTTATCTCTGATTTCCAGGTCTTGGTTACAAAAGAGAGGTCACACAATAGAGAGAGAGAGCGGAGCATATTATCAGCAACAACACACACACACACACACACACACACACACACACACACACACACACACACACACACACACACACACACACACACACACACACACACACACACACACACACACACACACACACACACACACACACACACACACACACACACACACACACACACACACACCTGCCCGGATACCAAAGACAAAAGGGCCGTGTTGCCGAAAAAGCTGAGAGGAAATGAAATGACACCTTCAGGTGCGCACGGCAAACAGAGCCTCGCGGTTCTAGGCAACACAGAGAGGCTGCAGTTCCTCATGCAGAGCACTAACGTATCCACGCCACGTAGATCTGGTCCGCTATGAAGCACCAAAAGGCTCCCAGATGTCAGATATCTGGTGACCTGCAGGTCACGCGCTGCCCCGTGCTCCTGGTTGTGTAATGCCCCACAACGCCAGAACACAACGCTGCAGAACAAGTCGTCTAATCGGGCGCCGCTGTGCACAAGGGGCCCATTATTCAGGAAATCCTGGATTTGTCAAATATTTTGAGCGATTGAGCGCTTGGTACCGTTATGACTGTGTTTTCTGGGTGAACCCTGGCAGAGCCTGACGGAGTAAATTATTCATGTCGCCGTGAATAAAGCAAGCCCTCTTCAAAAAGAGAGCCAGAAGCAAGTCACCTGGGCACATTTATGGCTCGGCGCATTATTTATGATGCGGGAGGCAACTTCTGGGTCTTATCCCAAGAAAAGAGACACGTTTTGGGCTGTGTCAGGGTCTCTTCAGGGTTCAATACCTTAAATTGAAGACTTTTACCACAAAGAATGCAATGAAATACCTGTTTCATGGTCATACCGGTACGACGAGTTTTTGTTTTGTTGTATATATTGAGTATCTTTTTAGTTTATTCCTGTTATTTTATTTTGTGTCTGCTACTGTGACCAACAGATTTCCCCTTGGGGATGAATAAAGTATACATCCATCCATATCGATTAAAACCAGTAGGGGTGATATGGCCTGATATGATTTACTAAGTTTATGGATTCATTGATATGTATATCACATTATGTGCCAGCGCTTACCAGTATTATAATCGACCTGGGCCTGTTTTAGCACCAGAAAATGAATGAATGAATGGCTGGATGGATAAACCAGTAAAAAAAAAAAAACTAATTAAGGTATGAATATGAATTTCACATAAATGTCAGAGGTCTAATTAACATATTTCTGCTAAAATCACATCCAAAAACATCTTATAACCGACATTACGGACTGAAATCAATGCTGTATCCGACATGTAGGTGGATATTAAACACGTACGGGATAGATTAGCTCCATATCACCTTTTAAGGGATGACTGAGTTAAACTCCCTCGGCACAAAACAATCAGGATGTGTAGCATTTGAGCAAATACATCATGAACGTGTCCGTTCTCTGTCTCCGAGCTGCCCCCTCAGATAATCCCCATCATGGGAGTCTCCTTCATTTCCTCTGCTCTGCTTAGCGTTCAGCTTTTTGTTCGAACCTCGTCAGAGTTCAAGTCCCGGCTCCTACCGGGCTCTTTGTTTCCTAAACCGTCCCTAATTTAATCCATGATAAAAGCCGGAAGTCATTATTTGGTCCCAGAGAGGGAACTCTGATTAAAGCCTCTGAGTGTGACGTGTAACTTTTGGAGTCCGGCTACATGGAGAAATTCAGGCTGACCGCTTTGCTGCAGGCCAACAACCTCCAAAAACAATGATACAGCAGGCTCTGCAGGGGGGATTAACACGGCTCGAGCAACACTGAACAATTTCTTCCCCCTCAAATCTGCAGAAACTGGCGTTAAGGGGATTATTACATAGTGTTATGTGTCTAGAGTGAGGAGGCCAAGGTACAGTACTTAGCACTTCATGCCATGTGGAACTAAACCTGGCACATTGAAGAACGTGGACCTCTGCATCACAGCTCAGAGGATGATGGTCTGGCTCGTCCCCTATAACGTAACTGAACAATGTTAAGAGGCAGGAGATAAGAGAAAACTGTGGCTCAGAACGTCCGTCTTTCATGATTAATTCATGATAATTTCTGTGATATTCATTGAATGTGCTGTAACGTTGATTCTGGTCACATGACATCTATTGCTTCTGTCCATCCGGGGAGAGGGATCCTCCTCTGCTGCTCTCCTGAAGGTTTCTTCACTTTTTTCCCTGAAAAAGGGTTTTCACTATTTTTTGGGTCTCCTGCAAACACCTTCTTTTTAAAGTCGGCAGTGCGCTGGCCTCTTTAAATTGGTTTAAAAAAACTAAAAAAACAATGACGCTCCTGCTCGATGTTCAACGCAATTAAATTTGCCTTAATACGGGCCCTGATGTTCCTCTGCTCCGGTCTCCAAATTGGCACACAATTCACGAGCGGTCCTATAAATAGGACGCAATCTCCCTCCCATCTCTCCCTGCGTCAAAGTCCCATTCAGAGTGGGAGGAGGGCCGTCAGCTGGAGGTGACAGGGCTGTGTTTTTAATTCAGAAAGTTTGGCTCGCAGCTTGATTATTAACCTCCGGACATCAATTATCGTTGTTATTAAGTTGTTGATGCTGGAGGATTAAAATAACTTACTTTGTGGCTATTTATTACATTACATTTCATTTAGCTGACGCTTTTAAAGTGACTTACATGATATACAGTAGACCGTAGACACAGCAACGGTGAGCAATTAGGGTTAAGTGTCTTGCTCAAGGACACATCGACATGGACTGGTGGAGCCGGGGATCAAACCACCGGTCTTCTGATTGAAAGACGGACCTGCAAACCACTGAATCACAGTTATGTCTCGTTACGGCCGCAATGTGGGTTTCTGGGTTGTGTGTTGCAGTTTGGAACGTACGAAACACTTAGGGGGCTATTTGGGGTGCTTAAAGTTCTGATTAATGATCACGTCGGATAATTATGACATCGTGCTCGGCTGCTGCAGTGAGTCGTGTTTAATGAGTCACCAAGTGCAACCATATCCTGAGCGTCTCTTCATAGGAAAGACGCTGATCTCAGTTTTAAAGAAATGCCCATGACCTATAAACTGTATGATGTGTCATAAAACTGACACGATAATATGTATTAAACAGTCAGTTTTTGGTGCTACAGTAGTGGTTTGATTGTCAGATTAATGTGATTTAATGAAAGTGATAAAGGACAAAATCCAGTTTCTCTGTGCAAAAAAAGGTTTCAAGAGTTTAGCCGATTTCAATTTGAGGCTTTTAGCCACAAGAGTTATATTTTAGTTTTGTTTATTTAGATGCATCTTTTTATACTTCAGGTGCCTCGTCATTTACTGCCTTAGTTTCTAAGTCTTAATCACTGCTTTTCATTTTATTTCTATCTCTTGATCCTATTCTAGTGACTTTTTTTAACCTATTTTAACATTTTATTGTTGTAATTGTCTGTCTTGCTAAATTCTATTGTTGTCTGTTTTATTATATTGTATTTTGTTTGTGCTGTTTTCATCTTGCCCTGTAAAGCACTTTGTGCAGCATGATTGTATGAACGGTGGTAAAAAAATAAAGATAAAGAGTTATTTACTTTACCAACAGTTACAGTTATTGGAGGAACTTCCCTTTATAATAATTAACACATGAAGAAGAATCACAATAAACTCTTTGTTACAGACGGCTCACTACTCATGTCTTATAAGAGCCTTAACAAGTGAAGTTCTTATTAATAAAATGAGATCTATTGGAATTAAAAGCTGGATCTCGGCCAAAACACAACACCGTACCACCCCTGTCACAAATCATATCACATCAGCTCTGCATAGCAGCATGTAATCAATATTCGTGCATGCTGAGGAACAATGCAACAGAGATGCATGGTGACAAAATGAAAAAAGCCTCGACTCGGCGAGGGAAGGGTCGGGTAAAGACTGTGTGCAGACATATCCTCCGAGCTTAGCATAAATCTGCTAATAACAGCCCGTGTCTCAGATGAGGTTCTCAGATTTTGAAGATTAAAGCTGCGAGTTTGCACAACACGCCACGCCGCTCCGGCAATGACTGTTTAAACAGCTTCAGGCGGGCTGGGCTAAGACTTATATGAAGGACCAGCTCCCCCGTAACACCGGTTACAGGCAGCTAACCTGTAACTGAGGAGGGAATGCATCTAATCATACAACCAGCAGATAAGCTTTTCTAAGCCCGACTCAAACAAACAAGGAGTCTTATCCTCTTAACGACGGCTGAAACACGTCGCGCTCATCGCAGTTTTGTTGGTGGACCGCTGATAATTCAGAACTGTGTGTGTGTGTGTGTGTGTGTGTGGGCTCAGGGTGATGATATCCCACACCGTACAAAATAATGATGCGTTATAATGACACACTCAAACTTATGTTGGAGAGCGTTTCTAACACTGCTGAGGTGATAAGTGGAGTCTTTGAATATAGTGGATGGACGTGTTTTGATTGATTAATCATCTATTAATGAAAAACGTCAAACATTTGCTGGTTCCGGCTTCTCAAATGTGAGGATTTACTGCTTTTCTTTTTTTTTTGGACTGTATGTATATTTTTTTAGGTCAATACAAACTTCATCAGACTTTATAAACTAAACAATAGATCCAAGATCAAAACAATAATATGCAGGTTAACTGATAATGAATCATTATGGTTGGGCATGATGATATTTACCATGAGACAGACAAAATGTGTCAATTGTCGGACGTTTTACGACTTCAACTCGGGTGCCACTTTATTAGGTACACCTGCGTAATACTGACAGGTGTTAAAAGGTGTTGTCCATATCCATGAATGTAGCCTGAATATTACATTACTTTCTGTTTATTGTTTTCTGGCGTTTCATGGACAGGAAACGAGGTAATGTAACTGTTACAGTGCAACTTATTTTTTTAATGCTTCACATTATTAAGTCTCTTTCAAACTCTTAAACCAGAGTTGATGATTTCTGGACGAGTGGAAAGACAAACTGAAATGAATGAATGAAGTGAGTTTTATAATAACTGGTTTGGTCAATGGAGTCTAGTGGCTTTGAGGAGTGCATATTACTTCTATGTTTTGTACCTTAATAAATGTATATTCATACATTGTGCGTCACATATCGCAGTGCAAAAACACTGTCATTTGTCTCTAATGCAGATTGTAATATTTAAATGAATAATTCAACTTCAACTCGTCAACAACTTTGTGTTTTCTGAACTTTACTCTATATCTTGTTATCCCAATTAAAACCACCACAGAGGATTTAACCCACATGACCCACTTCCAATAGGAACGACACTGTCACATACATGACACAGCAGCTTTCCACCATACATACCGCTTCAGATCTCAATTAAACAAACATCTGAATCTCCGAATAAAACAAAAAAAAAGAAAATACAAAAAGGCATTACTCACCCAGAGACAACCTTAAACCAGGTGAAACCAAACCCACTCAGGCGAGGGCATGACAGGAAGGAGGGACGACCCGGGACAAAGTACACCACCTGCGAAGCCCCGGATCAAAAACAGAGCGTCGCCTCTCCTCCCGTCTGTTCTTTTGTTAACAGGTGATCGGTGTCCGGCCTGCAGCACACCGCTGCGTCTGCACCACCTCTGGCTCCGCTCTCCGATTGTTGCTCCGGCAATCCGAGCCTGGTGCCCGAGATCAGCTTTAGGCAAATCTCGCCGTACCTCTTGGCTTTCACAGTCCTGTGCAGCACTAAAACCAACGCCGGTGCCAACGGAGGATTAGGGACTTCACGTTTTTCGGGAGCAGAATGGATCTACACGCGTGCCGTTTGGTTTAGTTTTAAACTGGCTTAAAGCAGCGGAGCCCGAGTGAGGCTAGCAGGATACATGGGTGGCAAATAAAGCAGGTGTTCAGGTCACCAAGGAGACAACAGCAGGGAAACGGAGGGAATGCAAACATGTTTACATGGCGGTGGGGAAAAGTGTTTGCCCAAGGGCCCGGAGACACGGCAGGCTTCGTTAGAATACAGCTTAATGCCTGCAAAACACTACTTACAGCACGCGGGTCACATTGCAAAACACCAGAGCCCCTGAGCAATGTTCAGAAATCCCCAAAACAATATTTACCCAGACAGATATTGTAATTCTGCACTATTTTAGCCCTTAATAAACGTTGGCTGAAAGGATGCGTCAGGGCTTTTATTTTGGAGTTCTTCTTTATTAGATTATTTATAGATGAGCGATCTGGGGGGTAACAGGTGGGAGTTTTGGGGGGGTGTGACATGAGAGAGAGGGGCATGCAACCGAGAACACTTTGATTCTTTTCCTCTTTTCTGTCTTCTTTTGTCGCATTTCCTTTTTCTTTTACCGTTTTTCATGGAAGCATTTATTAAGACGAGGACCGATTTTCAGGCAATAAAGACCACTCGAGTTGACCCAAGTAGGCGACAACTATTCAGCACCTCTCCTGCTCCCACAGAAATAAATCAAGCACCCCGGGCACCTTCCTCCTCGGGGATGACGTCAGAGGAGTTGAGTTTTCCGTGTTACTCTCGGCTTCCACAGCAACCGGGGGTGGAGGATGGGGGGGAGGGGTGGGAGGGTGACACCGCCCTCTCCCTTGACCTGACCCGGGGAGAAACCCCTTTTTTTTCCGCCTTTCCACGGGGGTATTGTTCCCAACACTTGAATGGATTGCCCTCTAATTCATCCCAGCATGTATAGTAGGGTACAAAAGCCAAGGAAGCCAGGGTCTGAGGTGCAGAACAAAACCAACAGCGGCAGAGTTATAAAGCCATACACGCTGAAGTAAAAGGGCTGTAAGTCCTGTTAGTGAATCCACAACAACCACCGCCGACACCGAAACACTGCCTCCTACTCCAGTCATCACTTTAACGTGAGATAGAAATGCCCATCGCACACACAGAGCCCAAACAAAGTCCATCTGAAACTGTAATGTACGGAAAATTAGCATTGAACGTCGACAGATTAGAGCAGAGCGTTTAAATAAATCACTTCTTTGCTCAGATAGTTCCTGAAGTACATTTTTAAACTGTTTTATGTCGGCAAAGTTGTCGTCTGGCTGTGAAAAGGCATTTGAGGTGTGAGAACTTTGGCTAGTTTTGGTTAAAACAAAGATTTTGAGGGAAAATAAGTCAGGAAAAGTTATTACATTGTTGCCAAATACCAAAATAAATAATGCAAATATTGGAACATTGCAAACTATATGCAGCCAAAAATACAACATGTATGGATAAAGCCAAATATAAACTCTTCAGTCATCTGCAAAAAGAGACTCTGAACTGAAAGTGACAAATAGAACCAACATGAAAACTACATAGTGTTGAATAGAAGTATTCTGATAATGAAATGTTGTAGTTTTCTGTTGTTCAGATTTTTAAAAAAGCTTAAATTGTTCAATGTTATATAATGTAACACAAAAAACATAACATCCACTGAATGTGTCTATTTCTCCATGTTTCTACTAATTTTACATTACAATGTGGTTGCTTTAATGACATTAACACCTGGAAGTCGCACATTCTTAATTTCTTAAGTAATACTTTGCATGTGTGGGCTCTCCAGTACATACACTTTATTAAATGCAATATTTAAAGCAACAAGCCAATGTTTCCCTGAGTGTTTACATGGCTCAGGCCTCAAACTGCACTAAATCTTCATTATGATGTCATTTCGGACCCTGGACACCTTCTGCTGTCCCCTTGAGCGCGAAGAAGGTCACACGCTTTGCTAAAGATGCAACGTGCATGACACCGCTGTAACGGTGCAAGGACTTCTCACGCACACACGCACGCGCGCGCACACACACACACACACACACCGTGATGCGGCGGTGCCGTCCTGCTTGACTTACCGGGAGGGATGAGAAGGGGGCTCGTCCGGGACACGTCACGCGCGCTCCGACGCCGTCGGGGAGTTAGTGGTCGATACTTTTCAGAGGAGAAAATCTGCGGCGCGCTCCAGGTTAAGCAGGCCGGTCAGGTGAGCTGCTGCCGGGCTGCAGCTCAGGGAAGAGACACTCAGCGGCGGCGGCAGCAGCAGCAGCAGCAGGCGGCGGCGGCGGGGAGAGCTTCCTCGTTCGTGATTGGGGCAGGTGGAGCAGGCGCGTTCACGTGTCCCCCTGCGCGCGCCAAACGCTGCTTGTGACCACTGGTGCAATCTTAAGGCTGCAACCAGCGATATCAGGTGAGTTCATGTTACGAGGTACTTTTACTCAAGTGCTGCCATTAAGTACACATTTGAGGGAGTTGTGTTTCCATTTTCATGCAACTTTACAATTTTAGGGAAATATTGTACTTTTTACTCCACTACTATCTGGCTGTAGTACCGATTGGCTCCATCTTGACCAACTGCAACAGTAAAATGCTGCGTTCACGTGAATGCATCTGTAATATGAATACAATAATAATAATAACTTGTATCAGAGTAAACTTACTATTTTCTCTTTACTTCAGTAAAGATACATACTTTTTCCAGCACTGGTTTTGAGATATTAGCATCTTACTTTGATTTTAAGCAAAAATCGACTTTTATTACATCACATTTCTGAGTAGTGGTCCACGTGTATCTGAAGGTTGTGCTTATTATAGTTTCAGCTCGACGACATCATGCTTTTTAGACATTGTGAGTCCTCTTTTCATGTCGTCCATCATTGGTTTATCCTTCTGTCCTTTCCTCCGTCACGATTATGACATCGCAAAAATCCATCCAAATGTGGAGATAAAGCAGAAAAATATAAAACACTTTTTACTGCTTGAACTTATAACAATCTGAAATGCTACAAACTGCTACTTTATGAGTTGGACTCTTCATCTACTACAGTGAAAATAAGATGATCAAGAGATGAGTCAGGGGTGTACGATTTCCTAGGACATTGTGTTTTGTTTTACACTAAAGACAGAATTAAGTTAATCGCTGCAAATCTCATGATTTCCCAACTGATGAAGCTTTTTTCTCTCACAGGAAAACGGTTCACAACAAGTCCCCACGTTGACCGGCTGAAGAGAGGGTTCACATGTTTACTCAAGTAGACATTTATATTAAAGTTCTTAGTCTTGTTATTTTTTAAATGGCAGAACCTGCTAGTTCTGTAGTTGGTAAATGATTATTCCATATATTATAACATTCTGATCCAAATAAAGCTCAAAATCAGAGATCTGCTGGATGAAAAAATAGTTTTTCGCTAAATCAGAGAATTAAAAAAAAGGAGCAAGAAAAAAGTAGAAAACTAGATTAAAAAGCACATCAGAACTTTTCTTTTCATTCACACGTTTAAATATTATTGACCTAATTGTACAAAGTTTTTTTAGTTATATTACACGTCTTCAGCGGGACAACAAAGCTTCCTTCTATCTCTGCACAAATCACTGAGCTACAAAATCAATATAAAAAAAAAATCAAAAAGTGGAAGTAGTTATTGGTGACTGAATTAAATGCATTTACAGATAAAGCATTTACTTTTTTTTAAAGAGCGGTTTGACTTGACATCTAGGACACTTTATTCATTTCCACTGAGAAGGCTGCTTAAAGGAACTCTATTTGCTTTGCCATGTGATCATGTGACCATCATTGTACCTCAACACACCACCAGGCCTGTGCCCAAGATCCTCAAGGCTTTCCAGAGGATTAACCACATCCTGCCAAGTGTATACCTGAGGGTGTGGAGGGTTGTGATCATGAAAACCTAAAAAAAAAGAAACCTAAAAGCACCTGGACTTAAGTAAACACAAGTCATTCTGAATCCACATGTCAACAGACTATAAAAACCACTGCTGACTTTCTGAACGGGAACAAAAAAAAACAGGATGAATGCAGAAAAGGTTTACCCAAAATATAATTGTAATATCTCACGGGGCGTGTCAGAAGCTTTTCTTGCCTCCTCAGTGACATCATGTGCATCTTCTCCTCGCTGGGCGTTTCTTTGTTGGCCCCTGCTGGTGACTTCTCATACAAAAACACCACGAGATGATAAAGAAAAGAAACTTTAATCTCCCCCAAAAGAGTTTACACAACATTCAGAATCCTTTTCTTAACTCAACATTTGTTAATGTTTTATCATTACAAAAAGATAAAGACCCCAAATACTAGGAAATACTAGTTCTAGCACATCATTCTGTAGGTCTTCAGGAAGAAGAAAAAAAAAAACCCAGACAAAAACAAAGCCAAATGGCAGCATTGATTGTAAACTATGAGGTAAAATAGAGAAAATTACAAATATATATCCATCTATTTTAAGGAAACAAGAGATTGTTGTACAAGATTCACACTCACAAACTGCTATGGCGATCCATAGGAAAAGTAGAAATCCACAAAGTGAGGACGATGACAGCGTACACCATGTCCTCTTTGAAAAATATACTTTTATAGCCCAATGAAACAAACCGCTAGCAGCGCTGACAAAAGGATGCTGGTCTTTCAAATTTACAAAATCGTATTTTAGTTTTCACCTCACATATACAGTTTTTTCTTTAATTAGTCTCAAATGCATAAATGTGCATGTGTGCAATACGGATAAATATCTTTGAGAAGAGCAAGCCTTTAAAAACATGTTTAGACCCTCTGAATGTTACTGGAGTGTTTCTTAACACAGCTATCCTGTGTGTGTTGTGTTGAGTGTTTAAACATGGATGCACAGGCTCCAGCTGTACTGTCTGAGTGGGTTTGGTCCAGTCTCTTCCTTTGAGTTGGTCCTGAAAACCGAAAGTGAAATCGCCTTTTTTTCCCCAACCACAAGATCAAATGTCGAAGCACAGGATGGGAAGAGATGAACAAAGTCATGAATTCAAGGCACATTTCGTCACATAAGGCTGGTCCTTCATTTTTCTTCTCTGGGATAGAAGAGAATCAAACACTTTCACCCATTCAGTCATATGCCAAACAGAGAATAATATTGATTAGAAATAGCATCCCGTCGGCATAATCATATCACAACATGCAGTGTTTGTTGTGAACAGACAAACAGATTTAAAGAAATAGTTTGACATTTTGGGAAACACTCGTTTGTTTTTAGTTTGAGAGTTAGACGAGAAGATCAAAATCATTTTAATGTTTGCACTTTTAATATAAAGCTCCAGCTTGCGAATGGTTAGCTTAGCTTAGCATAAAGACTGGAATCAGAGTGCAACACTCTTGTTTACACTTTGGGGTTCATGGTGGTGAGCTTCATGTTGGGAGGCTCCACGAGAGCCAGGTTACCCTGATGGCTAACCATTTCCAGCCTTTATGCTAAGCTAAGCTAAGCTAAGCTAACCAGCTGCTGTCTGTAGTCTTATATTGAACAATCTCTCAGCAGGAAAGCAAATAGGTGTGCGTTTCCCCAAAATGTCAAACTACCACTTTAATCAGAGTTTGCTGGCCAGTTTACATGCACGATCCATAAATCTGAATTCCCCTTTTCCCCCCGTTTATCACAACAGGTGTCAAATCAAATCATGAGAGAATTCATGTTCAGTCTGCTGAAGCCTCCCGATCAGACTTTCATAAAGTATGCGTCTGGATCTCAGTCAACTGTAAATGATGTGGAGCCGGCGGTCGCTCGGGTCCCGTAGCAGAGCCGACACGTCCGCTGTGCCGAGATACAACATTCATACGCTGGATTGCAAAAGGCCATTTACAGTTTACAAATGTGTCGACTGCAGCAACTCCTGTTCATCAGATTTATCGAAACAAGTTTAAAAAGTGCGTTTCCTATGATTTCAAATCACTGCAAGATGGAAAACGACGATTTAACAACAAGAGTAAAAGGATTGTAGGAGTTTCTTTTTTCTTTTATCATTTTTGCGTATCGAGTTAAAAGATTTACAATTGTGAAAGTTTGAAAGGCAGTGACAGTCGAGTTACCGGGGAGGGGGGTGGAAGGAGGAAGGGGAGGGTCCTGCAGAATTTGACATTTCCCGTCAAACTGAGTGATTAGTGCTCTTCCAGCCAAGAGGGGCTGTCCCCGCCCGGCATTTTCAACTTGATGTGGAACTGCTTGAGTGTCTGTTCCAGCTGCTGTTGGTTTCCGGCGTAGTACGCAGCGATGGCGTTGTGGAACAGGATGAGCTGGTTATGCAACACCTTCACCTGTTTGGGGACAGGAACAGGAAACAAAAGAGACCGTGAGCACACTCGGGAGGTGACGGCGTCAGCGTTGACGCAGGTACGTCGAGCAGAGCGTCTCGGTATCCGAACCTTGTTCTCTTCCAAGAACTTCAGCTTGACGGAGACGTCGTTCCTCATCCTCTCGTACTTCTCGCGGTGGACCTGGAACTGCTGCTGGGAGAGCTCGATCTTGGGCATGGTGGCGGCGTCGCGTGGCCCCAGATTCAGCTCCTCCAGATCTGTACGGTACGCGTCGTACTCGACCCTAGACGTGCGATATTCAAAAAAAAAAAAAAAAAAAACATCACTACCGGGGCCCAGACTGTTAGAAATTTAAAAAAAATGCATTCAATTTATTTGTTAGACATATGAGACCTAGAGGATGTGTTCAAATGTGACTGAACACTGAATGGAAAAAAAATTTTGTTTGAAAGAATACGGTAGCAGACAGCTTTAATATGTATTCATTCAAATGTATGCTTTGAATATTTCTGTGCAGATGCATTATTCCAGTCACGGCCTGTGTGAGAATGGAAATGTTGGCTTACATTAGGTCTTAGTGGGCATTCTTATTGTGAAGAATGTGGCGTTTGCCATGAAAGCAAACATAGAAAAAGTAGAAAGAGTTTCTATGGAGGTCTTTTGACTAAGGCAAAACATTTTTGATCTCACATAAGATCCAGCCAGGACTAAAACTGATGGTGAGATACCATCTTGTGGTTTGGAGATGGTGCCCACAGATGATCCTGCATTACCTACCTGGCAAATTCATACTGTTTGATATTAATCAGGGTGTCTTCAATGGTTTTGTCCACGAGTGTGTTCACACTGGAGATGAAGAAGTTGATGGCACTCAGCAGCGTGTCTCCGTTTTTGGACAAAAGCTTTTGGGTGTCAGCGTTGTAACCAAACTCCTCCTGAAGAACAGAGTCAAACACGTTTTAGTGGTGCCAACATCATACTATTGATTTTTCCGAGTATATATACAGAAGAGATTGCGATTATAAACACTATGTGTGACACAATAATTTCTGCATCAATTAAACACAAACATTTAATCCATGAAAGATCAACTCCTGCTTGTTCACCTCTACCAGTTTGCATCCATGTCTATCCCAAAAAAATAATCACTTGATTTTTGTCCTATTCAACATTTGTGTGAAATTTTCATAAATTAGCATTTGACTAATTGAATTAAGCCTCAGAAAACTTTTGACAACCAGAATCTGATCATGTGACCCTCGAGTCGAAGGGGACGTTTGTGTTAAATTTCAAGAAATTCCCTTTCGAATTCACAAAGTATGCACAAGCTAAACACATAATGCTGCCGGCCACGGCTGTCACAGCATAAAGATCAATGACTGCACTCAGTAACACATAATAATATAAAAAAAACGGCAATTGAAACAATAAATCTACTGCACAAAATTCCCAGAAGCGCATCAATGTCTCAGATACAAAATACGTACTTATATTTCTATGATGTAGAGTAAGTGTTTTGTATATAAGACACTCAATCAAATATGAAAAAGAATGCACTTGGTATTTGACTAATGGAGCAATAAAGATAAACCCTCTAACACACTTAGAGGACTCAGGAAGTGGAGGAGGACCTAAACCTGAATTATGCAAGATTCTTTACTACCTTTAAAGCCATCACAACCTGTGACGCGTCAATAAAATACAAATAAACACGAGTCAATGCACGTGTGAGGATGATAACACGCCCCTTCCCGTTCATCCGACCCGATCTGATGGATGACAAGGCGTCTGAATGCATGGACTCACGTGCAGCTCTGGTGTCTTGAGGCTGAGGTCGGCGAAGGCGTCGCCCAGCTGCCTCTGCGTCTGCATGATCTGGGACAGCTGGCTGGACAGCGTCTGAGCCAGCTTGATCACATGCTGGTACTTCCTCTTGTTGTCGCGGAGGACTTCGATCTGAGCCTCCAGCTCCATGTCCACGGTCCGCGAGCCCCGACCCAGCTTCTCCGACAGGATCTGCCTGGTACACTGCAGAGGACAGAGCGGGTTTTTCTTTTTAAAAACATTAAGACGGACCGGTAGGAGTCCAAAAAGTCCAAAAAACAAGTAAGGATATCAACGATTTGCGTTTTTCCAGTTTGAACCCTAATGAACTGAGAGGAGATGAAGATTGGGACTAAAGAGAAGAAGCAGGGTGAGGAGGGACATCAAAAAAAAAAAGAAATCAAGGACAGAGGATTACTTTATATGTGTTGATGCTCCACTTCCTCACTAGGTCCAGTTTTTCCATGGCCGGGCTCTTTAAGTCGTCTGAAAGGACCAGCGCTCCACTCTGTGGCTGCTCATTCATCTCGCCTAGACAATTAAAAGTAATTCACTTAGTGGGTGATTAGGTTATTGGGTTTGTTACAGGCTACAGAGCTGTGGTGAAGATGAAGGGAGGTACAATTCAAAGTGTTACAATCATCAAACAGTGTGTTAACACTACAACTTCAAACACTGAATTTAAAGCATTAGAGGACGCTGATGACGTCTATGGTTATTAAAATCACAACGAACAGTCGAAAAATACAATTAGTCATGACTTACCATTTAAAAAACAGTCATGGTATAAGTGAGGAAAAGTGCTTTAATGTGGTTTGGGCGTAGAGGGGAAATGCTGGAATATATTGAGTGCAGAAACTGACAAAATATAGTTAAAAAGGATATCAGAGAAGTAAAAAAATATAGCCAAATACATCATAATAATATTGTTAGTTAAAGGGCCAGTGTATAGCATTACGGCCGAAATGAAACATAATATTCATAACTATGTTTTCCTTAGTGAACCGTTAGCTTAGCATGACTCCTTCATATGTACAGAAGCTGCTCTTTATGGAGTCCGCCATGTTTCTACAGACAAACCAAACACCGGCTTTATTTTTACTATAACTTTTCAGGATGTGCAATCACACCACTAGAGGCCACCAAATCTTACACAATGTCCTAATGGCAGCTAATGAGCTAATGCTCAATGTGTTTAGCTAACGGTGTGTTCTTTTTATAGTTACAGTATGTTTCAATTTATTTTAAGCATTAACTTATTTATGGTGGTAAATAATTTATTTTCACACCAACTGAAGGAGGTGAAAAGCGGAGTAAAAAAAATGTATACTTCTTTTTAAACAATTAAAAAAAAAAAGATCTATTGATGTATTCTGTTATATCTTTTTGTCTGACAACCTTTTCCAATATTTGTCACTTCCGGGACACCGTAGCGAGAGACCAGGGGAGAGTATGGGTGCGAACGTTTGCAAGGACAAAGGTTACAAGCAGGAAAACCCACTGTGGTGAAGTGTGAAAGCAGTGCTTCTCCCAGCCAAGCGAACGCTTTAGGCCCCAAGAGGTTTCATCAGACCTAGAAATCCTGAGACGTAGATCCTCGGGGAAAATTACTCTACAGGGGGAGGGGGGGCGTGTGAAAGGCATCTCATTAGCCACTGCAGAAAACTACCATCAGTTAGCCCACACGTGTGCAAAGACAGAGCCCGGAGTGCCGATAAACGAGGAAGGTGAAAGAAGAAGAAGAGGTTTGATTATGAATGGAGTCTGTGGGAACAAGGAGCAGGTAAGAAACCAAAGAAAGCTACGACAGGTGCGGTGAGTTCAGTGTTCGTCCGATTGGTCCTCCCTTCGCCGCCGGTACCTTTCTCAGCCTGACTATCGCTGGACGAGCGCGCCAGGCGGCTAGCGACGGCCGAGCTGGGCGCTACAGGTGCCACGGGGGAGGCGGGCAGGCTTGCTGACCCTGGGAGATATTCAGAGTTAGGATTCATTAGTAGGTCGCCATCCGGCCTCCGCAAGCGAGAGAGGAAGCTTCTCATTGACGTTGATTTCCTGTGCATGTGTTTTCTTATCGCGGTGGCTCGCTCTCCGTGTCCGCAGGACGAATGTGTTAATGAACAAAAGAAGACCTCAACCAGCGTAAACCACATGGAGGATTGCCATGGCAACATGTTGGTAGACGGGCTGCAGCAGCAGTTCGATGGCGGAGGTTTTCTTATTTGCATTTGTAACAAGGGCATGATGATGAAAAGGAGAGGGTCGCAACGCGGAGATCAGAGGAAGCTCATTAAATTCAATTGGACGTTCACCTTTACAAATTCAAATGTCTGCCTTACAAATTTCACCGAGATTGAAACAAAAAAACAAAAACAAAAAAAGTGGAGCGCTGCGAGTACAGGGAGAGAACGTAAACACAGAATGCTGCAAATCAGATAAACCACACACACACACACACACACACACACACACACACACACACACACACACACACACACACACACACACACACACACACACACACACACACACACACACACACACACACACACACACACACACACACACACACACACACACACACACACACACACACACACACACACACACACACACACACACCTTTGTACGGCCGTGATTCAATGATGCCCTCTGTTGTTGAAGCGAAGTTGCTGGAGGTGACACTGTACTCTGACATGTTTGGGGCCCCGGGGCCACTGGGGTACGAGTCCTGTGGAAAACAAATAATAATAAAAAATAAAAAAAAATGAATAAAAGTTCAGTTGTCCGAGCAGACAGGGAACGTTTTGTACTTTTCCGTATGCGGGTCACCAAAAAATTCCATTTTACACACAAAAAAGGTACAATGGATTCAGATCAGCTTCTTAATAAAAGCCTCAATAATCTCTCTGAAAGTATTTTAATGGCGGTTTACTTACGTAAAAATGTATAAACCTGCTCTTATTGTTCAGTAGCAATTTGAATACGTGATGTCTGTGCTTTCGCTTTAAACAAATATATTGTATTATTTTGGAAAAATGCTTGTATGTGCAGATGCAAACTCGTGTTCACATCCATGTCACCGATGATCGTTATCTCGCTGCTAAAAGACGTCCCTGCAGAGGGATCTGACCTCGAGCGTCTGAGAACGTCACTGCTGCACATTTGTGTCTGCAACTATTTTGGGTAATCGGTTAATTGTACGAGTATATTTGCAGGCAGGTTTTTACATGATTTGAATGGATTTATTTGGATAATTGATGCAGCCCTGCTATTTACATACAACCCCAAAGATATTAATTATACCCATTTGTTTGCACTGTACATTTTCATCCAAGGTTTTCAATATTACAAGTTGAAACGATATTTAACTTGACAGACATCATAACAAGGGTCATGTTGTTGTTACAAACACAATCTTTCAAAGAAAGGACTTTTGAAGACGTCGTCAAAGTCCTGTTTGGGAAACCGGTGAGCTGCTCTCTAATCGAAGCCCTTACCCTCTGGAATACGGTCTCGGGGCTCTGGTCCAGGTCTCCATTGCTGGTGACCGGGATCTCAGCGGCTGAGCTCCGATGGGACTCTTCAGTCATTGTGCCTTCCTGTAACAAACAGGGCCACATGAAGCGGGTTATTCTGGAACGCTTTCATAGAGGACTCAGGACCCAAGACACAACAGGACACAAGAGCGGTGGCCTGCCATCTTGTGGACACGGGCATGCTGGGAATCAGGAAACCACAACGGATAATTAAAGTTGTGGGTTTCCATATAGTGATGACATGAGTGATATCTGGGTAAATACTTTAGTTACAACAACAAGATTTAAAAAAAATGGACTCTGATTTCAGCTCAACTGTGCCACCCCATGAACATTGTTTACAATAAACAAGCCTGTATTCTGGTAAATCCGCCCTCTTTCTACGATTTCCGTCATCAATTTTCACGACAGGACAAAGAGCGAAGTGAGGTACAAGTCAGTCGTGTTGCATCATCACATCATTTACCAGGACGGCTGTGGTTATTTGTGCAACAACTGGCATAAACTTTCGACACTCCCCTATTTTCCAACAGCGTTTCTGTTTAATTACCAAACACCGCCAAGAGCGTTACGCCATCGGCACTCTTTACGTACATTCCTCATTTAGTGGAGTATTGTAAACACTAGCGAATAACGCCTCCACCCGTGCAACAAAAAAGGGAATCAAGCCGTTATCTCCAAACATCTGCGGTTCTCCATAGCGATGTTTTGGAGCGACAGTATTTGGTTCCTCGTTGCCACGCTCATGTTTCTTAGCAAAGATGAGGCTTTACAGTGACATCAATTACTTCCCACCACATTAAACCCCCTGTGTGCCGTGTTTTATAACTGGTCCTTTTGTGGTCCCGCTCGGAAAGAAAGGACACGCAATGGAGCAAAATCATCCCCGACCTTGAATATAATTAACCATCACAGGGAAAGAGCCACTGTGATCTTTAGGGAAACATACAAATCATAGTTCCTCCTACTGGTGCATAAAAATGGCACAGTGACACGTCGGCTTGCTTAGAAATACATTTACATGTTGGCTCGTAGCACAGGCAACACTTTGTGGATCAGTTTTGTTCAGCCTGTAATAAACCAGACTTCTCAAAGTTCCAGGCTGAAGATGCAGCTGTGTTAGTGATTAGGCCATAAATTGTACTAAAACTATGGACTTGGGAACTAGGACACTGGCCTAACGCTGTAAAAGCTTTACATCCGAGAGCTCTGTGAGGTGTGAGAGCGTAAAGCTGGTTAATGTGGATTAATGACAGAGACAATGTATTATAAATCATTAAATCAGAATGTTCATCTTTGAACAAAGCACCTTCAGATATAGGCCGACATTGAAAAGTGTCATAAATAATGCATATAGGTAACAGATCACCAGGTAACGAGATCCGGGACTCGGCTAAACTGACCCGACTAGTTTTACCGTGTGAGCAACAAAGAAAGTTTAGATCATGGGTTTATATGACAATAACACATTTCATAACACAGCTGAGAGAACGCATTTACTGACGGCTCCAATTCCCCAAAGTATCGGGTCAATATATTGGATTCTCGCTTTGAATTCTATGAAATAATACTAAACTTAAAAGAGACACAGAGTCTCTCTTCCAGTCTGTGAAGTCAACTCCTTCAAAAATAAAGAAGCATAGGATCATAAAATGATGTGACCTCAGAGACAAAACGTTTTTTTAATCATAATGTGTAATCTCATACGGTATATGTGTGTTTATAAAGGGTTAAAACGTGTGAAGAATCTGCTGTGTTAGGATATAGTCTCTATAAAGCCAAACCAACCTCTAGTAAAGCCAGAACCAAAAGAAGTCCTATTTGCATAACCAATATATACATACTAAAAAAAGACCAAAGGGAAGGTTTCATGTTGGCACGTGCAACAAAGACTTCACTTTGGGTCATGTGACAGACACATAAATACTTAAAAGGTCATATGACGCCTGCATGCAGGCAGATCAGCACAGACATGCACTGGGAGGCTTGTCCAGCCAGCTGCTGCAGATGAACCAGACTCCTGGCTGATTATAATCAGACATCCAGTATAACCAGGTCGTCAGGGAGAGACACATCTCTGATTCCAGCCATTTCTACAACAGGGTGTGAATTAAGACCGATTGTATTCACATTTGTGGACAAGCGCTGTTTGTTTTCTTTTCATTTAGCTACCCCATGTTTCTCAATTTATGATGCTTCTTACATCGCAATGGGACCGATTCCTCCGGGGATCACCAGGGGTCTCAAAGCCAACGCGGCCCAACCCAACATCTGCAGACATCCTGCAAGGAAGCGTGCTAATAATGCCTGCTGAAGCAAAGTGGCTGCAAATGAGTCAAGCCTTTGAAAAGGCATGGTATGGCAAGTCATTGTGTGCCGGTCCCTACAGTTCAGTATCCTGGATACCTGCTAAAATGACGCGGGAGGAAGGGATAACAACAATAACCTAATTGTCCCAATTAGCTGCGTCAGCTGAAGAGGAAAGAATCATGGCTGGCCTCTTAAACTACAGACGACCGAGACACAGCCAAGTAGGACGATGACGGGTTTAGGCTGCAGACGGAAAGGAACGGAAAATGCATCTGAACTTAATACCCTCCTGGAAGTCTGGGTTACAACTGTGATGCATTTATGGCCACTAAATGAAGAGGGGTTTACAAAAAATGGAAAACTTTTGCTTTTTCGAATTCCTGCAATCTGACGTGTAATAATGGCATTGAAACCCAAAATGTGAGTCAACTGCACGAGGAGTCACATTCCAGCCACGCAAGAATTGTGGGACTGCCAGAGAATGTGCAGCCGGGACTCCAAATCTGTTGCACTTACCCGATCATGTGTTTGACGGTATGTAGAATTCAAGACCGGGAAACATTTTTGAGGAAATGGGTGTCATTTACACATCATGTACATCAGTGTCCAACAAAACAAAGCAAAATGTAGAAAAGGTGCATACTTACTGACTTGTACTTTATACACAGAGATTGCATGGTAATAAAGAAAAATGAATCCTTCTCAACAATCACTTTGAGATAAGCCAGCATTGATACAAAGCAGAGGAAATGCATGAAGCCTTGATCGTCCCCAAACACGTAAGGTACCTCACAGAGCAACACACAAGTAAAAGAGAGAAAGCCACCAACTGCACCATCACCACAGAGCGACAGCTACACCAGCTATATGTATTTATTTATATTTATAAAACCTCCAGCAAAGCAGAAGAAAATCGGAGGCATGTCTACCGGGGAGAAACAAACTCAATCCCTTGAGCTATGACTCAGGTTCTGGTTGTTGATTATATGAAAGAAAGCGTCACAACTAATCCAACCAATACTAAATTGGTTGTGTAGGAAAGAGACCACCACCATCAGAGCAGGTAAAGATCGGAGCAGCGACACGAGCACAGCGAGGAAGCGCTTAGAGGTTGAGGGTCCGAATTGACGGTAAATATCACCTTTGTTTCAGTGTGAGAATCTCCACTCTCCTCCGGTGATTCAGCGGTTTCAACATGATGATCTGTCTCCTGTCCCCCATTTTCTACACTGTCAGACCCGTGTGCAGCGTCGCTGTCACTGCACGTCACTGCACTCTCCCTCTGAATGCCCTCATCCGTCTCCAGAGCGGCCTCGTCGCCGTTCTTTTCTGCATTTTCTTCAGCGCTGTCAATGTCAATGTCGTACAGCACATCGTCTTTGTCATCTCTTCGCCTACTGTCGTCTACACTCTCCTGTTTTTCATCCCCACTCAAACTCTCCTCCGACTTTTCCGCCCACTCACAATCCATCTCAGAGTCCTCGGCTGAGGTCTTCCCCGACTCAGCCTCAAGACTATTTTCAGACATACCTGAAAACAGACAAATAAAAGGGTATAAATGGGTCCTACCAAGCCAACTGACGGCTTGGAGTGCACCAAAACAGTACAATAAAAAGGAGTGAAATACAAACGTACTCCTATTTTGAGCGTGTATGTGAATGTATAGTTATTGTATTCGAGTCACAGTGCTCGGCATGCATGTTTTCAAAAAACACAGGAGGGTTGTTTAAACACATTTAGTGCTACTGCTGTTTTTTTCTTAAGCATCTGGACGTAAAATGTGTTCCAGGACTGTTTTATAAAAACATGTTTTTACAATTCCTGCCAAGCTATGACACGATTCTCAGGTGGTAGCTGGAATCTCCTTGCTCATTTTGCACAACACATGAATACTATGAATGCATTATTGTGAGTACAGGTATGTAGAATAGATCGCCTTAATTGTTTCCATGCTGTTTGCAGTATATATGCCTATGAAACATATATGCATCTACAGCATGGGCCAGACCCACCCACAGAAAACATGCACAAAAATAGATAGATCATTTTGGCTCATGTACTGCAATTCAAGCAAAGACTTGTTTCCATCCAACACCATTTGGTTGGTTTAAATACTTTGTAACTTGCCTCATGAATTTTTTTCCCCCACATCTACTGATCTCAAGCCTTTAACAACAAGACATGTACAAACAACGACACCAACGCAACCATGGCCTTGGATACAGGTGAACACACGGGGGCTTAGTGCTAACAGGGCAATACTGAGGTGTGAATTTCCTGGTTTTCAGCTCCCTGCAGGAAAATATCAACCATTTCCATGGCGATTGCCAAGTGAGGATGGGTACTTTACTGACGAAACGAGGTGCACGCTGTTATTCGTCCAGTTGGCAGTCAGACAGCACAGCTGTTTGGCACCATTTGCACCGTTTCTCTCTTTTAACTTCACACCCCGGAACTGGCTCTCACGTTTGAACAATTAGCCTACCTGTTGCAGCACGGTCACGTGACTAGCAAGGGCGTTCAAAAAGTAATAAAAACACTTATAAACGTCCTATAATGAAGTGCCATTGTTATTATGACATTGCTAAGGTTATTCGGACAACAAGCAGCGGACAAACGTGGCGGTAGTTTTCCCCCCCACTCCCTGCCCGTTAGCTTAACGACGTCCACTAGTTAACGAGATGCTGTTGACGTGTTTGCTAACGCTGACCTAAGCTAGCTAAACAGCCGACCACAACTTAAATAAAAGGACTTTAAATGGCCGCTAAAAGACTATTTCGCCAGACGTGCAACTTCACGCCACAAGGGAATGGCGATGCTCAAAACTTTGGTCCACATTAACTCACCTGTGTGCGGTCGTGGCTAACTATGTCGGTTAGTTAGCTGCGAACGGTTAGCCGCTGTAACGGTTCAGAGCCTCGGTGACGACAAGGCGCGCCCGGTGCTAATGCTGCATGTGTAAACTACCGATTCACCGCCGACGGTCCTCCACTCCGCGTGATGAGCGCTAGACTTGCTGTTTGATGCCCGGAGAGACTGACCCAATGTGCGGGCCCTCGGCTGTCATCAGACGCAGACCGCATCGTTTGCGAAGAATTGTGCTGCACGCGCTCTCCCCCTGCTGGTAAAATATGTTGTGTCCAAGGTCTAACAGAAGTTAAAATGTATTTTCCATAACCGAGTTCAAATATTGAGGTAAAAAACGACAATGAGCAGGCTATTATGCCAGTCAAGTCTTGGTCTTTAAATAAATGTGTTATTATAATGATTTATTCAACAATTGTACATGTACACTTTCATAAATTGTCAATAAGAAACGGCAAACCCCATTTAAATACATTTAAATTAACATCTGCAACCGCAGAGAATAAATAATAGACAGAAAAAAGCATGAAATAAAAAGGTGACACAAAGGCACAAACTCTGATTGTGTAATTACAAACATATATCACAGGCTATGCATGCCATTACTGTTCTCATTGTCTTTTTGAAGGAACAGCATTTTAGAGATTTTAGATACATTTCAAACTCAAAACACAAAAAAATAGTTCTTTGGCTTGTAAACAATGCACGTATGAATATAAAACTTGGCAAACATAATCAATACATTTATGAAGTACGGTACTGCCTTTTCTAAAATTGTCTGTCAAAGCTACAGAATCAAAATATAACATGATAGTAGAATAATGCAAATTGTTTCGTATAAAACATTGTTAATACACTTTTTAGAGTACTGACAATGCCAAGAAAGATGAGGCACAATTTTAGGTTGAGCTGTGCAAAAGTTACAATTTATATCTAAATCTTTCTTAAATTTCTTGAGAACATGTTTTGCATGGTCAAGTCTTTATCATCAATGTTTATCTCAGCTATAACCAACGGTACACCTTTTGTTTTTGTTTTTTTCCACTGTACTTTGCCACAACGTAATATCACACAACAAACTCCATTTCCCAGAAGCCCCCGCGAAGGGAGACGTACAGTTGCGTTGCAACGCAAGCTGCCTAGTTGAAGGCAGCACAGCTAGAGGCCATATTGGAATCTATGAAGTCGGTTTGCACTTTGATGGAACTGAGTGTCTGTCGTTTTTGGGGAGTCTCTAAATCGCTGTCCCGGATCCACACCCGAGTGATTGCGCCCGACATTCCACTCGAGACCCCGCCACGTCCGGACGGCACGTTGTCTCGCTTCATTTTGTGTGGGGGAGAGAAAAAATGAGTCCAACCGATGCTAAACGAGGGGCTAAACGCAGGAAGAACAAGCGGGGCGGTGGCAGCAGTTGCAGCGCTGTCTGCAATACCAGCGGTGGCAAGGCCGGGGTTGCCTCGGCCCTGGGCTGTGCGGGGGCAGCGACACCTGCCTCGGTCGTCAGCTTTTTAACAACCGGCAGTGCGGGCAGCGGGAATATCGGGTCCATCACGGGCATCAACGGAGAGGTGAGAGTGTCACGCGTTGTGAACCGGCGGATGTCAAAACGGGAGGAGGTGGGGGTGCGACGACTAGCTAAGCGGCGTTATCAACGACACAAATCTGATTTGGGCCCGACAGCGATGCGAGGAGGGCAGCTAGCGAACCAACGTACGCTTAGCCGGGAATGAACAGGGTTTAAATGCGGATAAAAGCCGGGTGTTTATTCAGCTCCGTGGTGCGCAGTGTCGGCTCACAGCCGTGTAGTCGGACCGGCCTCGTTATATCGGTGTTACACTGTCGTAAACATTAGCGTCGGGCTACTGGTGCGCTGTGACTACTCGTTAGCTCAAGTTGGGATATCGCAGCTGAATCGACAACAACTTAAGTCACGCAAGAAGCGTTATTTGTTCATTCCTGTGACAAATGCAGTCCAGGGGTACGTTAGGTGGAGATTATTTAGCAGTGTGACAAGGTTCTGCACAGTTGGACCGTGGGGCTGCTTTTACGCAGATAAACAGTAATGCTAGCTTATGCTAACAGTGAGGAGTACTGACAAGTTCAGCCCCGTCGGGCCTCGATGTGTACAAGCTGACCTTCCACTTTTCTTGCTGTTATAAAGAGTGTAATCTGGTTATAGTCAGCAGATAGTACGCTAAACCAACGAGCTACCCGCATATGTGCACAGTAGCTTAGTTTTACGCTATTGGCACAAACGTATGGGGTAGTATAAACCCATACGTTACAGTGACACCATGAGATGTGAGCCCATTTATTTGTCACCGCCTTGTTTTTGATAGTTAAACTCAAAAGATGTAGGTTCAAAAGTTAGTTGGTTAGGTTTGGGGTCAATCTGTTTTTACACATATTGTTAAAAGTGCAAAGGAAACCTCAAGTAGATGCTAAGTACAAGTGGGCCAAACGCCTCACCATCTGTTAAGGACACATTATGTTTATATAGTAGTCTACCTGTCTTCACCGAGCAGGCCTGACGGTATTAGTTCACACATTATAAAAAGATTGTAAACACATCTACGTTCACAACGTAAGAATTGCCGTTACGCTAACTCTGATTAATCACGTGTGTAAGTTCTGTGTAAACATTGAGTTGTTTGTGTCCCTCAGGTAAGCAACAGTGTTACACCCCAGTTTACGGAAGGACCAGTGAATGCCGACTTCTCCGGGGTCCTACAGGTAAATTCACATCAGGTGTTTCCGAAAGGCCACAGTTACAGATTTATCTTCCGAAGCAGTGCCATTTTCGTCCCAACCTATTTACACCGTTTTATGCCATAACTTTAGGGAAGTGCCCTACACGAAGGCTTAAGTTGCTCTTCATTTATTCGCCTTTACACATAATATTTTAAACGTTTAGTCGCTGAAGTGACGTAACTGTCACAAATATCAAGAATATATCTAATTCTGATGGGCACCAAACTGTTGTGCGCTCTGCCGCAGCGTGGCATCAAGTTGGTCCAACATCTGTATCTACGCTACACATCTGGAACGTGACTGGGACCGGTCTCGTCGTATTAACAGCCTGCCCTAGGTGATCAATTACAGGAGTGATTTCACTCTCTGCAGCACTTTCTTTGACAGCAGTGTTGGAAAGCTGCGTATGCGTAATCAGCACTATGCCGGCAGCTCGCCATATGTAAAGGGACGGTCATCGAAATATTTTCTTGAATGAACAATTTGACCTCAACCAAACCTTATATTGTCATGTTAAGATCTAAATTAATAATCACAAACATAGATTACCAGCTAAACTGAATGTCACCGAATCAGGACAATTAATGACTAACATTATACCCCAAAAAAGTGCTATTTGAATGTAAGCCTTACCGCATATAAGGAACCGTGCCCCTATCTCATTAAAATCTCTTATCAAAACAAAATTAGTCTTATTGACAGCTCTAACAAAAGTATTGACATGTGTATTACTAAACATGTTAACATATGTTGTACTGCTTTTGTGCATCAATGTAGTAAGTAATCATTTGGGCTGTAACAATGTGTTTTGTGTCTATTGTTAAGGACGATATATTTTATTCAGCACATACAACAAATCAAATAATGCACCCTGCCGTGTGCAAAATATGTCATGTGGCTTTTTGCTTTTTATTTTCGTATATTGTGTTTTTGTCACCACACCTGGTTGCTTTTGTCATGTTGTTCACACTGCTTATGTTGTGCAGAAGAGAAATTACTCTAAATAGGTCAGGCAAAAAAGAAAAAGTCTCAAAAATAATAATACGTCAACACATTGTAGGGTGCTGCTTTTTTGTTGTGTTAAAAATGTATTCAAATGTGACACAATTCTACTGGATTGAATCAGATTATTTTAGTTGTTACGCCCCGTCTGACCTTTGCAGTATACCAAAATATACAAGCAAGATAAGAAATCCCCAGAAAATACCCCTGCTGGAGGAGTGACTGAAGCTGAATAACCCACAGCACCCACAGATTGAGAATCTCCTGGAATCTACTGGTACACCTATAAAATGTTGCTGAAATAGATGCAAGGCAACCTGCTTTTTTTTAAATTTATTTTTTGCTCTCCGACAAACTGTGCCGTTGTGGAGATCATTAATTGAAACTTCTGACTGGTAATTACGTGTGTTGTGCCACTCTGTGGTTCACTCACTGAGCAGGCTGCACATTTAAGAACAGGTTCCAGAGTTTAGATGGCGTGCAGAGGGGTGGTTTAGACAGCTGGCGTACCCAGAATGCAATGGCTTACAAAGTAGTGCAGTGTGACCTGCCCTGATATCAAGCAGTTCTACTGTATTGGTTAATCCTGGAGACATTTTCAATTTGCACATTCTTTTTAAAGAAAGGCTTTAGTTTGACAGGGCATATTGATTTACACGATTTAATGTTTATCACACTTCCTTAACGAATAACTGCATTATATATACAAATATTTAGTTTTACTGTCGAAATAGCATGTTATGTTTTAAAAATATATACATATAGATATTATTTCGGTGAATGCTTATGTGGCAGGGTACCTTTTCATGATCATTTTCTTTCTCTCGCTACTTCTTCTCACCCCTCCTAAACGCTCACCACAGACCCCGTTCACGTTCGGCTTGAACCAGCGGGCCCCCTACACGGCCGGCGATAGCTGCCTCTTATGCCGGTGTGAGCGCAAAGACACGCCCGTGCCTCCGGAGGCCGGGATCTCGGGCCTGAACGGCACGGCGCCGCCCAACAAGACGCCCAGCGCCCTGCAGCTGCCCCTGTGGGTCTGCTCCGACTGCCGGCGCACCGTGGAGAAGGAGGACCGACACACTGCTCTGGAGCAGTCTTTGGGGGTAAGGCGTTTTTGAAGTTGCGGGGGAAGGTCGACGGGCGAAAGTTTGTGGTTTGTAGCGGGAGAACCGCGGATCCTCTGGTTCTTTTGAATGAGTCCACAGTTTCCAATCGGCGCCGGTATATCTGCCGGTTAACTCGCACAGCTGCAGCCGGTCTTTCAGAGGATGGCGACGCTCTCGTGTTCGCATCCGTTTCTTTGCCAGAGAAGCGGAGCAGCCAGAAGAAACAGCTGTTGCCGTTAAAAAAAAAAAAAAACACACAAATGTTACAATCAACATACTATCCATTCATATTTTGGACTTTGCTTCGCTTTGAATTAGTAATTAATTAGTAATTAGGCCAAAATATGCAAATTCTGTCGAGTTCCTAAAACAAAGGACAATGCGGTGGACCAACGGCTGCTATGTGCTTTTCAGTATGTGTATCCGTCATGTTCTCTACACTTTGTAGTTCGACACATCAGATTTGCATGACTGTAAATATGTCGTATGATGCCATGATGTCTGAGGCTAATGCCTCTTCATATAAAGAGCGTCTGTACGTTCCACAGCCGGTTTGTGTGCTCAGCCTGTGTCTTTGTGAGGACGTAACCAATGACGACGTGCAAACATCTTGTGATTAAACATAGTCTCTTCAGTGTATAGTAATGCCTGTGTGTTCCAGTAAAAACTCCTGTATTTATTTTTATGGCAAATAGTTTTTACTTGTGATTTAAGTAAGTGCACGTTATGAGCAGCTGTTTGTTGTCGAGACTCTAAGCAATAGTTTCATATTGCATTATTTATTTTTAAGCAGAGACAAAGGCTGATTGTAGTTACTGTTTACGCATTTCTTCTGCCACTTTGCTGGGCTACATTTCAGTTGTGCGACCTGAGCCTCAAGTAAACTCTTGTCTATCAGAAATGATGTGTAGTCATCTCTGATAACAACAATTATTGTATCAACATAGAGGTACATTCATTTCGCTGTTTGCACATTGATGACGTGTCTCTGACTTGTTCCTGAATAATGAATCAAGCGTATACTCGGATCAGGAAACGAAATCTGGAGGAAAAAAAACACCAAATGGGGAGTTTGATATTGTCACATAATTTCATAAGTAACACATACGCGTACAGTGTGTCTTGACAACAATGACGCATTGTCTCAAAGACCCACTACCTGACTGACCTGTGATTCAAAGTTGGCTTAAGTTTACACGTCTACACATGCAAGTGAATTCTCAACACCAGTCAAAGTTGTATAACTCAAAACCGTATTGATTACCTCATGTGGCTGTAACGGTTGCATTGCCGAGCCGGTTCATACTATCGATAAGGCTTCATTTTAAAAGTTGTCAGGTTTGCCAGAGCAGTTGATTTCCTTGTTGTGGGAGTGAGTGTGCCTCGGCTTGGGTTTGGTGCCCCGTGGCAAACAGAGCCAAACCGCTGGAAAAGCTTTTACTGTGAAGCAGCTGCAGAGGGGTTTTGCCTGAACAGAAACATTTTAGCCCCAGTAGCTTGTCGGTGATTAGACCAGACCGGCCGGGCTCCGCTCTTAGTTACGTAGGTGTGTAACTTAACAATTAAAAACCACTTCCCTCATGACACTCCTGTTGGGGCGCGGGACTCTGCTTGGATTGGCCGATCCAAGCTGCTCAGCCTGGACGCCTTCTGTTGTCGGCTCATAGCACATATTTCTTCTTTGTAGCGGACAAGGAGGAAAAATAATGCTGAGTATCAATATCCAGAACTTTGGCATTCCAGCTTCATATAGATATTACATTACATTTCATTTAGCTGACGCTTTTATCCAAAGTGACTTACGTGCTAGACAGTAGACCGTAGACACAGCAACGGTGAGCAATGAGGGTTAAGTGTCTTGCTCAAGGACACATCGACATGGACTAGCGGAGCCGGGGATCAAACCACCGATACTCTGATTGAAAGACAGACCCGCTAACCACTGAGCCTCAGTCGCCCGCTTCACTATTGGGGAAATAACGTAAAAAAACCCCTCCTAAATACATTATATTACACATGATGCTATGCTATGCTAACAGTTACTGTGCTCGTCATATGATGTGCTGTTGCAGCATGTTTTGGGATTTAAGACATCAAAACAGCCATAATCCTTCACCGCTTATCCTGTTCAGGGTCGCGGGAGCCGATTCCCAGCTGACACTGGGCGATGGTTGCAGGGCTGACAACCATTCACGCTCACATTCACACCTACGAGCAATACATCTTCAGGTGTATGTTTTTGGACTGAGAGGAACCCGGGGTGAACCCGAGCTGTCACGCAGGGAACCATGCGAACGCCACACAAAGGGGCCCACCACACCACTGTCGCAGCATTATCAACAGACATGACTGTGACTTGACAAACAACACAGCAAGTTGCAGAGTTTCTTTTAAAGCGTGCATCTCGAGGAAAGTAACAACAAAACACCGTTCTGTGTCTCAGTGTGCCGTTTGTGATATTCCCCGCAGAGCCAGGACTTCCTTTTGCACATGCCCGTGGGGAACGGCAGCCTGGGCCAGGAGGCGGCCACGGGGGACAGACTGACCACTGCTGTGCCTACACTACCCATGCTCCCTGCCCCGGACCTCACCGCACCGATGCCTGCCGACACAGTGTGCAGCTGTGAAGCCTGCAACGAGAGACGGTCAGTTCAGAGGGATCGCCATCGAAGGGAATTCATTGTTTTCACGTTTTTTTTTTTAAAAAGTTCTCCGTGAATTCATGTCCCTTTAACAGGGAGATCTCTGCCGAGTCAGAGAGGGAGTCGCAGCAGCTACAGAACCACTGGTCGGAGGTTCGATACCTGGTGCGCTGCATCTACCGTCAGACAGGAACGCCGCTAGCGGATGACCACGACCAGCCCTTAGAGAGGGACAAGGAGGGCATGAAGGAGCTGGTCGATAGGTAAAGACTTATTTCTCTCTTTTCGGTGTTTGTCCACTAGGGGTCTCTATTGAACTGTGGATGCATTAAAAATAGATTTAAAAAAAAGCCTCCGTCAAATCTATCAGGCCTGACGGACTTTGAAAGGAATGATGTCAACAAGTTGAAACTACTTCAACGGTATCAGTCAGATTAAAAGCCCCGTCTCATCGTTATTTCCTTGATATGATGCATTTCCTGTTGAAACATGACCATCGGCTGTGCCGTGACTCACCGAGGGAACATTTTAAACTGTAAACAAGGGGGGAGATTAAGGAAAGAACCAGTTTGATAGGGTCTTAGTTTTAAGAGTTTTAGTAGTGTTTTCATTTACGCCAACCTGGCTAGTCTGAACCTGGCCTAGCGAGACATATCTCCTCAAGGATGGTCTGATTGCATCCATTATCATTCTGGTATAAAGGAAAAGAGCCTCTTGCTTAGTCATCTCTGAAAGCTAACCACATCGTCTTGAGCGGCGCTGAGCACAGGATGCAGCGACGTTGCCCTCACAAAATAAAGGGCGCAGAATAGCGGGAGGAGAATGCCACGTGAAATACTCGGCCACAGTCTCATTATTTCACCATTTCTAAGAAGAATTTCTTCATTTCTTACCCCCCGCAGGCTCTGTGAGAAGGACCCGTACCAACTGTACCAACGGTTGGAGCAGCAGGCGCGTGAATACGTCTTGGAAATGAAGGTGCGGCTACTGAAGCACCTATCGACAGGACCCAAGACTACAGGACCAGCGGGGCCTGCAGCCCTGGGTCCTCCTCAGGCCTACCAGTTCATTTCCCTGCTGCTGGAGGAGTACAGCGCCCTCTGCCAAGCTGCACGCACCATCAGCAGCTTCCTGCTCACCCTGGTCAGTTTATGTGTGTAGCCACAGCTTCACGGAGATGCTGTTTTAGCTGCCCTGCAGGTGGCGTCAAAGGCAGTTCATAGCCTGTCAGTTATGATGATGATTCTGAATGATTTTCTTCTTTTTTTTCCACAGGAAAATGAGCACCTTCAGAAATTCCAGGTGACGTGGGAGCTGCACAACAAGCACCTTTTTGAGAATCTGGTCTTCTCTGAACCGATCTTGCACAGCAATTTACCTGCACTGGTTGCACAGCTGAAGTAAGATATAGTTGCACAGAAATATATGATTAGTTACCGATGTGCCACACCCACTGTTTCAGAAGTTTAGTAAATAAAAGTTTCAAATGAACTGCTAATTCTACACATCTCTTGTCCATTAAACCAAACAAGTGTCTTTAAATGACTTATTTTGCCTCTTTTTTTCTTCCCAGACATGGCACAGCCTCCCATGATTCATATAATGAAGATATGTACAGGACCTTGTTAGAGAGCTACCATCAGCTGCAGCGGGAGATGGCTTCGGTGGCTACTGAATGGCAGGAGTGTGAGAAGAGGATTGATGACTATGTAGATGAACAGGTATCTACATCCGAGACAAAGCATAAACTTATTTAAGACAGGAAACAACAGTACTTTCATTTTTTAAATGTGATTAAAGCTCTAAGGATGTGACTCTGTTGCAGCTGCTTTTTAAGGTGGAGGGTCAGAGTCTCACCAACCAAAGAACAGAGCCACACAAGTCTTTGATAAGCAAAAACGTAAGAGACTTGAAAACGATGATCTCATCATGAAATTGCAATTTCTTTAATTTATGGAAGCTCACGCTCTTCTAATTCTCTGCCCCCTTTCCAGACTTTGAAGACGAAGCAGCGAATGCTGAAGGAGGACTGGGAGTTCTTTAAGCAGAGAAGATTTATAGAAGAACAGGTACTCCACAGTGTTATGGAGCAGATGTAAAGGTGTAGTCCTGCGCCTCGGAGCAGCTTTTAAAATGTCGTTCTCTTTACAGCTACCGAACAGTAAGAAGGCCCCCACCGCAGACCACAACTTCACAGACACTATGAGAATGCTCTCCTCTCGTCTGAGTATTCCAGACTGCCCAAACTGCAATTATCGAAGAAGGTGAGTCAGTCAAGTCACGTTCAATAGCCAGCGTTTCTACCATTAAGAGCTCGGGCCGTCTTCATTTGCTTTTCTACTATTAAGATAATCCTTTATTAGTCCCGCAGTGGGGAAATTACAGGATTACAGCAGCATTGCTCACAGTAAGTAAAAGATTTAAAAAAAAACAAGTAATATAAATAAACAGTAATAAACATAATAAAATAAAAACAGTAGAGAAGAATATTGAATGTACAAGGTACTCGAACTATTTCCCTAAAACCCACCTAGAGTTCTGCTTTGTGAGATATGACACATTTATCATAAGAACTGAGTGACTGATGAGGAAGCAAATTCCCATCAGACATTTGAAAGAATGAAAGAAAATGTATAAAATTTCATTCCCCAACTTTGAGTTGACAGGAAATTGATCCCATATTCCGTCCCTCTCACATAATTATTGAGCTCAAGCGTGAGAACATTCAGCATTTATTAGATAGATTAGATTAGATTCAACTTTATTGTCATTACACATGTACAAGTACAGAGCAACGAAATGCAGTTTCGCATCCAACCAGAAGTGCAACATAAAGTATTAGAATAAATAACAATATATACAGATTATAAATAAAGCGCAATACAAAGGGGTGTCTTATGGAATTAGGCAGAAACAGTATACAGATGAAATTAACTAAAATTATTAATTAATTAAATAAGTGCGAGGATATAGGCAGAAACTATCTAGGGTTGCTAAACTAGTGCAAATATTTAGTGCATATTGGTTGTGTTCTACATTAAAGGATGCATCTGTAATGCTTAGTAAAGTTATTATCCAAAGTAAGGCCATCATGAGCTCGACTTTTAATTCTGCCCCATCTTTATCCCCCAATATGTGAGGTTCGGTAATAATTTCTTCATATTATTATTTATGGGATGAACATGAGTCGATGTGAATACTTAATAAGAAATGAATAATAAGACAATCATTTAATAATTATTGCAATATTAAGATTATCTGTATCACCCCCCACTACCAACAGGTGCACGTGTGATGACTGTAGTCTCTCCCACATCCTGACCTGTGGCATCATGGACTCCCCCATCGCCGAGGACCTCCACATCAAGCTGCCCCTGCAGGGAGAGCCGCCCCGCGACTACCTGGCGGAGGTGCACCCTCCCAGCCTCTCCTCCGGCAGCTCAGCCTCCGGCTCCAACTCCAGCTCCCCCATCACCATCCAGCAGCATCCGAGGCTCATTCTGGCTGAAGGAGACACCAGCACTTTGTACGTTACTGTCCTACCAAGATGGATGCACACCTCTGCCTGTAAACAATACTTCCCCCACTTTCCCCTAACTACTCATTTCCCCTCTTCTTTTAGTATCAGTGACGATGACGAAATGCCTCCGTTGTCCAGTAAGTTCGGGGACATCTACCCTATGACCGGCTACGAGGATAACCGCGTCGTGACCGCTGCTGTGAACGGCCTCCATAACGACATCAATGGGGAATGTGAAAACGTGGAGCTGAAGGCAGGGGTGAGTTCTGTGCTGCGGAATATTACTAAGATTACCGAGATTAGTTGTGGATTTCCCTGCCGAGTTTCTGGGTGATGAAACTGCTGTTCGTTATGAGTGGGCTACCAGTTTTAGTCCCGTTCCTCGCCCCGTTTCCTAATTTGGTTCTTCTTTGTTGAACTCATTTCTTCCATCTCAGTCTCCTCACATGACCAGCAGCAGCAGCTCATCAGAGGGCGACGAGGAGGAAGTTGACGGGGAGGTCGGCGGGGAGGTCGGAGGCCAGCTGGAGGAGCTCTCCTCAGGGAAGACCATCAGCCCTCCACCTTCTTACAACCACCAACAGGTGTGGAAACACCTTTTTAATAAGCTTTCTTTATTACGATGACTCAGACATGAAGTCAATGAACCTGTTGCACATACACAGTTATGACTTTAAAGTATGATAACTGGCCGACCTGCAATTAACTATAGTTTTCATTATTAATTTATCTTTTTCTATTAAAAAAACCCTAAATGTGTTTGTTTTCCCCCCCGAGTTGACGCAAATCCTAACTTTGAACTTAATTGAACCAGAAAGGTTCTGCCAAGATTTCTGAAATGATTAATTGATTGACAGAATCTTTTATTTTATTTTATTTATTTTACCTTTTATTTAACCAGGCAGATCATTAAGAACAAGTTATTATTTACAGTGATGGCCTGACAAAAAACAACACAAACATGTGACGACATAAAAACATACAAAGACATAAAAACAGGGTTAAAAAACAAGGTTGAATATAAAAAAATCATTAACACCATTAAATCAGCAGGCATAGATGCAAGACTGAGCGAAGAATTAGATGGAGGGGAAACATTTGCAGGAATCAGTGAGATGGTGTGAATCGATGCAAAACAACTAATTGTTTCAGCATAAATATAACGAGATGATAATCCTAGGTTTGCAGGGTAGAGGAACATATTTTGAGTTTGTTTTCCCCTCTCAGGTAGAACAGGTCCAGCATGCCTGCGAGTGCCACGTGTGCAACCAGGACCCCGGCTCCTCCGCCCTCAGCCCCGCCTCCTGCCTGCCCCCTAGTCGCCTCCACGCCGCTCCTCCCCCCGCTGTGGGACACCAGTTCTTCACAGACAGCAAGACGCCCCCTACCCACCCCGCCCTCCACCTCTACCCCCACATCCACGGCCACCTGCCCCTACACAACTTCCCCCGGCCCCTGCTGCACCCCACGCTGTACCCTCCCAGTCCTCCTCTCACGCACAACAAGGTGAGGATGAGTCTTGAGCCCAAACATCACCAAGACTGCATATGATTACTTTCTTTATCTGGTGTGTGTAATTATAGTTATGATACCACTTTTAAGAGGAAATTGATTCATTTCCTTATCGCTGGGGATTTTTTTTAAGTTTCCAGGAGCAATACTGAGCTTAGTTGTATTCCAGTTTCACTTAGTTTCCCTGTAGTTTCAATCGTCCGCCACAAGGGGTCAGGCTGAGCCAGTCATGGTTGAAAGCAATCCCAAACTGTATTATACAGCTAGTGGCATTACATTACATTTCATTTAGCTGACAATAAGTGCATTCAACCAAGAGTTCAAACAAATAATAATAATAATGCATTTCATTTTTATCGCACTCTTCCTTCAAAAGAATCTCAGAGTGCCACACATATATAGTAAAAACAAATTAAATAGTTAAAACATAGTTAAAGCAACTCATAATAAAAAAAAAACAATAGCTGACAACAAATTAACTCACGGTAAAAATAAAAAAAAGAATCAGAACATCAAGAATCAAGAAGGTACATTTCTTCAATAAAGTGCTATCAGTAAGAGCCATTATGATTCGTTATGTGATTTGTTTTGTAACGTATGTGCTTCCTTCCCGAAGCCTTTGCCCCCAAACCCGACATCGAACCACTCGGCGGCCAAGCAGCCGGCCTTCAGCCCGTCGTTACCGGAGCACGTTTACCAGAACTGCTTCGGCGGTGCGTGTGGCGCCGGCGACTGGAACAGCTCGCTGCAGTGCCTCTCGCTCAAGTTCGAGAACCTCTGGGACGCCGCTGTGATGAAGAGCTGGAATCCGTCTGTCCTGCTGCCCGAGTCCCTTCCAGGTGAGCCTCCCTGCCGCTGCAGGAATGAATCAATGCAAGAAAAAAACACTGTTGACAGCCAGAGTTGTCTGTCAATCATTTATCAACAGGCGACATGCTGGGCCCTCCCCTCGCCGACATGCCCCTCCCCCCAACATCGTCGATCGGCCCCCAAGGGGAACACCCCTCGCTGCCCACCCCTCTGCCCTCCTCCTGCTGCGCTTCCTCGTCACTGTCGTCGTCTTCGTCCTCGTCATCGTCCTCGTCCTCGTGCTCCTCGTCGGAAGCCAAACAGCAGAAGAAGAGTGGCGCCAAGAAGAAGTGTCTCTACAATTTCCAGGACGCTTTCATGGAGACCAACCGAGTAGTGATGGCCACCTCCGCCTCCACGTCCTCCGTGTCCTGCACTGCCACCACTGTCCAGTCAAGTAATAACCCACCCATCCACCTAGCATCTAAAAGACCCAACTCTTTAGGTAATCTAGGCCAAGAGCAACGCTTAGGTTTGCTTATAAAACATCATTCCAGGGTTGTGACATCCATTGTAAAATCCCATCTGGCAAAAAGTTGTTTTTTAAGGAAAAAAAGAAAAACTGACGAATATATCTTTGTTTCCTCTAGACGATGTATTTCACAATCTAGGTAAAGAGGACCATAGGCAACCCGCTCCAGCCCCCCCGAGGAACTGTCCCACGGGACTGACCTCCCTCCCTCCGCTCTCGGCCCCCACCCTGCCGCCAGCGCCCACCACGCACCTCCCCACAATGGGATCCCAGCCCTTTCCAAAGATGGCTGCCCCGGCCCCGGACCTCATGGAGACCCACCAGGGTTTGTGCCTCCCGCCCGCCGAGCCACCGGCCTCCTCGGCAGATGGTCCCGTCAGTGCCCCGCCCAGCGTCTGCAGGTAAGAGCACCATCATGTTCTACCGGCTCACGAAGAAGGTGGAAAGTATCTTTCGGGGGCCAGTTTTAAGTACGATTCTTTTCAGTGATCCCGACTGCGAAGGCCATCGCTGTGAGGGGAACGGGGCCTACGAGCACCAGCCGTACGATGGGGAGGAGAGTCAGGACGAGGACAGCTGCTCCGAGCATAGCTCATCCACCTCCACCTCCACCAACCAGAAGGAAGGAAAGTACTGTGACTGCTGCTACTGCGAGTTCTTCGGGCATGGCGGGGTAAGAGACACTGAAATTAGCTTAATCGCCTTATATTTACATGTTTTTTGCGGGAGGATAGTACTTTTTTTAATTGTATTTCTGGATTCAGTTTGTTTTAAGCTAAGAATAAATATATTATAAATGGGTATTGATCCCCTGTACATAATGTACAACAAAAAATGAAGATAAAGGATTTGCAATCTAGTGAATCATAGATTATTAGCTTAATGTAATAATTGATTTGGCCGTTCTCTGTTTCATTCCCAGCCCCCAGCTGCTCCGACTAGTCGAAACTATGCAGAGATGCGAGAGAAGCTGCGCTTGCGTCTGACAAAGCGGAAGGAGGAGCAGCCTAAACGGGAGGAGCAGCAGCCAGTGATAGAGCGGGACGGAGGGGTGGAGGACCACAGGCGGGTGGAGGACCTGTTGCAGTTCATCAATAGTGCCGACAATAAACCCGCCTCCAGTTCTAAAGCAGCCAAACGGGCCAGGCATAAACAAAAGAAGGTAAGCGCCACTCCCTCTGGCAGTGCTTCATTATTTCATTATTGTGCTGAAAGTGTATGTAAGCGTGTGCATGTCTGTGTGCGCTGCAGATGGAGGAGAAGGCCCGTCTGGAAATAGAGGCCCGCGAAAGGGAGGAGCAGCAGATGCTGGAGGAGCGGCAGCGACGGCAGCGGCAGCAGGAGGAGGAGGCGGCGCTTCAAAAGGAGCTGCTCCGGCTGCAAGAGCTGCAGCAGCACCGGGCCGCCAAGAAGAAAAGGAAAGAGAAAGCGAAGGAAAACACCGCTCCCCCACAAAACAACCCACAGCCCCTCAAACAGACAGCTCAGAACGTCTTAGATAACCTACAGAACGGAAAGTCACACTCACTGCTTCAAACCCTCATCAGGCTCCCCGAAAAGAAGGAACCAAGAATAGAGCCGCCGCCCCGCCCCAACACACAGCACAGCCCACGGCACACCAGGGGTTTTTCTACCGAGACCAACATCCCCGGCTGCAAGGCCGTCCTCCACAACGGCACTCCTACGTCCCCGCTGGAGGTCAACAGTAAAGTAAAGGCCAAGCACTCTGCAAAGGTGGCCACGTGTGAGGCGTCGGTAAAGAAAGCCCCGGAGCTGCCCAAGAGCGCCGACGTGGCAGCAAAGCTGGCGAACGGCACCGCCCCCACCACGCCAGACATCAGAGCAATGCGAATCAGGCCCGCCGAGGCCCTGGCCCCCCTCCCGACTACTGAACCGAGGAGGGAGGACAGGTGTCACATTGGAGGCGGCGGTGGAAAGAGGCAGCATCAGCAGCTACAACAACAACAACAACAACAGCCGCAGACCCAAACGAAGGAAGACAGGCGAAGTCCACCTGTGTCAAACCCCTCCCCTTCACCCCCTCCAGCCTCGCAGTCGGAGCAGAATGGCAAACCTCCCAGTGCAGAGTCCCCACAGCCCAAAGGCAAGACCAAGAAGAGCAAGAAGAAGAAGGGGGACAAGATGAACACCTCAATAGGTTGGTTTTGTGCATTAACAATTCGGTTTTGAGGAGTCAGGTGTGTGTGTTTGTGTCCAGTGGGTGTGGCTCCCCAGACATCATGCAGCTGAGGGTAACACTAACTGTGTTTTTAACGGGGAGATCTATTTCCTCGCTGGTCTCCTGGGTATTCTGTGGTGTGTATATATGGTATCACGGCGTTGTTGGGGAATGTGTGCACTGTGCAGATCGCTGCTGCCTTTAACGTCTCCCTACAGGGAGGAGCTTAGAGTAGTTTTACAATATGACACAAATATTAGTGTTGCACGTAAAAATCTGGTCTACAATCTGCTGAAGGTAGACGGTTTTGTTGGATTCAGGTTTGTCTCACTTGCTACAGTGCTCAGTTTTTCGTCTACATTCAGATACTTTCTCTCTTTTATTCAAAGCTTCTGTGTAGAATTATACTATAGCGCCACCTAGTTGTAGTATCAAAGCTGCATATTAAGCAGCCATGCGTATCCAAGTTCCTCTCGGAGAGTAAATTCATAATGCACTTACAAAAGTAATACATATATTAAACATCACAGCAATTAACATGCATTTGTGTGATTTTTGTTTTAGATGACGTCTTCTTGCCCAAAGACATCGACCTGGATACCACTGAAATGGATGAAACGGAGAGGGAGGTGGAATATTTCAAAAGGTGTGTATTGCCATATATTTATTTATTTATTTATATATTTTTTATTTATTATATTTATATATATATTTTATTTTTTTATATATTTATATATATATATATTGCCAAATACTGATGAGATATTCCTGAAAGCTTTTCTCTTGGGGTCAACTGTGGAGTTTTTGGCCACCAGTGGCTCTTTGGAGTAATGTCGTCATAATTTAATGAATGCACCACAATTATATGCTGTTGATTGACAGTTGAATAGCAATGAGGCGTCTTGGCCAACAAAGACAAGGAAAAAGATGATTGTTTTTTTATTTATTTATTCAAATCATTCGATTTGCCTTCCCTAATAAAAGAGAAATATTTTACAGGGAAGGCAATTGAACACATTTATTATACTCAAAAAATGAGTTCTACCTTAAACAACAATGACGTTGTGCGGCTCTTCAGAAGTTTCATGTTTTTTTGTTTTTGTTTGGTTTCTCCTGCAGGTTTTGCTTGGATTCTGCCCGGCAGACCCGCCAACGGCTTTCCATCAACTGGGCGAACTTTAGTTTGAAGAAAGCCACGTTCGCTGCACATTGAGGCTGTTGGTCAGTGACTGCCGGGACACAATCAGTACCTTAACAGCTGTACCAACCCACTCCCCCCCCCCCCCCCCCCCCAGCTCATCCCCTTTACCTCCATCCAGCTGTTGTCCTCCCAGAACTTCGCTCCTGCTGTGCCCAAATCACACCCACGCTGCCTTGCTTTGTTCTTGTCGCTGTGGGGTTCCTCCACGGGACCCATCCGGATCGATCCACCTGCAGAACGGAAAAACAAAAATTAAATTAAAATGACTCGAAGAATCACAAAATGCTACTTTACATCTGATTTAATTTTTCCTTGCGTGCTTCTGTGCTTTTAGTCTGAGTTGGGCATTTCTTTTGACTTTAAAAAGGCCATGGTCTGAAATTATTTTTCTTTTAATGGCTTACTTGTAGTCAAAAGATGCTTACTATGTCTGGATGGTTTCCTTCCAAAAAAAAAAGAGACAATGGAAACTACAAAAAAAAATGAGAAATGTAATAAATTAAAAGCTGTATTTGAGATATTGTGGCTTAATATCCCATCGTTTCCCGTTCCTAGCACGGCATCTCATCCACATGGTTGGCAAGGGAATGGGCTTGGTCAGCTGGTCTCCCCCCCCACCACCACCACACCCCCCCTCCCCCAACCACCCCGTTTCACAGAAAGGAGGAAAGCGTAATACTTGACAATGTTCTTTTTTTTTTTCTTTTTTTTTTTTGGTTTTTAAGTTCTGTTTAACAAACTGTTGAGTAAAAGTGTACCAGTTACAGTTTTTGTTTTCTTTATTTTTGACCTGTAGCCAGCTTGTATCAGAATACTTTCAGAATGAAATCGAAAAAGAACAATACTCACACTATCAATCTGTTATAGAGTGTATATTGTATTAACACTGAAGCCAAACTGGCTACTTTTAACATATTGTTAAGTAATATTAAATCTTGTCTTTCTTTTTTGAAAGATGGAATACAGTAGTATGGCAGGATTATGCGTCTTGTGTCAAATCTTATTTCCTTACACACTGTTAGATAATGGGGCATGGACACTTAAAACTACACATACATGGAAATACATAGTTTTGGGACAGAAGCGCGCTCACAAATGTGCATGTCATATTGTATTTGTTTAATCTGTTAAAAAAGAATGGCACGTTAAAAACGACAGTTGGCTGTTTTACGAACCAGCAGCTCCTTCACGTCTTTACCTGGCAAGCGTTTCGAGAAAAACGGTAACCTACCGTAAAACGCCATATATTTTACGTTTTTAAACTCCCTTCTTTTTGTACCGATTAAACAAAGGAGATGTAGCGTGTCGAGGCGTACGTTTTACCGTTAGACGGAGCTGGGCTAATGATTTCGGCCATTTTTTTTTTTCAGTCTTTGTGCTAAGCTAAGCTAACTTGCTGCAACTTCATATTCAACAGAAAAAAAAGAGGATTGTTTTTTTTCCATTTTTTATTTTATTTTTTTTTAAATACATTTTTTTTTTACGTTAGAAAATCCCTTTCAAGGTCCTCCATGTGGGACGGGTGAATACCGCATGCACTGCTTGTGACAGCGTGGGAATTCTCAGCCATTGTTGCTGCTCTGCATGTCTGCAGCCACACGAGGTTGCAGAGTGAGTCACACCCTCAAATAAATACATCTTCTTTTTTGGGAACTCCACTAATTGACGGTCATAATCAATCTATAAGACCACCGTAACCACGGCATGTAGATCCTGAGGTTCAGTTTCAAATCCAAAGTCTGTGAAATGAAGAAAAAAAATGGCAGCTGCCATCGGGGCCGGCTTCATGCATTTACATAAGCAGCCCCAATATATGCACATGACGCTCTTGGGAAAATTGATTTGAGGTAGTTTTGAAATCAAGTACATTCCCCCGGCGCGAAAGTGAGCGTGAAATGAGGTCAGGCTTATCTGGATGTAGATGAGCTAATGTGTTTCACTGTAAAGCACCGACAGGACATCGGCTGCGGTGAACGCCTCTTTTCTTGTGTTTTTGAGCTTTAATTTGCACAAATGGGAGGTGGCCTCCCATTTCAAAGATGCAGATTAGTCACATTTTAAAAAATGAAACCTATAATAAGGAGCTCCTGATTTAAAAAAAAAAATAAAAAGTTAAAACATGCTGTGAAAGTACAGTATGTTCATGTTCAAAGACAAATTGATGTGTAGAGGAAGTGAGTTACAGATATGTTCCTCAGACTGCTTCCTCTCAACTTTTCAAAGGGCGACTATCTCTTAAAACCGGCAGATTTCACAATGAAAAGTTACCACTCCTACAATTTTGATGATTGAGAAAACTGTGGTAAAACGTACTTCATTCAAGGGAAGACAAAAGGTTTTGGTTTGTGAGAGCCACCAGAGCCCGTGTGACTCATCGTTTATCTCAGGTATGAATCATGATTGTCGGGCGCCCTCGCTCTCAGTCACCAGTGATGTAAGATGGGATCTACCACATTTGAGCAAATGCCCCGCAAAACTACGCTAACGTAGACGAGCCAAAAACACCGAGCCAAATGTCTGAGGGACGCATGTGGGCCGTGATCTAAATAAAACATGACATTGGCACAGATTTTTTTTTTTTACATGTGCAGAGGTAAGAGATACTTAAGACAACCCTTACCCTCAGTTAAATGAGTGATTTATAAGTCGAAAAGTACATTTCCATCATGTGTCCTTGTTTGGACCGTTGCTGTAAAGAAACATCTGGGCTGACGAGGAAAACACACAATGGTCTGACAATGGCCGCCGAGTGCCAATCGGATTATTAGAAGGGATCCCAGCTGCCTTGTGGCTTGTAATCAGAAGGCTGATCTTTTCATTGTCGACTGCCTGGAGCGCTTCAGGATCACATACACTTACAGAGGGAATCCCCCCCCCCACCCCCAACACACACACACACACACACACACACACACAACCCCTTCTTGCTCATGACTACATCTCCCACAATTTCAATGGTTGAAACCCTGGACTTTCTTTAACAAAATTTTTAAAAAAATACTTTCCTATCCAACATTAATAGAGACTACCTGAACCGACATATTGCACATTAAATCAAAAATGATCTTCTCAAGTCGGCAACGCTCTGTTTTCAAATAATAAACTTGTCTGTTCGTTTTTTTTTTTTTGGGAATTCCCTCGTGATGGCGGGAAATTCCCGTTCTTTTAGGATACACATAAGATTAAAGGCCGTATATCCATCCATTCTGCGTTTGTCTGGATAAGTGTCAGGCTGAAGTTTTCCCTCTTTGTTAAAGTACACAACAGCTAAAGCGCTACATCCTGATGCTTTGAGTCTAGTTTCCAACAGGAACTGATCTTCTGCCGTCACCTGACTTTTTCTTATTAATTCTTTTGTTTCTTAGAAAAGTTCCCAGACACTCAGGTGGGGACTTGTGACCTATTTATTTCCACTCTCAGATCGGTGGGTAGCGCGTCTCACTGTGTGGAAGTTCAGTCACTTATAGACCCTGTTACAAAGCGTGGGTGTGTGTGTGGCGGGGGGAGAATCCCCAGCAGACAGCTCGCTGCCTTTTTTAGGGGCTGTGTGTATTTCTACCAGGCCGCATGGCAGAAAAGAAATGCTGAGAGACGACATACTGAAGTTGCCCTTTAAAGCCAAAATAAGAACCAATCGTTCTGCGGGCACATGAGCTAGAGGCATATGTAAATCAGATGAATTATTGAAACTAATTCGGCCACAAAGATCTTCCACGGTTAGCAGATGAGTAAGTTAGCATGTGAGGCTGCTTAATGTCAGTTAAACGTTTGTTTGGTGTCATTTTGTCTGTGGGGGTAGTCCTTAAGTATAAAACTTGATAACTTCTGGTTTTGGTGGAAAGATTCGAAATAGACCACCAAGATTAAATGTGAAATATACATTTATATATTTTGTGAAATACATTTAGTTGTTTTTTTACAGTAAGTATGTTGCTACTGCCCACAGCCACGTTAGCTAGGCAGCTAGCTTAGCTTTGCCCAGTGTTACAAAATCCTCCTCCCAGCACCTCAAAAGCTCACTTAACAGTTGTATGTTGTGCGTTTAAGCCGTACCAAAATGTGCCAGATGGATTCTTGTTTACCGAGTAGCTGTAAAGCAGAGCCCCCCTCCTTCCCCCCGGCCGCCGCCATGCTTTGTGCTAAGCTAAGCTAACCGGCTGCTTCATATTTACCTTATATACAGAGAACGGCATAAATGTTCTCATAGATTATTGTCAAGAAAGCAAATATGTAAGTATAATATTCACTCATACTGTGTTTGAAGTGAGACTATGCAACTTTATTCAAACCACAACCACATTTATCCCATAAATGATGCACAAGTACTAGCGGACTAAATCTCTAGCTAGCTAGGTAAGAATGTAGCAGAAAATAAAACAACCCGGTTGTGTTTAATTGAGCAAAAGTACGTGTTATTGCTCATGGATTCAACATCATTTTTTAAGGACGTGTAGCTTCCTCTTTTAAACGGTTTCATATTTTTGTTTTAAAAAACACTTATGTTATTTGATCAAAATGTGCGTTGTGTTCATCCACACAGACGCCGCGGTGGTTTGTTCTGTGCACTTGCAACAGCCTACTTCCTTTTAAATAGGGGATGTCCAGCTTCCTGTGCTTACTACTCTGAACCCATGACAAGTGAATCACCCACACTGCACTGTTGACCTAAATGTGTCAAAAAGAGCCTTCGTGGAGACGGTGCGACTGCAGAATGTTTTGGTCACAAACCGAGCCGCAGGCCAGTTGTTGGATGTAACTGGAGCTGAGCCGGCTTCCTCTGGTCCTCAGTGGCCCTGCAGTGTGTTGCTGTAGCCGCACAACAGCTGGGAACATGGCTGTGACAGTACAGCGTGCCCATTCAGGCAACACTTGGAAAGGGGTTTTCCAGTGCGCACACAAGCACATGCACGTGACACAGATGGACACACACACACACACACACACACACACACACTTAGATTAAGTAGCGCCAACATTTTCGTGGTGAGGCTGTGATCTGTGGTTACAGCTCGAGGCTGCAGCCTGTCAAGAGTTAAAATGCACCGTGCGATAATGTGGCACACTTGAAGCTAGATAAATCACCAGAAGATAAAGAAAAAGTGTGGGTAAACAGTATTTTATTACAAAAATAATGTGCCAGCTCGAGAGAAAAAGGCACAGGATCTCCAAAAAATAAGTATATTATTGTCAGTTGGGATGCAATCTTTACATACGCTGTTACAAAACAAAATGGATAAAACATATTTTTCCAGTTATAATGTACAAACATTTTTTTATCCTTAAAGTGTACCAGGAAACATATTTCATGGCTTTGGTGGGAAAAAGGCATCCAAAGCATTGCACTAAAATGCTTTGCCTTTTCCAAATATTTATGCAACATGAATAAATATTAATATAGTTATATATTTTAAAATCTCTTATTAAGAATATATAATTTACAGGACAGAATATGTAAAGTTCAATCAAAAAAAACAAAACAACTAATAGCACCACATTATCCAAAATAAGAAGCTTATGCATCATGAATGTCTTAAATCGTTCGATTCCACGATTCAGTTTTTGGCTAAAAATGTCAAGAAAGTGCAAACAGGTTTGTAATTTGACACATTGAGGTATATGATATTTGATATATTGCATTGACATCCACTTTCCCACCACAGTAATCTCCTGCACTGCCACAGGGGAACACTCAGAACCTGACTCTGCTCACTCTGCAGACCTTAAAAAAGCCTGATCAACTCATTTCTCTTGCAACGGGGGAACTTTGTGTTGTACGGTTTTGCTCCGCGATGAACAAGCGTCTCAAGTCAGTCCTTTCATTTGTAGTCAAGTCTCTCCGAATCGGAAACTCCACTCTGGTTGTTTTTGCCGTGTAGTGCTACGTGCTCAGTGTTCAATTACCGTCAGCGAGTGAGAAGTGTCTTTTCCCAAAAGAAAAGAAGAAGAAAAGAAGAAAAAACACGAGGCGACGCTCCGTTTATATTCGGGCGCACTCTTCACAATGGTTCAGGAACTCGGCGGCGTCCATGTCGCTGAAGGTGGCGAGGCATCGCGGGCACTGCAGCTCTGACAGGCCCGGCCGCGCGCTCCACGCGGGGCTCGGTGAGGCTGCTGCTGATGCCGATGCTGCGGCGGCGGCGGCGGCGGCGGCTGCGGCGGCGGCGGCGGGCTGTTGCTGCAGCTCGGCCGTGGTCCTCAACAGAGGCTCCGGGGAGTCCTTGTGCCGCCTCGAGGTGATCCTGTGCCCGATGTGCACGCGGCACATGGGAACCACGTCTCGGCTCTCTCTGCTCGCTCCCTGCGGAAGGCGATCAGGACAGAGACTGTAAGGATTGCACGAGGCAGCACGAGATATGGGATGCGTGCGAGCGTTGGAGGGGCCGCCGTCTCACCTTTTTGTGTAGCTGCAGTTTCAGCTGATGAATCTGCTCCTTCAGGTCTTGGATCTGGCCCTGTGCTCGCTCCCGGTCGGCACGCTCGGACTTAAAGTCGTCTGCGTAGATGAGGACCTGACGGAGGGACAGAAAGAACGTTTTAGTCAGTTTCTTTTAAAGACAGAACCGTTCGCGGGTCAAATTCGACTCGTGAAATCCGATTGGACGCAGCGTAATATACAGATGTGTAAAGGTGATGGGTACAGACCTGCTGCTCCAGGGTCTGGACGCGCTCCCTGTCGTGCCTCCTCATCTCCTCCACTTCTTCACTCAGCCGCGCACACTCGCACATCTTCTCCTCGAGTAAGCCGTTGAGCCGGGAAATCTCCTGTTGAAGCAAACCGGTGCTGATGGAGCCGAGCGCCGGCATCAAGCCCGGCCCAGAGGTCTCCTTCAGCCTCTGGCATAACCCTCGGATGTAGTCCTCCCTGCTGGAGTCATACTTCTGCCACTGAGAATTCAGACTCTGGACCTACAAAGAAGGAACAACAGTAGCAAGTTAAATATATTTTCTTGTAAAAAAACAGCACCACGTTGATATGACGTAGACATTTTTTGTTTTATTTCATGGGAACATAGTTCATAGGGAAGTATAGTCCGTAACCAAAACTTGTAAACTTGTTCTGGGTGGAGACTTACGTATGCCACCCGCTGCTTTAGCTGCTGATTCTCCTCTTGAAGTTGACAGATTTGGGCGCTAACGCCACTCGTGTCAGAGGGCTCGGTCATCTTTTCGAGAAAATGGTGAAAGAGCGGTTACAACAGAGCTAATGCACAAGTCAATAAAGGCATGTTCAACGCAGACAAAAGGTTCACACACACACCTCCTTAGACTTTTGCTGCAGGGCCACATCCTCAACTCCTGCTCCTCCGCCCTTCTTATCCGTCTCCAGCCTGGCCAGCAGCTCCCGGCACACCTTCACCGTGGCGCCCAGCTGACCACGCAGCTGGTCAGCCTCCTCCTCCAGGGAGCTGCAGAGCACGGCCCTGGTGGCCTCGGCCCGGTCCCGGTCCTCCAGGGCCGCCCGCAGCCGGTGGACCTCCAGGTCCTTCTCGTGGTCCGGCTGACACCGGACCCTGTCCAGCTCCAGCTCCTTCTCTCGGAGCTGCATGGTCAGCCTCTGGATCTCCTGGGGAGGGGAGGGAGGAAGGTCGGAGATGAATTGCATGGCCATGTGTCATCTTTTGGCATATACATACAAAAAACATGGATGAAATAAAGGCTGCCATTCTGATCATTGCCACCAATATTATCCATATATCTGGGACTACAGATGAAAAATAGCCTTTTTGGCTAACTCTGGCATATTTACAGCAATGTTTTTATTAATGTGCACTGTCCCTTATGAAATAAACCAATAAATAAAAGAAATATTAGATTTTCTTTCAAATAATAAGGCGACTTGTATATAAGGAAGTAAAACAATACAACAGCCTTCAATTAAGTATAGAAAAATTGAGTTGAGGGGTTTTAAAGCTTATTATTGTTAACCAATTTTATTTATATCTAGAATTAAAAACAGACCTGTCACTGTATAACTTTTTTTTTTTTTTCCCTTTTAGGCTCCACTGCCTACAAAATACTCAAATGCAAACCTCGTATAAAAAGCATTGATCAGACACTATTATGTTCATGATGTATTACTTTACCTCCGTTTGTCGCGACGCCTTGAACTCCACGTCGCTGCGCTTCACTTTCAGTTTGCAGATCTCTTTGCACAGGCTCTCCAGCAGAGACTTGGACGGCCCGACGACCACGGACTCGTTGTCCCCCACGGCCATGCAGATCCTCTCATATCTGCCCAGCCTGGCTTTCAAATCCGCAATGATATTGTCCTTCACGTAGATCTGTTTGTTCAGCAGCTCGGTTTCCTGGCGCGTCTCGTGGTACAGAGTATTCAGCGTGCTGCAGCTCCGCAGTGTCACTTCGTGATTATCCGAAGAGTTCAGACTGGCCATTGTTTTGGCTTTTTTATTTGACAGACGGGGTTCGTTTCTTTTAGTAATCCAGCATTTGACACCTCTGCCGACGAGCCCTGCGACTAGACGTGGACCGGAGGAGGTCAATTGTGTCGACTCTCTGGCGCACAATAATATCCCCACCGTCTTGGGGGATTTCCTATAGGGAACTTCCCCGCGGACTTTTTTGAGCTTCGTCAAACTGAACCCTGCCTGCTCTTAAAGAGTCACCGAGCACAAAGAGACACAACACATAATGCTACTCTGGCTAACAAGCTGAAAGAAGTTTGAAGTTATTACCATTAAACGGCTGGAAGAGAAGAAGAAAGAAATATAGAAAGAAATAGTGGCGCTGCCTTCACAGACGGTCGTAAACTTGGGCTCTTGAAGCGAGAGGTGCGCTTTTTCAACGCACCCGAGGTTTTGATAGCAATAGCAAAAGAAATGTTCCTATAAAACATTGTTTTTGCGGAAGATAGGGAACTTAACACATTTCTTTCCCCACCCACCTCAAAAAAGTTGTGATTGTAGATTACAGTATAGCTTCCAACACACATATATATATTAAGTCCCCTAAAACTATTAGCTAATATTTTGTACGGAAGTACAAACAATACTAGTTCAACAGCGTTCACATTTTTCCAATGGTAGTTTACAGGGTTTCCACGCAGCCCCACAAACGTCACATCGGTACCTTTGGAGTGTCACAACAAATTCCCCCACACTCACAGAGATGTTGTCTTTTCCCATTGTTTTGAATGCATCATAACTGCGGTCGCTTCCCGTAGTAATTCGTCTAAGCAGTCTGTGGTTGCGCAGTTATGGACAAACCATTGTTTGTAGTTGTATTGGAGCTGTCCGGACCCAGACCACTGCGATGATTCATACATTATGAGAGACCTGTAGTCCTGGTAATGTCGTGGGGGCATTTCCTTACATTTCTGCCTACTTAAATATGGGGAAAATGCATAATTTCTGTTACAAATAAACCAGCCCACAGTATTTATATTAGGAATTAGCCCATTGTGCCATCATGATACATTGTGCCATTCCTTATTGCTTTTGATGTCATATATTTCTACAACCGATGATGATAATTGCATCATATGTCAGTGGCAGACAGTCCGGCCCTGTGCTCTGAGCTCTGCAATATGATGGTGAGAATAATACAATTCAATATTGCATTATTCTCCCCATCAATATTGTAAGTTACCGCTACTTACAAGTTGGTGTAATAGCTATAGAATGACCAACATGGCTGGTTTGAATGTTTATGATCAAGTGGATTCATATTAGCTGGAGCCAATTTATTTTGCTTAGAGTTTGGTATAGTGAGAAATATTTAATAAAGGGATTGCATGTACAATCTTACATTTGCGAAGTCGATTTAGCTCTCAAGTAAAAGCAGTGAAGTGCAAAGAACAATATTTCACTCCTGAAGTACAGCAGAGGTGAAGTGGTGGAAAATAGAAATACTCAAGTCAAGTAGTTGTAAAGTGTACTGAAGCCTTTACAGGAGTGTTACACACACAACGCGTAATAATTCACACCCATAAATGAGCCGGACTTGATATCTCGTCAGGGTTGGACCTTGGACTATAATCCCTGTCATCATCATAAAAATCAGCATCATCATCCTCATCAGGTCAAACTGAAACCGCTGTCTAGACTCTAGACTGTAGGTGGACGTGTAAAAGACCTTCGGCATTATTCCAGAGGACTCATTGGCTCTGCTGGCCGGTGGGGAGTCCCAGGTAATTCTGGGTCATTCATACAATAATGTCATGAGGGCTCCAGACTGAGTCATTGAGGTCACATGTCATGTGACAATTGACAGAGCCACATGAATCAAGGTGTGAAGTAGAGAGGTAGTGCATCTCTGGTAAAACTTCCCCAATTGATCACTTCCATGAAGACAATTATTTTTAAAAATTTCTGAAATTGTTTGAATATGCAAATTAGGCTCTATCTTATGAAATGTGTGCTAATTTGCATACATTTACCAGACAGCTTATATAGTCAAACATGAAAATAATCATTCATTAGCCTCAGGCCTCTTTCAGATTCACAGTGTGGGACTACACAAATGTACCACAGTAATCCAAGTACTGAAACAAATGGGCATCAGGGACCAATGTGTTAAAATGTGGTCAAAATATAAAACCCTTTATGGAAAGCTTTATTTAGTATAATAATCCTATACATCCAATAATATTTTTCATGGTATATGCCATTAGAAAAATTACATTTCACCACCAAATGCCTCATTTGCATTCAATTATTACCATGACCAGATTTGACCAATAACGTCCACTAGATGGCGGTGTTTCATCAGAATTATACACGGTTGGTTTTATTTTCATTATTAAAATTCTGGCCATGATTCATTTTTTTTAATTCTTTTTTTTAATTCGTGAGTATATTGATTTTCTGCCACACACACACACACACACACACACACACACACACACACACACACACACACACACACACACACACACACACACCAATGAAATGAGCCACTTCAAAACATGATGTTGGCAGCTTTTAATAGCTGGAAACTATACAAGAATAAAAGCACAGTATTTGATATTTACACAGTAATACTTTCAAACATACTTTTTACATTGCACACACACGCAGGGCCACTTGATTATAGGCGCCTAACAAGTTACTGCTCATCAAATCAACGAACCAAAACTCAGATATTCATCCTCCTAATAATATCAAAAGAAACTCATCAAACAACGGCGTGAAGATGCGACCCGAAACTCAACATAAACGTTTAACTGAAATATGCAAGCCTGGAGTAGAAAAACATTAATTTTAACATACTGTGGTAGAAAAGTATGCAGTGACTCAAGTATAAAAAGATTACCAAGAGTATTAAGAGAATATAGCCAGCTATCTCTCATTTTTTGCTTGAGAAAACGGTAGGAATACAAAAACACTAACATATTTGTCTTTGAACATCACACTACACACACTGGGATCACAGCTTCACTTAATATGCGCCACACAATATGAAATCAGCAATTATTTATGTAGAACTATGAGAGAAAAGAGTTTTATTTAGGATGACTTCACACTCATAGTTAATCATTCAAGGCCTTTGACCCCTGTGACGTCATTTGTTCCTTTTAGGAGTTTTGAATAATCCCAAAACAAAAGCAACTGCTGATGATGTCACCTTGTTTGAGGAAGCCCCCGTGAACAAATAAAAAAAAAAGGTTAATTTTTTTTAGGTTATGATGCAGAAGCAGGGAATAACGTCTTAAAATCACCTCCGGGCCGGGATCTAATAGTAAGCCACATCTGCCAATACATTTTATAGAGTCCATTGTTTCCTAATCCTGTATTAAAAACTCTGCTAGTTTTCACTCTAACCGTGTAATTAGGGATCCTTTACACCTCGGAGGCCAGCTGAGTGCAATTAATGAGGCGACAGCGAAGCCAGCTCCCCCAGGAGAAGACGCAACACTTTTAATACTGGCCACTGGGGGGCGCTCACCACTCACTGAGTGCAAAAAGAATGGATGTATACAAAAATCTCATGTTACTACAATCTAAGGGACTTCCTCGCTCCTGTACCTGTACCAGATGTAAATGTGGGCCCCACTCAGAAGATGGACACTTAAAATAATACGAATAGCGTGGCCTCAATGGTGAATAGCTTGTGTGTTAGCATAGCACCTTTTAGAACATCCATCCATCCATCCATTATCTAAACCACTTATCCTCTTTAGGGTCGCGGGGCGCTGGAGCCGATCCCAGCTGTCATTGGGCGAAGGCAGGGTACACCCTGGATAAGTCGCCAGTCTATCCAGGGCTCACATATAGACATACCCTTTTAGAACATGAACATCCTTATTAGAATTGTAGATTTTTTTTTTTTTTTTTGCCAGCACATGTGCTTTATATTGTGTATTTTTTTGGAAGTGGACCCAAGAAACTTCTTTGCTGGAATCTAGAGAGGAATCTACGAACCGCACTTACAATTGTGTGACACAACTGGAAAGGGGTAATTGCAAAGAGCTCAACTAAACTTTTTTCTTCAACAGTGACACATGCAGCTCCCCCCTCCTCCCCTCCCTCCCCCCTTCGCTTCCTAGCACTGCAGCTTGCGGATGCTGCGGGAAATCCTCTTAAACTCTTGCTGTCCCTTCTGCCAGCGCTTCAGCGAGGTGATGACCAGATGGCCGTCCATCTTCTGGCCCATGACCAGGTAAGCGGCGTGGATGTCGTTCATCTCCTCGCAGATGCACTGCAGGCCGTCCTTCAGCCACAGCACCGTCTTCCTCAGGTCGCGCTCCGTCACACCGTTCAGCTTGTAGATGGTCTTGCTCTTGTTCTCCGGCACTATCTTGGTGTCCCCGTTGATGTAGGAGATCTCTTTCACTTTGATCTTCAGGGCTTGATGCAAACGGGAGAGAAAATAAAGGGTTTGCTTTCACGAAAGCTGCATAAAGATCATCAGACAGAAGGCCTATTTATGGTTTAGTGCTATGCATGTAATAGTAAACTAAAAAATGAATAGAAAATAGTCTTTCTTTGCACTTTTTCAGTGAATAAAACACACAATAGTGAAGTTTTCCTCAAACTTCCTCCAACTTCCTCTATCCATGACCTCTCGGGGCCTCTGAGCGTCACCTTGAACTAATAACTCATATACTAATAACTAGAACTAATACAAAGTGGCTGCACTTACCAAAGTCATTCTTACACAAGTTGTCCACAATTTCGTTGTCATTTTCATCCGTTTCCTTGCAAGCATCACACACCCTGGGCACTAAAAGAGAAGTTAGATGAGGTGAACATGATATCATCTACCACATTTTAACCGGAAAGGAGCTAAAGAAGCAGGACACATAAATCCAGATGTGACCACAGTGGACGGTGGGGCAGTAAAAGGACAGATAAGGGAATGATTTGTATGCGCCACGAACTTAATGGAGCGTTTACGCGCAACACGTGGGGGTCAATTTGCTCCTAAAACCCCGTTTCACGAAACCTTACCTTCTTTGGTGACTGGCACGAAGTTCTCGAGGCCTGCAGGCGGAATGCAGAGGTCATTGTCGAGTGGGAAACGCTCGCAGTCCAACATCTTTGGCCAGGGGAAGCCGAACGCGGACATCACGGGCGCGCAGCCGTCCTTGACGCTCTCGCACAGAGACCTGCACGGCTGTATGGGCTCGTCCAAGTCGTCCAGGCACACGGGGGCGAAAAGGGAGCAGAGGAACTTCCTTGTGTCGGGGTGGCACTGCTTCTGGACCAGCGGGATCCAAGACGACGCCTGCTGCAGGACCTCGTTCATGGTTTCGTGTCCGAGCAGGTTCGGGAGGCGCATCTCCGTGTACTCTATGTCGTTGCACAGGAGGAGATTGGCCGGAATCGCCTTGCAGTTGTTCTTTTTGTAGAATAACTCATGCTGTCCGAAATTGTACAATCCGTGGATAGCTTCCGTGCAGGGTATTGTCATCACCCACAGCACTGTCACGGTCGAAATAAAGGCCCTCATTGTATGCGCGTAAAAACCTGCGAAATGTGAACGCTTAGTCGGGGTTGCTGAGCATCAGTCGGCGTGGATGGAGTCTCTGTCACTGGCCAGCAGCTACTGTTCCAGGAGGTTTTCTTCCAGGCGTGTCTGGGAGGAGTCTGCATGCTGTGCGTAAAGACCGTTTCTCCATTCAGCGCTTGGTTTCCTCATATCAGGTGAAGCTGGAGCTACATGCGTCTCTTTGGCCCCAAATTCTTCCTGGTTGCTCCTCTGGGTCTCACAGGTATTTTTGATTTCTAATTAAAGCTCATGGTGTTTTATCACCAGACGTTTTTTTTCTTTTCCTGAACAATTTCCCCCCCTCTATTTCATCTCCGGCCCTTCATGGAAATCTCAACAAAACGTGTCTGACAGGTTTTCCTCATTACGCCCAGATCAACAGCCGTATATCCTGAGTGATCCCTCTAACTTGCTGTTTTTAGCCCCGTGCTGTAAATAGTTGGGAGATGTTGTCAGTGGGGGCATTTAGCTCAGTTCAGTGGAGCGTTAATTTTCCATCATTAGGGGGTTCAGCGGGGAAGACCTCTGGGCAGGTCTGCAGGTTCATGCCACATGGTGAAATATTGTTTTCCCTGGTGTGAGAAGCAGACCTCCACTCAGCAACACCCAGGGGTGAAACCAAATCTGCAGCTCTGGCTCCTATCCGCTCTCAGACCCCCTTGAGCTACGGTCTGGTCCGCAGACAGCAGTGTGGTTCTTCTCAGGCTTGACCCTCCTGCTCCGAAACCAGTGAACACTTAAATCTCGCATGTGATGTTTGTGTGGAATTTCTTGCTAAAAGGGTCAGTTCACCCAAATTGCAGGAACATATTTTCCCAGTTACCCCTTGTGGTTTCTAGACATTCAAGATATATGTATTTTTTTTTTTTTACTTTACACATGTGTGCCATTGAGACGTCTGCTGCTGCGTCCAATAAAACACAACTTTAAATTGTGATTGTATTTTCCAGAATGAACACATTGACCAGCATTCATCTATTTTTAAAAACTCATCCGGTGTGAGAAGTATAGCCTCCCATGTTGACTCCGGCTCAGCTGTTGGTTCAGTCATTCACCGAAGGCTGCGAGTCACTTGTTTTAAGTAGCGGGGGGAAATATTTGAATAGAAAACACAGTTGTAGTTTATTTTCTCTGAATTAAAACTGTGATTAGGCTTTATGGCTCTAGGTGTGCCAAATTTCTCTTTTTTGCAGACCTGAACAAAGACGGTCGTCTTGGAAAGAGGCCCCGCTTCGTTTTCCTTTCCGATGGAAAAACAAGCCAGAACGTATTTAAAGAACGATCGTGAACGTGGCATGTAGAAATAGGGGTTTAATGAATAAAGTGCTGCACCCTTAAATGAGGTGTTTGATTGTTTTGTCAATGTAGGTCCGGTAAGTGTTTCCTGACTCCTTCACAAAGGAGCCTGAAGCATCGCACTGTCTCATGATGATGTCATGACCTTATTGTGCGTTGACATTGGTCGTTAATATATATTGGTCACACCCAGAAACTGAGAGGTTACCGTACATGAGAGCAACACAGCAGTAAGTGTACATGTTGTAACGGCTTCAATACTTAATTCCAGTGTGACTTTGACTAATTATCTTCATGCAACGATTGTGTCCGTGAGTGAGTGTGCACCTCTGCGTCTGTCCACGCCTCGTGTCGCATTCTGCTGCAGGAAACTGCATCATATTTTGGGGTGAACAAGGCTACGAGAGCTGTGAAAGTGAATCTGAAGTAGTTGCAGGAACTTAAGAGTTGCCTGAACTCGTGTGACGAGTCACACGGTTATTTGATCCACTGAAAACTACCGGTCGTGGCTTCTTTTAAAGAGAAAGCGTCTTCCGAGTTTATTAGGATTTGAGCTGGCATTCAGAGCGAAAACATGGGGCGGCGTCGGTGGGGGGTTTGTGTTGCTTCAGGTACCAGCGAGACATGAAATACGATCCAGGAAGTGCAGCTTGAGTGACAGGTCCATGAGTTTGAAGGATCGTTAGATGCCAAAACACTGCGCGGCGGTTTCTAATGCTCTGAGACAGAATGATGTCATTCTGCAACGTTAACACGCTGGCAAATTATCATTTGTCACAATGATTTCCCTCTGCAGCACCGAAACGATCGAAACAAATGAATGAGAAGAGGGTCTGAATGCGGCCTAAGAGCCCTGGAGGAGGGACTCCGGTCTGTGTCAGAGGTTTAACTTGTTTTTATAGGGCAACGCTCCCCCTCTCATCCCCTTTCCTTCAAAGTGTGTCCATTCTATTCAGGGCTCTGTAGAAACACTTATACGGCCATTTAAGGGCCCGAGCCCCCTATTAACCTGCAACTGGACTCCCTTTAGCTGAGCAGCGGGTCAGCTGGCTAAACTGTGGCGTGATCAGCTGTAAACACACTCTTGGGCTGTGTACGCAGACTCTTACGGGATATGCATTGAGGCGTTTTATACACAGTACTGTGCAAAAGTTTTAGGCAGGTGTGAAAAAATGCTGTAAACTAAGAATGCTTTCAAAAATAGAAGTGCTAACAGTTTATTTTCATCAATTAACAAAATGCAAAGTGAGCGAACAAAAGAAAAATCTTGTTAATTGATGAAAATAAACTGTTAGCACTTCTATTTTTTTTCTATTTTACAGCATTTTTTCACACCTGCCTAAAACTTTTGCACAGTACTGTATATTGAAAACATTTTTGCTAAAGTAGTGGGAGTGATACATCCTCTGCCCGCTCGTCTTTTATGATTACAAGAAACAAAGACCACGAATCATGGAAATGGACCGCAGCTAGGATCGGATAAGGCCTTTCCGAGCTTAAGACTTTATATCTGCGAACACAGATAGCATCCAGACTTCATTAACAATACGCTTTCACAGACAGTTAGGGTCCCGGGATGGAGGTAAGCTGATCCCAGGCCTGTGCTTAAAGTCACCCCAGCGGGTTTTCATTACAAGTCTGTGTGAAAATGAGACGCAGCTTGTCGGACCTACGGTCCATCTGTTGCCCCTTTCTTTGTCTCTCCCCTCCACTACCATTAACCCTTTACCCTTTTCTTTCTTTAAAAAAAAAAAAAAAAAAAAGCATCAAGGGCTACACTACTGTCAGAAACAATCAGAAGATATATGGTGCAGGTGGAAAAGAAAGCCAGTGGGAATGTTTTGAGGAATCAATTTATTAAGACTCAGTGTGGGGAGCATCAAAGCCGTCAGAGCCGCTCTGATTTAAACCAAACCATCTCTGTCTTTGTCTTAGTGGATATACCCCAAAGTCACATTTTTATACAGAGGCAACCCAACTCCAAGCAGGATCTCATGATTTGGACAAAAGTATGTCTCATGTTAACAGATTACAAGATAGGTCAACAAATCCAACACTGACAATGAAGTGTATTGTGTGTCTGGTCAAAGTTTATTCCTCTGTGTCGTACTGTAGACCTCCATTTGTGAACAAAAACTACTAAAAAACACAACGTTGCACTGCGTGAAAGTTCTACTTCAACGGCCAGAATATGGACAACTTAGTTTATTTGAATCAGTCAAACGACATCCAAAATGTGCATTCATCCGCTGATGAAAATAGTCCCCAAGAAATGTATCATTTAATCCTGTTTGAGTGATGTTGACTATAAACTTCAGTGTCCAGCTGATTTAGGGAGTTACTGATCCTCCTTTAAAAATGAAACTACATTTTTAAAGATAAATGTCCTCAGTCTGAATTGACTTCGGGCTGAGTGACATAGACGGAGAGCATTGAGAGATAATTATGGCTTTTTAAGTAAAATGGCTTCTTTAAAAGATGGTATCTTTACAAAAATGGTGATATCTGCCTGAAATGAGGGATTATTTAGTAGCCCGGGATAATAAAAGAATCCGAAGCCTTCGTGGTTAGGCCCATGGTCTTCATCCTCCACGGCCCCTTGACTGCCAGTGAATCAACCGTACAGCGCTGAACATTGTCCTGAAGTGCACTAATGAGCTTGTTAACTTCAATCACTCCTTCTGCATTGACATTTGGGAAAGAATGCATCCCATCCAAGAGGAATTAATCTCATTAGAGCGCCTGAGACGTATAGATTGTGCCTGCTTGGCGTAATTGATGTTCCTATTGTACAGGTCTAATTGACTCAGTATGGGGGTTCAGCGCAGCTGTGGGACTTTGGGATAACCACGTGTATATTATAGGGCACTGTACGTAGCAATGGAAGATGTTAGTATTGAAATATAATATTTAATGGTAAGTGATCAGCCATTTATGAGTCATGGAAAGCAATCATTTGGACTTATATGATTACTTGCAGAGAGGACAATGAAAAGATCTCAGAGGTGGAAGAAGAACTCAGAACTTGTACTTCAGAAAAGTGGTTAAAATACTCTGTTATGAATCCAAAATCCTGCTTAAAAGTGCTCAATACTTAATTCAGAGCATATCTATATCGCCTCACACGGCGGCCATGAGTTAGCCGGTGCAGTAAAACATGCAATAAAATGCACGTCCGGCCCGGCTATGTAAACAAAGCACAGAGAAACTCGGACAGCAACACACACACAGGGAGAGTCACTTCATTCTCTTATATAACTCTTTTATCCCTTTAAAAGCAAATAGGTGTTTGCTGCTATATAAATACTAACTTTTGAACTAAGCGCCTTTAAAGTACTACTGAAGTAAACAGACTTCTGGAAGTCGTCGTTTGTTTTTCTGTAAATATAATGTGCTCAGTGACACTCGTGAAGAAAGCGAATAAATGCATTTCCCAAAACATAGAAATAATGATTCTCTTGGCTTGTGATGACCCCCACACAGCTAATGCGTATGAACCAAACCTCAGTATTTTAAGCATTGCCAATTGTGTTAATGGCTCCAAAACCAGTGTGTTTGTCCCATAACACACACACAGTGAGCCAGGAGGGTTCACGCCTGCAGGATGTGCATGGGTCAGTGTGACAAGCAGATCCTCCTGCAGGGCCCTGCCCTCTGACCCCTGACCGAAACCGAAGCTGGAAGACTCACACTGTGAAGGGCTCTCGGGGGATATTTTACAACTTAGACAAAAGTACGAGCGGCTCTGCCGTCGCTGAAGTGTTTTCTGAGCGAGCCGGACCTGATCGCCCCATACGGAGCGGGGCGACCCGCGGCCCGGCCCCTCGTCACCTTCACAACATTCCGCTTAATGAGGAGATGAACGAGTGTTTCATGAAGGAAAACCAGAAGATGGTTTCAAGTTAAATGCTATATGTTTATCTTCTGGTCTTATGAAAAGGTTTCAAGTCTAGTTCTCTCTCACAAATTTTGTTTTTTAATTTTATAGAGACAGATATGTGTAAAAAGATTAATACTTTTACCCCCATGACCCCCTTAAGAATGAAAATGATTGAAGTTCAGTTAATTAAGAGTAGATCCTAAATGAATGCAGCACAGAAACAAAGGATCACAAACCCTGTGGGACACGCGTTGGAAGGATTGTAAAATATATCCTTGGTTGTGATGAATAATATGTTAGCTGAAGCAATATGCATGATTTGAAATTGACTGTTTTGTAGCCACTTGTTGCCATTTGATATGATGTTACACCACTTTTTATTCTCTTTTTATTTATTAATCGGGCAGAAACAACTGTTGAATTGTTAATGTTTGTTAATGTCTGACTAAATTCTCAAGTTTGGTTTCCTTTTTTTAAATAAATGTATTATAATGTTGTTGATTAATCATATTACTTGCTAATGTTGATATGAAAGATTCATAAAATTACATTGTTTTTTTAGTATTTTCTGAAGTCCTCATTGTCTGTGAGAGCCTTTTTCTGCTCTGAGCATATATGTATTACATATTATATATAGTATAGAAATGTCTTACACTGTAAGTGGGGGCTTTGTAAATGTTTGTTATTCTTAACACACTGCAAAGAACAATTTATGTTCCTAAATTTGCTTTTTTGAGCATTCTCAAGTGTCATTTTGAAGGGTTTTAGGTACGTTTGATAAATGTGGATCCTGGATCTCAATCTGCAATTTGAATTGTTCTTTTTAAACTCATTTTTGATCAAATATACAATAGTTTGTATAACAATTTACATGTTTATTTGACAAATTAGAAAGACAAATGATTTGATCCTTAATTTATCCCATTTAAAGTCAAGTCTTCAACATAATTTACTTCCTGCACAGTTCCCCTTGACAGAAGCCATGGATCATTTGCCTCTCGACGGTTTATGTTGTGAAATATAATCTCGCAAACCTTCATCAGAGGAATTTGGGGGTTAGAAAAAACTAAAAAGAAAAACCACCCCTCTTAATTTTAGCGATCGTGGCAACGGGTTAGCAAGCGACCCGCAGTGACCCCAGGAATACCAGACACGGGCTCAAGTGTAAATAAAGGTTTGGTATTCATTCACAGTCGTGACACCGCAACAAGGACACATTTAGTTCGGAGGAAAATCTGAGAGGAGACTTCACAGGAGCTCAGCCCAAACTCTGAACAACCCCTGCTTACGAAACTTTAAAACTCGTGAAAAAGACGTGACTTGTTGGGTTTCTACAGTTTTAAGAATGGGACAACGCCGTTAAAAGATATGTATTTCCATGAGGGAAAACAGATATCAAAGGGAATCATTTATTTCCTCTGACACTGTAAAATATGAGTTTCTACTTACAAGTAATACAAGTAAGACTGATAACTCGAATCTACTTAAACAAATTAAATTAAGAGTAATTTTACCCTGAGACCCCCGACTAGCCAAATTTACGCGATATAGGATAAATGGCAGTTGCAATGGACAAAAAATGTCCATATACTGTAACTTTTCAAATAATTTCTCCAGCATAAGTCACTTTAGCCTAAATATGCTGCTTGTATTTATGTTTGTAATTCATGGTGAATAACGTAGATGCAACCAAAGCAAACAGCTCTTCATGAAAGTGATAAATTTAGCGTGTTAGCTGTATTGTGCTAAAGATGCTAACTTTTTTGAGACAAACATGTTTTCAGTGATTTTTCTTTAAAAAATCCAAAACTAAACAAGACTCCATTATTATTTATACTCTCAGCCCATGATAATAAGACCAACGGAGCTTGACTAAAAAATAAAAGCTGTATTAAACCAATCAGCCTCAAACAAGTTAATTTGTTTGAACTAGTTATTCATATTTTTTTACTACTCTGTACCTCATTTTTTCCTATTTCATATAATATATGGCATTCTTATTCCATTACTCTCCATTATGTCATAGCATATTTACAAAAATAGTCACATTTTCTCCTCCGCAGAGGTAAGTGCTTTTGTAAAGAGTGCCAACTACGAATGCTAAGTATCGTCTAATGGACCCACAAACATGTCATCGCTGCTTCCCGGCTGTGTTCATAAGAAGGAGGCAACATTAAAACCCTGCATGCTGGATCCTCCGACGGCGGTTAAGGAGGGAAACACCCTGAACGCAGTCAGAGGGAATCACCAAACCCTTTACGAGTCCTCGGTGGACTCGTGTTAGCGCTGTCTAACAGTAGCGTCATTACCTTGTGTGTGTGTGTGTGTGTGTATGTTTGTCTAATGGCAGATGGAACAAGCCGGAGGCAGTGGGCATTAAACCTGCAGAGTCCTGCTGGGAGGAGGAGGAGGAGGAGGAGGAGGAGGAGACCCTGAGTTATCCTAAACTCTTTGGGGAGACACATCACTGCACACACTTAAAAACCGGCCTCACATTAACTAAACAATGGCTTCCCCTCAACGCAGGCCTCTCCGACCTCAAACCTCAAAAACTAGCTCCTCCAGGACGCTCCTTCTTCAATCCTTTTGACTTTCCGCTCGTTTTTTATCGCAGAAGGATGAAACAGAAACTCCGGGAAAGTGTTTCAGAGCATCATCGGGGCCCCACGAGGGCACACGGGCAGAACGTAAACACGGCCATGCTAATCTTTTAGCGCCTAATTAAATCTTTGCAAATCTTAGCTTGACAGTCCTGGTTAAATTAGGGGGCGATGGCGTAGCGCATGGAGCCATCTCGTGCCAACCGGGCCAACCGGGCCTCGTACTGCCAGTAGTTACGTACGCCCGTATCGGATGACATGTTCAGTGTACACAAGCTTGAATGTGACGTTTATTCTAATCCGTCCCATGCGTGATGTCTGGGTTTTAAAGGTCTGCTCTTGCAACTTTCGATGGGAAGCAAGAAGTGACAAACTCTCTCAGCGTCAAGATGCTGCGGCTGCTTGGTCCGTCGTGTTTTTTGTTGTTTGTTGAAGGAAAAAGCTTTCGTTGCTGCCGCACTGCCAAAAAGAGCATAAAATATCCCATTGTTTACAAGGAATAATGAAACCAAAAGCTCCATTGTTTTCTGAGATAATCAAACCGTCATCCAATACTCCAGAGAACCAGATTTAAATGATTTTAGGTCGGTGTAGTACGTGTATAATGCATTAATACGTTCCAGGCCTGAAGTATCATTATGTACATGACAACATGATGTACTTGCAGAAATGATAATATTATGATAAAATACTGTCTCTCGGATAACGGAGATGATTCACTGTTCTGCTGCAGCTTTGAGTTTTACTTTTAGATAAATACTGCTGAAGGTTCAATAGGCAAATATTTTACATTTAACATGTTGAGGATTTTATAGACTAAAGTGAAGTACATGTAAATAACAAAGGGGATAAAAGATAAGTGGCAACTGGATGTTCACTGAAGCTGCCTGTTTCTACAGTTTTTGCTACAGTATATATTTATACTATACATATATATATGAGTGTGTGTTTTCATTGTATATAAGTACATTTATAAACAGACACAATCCTTGCATACGCCAGTAAACCACATATATGAAATGAACACATGCTTTGTGCGTCTACATTCTGCAGATTATCCTCAAAATGAAGGGACAAAATGAGCTCCACATGGAACACTGTGCACACGCACACACACACACACACACACACACACACACACACACACACACACACACACACCAATCTTTCCCCCCTGTCTCCCACATCTGTGTCTATGGCCCTAATTGTTTAATACCAACCTCCCTGTGCAGCTGAGGCACTAATAGGCCCATCAAAAAAAAAAACTGGGGGCCTCTGATTCTTGTTACCCTGAGCTAACCGATGAGGATCTCACTGGTCAGCGGATGAACTCATGCTACTCACCACCTGTGTGTAGTCCACATGGCTGTTGTTGCTGGGTAGAGTATATGTGTGTGTGTGGAGGATGGTACAGGGTTCGGGGGTGCTGCTGCTTCTTCTGGTCTTGTTTCAGTCTGTCTGATTATTACGTACGTTTATGTTTGTCTACATATACTTTGCATTTTTGCACTTTCTTAATTGTTTACACTCAATTCCTAAATTGTATATATATATTGAGTTTTTGCTATGTTGTATATATTGAGTATCTTTTTCGTTTATTCCTGTTATTTAATTTTTTATTTTGTGTCCTTGTGGATGAATAAAGTATCCATCAATCCATCCATGTTTGCTCCATGCATAACATCCTCTCAATAAGCCTCAACACTAGCACCACCTGCGTCATTTGTTACCTGCACTGTTCAAAAAGAGGGAAGGTTGGAAAGACTTGACCCTAAATGTGTTCGACCCCCCCTCCCTCCTTTTCCGATGTCCCCACAGACCAAAATGGACGGACTCCTTTGGCACTGGGAGGGAGGAAAGCTGTCATTGTCACCTCGTCTGCAGCCGTTTGAACCTGAGGTTGGGGCATAAATCTCCACTCTCGGGCCGGCCTTGACATTCTGTTCCCAGATGGTGCCTCCCCCGCTGTGAACTCTGCCCCAAAGGGGCCTGGCATCCCAGCCAGACCCATCCATCACGGGAGAACCAGGCCTCTTATACTGGGAGCGGAGGCCCCAGTAGGGAGCACCTGCCCGGTCTTCACCCTTGTGGCTAAAACAACCCCCACCCTCCAGTGCACAACCCCCCCCCCCCCCCCCCCCCCCCCCTTTCTTGAAATAAAGAAGAAATGCCACAATATGGAACATGAACAAATATACATTTTTCTGGCTGTTTTCTGGCTGTTTTCTGATTGTTTTTTGACAGTTTTTTGGCCGTTTTCTGGCTGTTTTTTGACCGTTTTTTGACCGTTTTATGACCGTTTTATGGCCGTTTTCTAGCCGTTCTTTGACCGTTTTTTGACCAAGCTGAGCACAGAAGGCCACACAAGCAACGGACAAAACACGACGAGGGTGAAAACTACCAAACATCGCTTGAAATAAAGAAGAAGAAGAAATGCCACAATATGGAACATGAACAAATAGAAATTTCGGGAAACAAAAAGAAAAAGCTGCAAAGCACAGATCAATCGCCCTAAAGCGAAAACGAATGTTACTTCTTCACTCCAAACAGCTTAAATGCAAAAGATTTGCACTCCTCCTATTTTTGGTCCATCTGTTTTATATAGTGTGGCCAAAAAAACATGACTGATTTGATTGGACCCAAATGTGATGCTCGAGGCTGCTTCATACATCCAGAGCCTGGTTGACCCTCCCTTCTCCTGCCCTCCACCAACAAAGCTTCCCTCTCCCCACCGGTCTCGTTCAAGGGGCTCCAGGCCTGTCGACGTTTGTGTGTGTGTGTGTGTGTGTGTGTGTGTGGGTATGAGGAGTCTGGGTGCATTGTATTGGGTTTCGAAGTATCAAACCACCTGTAGGCTTAAAAGGTGGCTCTGAACGGTTTGCTGTGGCCAATATTTTTGGAATATTTGATTTATGCAGGTATTTGGGCATAAACCAATGTTTTGGACAAAAGATGACTCACAATAGCTGTTGCAATATTTTCCTCAAAACCACAAATACCAAACTCATTATGGTAAATGGTGGGCAACAGACATATCTAGATACAGATATTTAATTTGGACCAACAGACTCATATTGCTACCCATAAAGTCATTTTTAACACAAAAACATGTAATGCTGAATGGCTTCTTGTTATATTACCTTGCATTGTGTTGTTATGTTATTATTTCCGATTTATTAGCATTTAAAGTTGTAGCAGATCATGGTTTGGTTCATGTTAACTACTTCATAAACAGTTTTAATTTTCTATAATTGTACTTTAAAAGGTCATCATGCAGTAACTAGTAGCTGACCGATAGTGTTTTTAATATCTACATCTGAAATGTAGTGCTGCATTATTACAAATAGCATAAAATGGAAATACTCAACCAAAGTACCTTGAAATTGGCTCATAAAAATGGCCGCTAGCAGCTGACAAAGGTAGACGTTACTTCAAAATATATTTACATCGCAAAAAGTTGTTTGCTGCAATAATAATGATCAGTATCTAACTTTTAGCACCTTTAAATACTTCTAACTATTTCTGTGGTTCACTGTAAATAATACAAATTGTGTTTGACACATTTAAGAGGTATGGTTTTCCTCTAACCAATGTACTTTATGGTGCTTTGGAACGAAACCCCACAGTCAGTGGGGGACATAAAAAACCTGATAAGAACGAGCCAGTTCCTCCAGTATCCTCGTTCCCAGCTCTGCTCGGCTATCCCGCATCACGTCCGTGTTCATTTCCATCAGGATCAGCCACAGCAGCGACTCTGGCATACATCATCCCACACACTTGTCAAACATCTGAAAGAAAAAGATAGAAAGGACGCTCCACATGGTTCTGATAAAGCGGCGGTTTACTCGCTCTCGTTCTTCACGTGAAGTGCGTCGGGATTCTTTCGTGAAGATTGAGGGGAAATAGTAGCGTTATAAATAAATGTAAAAATGGCTCTGCATTATTCACACGTCATAACATTTCTGTCTTCTGCTATCGAACGGGCCCTTTTGTTTCAGTGGAAGGGGGAGAACGCAGGAAACCTTTGGATCGCTTCCAGCTTGCCGATGAAGCACAACGAGCTCTCCGTGTGACCGTGTTTACACAATCTTTCAGCAACACAACTGAGATGAACTTACAGATTAATGGGGAAATATCAAGACTCTGCGCATTTGTTGATTGTCTGGAGTCAAAGGGCCCAGTGGTAATTTATGACACCGAAGACGGTGATTTATGTTTTCGTCACGAAGCTGTTGACAGACGGCAAACAGAGTCTGGCTCTCCTCTGAACTAAAAACCTTCTCCTGCAACCACTTAGTCGACACAAAACAAAATGATGATGAGTATTGTAAACATTCAATCTGCATAACGTCAGCATGGAAACGTTGTCGTTGTGAGCATGTTAACATGAAGCTGTAAGCGCTGCTGTATTAGACTTAATAAGATGTGTTTAATGATGTGAAAAACAAAAATGTTGTAATGCTCCTTTAGGTACACCACTGACTACGTCATAGCCAACATCCCTCAGTCGAGGTTCATCGGGCTGTGGAGCGAGGCAGTTTTCTGACCGTTTTCTTATCAAGTTGAGCACAGAATGAATCTTGTAACTTTATTTTTGTTGAGTAAACCTTTTAAAATGGAGTTACTGCCTCTGAAGACTCATTTCGCGTCACGCTTATTGCCATCACAGACTGTAACAGTAGCGGTAATGTCCATACATTGGTCTGTATAGCTGCCGTTTAAGGTTATGTGTGTGCAAACACACACATAAGACTTGAGTTTGGTATTTTGGATGTTGCCATCTTCGTTGGGCGGAGTTAATGGCCATCCGAAAGAATGCAAGATAAACAGTTGAGGCTGTCATGCATAAAATACCCATGCATTTTTTTAACCATGAAAAAGTATAGTATAAAAGAAAATATGCTCGAATAAAATGTCTTTTGAAGAGCAGTTTAAGTTCAGTCTATAATCTATACCATCTTTCATGTAACAGAACTTCAGAGGAGTTCCCAGAGGCTCTTGTTATAGTTTTACTTACAGGTGGAATTTTCTAATAAAAACCACATGTCACAAATCTGCATCACATATACATTGTTTTGTGTGTGACTGGTATTCAAGTAAAAGTCTAACAACCCACTGTTCCTCAAATCATATTTTAGTCAAAAGAATGCATCAAAACTCTTATTACCGGAGATGAAAACATTATTATGTAATCAGCTGTCACCCCCACTTCACCTTCCCGGTCTACAAAATAAAGTGTGTCTAATCTAAATTCTTCCAGTGCATCGCAGCCTAAAGTTCCCTGAGAAACCAAACCAGAAACCACAATGCAGACCTTGTTTGGAGGCCAGTACTTATCTCAATATAATGCAAACAGAGATATATGTGAAATTCAAGCCAGGATGAGAACACAGCTGTGCTTTATTTGTCCAAAAGCTCCCCTTCCACGTGATTATCAGATTGGACTAACAGATGATAATCTTTTCTTCAGGGGGGAATCTATGAGCTCACCCTCGATCAGATTTGACAAGTGATGATCTAATACAGATGAGTGTACATTACTGTGGAGCTTAGAGATCTATATTAGCCTTAATTTTACTGTTTCTTTGACACTAGTATCATTTGCTCAATTTGCTTGATTACAAACTGCCCAAATATGGGCATCTGCCCTGGAGCCCAAGGCCCTATAGGCTACAAAAGCCCCAGGTTCAATGTGTGTCAATGGGTTTGTGGTAATTTGATTAATTCAAATTTAGTTTTGGAATATATTTCACCAAAGCACAAAGTCAAGAGACATGATAACGGCCTTAAGGTTGTTCCTGCTTTAATCTTGAGGCCCCCGTCTTGACGTGGGTCCCTGTATGCGCCTCTAAAGTCAGCACACATTTCCAATTTGTTCAGTAATTCAAATGTGATATGCAGGATGGCACCGCTCTGCAGTCGGTCAACCCACAGGAACAACACCTCCGATATCATTTCATTTAAAAGACAAATGTGGTTTGTGAAGAGCAACCACGAATGCAGCTTCTGTGAAGCCTGAAAGTTGACGGGACACCTACGTCAGTCACTGCTGACGGCTAAGATACACAACAAACAGTGCGATTGCATGCAATTAAAGGGACAGTGTGTATTATTTGGTGCCATCTATTGGTGTGGTTGCAGATTGCACCCAACTGAATACCCCTCCACTCACTGCTCCCTTTCCAAGATGGCGGCTAACGCATTTTCACAAGCGTGTCTGAGAACTACGGTGGCTTTCAGGTCGGTGAAAATCATAAAGGCGCTTGAACCACAGTTTGGTTTGTCCGTTCCGGGCTACTGTAGAAATATTCCTCTGTGAAGATGACCCGCTTCCTGTATAGATATAAAGAGCTCATCCTAAGGTAACCAAAAACAAAACAATTCTTAGTTGTAGGAGATTAAACACAAATGGAAACTAACATTCATTTTTAATGGTTTGGATTTTGGGACCTGTTACAGGATGTTCTGGCAGGCTTTCAATGCAATAAAAGAACTTTTTTTTCATTTAGCTGGCGCTTTTATCCAAAGCGACTTACATTTTATACACTGTAGACACAGCAACGGTGAAGTGTCTTGCTCAAGGACACATCAACTTGGACTAGCAAGCCGGGGCTTGAACCACCGATCTTCTGATTTAAGGACGGACCTGCTAATTACCGAACCACAGTTGCCAGTTAACACACAGGAAGAGGAGACCAAAAAGAAAGAAGTTACCAACCTGAAAATTGTTAACAATCTAAAGTGTGTATTGTTATAAAAGTATGTTTCTGCCAATTCCAAAAAGTCTCAGTCTTTTTAAGAAATATTTATGTACTCGAGACCTCCTGACCTCTCTCAGCTAATTTCGTCGCCTGACTGACGTTCAGCGTTTGATGCACTGAGCAGGACCTCCGAGCTGTGTGCTGAGACACAGAAGCTTGTTTGGCCAGATCACCTGATACGGCGAGAGATCTCCTCCATCGCCGTGAACCCGAGGCCAAGGACCTGCTGAAATCACAAATACAGAGGAGCGCAGAGCTCGTCAAAACCCACCGAGGTGCAGAGGAGAGGCCGAACAGAGTCAATAAATAATTACGCACCGATCAGCGGCTACATGCAGGACACACTGGTGCGGGTTCAGGGTCTGGTTGTTTATTATCTTTCATTAAACTATCTGATGCAGAATTTAGCTCCTCGGCTCACATTTTCCCAGGAGCCAGCACATTTAGATTCACAGCAGACCAAGTGGAGCCGCGTTCGATCACTTTGTATTTCTTTACGTTTCTTAGAGGCAGTTCTTAGATATTCAGAATATTACAAGCAACAAAAATACAAAGTTTTCTCAGCTAGTTTCATAATAAATTAAAATGTAACCAATAATCGGTGGAATTGATGAAGAGAACTAATACTGGATGTAAGAACTTATCAAAATGAGCTGCAATGATACACTGATATAAAGGAAAAAGTAGTAAAATCATCTTTCACTCGTGCATGATGTGGCCTCAATGAAGCCTCAAAACCAGAGTTAATTTATAAAATGTTGTTCTCTACCATATGGAAATGTTTTTCTTTGAAGCTGCTTGATTTTTAAGGAAAACATCAAAGTTCACGAGGTTAAGATCAGGCTTTTAATCATGGCATTCCCACCTATTATGATGTGGAATGCAGTATGAATTGCTTCACTTGAGTCTTGTTTATAAAATAAATACAGGGTGGCCTTGAGCAAAATAAATTCAGAGGGAAAAATGCTCATTATAAGCAAAAATATAAAAGAATCCTATGATACATTTTGAAGAAAAGCTGTTCAATTCCAATATTTTATGTAGCAGTCTTAGCTCAATGTGGTAAAATGTTCTTGCACATTATAAAATCCTGTCTTTGAGTATAACATTATACACATACATGCACTAATTCATCATTGTGAAAGACAAGCAGTACCACGACACCATTAACTACTTATTTAAGAAAGATTATTTATTGCTAACTTGTTGTGTAAATATATTAAAAGTTTAAATTCATACAATTCTCTGGAGATTGTACATAAAGTGCTGTTTATTTACAGGGTGTCTGTAGTCTAGAGTTAGCAGACACAAAACCAGTCAGGAAGGAAACAGACTATTTCTGTTCATGATAAAAAATAAATAAAATAAAGTAAGACTGACAGAATCTGGAACTGGTTTATGAAAATCTGCTATTATGCTGACCAGTGACATGATAATGAAAGGCAATTTATTGAATCCGTAGTGAACTAAAGTCAATGAATAATTTAGTTTTGTCTGCATGACTCTTAGAATTGAAAGACACAAAAGAACATGACAATTAAAAACAGTCCTAGATTGAAGGAATGAAATAAATTCAGTTTGACAAGCAATTTCACTGGCAGTTTATTGGCAAAATATATTAAAGATGGGTTTGTCTCTAAAGTCTGTTAAATACAATATTGCCTTCCTTCGCTTATTAAAGTTAAACCAACCTTAAAAAGTTTCCATTTAGACGCTGCAACCAACCGCATTAACACAAGTGTTTCATTTTCTTCACATATAAACATGTTTACAGTAAAACATCCAATAATTAATTGCCGACTCGAACATCTGCTTTTATTCAAAGTGCAACATTATAAGAATATAATGCAAAGCTGAGTTCAGGCTTTTTCCAGATATATACGTTTTATTACAGAAGCGAGTTATGAAATCAATCTCAAATTTATCGTAAGTAAGTAATTAAATTAATACATTATTAATAAATGTTGAAATGACAACTTTGCCTGATATTGCCCCTTTCAGACTAAACCCATGACACCATGAGTCTAAAACAATAAAAAGGTCGTCAATACTTTAACTTAAAAAGTGTCCCTTTTGAAATACTAAAGGAAATATCATCAGATGGCGAAGGAAGATTATTATAGATAAACTTGATCAAAGTTTGTGTCTATACCTGGATCTCTGCCTCTAATAGGCTTGCAGTGAGGGGTCCTGAGTCAAGTCTGATACCCCCCACCCCAGTCTCAGAGACCACTGGTGAGGCACTGGGGGTCCTAATGGTGAGAGACGTCAGCGATGGGGAGAAAGTGGGCGTCATGGCTGAAGGGGTAAGTCCTGTGTTCCTGGCTAAGGGCGAATACGCATATTTGGGGTAAGACGGCTTCCTTCTCAGGCTCGGCATGCGCCCCGGTTTTCGTGGAGGTACAGTCCTAATGCCGGGCTGAGCTACTCCTGTGATGAGAGGCGGTGGGTACATGAGACAGCTCGCCTCTGCTGCCAAGCCCTCGCGGCCGCCTTGAAGCTCCTCGTCCGGGAGCATCCCGATGTCGGCGAAAACCGAGGCCAGAGGCTGGAAGCTTGGCTCCCAGTCCAAAACATAGTCCCAGCTGTAGCTGCCCTGCGTCTGCTCCTCAAGACACATCAGTGAGGAGAGCGAATCTGCAGAGGCGTGGGCTTCCGAGAGGGGAGCGTACCCGTTTGTCCTCATGCTATCCTCCAAATCCCTCACCCGGAGTATTGCAGGAAGTAGCCCCTCACCGCCCCCCTCCTCTTTGAAGTGATGGAGACTTTCTGTGCTGGCCATCCCTGTGACTAAGCGTTTTTTGACGGATAAAAGGTGCTCCGGCCCCACGTCGATAGAGTGGCAGGAGATACTGTCCCCAGGTAAAGCAGAGTCCGATAGCTCGGTGGCCTGGTTGCCTTGCACAGGTTGGTCTCTTTTACGGGAGGGGTACTGATTAATCCACTTAATCTCCTGGTCCTCGGCGGTCTCGCCTTCTGCTGATCCACGGCCGCTCGAGTCGGACTGGTTGTATGGGATCGATGCGTCCCTGTTGGTCACCAAGATGGGGGGCGGTTTCATCTCCTGCAGAGAGATTGCACTTTGACTCCCGGAGCTATCGAGCGAGCCTGTGCCGCGGTTCAAGTTGGCGGGAATTGTGGCAGCCTTTTTGATGGCCGCTTCCTTGATCTTGTACCTGAGAACCAAGCCCACGAAAATGAGGAGGACAAGGAGGAACATGATTAGAGAGACACTCAAGCTGAGCATGTGCGGATCAAGAGGCACTCCGGTGAGTGCTTCGGCTGAGCTGGAGATATTGACGAAAACTAGGCAGGCGGTGGTCCTGGAGGCCAGTCTGGGACTACCTGCAGACACGACCAGCTCCACCATGTCCTCACCGGCATGGCTGCCTCTTCTGCGATACACAGGACCTGACACGAAGATGGCGCCAATTGTTTTGTTTATCGAGAAGAACGGCGATGACCTGACAAGGGAGTACTCCACCAGCCCATCCACCCCTCCATCGTGGTCCATCGCCATCACATAACCAACTGTCTCTCCAGGCCTGGCGTTTTCCGGCAGGAGGAAATGGTACCGCTTCTGGGTGAAGACGGGGCTGAACTCATCCACTCCCTTGATGGCCACCTGCACTCTCACCGTCGCTGCTTGGTCACCTTTGTCTCTGGCCTCCACGACAAAGCAGTACTCACTCTCGCGTTCGTAATCAAAGGTCTGTCTGGTGTGAATGTCGCCCGTTAAGGGGTCGATGGCAAAGGCCTCCTTCTTCTCGGGGTTGCCACTGCCATAGTCCATGAAGCAGGAGGACACAATGGAGTAGGACAGCTGGCCGTAGAGGCCCAAGTCGTTGTCGACAGCATGGACCGAACAGGCGCGGGTGAACGCCGGGAGGTTCTCCAGCACCGAACAGTTGACAGTCGGGAACATGAAGTATGGCGTGTTGTCATTCTCGTCCAACACTGTGACGAAGACCACCGTGAAGGACACTTTACGATATTCGGATGATTCAACGCCGTCGGATGCTCGGATGGTGAGGGTGTACTTTGAGTCTTCCTCATAGTCCAGCGAGTGGTTGACCACCAAAAGGCCCGATTGGCGGTTGAGCTTGAGGTGACCTTTGCTGTTCCCTGAGACAATGTCGTACCGCAACAGGCCGTTAGTTCCCAGGTCGGGGTCCTGAGCGCTGACCTGGACCAGCCTGGTCCCGACATGGCTGTTTTCACTCACCTGAGCATGGTATCCTGTGCTGGAAAAGACGGGGGCATTGTCATTGCAGTCCGTCACAGTGACCATAATGACAGCAGAGCTGTTCAGCGGAGGCGTTCCTCGATCGGACACGCCGACTGTTAGCGCGTAGCTCTCCGTGGCCTCGCGGTCCAAAGGGTTACACAGAACAAGCTTCCCTACATTTCTCATCTGGTTCTCAACCTGAACCATTTTGACTTCCAGACAAAATCGCCTTTCCTCATTCCCTTTGAGGATGCCGTAGTCCAAGTGGGTGTTTTCGGGGCTCCAGTCCTGGTCCTCTGCAGACAGCGTCAGCAGGGTGGTGTCCGTGGGCGTGTCCTCCGGGACGGTGAGCGTGTAGATGTCCTGGTGGAACAAAGGCGCATGGTCGTTGGTGTCCAGAATCAGCACGTCTACGGCGGTGACGGTAGACTGCACAGGTTCGCCTTCGTCTCGGGCCTCGACCAGAAGGTGGATCAGGTTGCTGTTTGTGATGGCCTTCAAGGGCTTATTGGTAAAAACAGACCCTGCAAGACAAAGCATCTGTTATTGAGCGAATCATTTTTTCCCAAAGTTGCCCTAACCATTTTTTAATAGTACAAAAAGGATCCAATGACATCCAAAACCCACAGACTGTTAACACCTCCGTTTTATTGGGATTATTTTAGCAAAGCATCTAGATTTCTCTAAAATAAAGCTAAAAAGTGATTGACAATTGGATTCAGTGTTGTCGGCATGATTCCAAATGAAGGCTGATGTTCCTGCTGGATATGCACACATTTGTCACAACATTATAAAGGAAAAAATATAGCCGATTGAATGTTAAAAAAAAGAAAAGTTGTATACTAAAATCTGTTTCACTTTTATCAAACCATTATTTTGGCGAGACATCAAGCACTCATTCAAACAATGTGGATTTTTGTTTTACAATAAAACTCAGAAAGCCACGACATCTGGTCTCACCAATGTGAAACTATAAAAGTATTTTCGATTGATTTAATAGATGGTTAAACAAATACAGTGATTGTTTCTGGATTAGTTAGTTTCTTTGCAGAAAAAAATATAACTATAAAACCTGTCTGTTTATATGACAATATACTGTCGGTTAAATCTAAATATGTCATTAGACACTGATGTCCCGTGTGACTATTTAATGAATTCAATATGCAGACTGTAACAGCATTTATTCTTCTTGGATGACAATACAGTGTATGTCCATTCAATTCATTGTTCTACTTCATTGCCACTTAAACTTTTCCACAGGGTGACTTTATTAATTCTGAGGCAGCACCATTCATTCATTGTGAAACAAATCGGTTTGGAAACACTGAGAGACGCCGCACCACAAAAGCACTAAATTAAAGTTCTGGATTTAGAGAGCTTTGGTCAACATTGATGCAATTTTCACTTTTTATTTGTGCTCCTCACGGCATAAATATGGACAAAAAAAAATTCTTTTGATATTAAACTTTGGAGTTCAAACATGAGAGAAGCCCATAAATCACCCTTGAGTGGAAAAGACTGGCCAGAGCCGAGGAGGGGTGTTTCCATTTCGGCTCTCCGCGATTTATCTTCTTTCTTTGGTTTAGACATTTTTAAAAGGGAGATAATAGGATAGGCATGGCTCCCCTGAAGCACTTTATCTCAATGCTTTCTAATTGCCTTCTCTGCTGCTGCTCTCTCTCCCCCTGTCCAGGAAACCCACTCGCACATCCAAGACTAGCGAAATATAAACACTGGAGGAACATAGTGCTCCTGGCAGAAAGACAACGCTCAGTAACCCCTGATACTGCCTGCTGCTCAGAATAAGGCAAAGGCTTTCTCTGTGCCCTTTTCTTTGGCATGTGCCCCTTTAACTACGCCAGAAAAACTGATTTTAATGGAGAGAATAGGAGGGATGAATATGAAAATCAGACCGCCAGACAGTCATAAGCCATAAAACTTGGGGTAATGTGTTTTACAGAAGAACTGCAAAACATTTTGGATAATTTTCCCTCTGCCGCCTTCAACTTTTTTTATATATACTCCATATAAATAGAGTGAGGGTCAAATGTCAATGAACAAGCTGTCCTTACCGTTGTCTGGCTTGATGTAAAAACCTTGTAGAGGAGATGAAAGCAGTCGGTAGGAGATCTTCCCGTTGAGTCCGGAGTCGCTGTCGGTGGCGGACACGGACAAAACCAACGTGTCGGCTGAAACCAACTCCGACAACTCAACCTTGAAGAGTGAACACATAATGAGTCACACCTGCAGTAAGATCATAATGTGTGTTATCCATATCCAGACAGATACCGCTTTTTTATATGGTTAATTAACATTTATTAATGCTTTATAACTCAGCATTTGAAGGAACAACATTTGGGTTGCCAAGTTTGAAAAGTCTCAGAATTTGTCTTTAGTTAATATTTTATTTTATGACCCCCTCAAGTCTATAGTCCCACTCTCAAACTGAGAAATTACCGCAACAAATATCTGGAACAAAATTCATTCATTAGCAATTAACAACTTCAGACTTGCTCAAAACGATTTACTAAGTGAGAACCTTGTGACCTTTTATTAAAAAGCGGCACTGCAATCAGTTTCCTTGATGTGAAATGCAGCAACTATCGTTTCTGTAGATAAAAGTCAGGATCTATCAAGCCGCTCTGCTTCAATTTGGACTATTCTTCTCTAAATCGTCCTCATGTGCATTCTCCAACATTACGGAAATGACTCACTGGAGCACAACGACCTTAACAACCTGTCCACCCAAAAGATTCTTTCTTCTTCATCACTTTAATAATAAACATTAATAAACAATGTAATTTACAATGTATAAATCCTGAATAAGACATGCCGTTATTCCTACATCGTCTTTTTTATGGCTTGTTGACACCAACCTGTCATCCTTGACCCTTTTGATTGATAAATATCTCATCTGTACCTGGTAGGAGACCTCGGTGAAGACCGGGGCGTTGTCATTGACGTCAAGCACTTGAACTTTGACCTCTCCGGTCGTCTGGTGGAGGGAATCAGACGCCCAGACCGTCAACGTGTACTCCGTCTGCTCCTCGTGGTCCAAGGCTCGGGTCAGGGTGACCACACCGGTGTACCGGTCAATGGCAAAGGGAACGTTGGTGCTACTGTTGTCTGAAAAGCTGTAGGTGATGGTCGAGCTCAGGTCTACGTCGTTCGCAGTCACCTGGGTGACCATGTAACCTGCCGGCAGGTCTGAAGTAAAAACAGAAAACATGGAAATGAATCCACAAATAGATAAAGAGCATAGACAGTGTGTATATATGAATGGGTCTTACTCTCCGCTATAACCACAGGCTCCATGGGGGGGATGGCGGGGCTGTTGTCGTTGACGTCCACCACCTGGACCCTGAAGGTGGCGGTGCTGCTGAGAGGAGGGTTCCCCCTGTCTGCTGCCTGCAGAACCAGCCTGTATATGCATGATAATATAGAGTCACAATAATAGAATAAAGCTGATATTTCAAGTATTTGTACTTCTCGGATGTGCAGATGTTTGACCCTTGCACTGAATTACTTTGAAGTATGTGAAATAAAAAAGAGAGCTTTCTATTAAAATAGATTTTGACAGTGCACTTTCATAATAAAATAGTTGAATCGGGATCAGGGGCCCAATTCATCCAATTTGCAACGCAAGATGATTTCCTCTCGCTCATTCACAGTCGACATGTTTCAATAATTAAACCAGTAAACCATGCATGTCGAACTTGACTGCAACAATGACTCGTCAAACATAATAATGCTGCAGCCATCTGCGCTCTGCCTGCAGAGCCATAACGGGCCTCTCACTGCGACCACACACATTGACTTTACTTAATGACTTCCCATTAAAACTTATTTAAACAAATAAAGAAGTCTTGCTTCCATCTCCTAACAAACAATGATTGTTTTGTCTGCACTCAACAACTACAGCTTCCACAAAGGGGTTTGGCACGGAGCCGATGGCAAAGACTCATGGGAAGTGGGTTCGTTGAAAGCAAACAAAGTAATTGTTGTAAAATGGCTTGATGATACAATTAAAATATTCGATAGTATACTGATAACTTGGAAAATGGAGAAAAATGTCCCAGAGGATAGCTATACGAGGTTGACTGTGGTCTCAAACTATCAAACACTCTAGAAATGTTTCCATAATACATTTTAATACGCGAGGTCGGCGTACTTGTATGAGGGAGTGATCTCGCGGTCCAGTAAGACTTTGGTGGCAAGAATCCCACGAACAGAGTCTACGACGAAGGCTTCGTTGGGGTTACCGGACACGATGGAGTACTCGATCTGCCCGTTCACCCCGCTGTCGGCGTCGGACGCAAACACCTGCAGGAAATACGCCAAGTGAAGGTTATTAATACAATACAATACATTTAGCTGAGGCTTTTATCCAAAGCAACTTACATGCTATACAGTAGACACAGCAACGGTGAGCAATTAGGGTTAAGTGTCTTGCTCAAGGACACAGTGCCGGGGATCGAACCACCGATCCTCTGATTGACAGACAGACTTGCTAACCACTGAGCCACAGTCTCCCCACATATAGAATCATATCACCACACGGTATTTCCAATGGCAAAGAGGGCTTAAATACTCAGCGTCTACCTGCATGATGTAGGTGTTGTGCACTTGCCCCTCCCACACAGCGGTTCTGTAGCTGCTGTGTTCGAACACCGGCGCGTTGTCGTTGACGTCCAGCAGGCGGACGGAGACCCGGCAGTGAGCCGTCTGCAGCCCGTTGTCGGCCAGCACCACCAGTCGGATGTCGGGGCTCAGCTCATAGTCCAGAGAGTTATCCTTCTGCACGCGGATCTCACCTATAATATATAAATATATGAAGCCCCGTGTACCCCCAACTGTGCAAACACAATTTAGAGACTAGCATAGCCTATTATATTCAATTTTATATTCAGTTTTTCTAAATCATATCAGGGAAAAATGTAATGGAAAGAAAACACATCTATTAAAAAAAGGTGTTGACAGAAGCACTTTTAGGTTCAAGTTTTTGTGGCAATCCTAAAAAAGTATTTGCTCCTATGTCAGTATAATTATGTGTGTACTGTGACTGCCTCATTACTTTATGGAAACATGAATCCCCCAAAAAAAGACTTTGGGGTAGAATATGATCAAATCAGGCAGGCACCAATCATAATTCTTGAAGAAATACTCGTCTATAAACAACCAGATGAAGCAGATTATCTGAAAGGACATTTAGAAACGAACCACAGAAAATAACAAAAGCCCAAATAACAGTTGCATTAGACGCTCTTTTTGGTTAAACACAACACAATTGCGAAGACTTTAAATCCCAAAGTTATTTTCTGGATGTATTTGTGGAAAATAAAATGGATGAGTGAACGAGAATGTGCGCTATTAGCATAACTCAATTGATGAAAGCGTGCATGAGTTTCCTGTAAATACATAACAAGGATCCCATCTGCTAATCATAACCAGCGAAACGACTTTGGATGGGCAGCAAGAAAGAAAAAGGAACAAAAGCAATGTTTTGGTTTGGTTTCTTACCCGTGTGACGGTTGATGGAGAAAATATGATTCTCGTTGCCACTAAATATGGTGTAGGTGATCCTTTGTCTGCTGTTGGTTTGTCCACCGGCCTCCACTTTGGCAATCCAAGTGCCTTGACGAAGACAGTGAAAAGTTCGATGAGGGTTTTTTAATGGTATTAAAACAGAGAAAAAGATGTGTTAAAACCTACCAGCTCTGCTGTTCTCCTTGACGGTGGCGTTGTACACTTTGTGTGTGAACTGCAGTCCTTCGTTTTCGCCCTTCAGGTGGATGAAAACCAGGCAGGTGGAGCTTAAGGCCGGTTGCCCTTTGTCGGCAACCACAACCTGCAGCTTCCTCCCGGAGAAACCGGCTCTCACTCGTCTCCTCAGGGAAATCTCCCCCGACTCGCCGTTGACGTCGAACAGGTTTTCCTCGTCGGCCAACGTGAAGCGCACGGTCCCGTTGTCGCCCTGGTCGGCGTCGCTCGCCGCCACCGTGGCCACTATCTGGTTGGGTGGCGTCCTCACGGAGACCCACGCGTTGAGCGGGTTCTGCTCACAGACCGGCGTGTTGTCGTTCACGTCCTCCACCTGGATGGTCAGCGACGCCGCCGAGCTCAGGGGCCCTCGGGTGCAGCCGTCGGCCGCCACGGCCCTGAGGGTGTACTGCGCCCGGCTCTCTCGGTCCAGAGACCTGGTGGTGCGGATCACCCCCGTGAAGGGGTCCACCGAGAAGGCCCCCTGGCTGCTGTCCTCCGTCAGGGAGTAGGTCAGGTCCCCGTTGGAGCCCTCGTCCGGGTCGAAGGCACCGACGCGCACGACCTCCGCCCCTGCAGGTAGGCCCTCGCTGACGGAGGCGTGGTAGCTCTTACGGGGGAAGGAGGGAGCGTTGTCGTTCTGGTCCAGCAGCACCAGCTGGAGTTGGGTGGAGGAGCTGAGCGGGGCGGGGCCATAGTCACGGGCCTGAATGGTGAGTGTGTAGTTCTGCCTTTCCTCGCGGTCGAGGATTTGAGTGGTGCTGACGGCACCGGTGTGGCTGTTGATGGTGAAGCGGCCTCTGTAGTCCTCGTCTAAAGACAGAAGTTAAAAGTTCCTGGTTCAGTTCTCACTGTTACTGAGACATTTAACTCACCAAATTAATTACTGAGATCTTAACGTTGTAAACCACCAGGAAATCACGCGTACAAGTCCAATAACTGAAAGTATGATTGCTCAAAGTTGAGCCAGTAAGTTCTTCTGTTAACTTCAATAAATGTTTACAATGGACAGTTGTAAAAAAGACTATAAACATTTGTATTTTCCCCCCAACCATAGCAAGATCCGCAGATGAATTTGGCTTAATTTTCTTACCTCAGCGCTAGTTTCAAAACCTGTATGATCTCTTAGTTTCTTTCCCCTTTTGGACCTCTTTTCCACAATGTCAATAAGTTCTCAGATCTCAGCTATTAACTTGGTGAGAACACTTTTTATTGGCAATAGAAATGACAGCCAAAGCTACCAAATCATGACCCAAATGGCTTCACATGCAGAGCCCTCTCCGGGCTCCTTACCTAAAATGGAGTAGCGTATGGTCCCATTCTCTCCGTGGTCTGGATCCGAGGCCTGGGCCGTGTGGACCACCCCCGGAGGAAGGTTTTCTGGCAGGCTGATCTGGAAGGAGGACTGCATGAACTCCGGAGGGTTGTCGTTGTCATCCAGCACAGAGCAGAGCACGGTGGCCGAACCGGACAGCGGCCGTGTGCTGCTGTCACGGGCCTGGACTGCAGACATAAACATGAGGAAGTCACGCCACACGCTCACTGCAGACGTATCTGAGGGATTTTATCTCATTTTGATAGTCATGGGAAATCAGTCAATGAATCAAGGGCATTGGAAATCACAGTATATATGTGTTTTTTTTACCACTGGGCCACAAAGACGTACTCAACAGCCATGCTAGCAGCTCTGTGAGGCTGTTCATGCTAACAATGACACTGTTAACATGCAGAGGCTTAAAGGGTGTAATATGTAACATGAAAAACCACTGAGACTGGTGGAAAATACCATCGGTCTATTACCAAATACCTCCAAAGCTTACGTATTTGAGGCCTTCAGTTTTTTGCCCTGATGATGGGGCTAGAAGTAAATTCAGGGGGTCAACAACGTCTTCAGGATTAATTTTCTTGGGATTAAGAATGACAATAATTACAACATTACATATACTGCTGCAGCTTTTCATACGTGCTGAAAATAATTTGTATTTCTTTCCAAATTCGTCTGTCGGCAGAGAAAATTGCCCCCACATATTTCGATATTCCCCGACAAGCCCCGCGTGAATCTGGCACAACTTCAAGACCTTGATGCTTTTTCTGTTATTAAATTTAATTGTTCATCATACTGCTGACTGTGCAAACATTATGATAAAAAAAAACATCTGAAAGCAGTTTATCATTACACACTGCGGAGTAGTTTGAATGTAATAGCTGCGTCTGCCCACGGGAGAGCGAAAGCAAACACTTCAAAAAGGCGGAGGGAGCCGTCGGTGGAGGTTAGACACACTGTACCTCAGCCCGTTAAGACTCCACCGTTTCCTCCACATCAATCAATCGGCTGAATTATGTTGCCGTCAAACAAAAGACTGAATTCTTTACGACTTTGGCTGCGAAGCGAGCCAAGAGAGAAGGAAGAGAATGAGAAACAGAACGAGGGAAACGGGCTTTATGTGGCAGCTTTACTTTTCTTTTTTGATATTTCTATAACCTTTAGAGATGGTTGGGGTAGGGGTACTGTACATGCTATACAGTAGACCGTAGACACAGCAACGGTGAGCAATTAGGGTTAAGTGTCTTGCTCAAAGACACATCGACATGGACTAGCGGAGCCGGGGATCAAACCACCGATCCTCTGATTGAAAGACTGACCTGCTAACCAGTGACCCACAGTCGGGGAAATGAAACAGAGGCTTCGTTTCCTCAATGTCTTCTTGACTGTCTCTTCAACAGGGTTTCTGAAGGGGCAGGTCTTTAATAAACACCCTCCCTCAAAGTGAGGAGACAAATACGATCACTTCAAACCGCTCGCCAAGGACAAGAGTTGGTTTCAAAGCACTATTTATATCGATATATATATATATCCTATATCTTATATCCTTGGCCATCCTCAGCAGAACTTCTGATCCACACGGCTAGCGACGAGTCCAGGAAGCCGAGGGTGTCTATATCTGTAACGGGTTTGTGCTGTACCTCTGAGAGTGAAGTGATGCTGCTGCTCTCGGTCCAGGTAGGAGGTGGTGGTGATCAGACCGGTGTACGGGTTGATGCTGAAGAGCTCGTAGCCGGCGCCGGGCAGCAGACTGTACCACACCACGGCGTTCTCCTCTGGGGGAGGGACACGGGAGGTTAACGCTTGTTTTCAGGCTTCAAAACAAAACCTTGTTTCATAAAATGTGTGGAAAACTGCTAAAATAAGCACAACCCCCCCAAAGATAAATCCAAAATTCGGTTCCAAGATTATTATTATGGTTATTGATTTATATGTTTAAGTGATCTGTGCCACATGGTTCCCATAATGTGCATCGAAGTACAAAAACACTTGGAGTGAAATGTAGTGTGACAGACACCAGGAACTCTTATATAAATCTCTCTCAAGCGAAACTATCATTCAAAAAGACCACATTTTGCAGGCTGTATATTTAACATATGGCTCTGTATAGAAATCGTATTAAATGTGAAAGTCTACGCTGAAAGTTACTTCAGTTGTGATTCGAAATGTAATATTGTCTTTGTCATAAATAAGACCTGAAAATAAGTCAATAATTAGCTTTTTTCTTCTATAAAACAAGATAATACTACTTCTATAATCATGTTTTCTTTCAATCTCAGCATTCGCATCAGTCCTGAGGTTGAGTTCAGCACCTCATCAGGTGAGTTCATGTTTATGGCCGCTCCATTTTCAGACGGGCATTAACCGATGCCATATTGAAAACAGGACCACGGGGTTCACAGAATCACCTTATAAAAAAACGGAGGAAAACCGTAATCTGAGAGCTGCAGCAGACCGGCCCTGAAACTGTCCTCCGTTTACCTGGACCGGACAATGAATGGATGCAGTGTTCAGGGGAAAAAGACAATATGAGAGCTGGTGCAGTGAAAGAAATAAACAAATACCTCACTGAGATCAGTTTTCAGAGGAACTATTTCCTCACAAAGAAACAAGTCCCTCTGAAAACTGCTGCTCGCTCTGTGGATGAAGATGTTTTACGGCCTTTTTTTGGGGGGGTGGGGCTAAGTGAGAAAATGTGTTTTTTTGTAATTTGAGTAAACCGACATTTCTGCCAATGGCTCCATAACTGGATTGAAACTTTTGAATGACATTTGATATTTGCTCTTTTCCTAAAACATGGGTTGTATCTTTGACACAACTTTGACCCTGAGGACAACACAGCTATTTTTTAAAAAAAAAAAAACAATGTCTGAACACTAAAACTCAGAGTAACACAAAAGGTTAGCTGTCACACTCGTTGATAGTCTGCTTCTCCTCTGACTGACTTCAACACATGGAAACTGGATACCGGGGCCGACACGAGCACAAAACAATGGTCATCTTTGGGGAGCGTTGGTGGGGGGGGGGGGAAAGCAGCAGAAAATGATAATCAAATAAGACTGCTGGGAGAGCGGGGCTGAGCTGCCAGACGAGGCGATTTGAGGAGACAGATGAAAACACGGCGCCTATTGGCACAGATGGCTTGGATTATGGAAATCATCACGAGAGAGGACCTCTCCGATCTCCCAGAGGAGCCGTGTGCTTGCTGTTCTTGGACAATTCTAACCCCCAGCTCACATCGAAACCCCTCCTGTGCAGCTCCTCCTGCCACATGGCCTCCACCTTCAGCATTTAAAAAAAAGGGACTCGCAACACGAGGTGTTTAAATAAATGGGACTGATGTGCAGATTTGTGAATATGATTATGGGGTCAGATGAATGAGATTGTCTGGGATGCACAGTGAGCGTAGATGAAGAAGAGGAAGGGGGTTAGGGGTTGGTTTCAATTAAAGCGCTAATGGAGTGAAACAAAACAGACGACAAACTTGATTCACTGCTCGAGTTTAAACACGGCAGAGTGAGCTGCTGCATTTATCATGCAGTACTTTGCTTTAAAGACAATAAAAACCAACGATTATCGCTTAAAACAGATAAATGTTGAAGGGGAACTTCCTCTTTTTGACATTTAGTACATTTAAATATTACAACAGGTTTAAATGCTACAGAAAAGAAAACTACTATTCATGCATTCATTATTGATGATAAAATACACCAATATTTTTGAGCGTTTTATGTGTTTAATGTTATATTTATGTGGCACTGTAACCACATTTATGCATATTGAGTCCGTGCACGGTTTCAGGCTGTTCGGCCTCGAGGAGACAAGCCAGTGCTGCCATCTAGGCTCCTTGGAGGCAAACTGCCATCTCCGCTCCACAGAAGGATTTCCGGCTCGACTTGATGGACGGTTTCCTCAAAAAACATAACCGAGATTTTTAAGGAAGTCCAGTGATTTTTTTATGAATCTTAATTGTTTTGATAACCTGGTCAACATCTTCTCCATCAATAGGAGCTGAGGTGTTCTTGGGTCGTCCCGATAGTGTGTATATTGGTAAAAACACCAAAAAACTAGATATGCAAGTGCCCTTTTAAAAAAAAAAGAAGTGAATAATTACTTTTATTATTTTCTTAGACGGCTTGCAAAAATGTTTCAGCTTCTCAATCGTAAGGATTTGGTGCGATCATTAATTTTATGTGATAATAAACTCAATATCTTTGGTCTTTAAATGTTGTTTGGGCCAAACACATCTGGACCATCATCTTGGGCCTTTGGAAATTGTGATGGGCATTTTACAATTTCTTTTAAACATTTAATGAGCCAAAACGATTATTAAATGTATTGAAATTATAAACTTTAGATGAATTATTACTATTAACATTTAATCCAGCACAGCAACTAGTGATTCTTTTTTTAGTGTTTTAAACAATTAACCAAATAATCTCTCCCATTTTTTACTCCTATATGATAGCAATAACTCAAAATCACAGCTGATAATTCATAATAATCTGATAATCATCACCTGAATCATCGTCGGTGGCCGAGACCCGGATCACCGGTTCTCCGGGGTCTCGGTTCTCCGCCACACTGGCGTTGTAGATGCTCTGACTGAAGACTGGCGTCTGGTCGTTCACATCCCCCACCTCCACCGCCAGCGTCTGGGTGGAGGACAGCGAGGGCCGGCCGCGGTCCACCGCCCGGACGGTGAGGCGGTGGACCCGCTGGGTCTCGTAGTCCAGAGGGGCCGCCAGGAGCAGGAGGCCTGTGGGAGACGAGGAAGAGGAATGATGATGATGATGATGATGATGTCTGGTAATCTTGCTTTAAACTTTTGCTTTAAAGTGACATGCAATAAAAAACAAAAAAAAGCATGCAGATTTTTCAGTATGTTAGTATTTTAAATCTTGATTTTTGCTTATTTGGTCAAAAACGTTAACTTTCTGATGAGAATATGATTTTTATGATTTTAAATCAAGTTTTCGGGCGCTTCGATCCTTTAACCAATCAGATAATATTTTAACTGCAGGAAAAGTCTTCATGGAAAAAATTCCAACCAATAGTGGACTGAAGAGGCAAATACCAATATGAATATTTTAAATGTAACAATATCCAATATTAACTTGTTTTACAAGCACATCCAATAAACAGAGATTATTCATAAGGAACGTATTTTTGTACAGACATTGTACAGTTAAACTTGTCAGTGCTCTGGATGGAAAACAGTAAAATGGAAACAATTCTTCAAAATGTCCTTATTCTTGACATATACAGCAATACAAATACAACAGTAGTGAGCTAATATCTATTATTAATCTATTAATAAATAAGAATCTTACCAGTTTTCTCCGCCAGTGTGAAGAATCCGTCCTTGTTTCCAGCCATGATGACGTAGGACACCTCCCCGTTCTCCCCGAGATCTCCATCTATGGCCACAAAATGATGCAGCAGACTCCCCACCTCTGCGTCCTCCATCACCTGGACCGCGTCGGCCGATACGAACACCGGCCGGTTGTCGTTCACGTCCAGCAGGAACACCTGAGCCGTCACCGCCGCCCGCCTCCGCTCGTCCTTCCTCTTGGCCTGGTCTGTGGCCGTCACGGTGAAGGCGAAGCTGGGGTTGGTCTCGCGGTCCAGCGGCGCCGTCACGGTCAGGCTCCCCGTGCGAGGGTTGATCTGAAACGGGAACCGCGAGGAAGACCCGCTCGGCTCGGGGTCCAAAGTCAGGGAGTAGCGGAGGTCGCTGTTGGGAAAGGTCCCGTCGGCGTCCCTGGCGTGAAAGGCGAACGCCAGCGACCCGACCGCGGCGTCCTCCGGCAGGCCGAAGGTCACCAGCTTGTCGGGGAACCAGGGCGTGTGGTCGTTGACGTCCTCCACGATCACGCGCACCAGCACGGACGTGTTGGCGCCGGGGGAGAGCGCGGCGTCTTCGGCCCGCACCGCGAGGAGGTACTGCACGGCGGCCTCGTAGTCCAGCGGCTGGTTGACGTAAACGTCCCCGGAGGAGCCGTCGATGCCGAAGTGAACGCTGCCGTCGCCCTCGGAGATGGAGTACTGGACTTTGCCTGGGTGTGAAACGGCGGCAGAGCCGATGATGGTCGCCGGCTCGGTGTCCTCTTTCACCGTGAAGAGCCTCATGGTCCGGTGTTCGCCGTGTTCGGCGTGGCCGTACAGAGCCGCCAAGCCGTGAACCTGCCGGTGAAAAACTGATTTAAGGCTCACAGAAAAAACGAGACACAACGAGATGAAACACGGGAAGAATGAGAAGGTCAGAACGAAGACATCTGCCATGAAGAAAGAAAATCTCATAGCATAGAACCATGAGATCAGAGAACCCTGAAGTCAGAGAACCATGAGGTCAGAGCATAGAACCATGAGGTCAGAGCATAGAACTATGAGATCAGAGAACCATGAGGTCAGAGCATAGAACCATGAGGTCATAGCATAGAACCCTGAGATCAGAGAACCATGAGGTCAGAGCATAGAACCCTGAGGTCAGAGCATAGAACCATGAGGTCATAGCATATAACCCTGAGATCAGAGAACCATGAGGTCAGAGCATAGAACCATGAGGTCATAGCATAGAACCCTGAGATCAGAGAACCATGAGGTCAGAGCATAGAACCATGAGGTCATAGCATATAACCCTGAGATCAGAGAACCATGAGGTCAGAGCATAGAACCATGAGGTCAGAGCATAGAACTATGAGATCAGAGAACCATGAGGTCAGAGCATAGAACCATGAGGTCAGAGCATAGAACTATGAGATCAGAGAACCATGAGGTCAGAGCATAGAACCATGAGGTCATAGCATAGAACCCTGAGATCAGAGAACCATGAGGTCAGAGCATAGAACCATGAGGTCATAGCATAGAACCCTGAGATCAGAGAACCATGAGGTCAGAGCATAGAACCATGAGGTCATAGCATATAACCCTGAGATCAGAGAACCATGAGGTCAGAGCATAGAACCATGAGGTCATAGCATAGAACCCTGAGAACAGAGAACCATGAGGTCAGAGCATAGAACCATGAGGTCAGAGCATAGAACCATGAGGTCATAGCATATAACCCTGAGATCAGAGAACCATGAGGTCAGAGCATAGAACCATGAGGTCAGAGCATAGAACCATGGGGTCAGAGCATAGCACCTTGAGGTCAGAGCATAGAACCCTGAGCTCAAAGCATAGAACCATGAGGTCATAGCATAGAACCCTGAGATCAGAGAACCATGAGGTCAGAGCATAGAACCATGAGGTCAGAGCATAGAACCATGAGGTCAGAGCATAGCACCTTGAGGTCAGAGCATAGAACCCTGAGCTCAAAGCATAGAACCATGAGGTCATAGCATAGAACCCTGAGAACAGAGAACCATGAGGTCAGAGCATAGAACCATGAGGTCAGAGCATAGAACCATGAGGTCATAGCATATAACCCTGAGATCAGAGAACCATGAGGTCAGAGCATAGAACCATGAGGTCAGAGCATAGAACCATGAGGTCAGAGCATAGCACCTTGAGGTCAGAGCATAGAACCCTGAGCTCAAAGCATAGAACCACGAGGTCATAGCATAGAACCCTGAGATCAGAGAACCATGAGGTCAGAGCATAGAACCATGAGGTCAGAGCATAGAACCATGAGGTCAGAGCATAGCACCTTGAGGTCAGAGCATAGAACCCTGAGCTCAAAGCATAGAACCATGAGGTCATAGCATAGAACCCTGAGATCAGAGAACCATGAGGTCATAGCATAGAACCCTGAGATCAGAGAACCTTTCTTTGGGAAAACACAGACTTCTGTGTTTTTCAATGTTGTAAACAATTCCAATTACAAGAAATCCACAAGGCTGATCTCTGAGTCAGACTCAGTCCATGACCCCTCCAGCCTCTCGGTACGTAGTGGAGCGATAACTGTACCTGCACATGAATGACTGCTGTGTCCTCCAGAGGTGGGACTCCGCTGTCCTTGGCCGTTACTCTCAGGGTGTAGAACGGCTCGGTGTTCTCCAAGAACCGCTCCGTGGTTCTGATGTCTCCGCTTTCACTGTCAACCTCAAAGTGTCCGAAACCCTCAACCTGTAACTCAGCTGAGAGGAACACAAGACGGTGCTACCCAGGAGCTCAACACTGGAGCAGGGAACATGCATGGTGTGTGTAATAGTGTGGGTACCTCACCTGTAACCATAGACAGGGTGACCGTTCCATTTTCCCCTGCGTCTAAATCTTTGGCAAACATGTTGGTCACCAAGGAGCCAGCTGGGAGACCAGCCCAGATCTGCAATAAGGGGATTAGACTGGATATGTAACCACATTGCACACTTTAAAGATGCATATCTGCAATATATATATATATATATATATATATATGCATTACTGTAATCTCACCGGATGAAAATATAATTGATTTTGCTGCAGACAGGTCATTAAGGTGAAAAGTGACCAAAACACAGACACAATGAAGAGTGATTGATGTTTAGTAATCCACGCTTACAAAAGGTGAAAACTAGATCATCTCAAGGTCATATTCATCAGAATAATAATATTTGGAAAAAAAAAACAATGGTTCTCAACCTTTTTTCAGTGAAATATTATTTATTATTTAAGTACCCCCTAACCAGCACAAAGCATTTTTGGTTAAGAAATAAGATGCAATATACAATGCTATTGCATTAGTGTCAGATTTAATATAGAATATATACAATTCAGTTTTTGAACTTACTTATATTTTATTTTATTTATTTTATTTATTTTATTTTATTTATTTTATTTATTTTATTTATTTTATTTATTTTATTTATTTTATTTATTTTATTTATTTTATTTTATTTATTTTATTAAATAACATTTTTTAAAGGATTTTTGAATGGATACTCATTTTAAATCTCACGTACCCCCATTTGAGAACCCCTGCTATAAGACAATCTTTCTTACCGCCATCAAACATCCGTCCGTCTACCACACACACACACACTCCTGTAGTTGAATATCCAGGTGAGACTCTAACCCGGTTACCTGCACGTTAAGCTCCTTGCTGGCCGGCAGGTGAGTAAACTGGGGAGCGTTGTCATTGATGTCCGTGACCAGGATGTGAGCGGTGGCGGTGGCATTGAGTCGAGGGTGGCCCTGGTCCGTGACCATCACCTTCAGACGGTGCTGGCCGTGCTGCTCCCGGTCCAAAGCCACCCAGTTGATAATTTCACCTGGAAGGGAACAGAGAAGGGACAAAAAGGTGAGGATGCACAGTAAAACCCAATGTGACTCTTTGGCTACACTTTAAACATTATAAACATACTTATAATAAGTTATCATCTTCTCACTATATAGTCAAAATGAAAAGCACTCATACATATCCATGATGCTTTATAACAATAATCATAAAACATTATAGAGCCTTTCATAATAACTTATAACGGTTAAATATGAATACTGACATTGTTTTCCCCAATGATCAGCGTATTATAATTTCCACTGTACTATTAATAATGCATTATAATGTGATTATAAGTTACTCTAAATTGCTTTAAGTAAATATAAGTAAATATTATTACACAACTTTCATAGATGTAATGATATATTTTTACCTTAACTTCAAGGCCACTAAGAGTAACTTATAATCACATAATAATGCATTATATGCTATATTTATACTTTTTGTATCTACTTTTTGTGAATACTACTGATTGCTTATAACTATGATTTCACAGGGCTATAAGCAGTTTATATATATATATTTACACACACACATATATATATATATATATATATATATATATATGGGTGTCATAGTAAGTGTTACCAAATCTTTTTACCTGTTTTCGCGTTGATGCGAAAGAACTTCCCATCCGTGAGCAGGATGTAGGACAGCTGGGCGTTTTTCCCAGAATCCTCATCCGTGGCCTTGACGGTTCCCACCAGGCCTTGAGGCGCCGCCCCCTCCGACACGGTGAAGTAGTAGACCTCGCTGCCGAACACCGGCGGGTTGTCGTTGACGTCCAGCACCTGCACCGTCACCGTGGCCGCCGCCGTCATGTTGGCCAGCGAGGCCCCCCCGGCTGCGGCCGACACCCGGAAACGAAACGTGGATTCGGTCTCAAAGTCCAGATTCTGGGAGAGGAACAGCCAGCCGGTGTTTGGGTGAATCCGAAACGGAGCTGGGGGAAATCCGGGCTCCGCCTCCAGGGAGTAGGCGAGGCCCGGGTTCGACAGGTGAGCCCCCCGGCTGCGGTGCGCCCTCACCTGGATGACCCTGGAGTCTTTCCTGTAGGCCTCGCCGATCTCCACCTGGTAGACCAGCGTCTCGAAGGCCAGGCTGTCTTCGCCGGCGGTGCGGTCCACGTTGACCGCCAGGTTCAGGGTGGCGCTCAGGGAGGGTTCCCCTTCATCTTTAGCCACGATCTCCAGGCTGAACCTCGGCTGGTGACCCGCCTGCAAGCTCTGGATCAGCGTGAGCGTCCCGAGGTCGCGGTCCACCACAAACATCCCGCTTCGGGTACTCTTCAGGTGGTACTGCACGCGCCCGTTGGCACCGCTGTCGTGGTCGTGCGCGTGAGCGATGAACAGCACCGTGCCCGGCAGCGTGTTTTGGGACACCGTGATGGCGTCGCCGTGTTTGGGGAACGCCGGAGCGTTGTCGTTAACGTCGGCGACGGTGATGTTGACCTGCGTGGTGCTGTACACCGGAGAGGAGTCCGTGAAGGACTGGAGGATCAGCAGGGCGTAGGGCTGGGACTCGTGGTCCAGAGGGTGGAGGTTGCTGATCAGGCCGGACTTCGGGTGGACGGAGAACAAACCCTGAGGGTCTCCAGAGGAGATCCGGTAGGAAACCGATTCTGAGGCTGTGAAGGCGAAGCGTTTTTATTAAAAGATGAATAAAAAAAACAGTAAAGGGTCTGTTCTAAGAAATGCTAAAGTAAAGACTTTTGAGATATTTCTATACCTGCACAAAACAATGGAGGTGAATGGAAATTGTCACTTCATTTTTTCTTGTTCACAAACAATATAAACAGTATTTATATTAATATCTATATTAATATTTAGAGTACACAGAAGTTTGCAGTCAGTATACAACAAATATACCTATATATATATACTGTATTTTTGTCTGTATGACAATTGGACTTCACAAGAGACTCATTTTAACATTTAAATCTGTCATCAAAGATGTTATTGTCTGTAGAATATGAGTCAACACAACTCTGCAGCACAACAATATTAAATTGAAAATGGTATTTAAAAACACATTTTGCCTCCTGGGATTTGAAAATAACACAATTTCAACTAAATTTCAATTTTATGTGCAGCCCTAGCATTATTTCGTATGCATACATAGATCAGAAATGTATATATTTTGTCAGTTTTCCAGTGTGAACACACCACACACTTAAAACCTGCTTAGAATTAATGATCCGGATTAAATAGTGCACGAGCTCGTGTCTCCGTTAGGCGGAGTGATACACAGACCGCACTGCAAACTGTGCTCAGAGGAACTATTTCTTTGGTGGAAAGTAGTTCTGCTGAAAAAGTTGCTGATTATTTATTGTGGAAAGAGGTGCTTATAATTGACATTTTTTAAATGTAATTTTGTATCGATGTGAACGCCATGCAACTTTCAGCTGCTTTGCTTTGGGGAAATTTTGGACAGAAATCCCAAAAACCAGGACAAAGAAAACCAAAAATATCTGCAAGACGAGATTTTTTGTTATCCATACATTATTATCTGGAGCTATATAGCGAGGAGCTATTTTTGTTATGTGGGTGAAAAAAGCAAGACACTTATAGGAGCTGAAGGTTAGCGTTGTAGAAAGAGGGTTCGTGTGAAAGTTAGGTGAAGAATATAAAATAATATAAATAAAATGAGACAGAAATAAAATAAAAAATAGGAAAAATACATTATTAAAAAAAGAACATGAATAAATAAATGAACTAAACTACCACTCAACTTAAAATGAGTATATTAATTTGCACTCCAATGTGGTAAAAGATGCCCAGAAGAACCCCGACATGAACACACAATAAAGCAACAATAAGTAATTACAGATCAGCTCTCTTTAATCCCCTCCAAGTGTTTGGTGCTCTTCGATAGCAACGAACAAAACACCCAAACACGCAGACAGCTTATGGCCGCCGACCCCGTCAAACACGCCCAATTCTGTTGTTTCTGTTAATCTGTTAATTGATTAGACAACCTTAAATAACTGTCTGGTGCCAGGGAGGGCTTTAGCTGCTGGAGGGACTAAGTGGAGTTAGTGACACATAACTAGTGGACGATAAGGAGTTAATCCTGGAGGATCTAGTTTAAGTTACATCAAATATTATGCAGAATGCAACCTTCTTTATCTCATTATTGTGTATTTATTATAGTAAAGCTCACTTTTACCTTCACATACATCAAATAAACGTTCGCTAAATAAATGCTATTATGATAAATATATTTATAACAACAATACATTCCACACCAGGTGTATATTAAAGTGTATGACTATCTTTGACCTCTCAGAATACTGATACAATATATAATGCACATCGTCTTTGACCCTCTATCATCTGTGCATGTGGCTAATGAGGATTAAAGATTAAACCTTTACTGCTGGCCTCCTCGTGTCTGGAAGGAGATTTAAACAATGACAATGATCGCTCAATTGTGTTTGTCACAATCATCTGTCAGGACAAATCCTGCTTTAATACTGCATTCCTGTTTGAGAAATGTGCCTTTTAAATCATTTAGTTCCCCTTATAATAATGTTTTAACCAGACAGGGTAAATTCGATTTTTTTTCAACAGCTCTTTTTTTCCAGAAAACAAGAATGTGGCCACATATGCGCTCACCCGCTGGGTTTATGGCCTCCACCGTCCCCACAGGAGTCCCGGGCGGTGCGTCCTCAGGCACCGTAAAGGTGTAGCGAGACCTCTTGAACACAGCTGGAGCCTGGGCGCTGCGTAAAACATTGATGGTGACCTCTGCGGGCCTGACAGAGGTCACGCCCTCCCCATCCTGGGCCGTTATTGAGAGCTTCACACTGGCGGCACCCAGGTGGGTCAGAGTCGAGGTCAGCAGCAGCATTCCTACAGGGACAACAATGTACAAACACGACTTAATAAATATTTATCTTCTGTATTTTACTCTATTTAACCAGGTTTAAGATTCATGCCAAGATTAGTTGATCTGCAAAAATTAAATTGTATGCAATTTTTTTTCCAGGTTCAGCTTTTTTTTGCAGATCCAATCAATTCAAAATAATTTTTCTTTTTTTTTAGCACAAACCATTTGAATGCCTCACATTGGGCTCTGGGTAATTATGGAAAAAAACAATAATTAAATTTATTGAGAAAATAATCATCAGATTGATCAGTAAAGAAAATGAGTTGCAAAACGTCCTTTTAAAAAGAAGCACATGAACAGTTATTACAAAAATATGATTAAGACAACAGAGAAAAGAAAAAGTTAAGATAATCTAGTTAAGATCTGCATGCATTTGATTTTCAAAAACATCCACGTAAATTTAAACAAAGACCAAGAGAGCTATTTTACAAATTCTTTCAAATAGTCTTTGTTGCAACATTCTGCAGTGAAAATAACATTAGTCAGCACTTTGTTTATCGCGTTAACAGACTGCATGATGGGTCGGGAACGTGACTCATCTTCACACATAAATCCACCTTTCAATCCCGACCTTACGACTTCAGAGACCCAACATCTGCTCAGACGGTTTTCAGTTTAGGAAATCCTTCACGTGCAGGTAGAACTACTTAAAAATACACTCCTGTGAAAATGTTTATCGTATTCAGTATTTTATTCAGCATTTTATTCAGCATTACATTGCGGCCGAGTGTAAATCTCCAGTTACTCTCGGCCACATGGGATATAAAGCTTTGGGCCTTCTGCGTCAACCCCCGCTGAGCGGGGACACGAGGACTTACACAACTTAAATACCGTTTATCCCTGAATGCACCGCAGTCACATGATCACTGCAAGACCGCGGAGTGGGTCTTTGTGACCAGTTCAATAAATCTGTGTGACGAGTCATATTCAGATAAAAACTTAATTAAAGTGTAATTATCGACCTGAAAACCAGAGTGTTGGAGTGCCTTGGTAGCTGGGTTTTGATCATGACAGACTCAGTGACTGGGGAAATGTCAGAGGTACGGTAGCCCAGAAGGGAAAAACATAATATTGCACGAAACTTAATGATATTTACGAAAACATTAAAAAGTATATAGAAAAAAAACATAGTCAATAATCCAGTGTTGTTGTGTTTGGCTCCCCTTAAGCCGCTCAACACTCGTGTGTTCTCACCTGTGTGTGTATCCAGCGTGAACAAACTGGACATGTCTCCTGGCAGGACATCGTAGGTGACCCGTCCAAAGCCGCCAGAATCTGGGTCGGTGGCGGCGACGTTGAGGATCTCGGTGCCGGGCTGAGCGTGGCTGCTGATGCTCACGGCGTACTCGTCAGGGTTGAACACCGGGGCGTTATCGTTCAGGTCTTCCACCTCGATGTGCACGTAGGTTTGAGCGCTCAGGCCTCCCTGGAGATGGAAAAGTGAGGAAACGAGAGAGTTTTGTTTGAGAAAGGTAATCAGGGTTCATACACATGTTGACCAATGGACTTCCAGGACTTTTCCAGGACTTAAAACCAAATTTCCATGACCAAACATTTAGTGAAATCTGGGTGTGTCCATGAAAAAGTGATAAAATGAAGTATTTAAACTAACAATGAGGATTCCAAAGCATACAGTATTCCTTAAAGGACACAAATGAATGAGAGACAATAGTTTGATTAAAAGAATAAACATTTATAGATATACTCAGCGTATGCCTGCTTATATTTTAAGTCTTTCTTTTAAAAGAATATTAATTATTTCAAACTCAGCGTAAATGAACCACATGAACACATGAATATAACACATTTATATGACTTTTACTAAACTTTTGGGATTTTGTTTTTTTTTCAAGGACTTTTCCAGGACTGGAAATAACCATTTTAAAATTCCATGACTTTTCCAGGTTTTCTATGACCCTATGAACCCTGGGTAATGCGACGCTGCAGTTCTCGTCACCATCAATTCAATTCAGTTTATTTTGTATAGCCCAAAATCCATGCCTTGGAAGGCTTTACAATCTATACACATACGACATCCCCGTCCTGGGACCTCACATTGGATCAGGAATACCTCCTCCCAAAAAATATAAAAAAAACCTTTCACAGGGAAAAAAGGAAGAAACCTTCAGGAGAGGAACAGAGGAGGATCCCTCCATCCCAGTGCAGGAAGTAAGTGATGATGCTTCGGGAAGAGAACAGCATGTCAAAGCTAATTGCTCCTGAATTGAGTCCACTCACTGGATCTTCGGCCTTGATCAGAAGGTCGTGGACCGCCTGGCCCGAGTCCCGGTCGATGTCCTGGGACACGCACAGCTCTCCGGTCCGCGGGTGGATGTTGAAGAGCGGGTGTTTGTCCTGCATGTCAAAGCCGTCAGACAGAGAGTAGAGCAGCGAGCCGAACTCGGGCCCGTCGGCGTCCGTGGCCACAACCTGAAAAAGTAGAAAACGTCGATATTAACCACTGAGGCGCGTTAAGGATAAAAAATACAAGAAGTATCAGGAAGAGGGAGTCCTGTGATCCTCAATGGATTTCACTCAAACATCCTCTTGTCCTTCATACCTCATATTTAAATACTCATTACACTTTCACATACAGTACACGTGTCTATAGTACTGTTATCTATTGGTCTGTGCACTTTATTTTATATTGTAAATTTAATATGTTTCTATTTCTTGCACTGTGTTGATTGTTGTTTATATTTACAATGATGTATTATGTGTTTTTATGTACACTGTTTTATAGGTTTTATGTACAATGATGTGTTATGTGTTTTTATATACAATGTTTTATATGTACAATGATACATTATGTGTTTTTATGTATGATGTTGTATTATGTGTTTTTATGTATGATGTTGTATTATGTGTTTTTATGTATGATGTTGTATTATGTGTTTTTATGTAGAATGTTTTATGTACAATGATGTATTATGTGTTTTATGTACAATGATGTATTATGTGTTTTTATGTACAATGTTTTATATATTTTATGTACAATGATGTATTATGTACAATGTTTTATATGTACAATGATGTATTATGTGTTTTTTCTGTATGTACAATGTTTAATATATACAATGATCCATTATGTGTTTTTATGTACAATATTTTATATGTACAATGATGCATTATTTGTTTTTACAATGATGCATTATGTGTTTTTATGTACAATGTTTTACATGTACGATGATGTATTATGTGTTTTTACAATGATGCATTATGTGTTTTTATGTACAATGTTTTACATGTACGATGATGTATTATGTGTTTTTATGTACAATGATGCATTATGTGTTTTTATGTTTTTATGTATGAATCCATTCTCATATCCTTTGTCTCTACTCATCTGTTATAAGCAGGCTGTGCAGAAGGCAGCCTATCTGTCAACGTGAAGGTGTGACCTCTGTTGTAATCGGGAAGCATAATACTCGTCTTGTTCTACCGGAGAAGCTCAACATCATAAAAGCATAAAACAATCCTCATAATCAAAGGGGGAAGAGGATCACTTCAGAGGAAAGACCCGCCTCGGGTCCTTTCATGTCCCGCCTTTCATAAAGATAAATATCCTCTCACAGTTTATGAACTCTGATCAGAGGGAGTTTTACAGACACGGGTCAGGGTCTGACTCTTCAACCAGCTTCATATCTCTGTGGGACTAAATTATTGTGTTTATTATCTTTGTATTTTGGACTGTTGGTAAAGATCACCTTGATCGCTGGGAGATTGTGACGGGAATCCATCACTGTTTCATAAATGGTTAATCTGAAACTAAATCCTCTTAATTGATTATGAAAGCTGGCCGAGTACTCTGGTACTTGTTGAACAATTACTGGTACCACTACCTCAAGATGCCTGTTTTTTTTGCAATATAACAACACACTTTTATCTCCAATAAACACAATTTAGCTTCTGAGATACCACACTCAATTAACAGCCACCTGCACCCAGAATGCACCTGTGATAACACCCGTTATTATTTAGATCACCTATAAATCAGAGCAACTAAGTTCATAGTCTACATTTACATGCCAAATACTATAAGTGTTTTACTCTTGGCACACATTTGATTGTTGTCTTTTCCTTGATATGAAAGATATTTTGGTATTTAGTGAATATATATTTTTGGTTTTCATGGAGTTTTTGACAGAGAGGGCCCAAGTTTTAAAATGTGTGTTTCAGCAATTGCAAAATAAGTATATTTGTTGTCAATATTGAATCTGTTTGTTATGTTTTCGGTCAATGTATCTTTTGTGTTGTCCATCAACAGGAGTGGTACCAGGCATCGCAACTGGCATGTAAGTCACAGTGCTGAACTGGGAAGGGTGTTGTGTTGTGTTGTGTGCGTTCAGGACGAACACTGCTGTCTTTGTGTCTTTTTGTCGTCAGACTGAAGGCTACTTTTGTCTGTAATGTCAAAAAGAGACGACGAGAATAAGATAAGCTAAATCACATGGGAGACTTTTTTCAATAGCTCGGGTTTGCTAATCCTGAGCTTTTTCTAACACTAGTCGATTCATAATTGTCAAATTGAAAGTGTGAGCAAGTGTGTTGTTGAGCAGAAGTTCTTAAGATTGTGGCCCAGTGAGCCTTCAAAATAAAGGCATGCCTACTTGAGGTAGATTTAAAACAACTCCTCTTGTTTGTCTGAACAAGTCCTTGCTTTCACTTGTCTTGGAGGCCTAAACAGGATGGGATGAGAGGCCTTAACATCATCTTCATTTCCTGTCTGCTTTCGACTACATACTATTTAATAAAGGCTTGTACTGGTGTGTGAAGGCACATTTCCGGGATGAATATCTCAAAAGCTGGACAGAAAATGTTTTTTTTGTGCACTTTAAGCTAAATATTCTCCAACATACTTGTAAAAAGCATCTCCCGACGTCACTGTGCTCGGGTATGGACACGTTGTACAGCTGCTTCTGGAACACAGGCTCGTTGTCGTTGACGTCCTCCACCAGCACCGTGACGGTGGCCGTGGATGACAGAGCCGGTTCCCCTCCGTCGACCGCCACCACCAGGAACCAAACCTCCGCCCGGGTCTCTCTGTCCAGAGCTGCAGCTGTGGTGACCAGGCCCGACTCCGGGTCGATGCTGACCAGGCTGTCCCGGCTAGACTTAGGGATGGAGTATCTGACCTCGGAGTTGACCCCCTCGTCGTCGTCTCGGGTCCGCATCTGGATGAGGGAACTCCCCTGAGGGGCGTCCTCGGACACCCTGATGATGTACGCGTCCTTCTCGAACGCTGGGGGGCAATCATTGGTGTCGGTCACCCTCAGGAGGAGCGCCGTCTCACTGTACAGGGGTGGGCTCCCAAAATCCGACGCTTGCACCTTCAACTCATACAGATCCTGTTCTTCCCTGTCCAGCTCTGCGTTCACACACAGCGCATACAGGAAATCATCCGTTTGCATCAGGGTGAACTTCCCATCGTCCTCCTCGAGCGTGACGGTGACCCTCTGCTCCTTGAAATCGGGGTCCGACACCGAAATCCGGGCAACGTAGTCCCCGACCGCCGCGGCCTCGGACACCACCGCGTCCCCCGTCTCGCTGAGAAACAGCACACTGATGGTGGGGCTGTTGTCGTTGATGTTGAGCACCTTCACCCCCACGAAGGTGCTGCTGTACTCGGGCTGAGCCCCGTTGTCTCTGGCGCTGATGATCAGCTCGTGAAAGGCCTGAGTCTCGTAGTCGAGCGGCTTGTTGAGGTACACCACCCCGCTGGTCGCGTTGATGGAGAAGACCTCGTTTGGGTCGCTCTGCCGCCGGTTGATCTCGTAGGCGATCCGGCCGTTGTCGCCCAGGTCGAGGTCGGCGGCGTGGACCTGGCACACGGAAGACATCACCGGAGCGTCCTCGGGCAGCGAGGCGTGGTATTCGGTCTGGTTGAACGCGGGGGGGTTGTCGTTCTCATCCAGGACGCAGATGTTCACCCGAAGGGTCCCCGTCCTGGCCGGGACGCCGCCGTCAAAGGCCTCAATGGCGAGGGAGTAGAAGTCCCGCGTTTCTCTGTCTAGCCTGTTCGTGAGGATGAGATCCAGGCTCGGGTGGTCCTCGGATCCACTGCGATACTCCAGGTGGAACAACTCCCCCATCTCACTCTCCGTGATCCTGTACCCCTGGGTACCAAACTCACCCTCATCCTCATCTTTAGCACCCTCAAGCTGGAATCGACTGCCCGAGGGGCTCAGTTCGGAGATTTCCAAGTCAACCTCCTCCGTGGGGAACACCGGCGAATGGTCGTTCACATCCTCCACCTCCAGCTTCACCCGTATCATCTCCCCTGTAAGAGTGGCTGCCACAAACTCGTATTTATCTCTGCTCTCTCGGTCCAGAACCACCGCGGTGGAGATGATCCCCGTGTCTGCGTCTATTTCCAAGTCCCTGAACACGTAAGAGTCCCTGCTCTCCGAGATAAAGAATCCGGTGCTTGGCCTGCTTAACCCCGCTCCCAGATCTCCAACGATGGTTTTAGCGGGCAAACCCTCTTTGACGGACAGCGTCAGGTTGAACACCTGTCCGAGCGCCTGCGCGCAAAGCTGCGACAGCAAGAGCGTCCGGAGGAGCCACGTCGCGGCACTTTCTCGACCCATTGCTCCTTTCCACGTGCGGCGTCGAACCTCTTAGTTTGTGGGTCGAAGTTGGGCTACATTATTTCCGTGTCAAAGTCAGCCTCCTCAATCACACTCCAGAGCACTTCTCCAAACAAAAACAGGTAAACGCACCGTGCATTTTTGCGCGCGGGGAAACAGCCAGCAGTCATTCTCCATCCCAATATTTCAGCAGCTTTATTGCGTGGTTTTGGAGGCTAGATATCCACGCGTCCAGCAGCGCAAATCCCCAGGGCTGCTTCTTCACACATCGTGGCACGGAGTGGCCACAGAGCACCAACTGTGCGCACTGAACACACCTCCTGCGGGCGGCACGTCCCCACGCTGATCGTCTCCATCTGTGGCCCTGATTGCTTAAGATTTAATGAGGCTGAGAGATTACCTCCAGTGCCGCGTGCTGAAAGGTGCCTTAGCAGCCCGCATGAGACCTGTTGGAGATCCTCAGGTGAGCAGGGAAGTAGAGGAGAGTGAGCTGCTGAGAGCAAGTCGAGCTATATACCGAAAACTGTGATCCAGCCCGCCTGATTTTGGTGAGGTTCTTAGAATAAATTCAATAAATACCTTTTTAACGAGGTTCACTTTTGGCAAAAGTCCATTTAGTGTCGACGTGGCGCCCTCTTCTGGTAAAAACGCCAGACGCTGTGGAAGCAGCGTCTGCAGTTGTCGTTTTTAGCACTATTTGTTATTCATACATAGTTCACGTGGACAATTATGGGCTCAAATCATGGGTTTGACTAAAAAGCCCAATTACAAAGAGACACACAACTACAAATATATCTGAAATGATTATATGGACATAAAAGAAGGCTTCATAGTAATAAAGTCTAGATGTTGGAGAGGTGGTTTTCTTTGTAAACCTGTGAAAAAAATGAAGTTACATAGGGAGGATTATCAAACACTTTTCAACTTCGACTCTGTGCATGTGTTCAAAAGAGCAGCCCTTTATCTCATAGTCATATAATTGCACATATTCCATGTACAGGTGTTGAAATCTTCATTATTTCACACACCTTTCACCTTTTCACCTTTTTTGAGGCTATAGCCATTAGAATGATGACAGAAAACTGAAACTATCGACTTAATAAAACAGAAATATAATCTAAAAATAATAAAATAATGTGTAAAGATGAAAACATACCATTAACATCACATTATAATTTATTTTTACTTTTAAAAACATTTCAAATATTTTTTTAAATTAAATAAAATATTATTTTTCTATTGTATTGAGCTAAAAAAATAACAGAGAACATGGAAAAGGTTCAGGCACAGTGTTTTTATCAATTATTCCAAAAAACCCCTGAAGAAAACACGCTGAAAGAGTAGGATTTAAAACCCAAACCAAACAATATGAATCCAATATTAATTTCACATGTGGCTCTACCAGCTTGCTTATCATTGCTCAGCCCTCACCGGTCCTGTGGGGCATCGTGCAGCCTCCCATCGGTGTTTTCCAGCCCTGTAACCGAGCAACAGGTAACCTGAGCCGCGTACCTGTAAACAAGCAGCATAGTCTCAGTTCGTCCAGCAACTCCTCGCAACTTCTCCACAGGAGCCTCAGACAGACTGCTTTTAAAAAAAACGAGGGGAAAATGCCGTCTCACATTATGCTCTCCTACCAGTGGGACGACCAGGCGCTGGTGAAAAACATATACAACCGCCTCAAAGAGGACGGGCTGCCCGTGTGGATGGATATCGAAGGCGGGGTGACGGGGAACATAAACGACGCGTGAGTACCGTAGCCGCCGGTGGGATGCTCTGAATGTGTGTGTCCACTTTGAGCCACATGGGTGGGTGGGTGTGTGTGTTTCCAGGATGGCAGCCGGCGTGGAGGAGGCCGTGGTGATCTGTCCGGTCATGACTCCGGCCTACCAGGCGTCCCGCAGCTGTAAGAAAGAGCTCAACTACGCGGACACCAGGGAGGTCATGGTGGTGCCCATCATGCTCACCAACAACTGGGAGGCCAGCGATTGGCTGGGGCTGATCACGGCGGGTCTGCTGTGGGTGGACTTCAGGTGAGGAGGCCTTTTCCCAAAGCACAGGCGGCACACAGAGGTTCAAACGGATGGAGATGTTTCCTTTCTGTCCTTTTTAGGAATGCAGAGAATGCCGAGGAGCACTTTGAGATGTGCCTGCGGTCTCTGGAGGAGGAGATCATGTTTAACGGCGGTCACCTCCTGGCTGTGGAAGAGCCCCCGAGGGAGGTGGTGGACCAGCCAGAGGCACCCAAACCTCGCCTGAAGAAGAAACCGGGCCGAGGGTTTCGCCACGCGCTGTCGCAGCTCTACATCCACGAGTCAGGTGACCAAACGAGATAGAATCACCGCCTCGGGGTCGTACGCCTCCGGCAACCAGCCGGGTTGCAGTTTACACCCACGTCTGTCTAAAGGTCATCACCTGCATCATTTTTCTGCTGTTGGCAAGTGTGGGACATTGTCATAACTAGCACATTAATTCATGAGTTATGGCCAAAAAGGTTCTTTGTGAGGTCACATTGACCTTTGACCAACAGACTCTACTTAGTTCATCCTTTGGTCCAATTGGACGTTGGTGCCAAATTTGAAGAAATCTCGATAATTAGAAAGACGAAGACAGACGACCTAAAAACACACAAGGCCTCTGGCCACAGCTAAACTAAAGTGTTCGACTGAGAGCTCTGAAGTGTTTCGACACGCTGTAAAGTTTTCACATTGTTTGGTAGAAAGTAGCTTTAGTAACAGTAAATATTGATGTGGGTGAAATATGCATACGGGTGGACATGGTGAACAGTTGGATCGGGTATCAGATATCATTATCTCAGTCATTTATAATTCACTACATTCATATCTATGTATGCATTTGTTCAATTTAGTTTGAAATAAATTCAAAAAACCGATGTTTTCAGTCAAGAACGACTGATCCTCGTCTCTTACACACAGTGAAGCTCACCCAGAGCTCAGGTGTGTGTATCGCTACTGCGTGGGCCGGATAGCACGAAGCGTTTTACTTGTAACTTGTTGGACTTTTCTAATCCAATAGCATTACGCCTCGCACTTTGAAACGTAAGCCTTCTCCTGTGCTCGGCAGGTGAGCGTGATGAGCAGGTAATCCACCCAACTGGTGGCAGCAGGACCCCGGTGGGGCTCAGCGAGACATCTGGAGATCATTGTTGCTGGGAGGAGATTAAGGCGAACGGCTGCAAGTACTACAGGAGCGTGGTCACCGGCAGGTACCTGGGTGAGTGCAGCAACAACAACAACAAAAACAGCAACATATGTGGAAAAAGTTGTTTTTATTAAATCAGAGCAAAAATAAACATCAAAAAAAGGGCACAGTTTGTTTCAACTGAGTCAAATCTAATTTCTTTTTTTTTCTGCAGGGTTTGACCCCAGCAGGAATCGGGTGCACTCGGAGGTCAGCCCGTCTGCGACTGAAGAGTGGCTGATGCTGGTGGACCAGACGGACCAGAGCCACCAGAGAGCCGTCATCATCAAGAACATACACTCCGGGAGGTTCCTCGCCGTTCAAAATGGCGACTTTGTCGGACTAACGTCGTACAACGAAGACTGCAAATGGCTTTTGGAATAAAACGAGACCATGTGGTCGCATTTGTTGTTATGAAGGGGAAAAAAAAAAAAAAAAAAAAACAGTAGCGAGCGAAACTTGATGGGCGTATCTACATCAGGAGGTTTGGTAGAAATAAAAATGAACAATGTTACGGTGACACGGAGTGGAGAAACGCTTAGAAGCGTTTCCTCTTGAGGATTTCTGGTTTCCAGTTGACCGGGTGGCTTTCTTCCGTCTGCAAAAAAAAAAGGGAAACAAGAGTTTTTAAAATGATCCACCTGCCGCCCCGCGAGCCAACACTAAAAAAAAAAAAAAAAAACAACTTTAAACATCAGCGCACAACTCACAGCGGTGTCGTCCTCCTTGTACACTTTGATGGTCTTGTCGGCCTCGGCGGTGATCAGGCGGCTCTCCGAGTTGTCGAACATGCAAGCGAAGATGCCCGACTCGCTGTCCAGAGACCCCGGCTGCACGGCGGCGTGGATGCGCTGGAAGTTGTAGCCCGTCCTCCAATCCCACAAGTGGATGGTTCCGTTGTCGGCTACAGAGGGAACAGAAGTGTGCATCATCATCATGCGTTTCTAATCCAACACTGTAATCCCATGCATCTGTAACATTCACCTAAATAAAAATATAACATATATATTATTACGCATTTTTGAAGACAAACAAGTGAAGTCTGCGTACCTCCGGACACCAAGACGCCGTCAGAGTTGACAGCGAGCGTGTTGATGATGGCGTTGTGGCCCGACAGGTTCTGGATGAAGTTGCCGTCGGGGAACATCCACTGCTTGATGTTGTCCGCTGAGCCCGAGGCAAACGTGTATCTGTGAGACGAGACAGGGAAAAGGACGACATGTTTAGCACTTAAATTATTATTTATCTGTTTGTTACAATTGGTGTTTCACAAAGCCAACGGGAAAACAACATCTTGCTGGTCTTATTAACTCAAAAAGGCTTCAATCAATTATATATATTTTTTTAATTAATTATTTATTTTAACATTAGGTTTAAAAGTCTACAGAGCCTTCAAAGTAAAGTCTGTAAATTGCTTATTTTGTTGGTAAAAAAAGTCCCAAATGTATTTAATATAAAAGATACAAAACTGAGAAAATCAACATATCCTAAAAAATGTAAACCAAAGTTTAGTAAGAGTTAATCAGATATTCAACCGTATAATCAACCTATTGTTTCAGGACTACACAATATAACAGGCTGTAGAGTCCTCGAGTCTGGTCTCACTTTTTGAGCTCCAACACTCTTCAACTCATTCTCTCACCATGGATGTTTGATGAGCCTGTAACCGGCTTTGAACTTGCTACATTTTCCATTTACGTATTATTGCAAAATTATCTTTTATCTAAGCCGTATGTGCACGGTTACGCAGGCAGAGGCTCATCCTTGGAAAGGACTCCATTTACTCTGGACCTGGTCTTGAACCAACCAATCACACACTATATTTCAGGGCTGTATAAACTCACTGTCTGGGGTGCATCGCCAGAGTCCGGACGGACTTCTTGTGGTTGGTCAGAGTCGCTCTCGTCTTCCCAGCGATCAAGTCCCACAGTCGGATGGTGGAGTCGTGGCTGCCTGTGAGAAATCAATCAGGTGTCAGATTAGTAGCTTTAAAAAGGTCAACCAATCAGCTCCAACGTTCATGATGTCACACAACAGTTTGAGGTGTTTTTACCAGTGATGATTTGTGGCTCTGCCGCCTGACATCTCACGGTGGCCACAGTGTTGGTGTGACCGGTGAGTGTGTGCACGTTAGCTTTGGTCCTGATGTCCCACACCTGCAGAGGGGAAGTCCAATTAAGTTGAATTAATTACTTACACATCATATTCAAAAACACATTCAACTACTGTGCCCTGATGAAAGGATGTCTCTCTAAATACCAGCTCATTCTGACACTTATCCTTCAGCTTTTATCAAAATATTTTTTTATTTAGAAGTGGGAGATACATACACCACATTAATACCGAGAGAAAACATGCAAACATGCAAAGTGTGAGCTTACCCTTGCGGTGGCATCTCTGCTGCACGTCACCAGCACGTCAATAGTTGGATGAAGGTCGATGTCGTACACGGCACTTAGATGTCCGTGGTAGTGCCTGATGACCTAATGCAGGGATTGACATAATCAGGACGATACCAACCACCATGAAACAGTTAAGACGTAACGGACTCCGTCCCGTTAACCTCGCTCTCATTAACACCGTACCTTGTTATACTCCAGATCCCAACACTTGACTTGCTTGTCTTCTCCACAGGAGAACAGGTAAGGGCTGCGGTTGCTGACCGCCACACCGCGCACGGTGCTGATGTGTCCAGTCAGGGAGAGTTTCAGCTTCCCACTGGCCAGGTCCCAGATCTATAGAGGCAAACAGCATTCGCGTTATAGCCGGAGCATTGTTAAACATTTCCAGAAGCCGTGTCTCCATGTTGGGCCATGTTGAGGTGGGATAAAGATGGGGGGCATTAAGATAAACACGGAACGAAATCGTGTGATATGTAGCTGTGAATGGCAGCATCATCATCATATAGTCTGTTATCAAACATTCCAGATCAATAACAGTTGATTTATATGGATTAAATATAGTATTATTATAAAATGTAACAGGGTAGGTGATGGGAAAGTAGAATACAAATTCTAAAAGGGTGCTCAGGCATCCTACATCAGTTTTAATTTAACTACATCAGAGTCTTGATCTATGTTTAAAGTGTTGTTTAAATCATGTGATCAAACCGAGCAAATTTAAATTTGCTGATGAAGACCATGAGATGTAGTTAAAAGCTCTGCAGACAGAATGAAGACTTTGAGTCCTGTGGTCAAAAAGGGGCTCTATTGTGTCTATTCATCAAGACAGTCGAAAGAATAAACCTTGCGGGTGACACATGTTATTGTTTTTAAAATCTTATACACAAAATAATTCATCAATTTAAATGATTTTCAGCCTCACTCACCTTTATGGTCCTATCCGCAGACCCTGTGACAAACCACTGATTCCCAGGCTCCACAGCGATGGATCTCACCCAGCCAAGGTGACCACTGATGACCTGTCAGATCAAACACACTACTGTTAAAAAAATAACCCAGAGGACACGTCCCGAGTGCAGGCCTCGCGTCGGCATCCTCACGTTAAGTTCAAATTTATGAATATTTGTATTTACCCGAAACAGCTTCCACGGTGGATGCCACTGGGGTTTCGGCATGGTCGGTGCTTTCCTCGCGAGCGTCGAATTTCTGGTGCCGCCTCCCTCCAACAGTGACTAAAAGAAGTTAAATAATACGGCGTCAGCTTTGCACTTCTCTCAGGGATCTCACAGCACGTGCACACAAGATATCTCATCAAGCGTAAATACACCACAACCTACCACAGCAGACGACGGGGGGTGAGATCTCTCTGCTCCTCCGGCATGCCGATGGATGTCGCCGACACTGGCTGCAGTGCGGCTTATGTCCTGCCTGGAATTGTGAATAAAATGCACATTAAAAACTCCAACTTGAGCGTTTACGCCAAATAAGGACCAGCAACTTACACACGGTGAAGGAAAAAAAAAGGTTTACCTGGCTTGTGATGGCGGCAAAGCCAGCGCCATGGAGTGGACTCCTCCCTCACTTGGATTCCTGTGCATCTTTGTGTCAGCAGTCAAGGCCACTCCTATTGGAAGAAACATAATGTGATTAAAACACATGAATAATGCTGACGCAGTTCACAAACACATGCATGCAGCTTGGTTACACTAACAGCACAGTGCTCACCGGGTCCAGAGGGATAGGCATGTGTCCCGGTGATCAGGTAATCTGGGTCATCCCCTGAAAAAACAACCCACACATGAGCTAGTTTCAGAGCAACAAGGAAGATTTCTTAAAATCGGCCCACATAAATACTGGGAGCATGGAAATAAAACATCTGGTTTGGTCCTCACCCGGCTGCGTGTAGCTCTGGTGGCCGGGAAGCTGCGACACTCTGTCCGTCCCTTCTTTCAGGACAGGCATGTGTAAAACGGCACTGTAGTCCGCCTTCAGCTTCACACCCATCTTCAGCTTGTGGCTGCAAATACAAGTTACAAAAATCGTGCATCAGATTTCTACGTAATGAGCATTCTTTTTTTGGAGCGATGTAACGCAAAAAGATACACAGTTGATGGCTTTGAACAGAGGTTGATAAAAAATGAGTTCATAACTAACATGGCCAACAATCAATGTGGCTGACACACATTAAAAACCAATTCATCGGTTTTGGTTAAGCCAATTAATTAAATACACGACTAACCGTCACATTAATAGACCAATATTACAGCAGTCTCACGATATTTTCCATGTATATCTCAGACAACTGTATATTTTACAAGTATAATTGAAGATTTTTATTGTTAATACCATAATAATGATCTTTACGCCCTGAGTTTAAGTGCCTCTTATTTACTGCCTTGCAATCACACTTACAACTTTATATTATTTGGTCTTGAATTACAAGTTAACAAACGTTGAGGCTTGTGAAAAGCTACTACACATATTTAAAATAGCTATCAAACAGCTTCTATAATAACAATTTCGTGAAGGCGAAACATTTGTTATTCATCATAATCACGGAAGCAGAAATACGTGTCATTGGTTCTTCTTCCCTGGACTGGATTCACTTTAATGTATAATATTTACCCCAGTTTAATATGAATTAATTATAAAATATAACACTACTCAAACCGCTTTAGCCGAAGTTACCTCTCTTCATCCAGTGCGATGGACTTCGCGTGGTCGGACACAAACATATCGTGCGTCCGTTTGAGAGACCTGAACACCAGAGTGTGGACTGAGTGCTTCTGGACATCCTGTACAATGAAATAATCACATGTAATACAATGGTATTTTACTCACACAAAATCGGCTATATTTATAAATGGCTCTCTACTCGTTAAATATAAGTTATAAGGGCAATTAATCGTAACGCGATCCAGCACTTAGCCGGGCCCGACACGGTATACGTCCTGGAGTAGCCCAGAGCGGGAGCGAAAGAAAACCCCGGAACAAGGCTTCCAATCTCGGCTTACCTCGGCCATCGTGGTGATATCAACACGGGAACAACACCACTGCTGAAGAAACTACTTTCTTTATTTTAGGATTATTGTTTGGTCGCTCTCAAAAAAATGTATCACAATCCTGAAAACATGGCCATCGCAGCAAGCCGGTGACCGTACGCCCCGGAAGTAAACATCTCCAACCGCAGCCAGTAGTGTGTTGGTGCCCCCTACCGGCCAGGAGGGGGAAAACAATGCAAGTTAGCCAGTAAAAACAAATAAATATAAAATAAAAAATATACCCGAGCACGGTTGCACAAGATAATGTTATTCCTTGATTCAATAAATTAGATTAATTTTGTTCACTAGTAAATATTGTGTGTGTGCATTTTGATGCAATGAGTGTAACTTGCAGTGAGCACAACAGGCCAAAGTTTGGTTTACCGGCCTCCGAGCCATGTTTGCCTAACAGAGTACATTGATTAATGGTTATCCAATCCTTCAATGCCAAAACACATTTGGTGCAAAGTGTGTGGGCGGCCATGCGGTTGCATTGTAGGACTATAACCAAACAATCTGGTTAGGCACTAAACTTGTTCTTGCAATTTTTACTGTTATTAATGTGAGAGCAATTTTGTAAAACAAGCATTTACTTTAGGGACTTTGAAAAGTGAGGGGGGGGGCACAAACCAGCCGTTTTGCACAAAGATACTCCCTGATATTAGGTCAACAGAAGCATTTCTTATATGGCACAACCGTCTACAACGAAGATGGAATTTGGACTCCACCCGTCGTTTTGAGGTGAGTGTGATGAAGCATGAGGACAAGTACACAATGCAGAGCATAAACTGTCCTGATGTGGATCCAAATAAACATGGCGTGGACTGATAAGAACTCGGCCGCAGTCTGTCAGTGTCCTGAGTAACACTGAAAGTTTTATTTACTTGCCGCAGTTTATCCTGGAGGGGCGGCCGTGGAGTGTAACCTTCGGGTATAAGTGAGGAAAATAAAAAACTGCTCAACAAATAAATAAAAGTTAAATGCTTGAAGCGATATACGTCAGAGGATTAAGGCCGAGCTGCCCATTACTGTAAGTTTAAACATTCTTTCAGGGAGAGCACTTCAATTTAGATAATTCAATAACATACTTACAACTTATACTGGGACGGTTTCAAGTGCTCGTTAAAAGCACTGCCTAGGTCAATATTCTTGAATTATTAATTTTATGGAGTGAATTTTATCCATGCTTCCTCTAAACCGGCCATTTAATTTGCTTAAAAGGTCCTCCAGCCGGATCAATAATTAAAAAGCAATTTATTTTGATATAATGCATATAGCTGTTTTCTCAGGCTCGTGTTTGTGTGTGTATGTGTGTGTGTGTGTGTGTGTGTGTGAGTGTGTGTTATCTATAAGAATATGGAAAAACCAGAATGCTAAAACCCCCCCTAGCTCATCATGTACTCATAGATAAATGCTACATTTGTGAAACTTTAATAATTGTAATTGAATAATTGAATTTGTGACACAGCTAATGAAGTGGACACATTATTTACATTTGAAATGTTGAGATGGTGTTTATTTCAAGACTGTGGTATTGTACATACATACAGGTGTATATTTCCAGTCAATTTAGTCACATGTCTTCTTGATTATTTATTTTCACGAGCCTCAGCTGTTTGCCACATGGACTCCACTGTTTGTGTCAGCTGAGTCCAAACTAAGGTCATGAAGTAATGATCATTTTACGAAAAGACATGATTTAAGGCTAAAAAAGAACCCTGAGGACAAACTACGTCCCGCTACATCAGATCAGTAAAACATGCACGAGCATCACACACAATGGAGGCAGACCTTTTCCATGGAGACATGTCATTTCATTTAAAAGGAAGAGTTCACCCCAAAATCATGAATGCATATTTCCCCTCTCACAGGTGGTGCTACTTTTGAATCTACAGACCGTTTGTGACTTCATACGTTAAATTGCTCACAACGAGGTCACGATTTATGGTTTATCGCTGTTGAGCTTTTCAACTGTATTGTTTTGCACTTTCAGCACCTCCAGCCACCTTTAGAGACATCTCTATGGCAGATACCTGCAAAACTAGGCCACTCACAATGAAACAATCTGGATTGATAAACAGCGCTACATGCAAGAGGAAAAATATGAATAAAAAAAAAAAAGCGGATTCTGAGATACTCTGAGAAACAGATCACAAGCTTGTTTGTCTAGTATTTAGGAAGCTCAAAGTCCGCCGAACTGTTTGATGCCCCCCTGCTGCCCCGTGTGCTGTCCGCCGCCCGCTGTGATGCGGCTGAGGGGAATGATCTTCATGGTGGTCTCCTTCAGGGAGTACCAGCGGTCGTGCCAGGTCACCCAGATGATGCCGTTGTCGTAGCCAAACTCACCGGCGTCCTTCTCGGTGTAGACGCCGCCTGGACGGAGAGAACGCAGACAGCTTAGAGAGGAAGAGTTTTTACCTTTATGTGTGTGGCGGTTAATTGTTAAAACAAGTATTATTATCATCATCAATAACACAATGGAATAATAAGAGCAATAATCCTTTACCTTATGTGCCCCACCCATTTTTCAGCCAAAATTGCGGATGCTTTTTATCTCATATTAAATCCTGATTACCTCCTCATTCACAAGGTGAATTTGAAAAATTAAAAAAGCTATAATATACAGAAAACCCTTGTGAAGATAGATAATAAGGCCATATATGTGTTAGTGGTATATTAGTTTATGATAGCACACATAAAAAAAATAAAGAAAATGTATTTTTCGAAATAAAAAAGTTAAAAGCTAATTTTTATTACCTTACACATATAGATGAACACTTTTATCTTTGCGATGCTTTGTGTGAGAGTGGAATGGTTAGTAATGGCGGACTCTGTAGGCTCTATGGATTCCTAAACCGTTGAGTTTAGCCTTCTAACTAGTTCCTAACCTTTTTAATCAGCATTTTTTCAAAACTCTGGGTGCATTTTGAGTCGGTTTTGAGTCACTTTAAGTCATGCTTATGGTTTATGTTTATACTTATTGTGTAATCGTGTTATAAAAATGACACAATTAACTTATATTGACTTGTGAGGCAGGGATTTTACATTTTTGGGGTTTTTTGTTTTATTTATTTGATTTTTTTCTTATATTTCTTTGATATGCTCAGTCCCGGAGGCTGAACCCAATGTTATGAGATTGGGCCTGATGGGGCACTTCAATGATGAATACACTTCAATAGACAGACTCGGCGCTGCTTTTCTCCGCGTGGTCTTACCCTGGTAGTATTTGCCGTTCAGGTGTGCGGCGTGACATCTGTTCATCCACCAGCCGGACCCGTCCTGCTGGGCACAGCTGCCCTGGTACTTGTCATTGTCCTTGTCGACGGTGCTGAACTGCATGCCGTTGTGAGACGTGTAGAACTTGTCACTGGGATCGTCTCCAAAGTCAAAGCCGTCGAAAGCATCTCCGGCGTCACCGCCAAGGTAGTAGCCGTACGTCAGCCGGTACATGTCCACCTCTGGTCCCAGTCGGAACATGGTGTAGTCGGCGTATCTGGAGAGGAGGGTTAGCTTTTGGTATCTTTTTCTTTCTGCTTCAAAGGGAACTTCCTCGTCAGGTCGTGTTTGTCTTGTCAGCGAGTCCCTGTGCTCGCCTCTTACGTAATGTGTCATCGTTTGTGTGTCTGTGTGCATGCGTACCTTTTGTTGCCGGCCCAGTCCACAAGCTCTATCCTCAGCACCGTTGGCATGACCGTGGTGGCCGTCAGGAGATGGATCTTCTCGTTCCCGAGCCAGAACTCCGTGGTGTCGTCCGGTGAGAGGTAGCCGAAGCCGTTCTTGTACTGGATCCAGTCCTTGTGGAAGTCCAAGCTGCCGTCGCGCCTCTGCGGACGGGAAGAAGTGATCAGTGTCAGCGCCGGGGGCAGGTGGCCCTCAGGGGACCCACAAGGGGGCCCACAAGGGACCCACAGGGGGGCCACAAGGGGCCCACAGGGGACCTACAGGGGACCCACAAGGGTCCCACAGGGGACCCACAGGGGACCTGCAAAAGACCCACAAGGGACCCACAGGGACCCACAAGGGACCCACAAGGGACAGTCTTTTGAATTTCCCTTATCATATTTTATGTTAACCTTCCATGCGGTCGAATTATTATGAATTGGTCAGACTTCTGATTTAATACATAACCGGCCTCTTCATCATTTCTTCTTATATCCAAATAATGTTTTAATGACACTTGTGAAGGCCTTCTGCTTTTAAAAATGTAAACATATGACTCCTAATATTTTTCTTATCTTTTCTTATCTTTGGCAAATTACAAGCTGTTTTTCTGAGTATTAAGTTCACCTTCTTTGACAAAAAGATCGACAAGAAGCATCCAGTGCAAGGTGACGACAGCAAAGAGACATTTTCATTAAATGTTCAATTTGATTCCACATAGAAATTCTGTGAAAACAGGAAACAGACAGGAAACAGACACACACAGTGAAGCGTACCCTCTGTATGACTGTAAAGCCGCGTCCAAAGCTGTCAATCTCACAATAAACCAGGAACTGCTCCGGGGCTTTCGCCGGCCTCACATAGTAAAGGCCGCTGGTGGTGGCACCTTTGTTCGCAACATCCTGGCAGTCTGATGAAAAAAACCCAGGGAAGAAGAAAAATGTTTGTTCATCAACATCATATTGATCGTGTCACAACAAAACCATTACAAAACCATGTAAAACAAGATAATAACCGTCACATATTATTTTCCCGTTGTTGGATTACTTATTTTTTAAGTAATTGCGTCCAAATCTATTTGAATTCCAACACTGAGAATGAACTTATTTGGAAAACGGTCTCCACAGATTTCCTGTGGAATAAACCTGTTTACTTTGCATATTGATTTGTCCGTCCCTAACTAAACACTGAACAAGGACAAACGTGGTTCAGATGCGGCGCGATTGAGAACCCTCTTGTGAAACGGGAATGACCAGAGGGTCAATGCATTTACATCTTTTTTGTTTTTTCCCCTACCTGTTCCCGTGAGGCTCTGGATCTCCACCGATTCTTTGCAGGGCTCGGTGCATCTCTGCTGCATCAGAACGGAGGATTTTTTCAAGTCGGACATCCTCCTCTCGTTGGATGCAATTAAATTCTGAAGCTCACTGGAAAAGAGGAGAGAAAATATGAGTTGTTGAACGAGCTGTATCCTGTTTAAGGTTCTCACAGAGTGAGAAGCTCAAATATATTTTAATAGATAAGACAATAATATCGAAGCAAAAGGGACCCATGATGAACCAAATTTGGAAAAAGACGATAATCATAATTGTGACGTGTTTTCTGTTAAATATCAGGAGTGAGGAGTGAGGAGAGAGTGAACGCCCACTCCTGTGTGGGCGAGGATGCATTGACCTGAAAGTGTGGGCGGCTGGGGCGAGTGACGGGAAAGTATCAGAGGTAAAAAGTACACAGTGTTTATTGATACGCTATATTAACATTAGAATATTATTACTGATGTCTGAGTGGGTTAGAAACACTTCACGGGGCAATTCATAACAACTCATCATGATTTATACACTGATCACATTTAAAAAGTCTCGTTAGTGAGTCAGTTATGCGTTATGACCCAGGTGCACGCTAGTTACACACACACACACACACACACACACACACACACACACACACACACACACACACACACACACACACACACACACACCAGCATTTATCGTTGCACATCTGCATAAACAACAAAATATGTACATTTATAGTTTTTGTACTTTCTATAGAATATAGCATGTCATTTTTACACCACTGTCTCAAAAGTAACTTTTATCTACAGCTGTCAAATAATCCTATTTGATTATTATTATTATTATTATTATATATTATGCAACATTTCTTTCACCATGAATGGTTTCATTTCATTGCGAAGGCTAACTTACAATATTTGCTGTTCCTGTGCACTGATGGTCTTTTCATATCGAAGAACATCATCCATCATATTTGTTGTTTGTTTGAAGAAGTCTGAAATTAAAAAAATAAAAAGTCTGTCGGTAACGATCGCAACGCAGTTTCAAGAACACTTTAAATGCTTTGAATATATTAACAGTTTACGGTAAATATCCGTAAGACGCAAAATGATCTCGTCCTATTAATAAGGCGACTCAAGCTCAGCTGGGTCGTGAGTTACCTTCCTGGGAATTCTTATTGACTTGAGTGGTCGTATCCTTCATGAAGGTAATTGTCTGTTCGGCCCCCTGGGTCAAGTTGGTAATTGTGTCAAGATCCTGTTGCATTCTATCCAGCTCCGCGTCCACCTTTGGCATGTACTTCAGCATGTAATCCGTCACTCCACATGTCGTAGGACAATACTTCCCCTGAATACACACACACACACACACACACACACACACACACACACACGCAGGCATTTATCAGCCAATTCAGATCAGAATCAGAATCAGAACCATTTATTGCCATGCTTGTTTTCACATTCAAGGAATTTCTCCTGGCGGAAGGTGCATACATTTAACACTTAACATTTAACAATAAACACAGTGCAATCCAATACGCACCAACAATCCAAACAGAGAGAAGAAGATTGTTATTTCTACTTACAAAGCCGTCATTTGGTGTGCACGGTCCAAGGCTGTCTCCTCGGCTTTGCTGCACAAGAAAAAAAAACACAAATGATCTCAGTGTTTGCACTCAGGAAACGCTCGGCAGCCAACAATCAGAATTCGGTGACTTACTGCCCACGAGAAGGAGAAAAGCAGCAGAAGTCCTCCCGCCGTCGCAAGTAGGGATGGAGCCATGCTGCCTCGGCCTCTGTTGTGATCTGGTCTTCTTTGGAGAATGACAAGCTGCTCGGCTGTGTGGGATATTTATCTGAACGAGGTCAGGGTGTGATCAGGGGGGTTCATACGCAAACAACCCTATCGCAGCGTTGGGACGAAGCTGTGACTCAAATATCGATCATTTCCCAGATTTGATGGGGACGGCATGTTGCGCCAGCGGGAACGGGCGTCATGCGACTTCAACGTTTACTGTAATGTGCAACCCAGTGCCGGTTATGATAAAGGAAGTTGACAAGTAAGACGACTCCGCTTTGTATATTTTTGCACTTTTTTGGTAAAATATTTGATGGAATTTTATTCTAACGAACTTTAACTGAGTTCATTCCATTTGAGAGCTACGAGCTTTTATATGAATCAGAGACAAATGACAACGTGAGTCATTCCTTACTGATGAAATGTCATTTTAACAAGCTGTCCCTGTGAAACATTAACTTTTTTTTGTGCCAACAAAAAGCCGGAAAGACACATTGTTGGTGAAGCAGGACCACAGAAAGTACTCATTTTGAATTGGCTTGCAGATGTCAGTTGAATATCATTACAGGGCATCTGAATTATATACTGATATATACCCATTTCTGAAAGAAAGGGAAAAAAAACTAAAATAGAGGAACAATCCTGAAGAGAAAACAACGAGGCCTCTCATATGTCACTCAAAAATAAAGTCACATTTGTAAGTCAATATGAAGAGACTGTACATTGACCTTTGTCATTCATTTGTAAGTCAAAACCTTTGAAATGTCGGATGTCGGATTTGGACACAGCAGACCACCCGTCTGTGGTCTGCTGTTACTTTAACAAAGTAGTAATTCATCTATTATTTACATTTTTTTGTTTTCCTCATTCTTCTGTCTTCACCTGTTATGATCTCCAAGTTCAGTGAATGGTGTCGACCTCTTTGAAACCTGGCTGCACTGTGAGGTACCACCACTAGTGGGAGTGGAACCACAATCAACCAAACATGCATACCCAATAATCAGAAGGCTTCAGATTTAATACTTTATTAGTATTCAGAACCCAATTATGTGGTTTAGGTTAATAAGGGAAGACACACATGCAACATTATGTGAATTGTGATACATTTGACTGTTTGCAATCACAAATAAATACGACTTATAATTGCAACACTGGATATAAAATAATGAGTGTACTCTGAAAAGCGGTCTGCAAATGTTTTTGTTCATTTGTGGAACATATGGAAGACAAATCAAAATCAAGCTTTATAAAAATTGTTTTTTCATTTTGCACTGTGGAGCATTACATTGCTTCCTGCAGTCTGCATGATAATTAGCATCAGCAAACAAAGACCGTTTCACACAGGCTTAAGTTTTAAGAAGCACATGCGCAGCTGAGCTATTATTTAGAGACCTGGAGCCAAACACTGAGACACGAGGGCGATGGAAGAAATAAATACAAGTTAGGGGGGAAATGTCCAAGCAATTATGTCATAAAATTCAAATATGTGCAAAGAACTTTAGGAAGGCACCCTTTGGGTGATTGGCTCCAGACATGAAGTGATATCTGAAGGTGTTTTCACAGATTGTTTTTTATTTTTTTTTTTCATTTTTTTATTAATTAAACTTTTTTTTACAAAGCCCCCCTCACTGCCTCTCCTACATAGGAGCAAGACAACTTTATAGTTATTACGTGTCTTTTTGTCATTATTAAGTGTCTCCTTGTGGTCATTTTGTGTCTCTTCATAGTGGTTGTATGTCTCTTTGTTCTCATTTTATGTCTCTTTGTTCTCATTTTGTGTCTTTTTGTTATCATTTTGTGTCTTTTTGTTATCATTTTATGTCTTTTTGTTATCATTTTGTGTCTTTTTGTAGTTATTTTGTGTCTTTTTGTAGTTATTTTGTATCTGGCTGTGGTCATTTTGCATATTGTTGATGTCTTCTGTCTCGTTGTGGTCATCTGTGTCTCCAATAAATTGCTTTCTGTTTCTGCAGCTGATTTGCAATTCTGTGTTGTTGTCTTGAGTCTCTTTGTAGCCTTTTTTGCATGTCTTTGTAGTTGTTTTGCGTCTTCGGGGGTCATATTGAGTCTCTCCCTGTTTGGTATGGGTCTCGCTGAGTGACCCGCATGTGAAGGGCTGGGAGGCCCCTGATACCTTTGGACCCTGGGCCTATAGACCTCTTCAGTAATCCACCCAGGACCACAGAGCTCATGGTTTCATGCTGCTGTGCTAGTTTGAGTCACAATACATAGAAATATACCTTGTCCATTAGTGTGTCTGCTGTTTTGACATCATAATGTCAGTAAGTTATTGAATCTTTCCCTTTATGTAAATGATATGCACTGCAGGGTGAAACTTAGAAGGATGTAAAGTGCAATGCTATTTACTGAGGAATGTTTGCATTGCCCGGTTCAAGGCCGCTGGTATTATATAATATGTTGTACAGTGTGCTGCACAGTTAAACAACCACACATCTATGTAGCTGCATATAAACATATATCTTAAGCGGCTGCATCTGTGAGCCCCGTGTTGACATTAGATGATAAATTGTACCTTGACTACCTCTTATGTGACCTGGTTTTATTATGTGGAAAATTACGGCTCCACAGCCTCGCTGACCTGAGAGTGAACTGCCAGGACCGTGAACCTAAACAGCGCTGAACTTCTGCTGAACCGGCCTCTTTGTGAGAAAACAGCAGATGGAAAGTGTTTCTTTCTTTCTCAAAGCGCCGTGAAGACTTGGGCACTCTCTGGGAACACGGTGTCCAGGATGTGAAGACACACTTTGGGCTGCTGCTGCTGTTGTTGTTGTGTGATTCAGACACTCTGACATTGTGTGTACTGTATCAGGGTACAAAGCACCAGAAAAGCAAGACAGAGTTATTGTATTTCTTGAAAACGGTGGAAATACGTCTGTCAGTGATCAACTTAAGTTTCGGCACAGCACAGTTCACAGGTGGTCGGACCAGGAAGTGCGTTTAAAGAGCCTTGCTAGGGTCCCCAGTTGGTCACAACTATAAGCCTGGACCACGGCGTAAATCTCCCCCATGACAGAGGCCAAAGGTTTGTTGTAATTCCACGTCGGGGTTCAACCGGTGGTCACAGACGGTAAATCGACTCAGCTGAAGGAAGGAAAAACATGCAGCAAGCTCGACACCTTGTGGTTCACACACCACGGATGTCTCCGGGCCGTCTGCTTTTCAATGAAACTCAGATGACCCGGAAACCCTCGTATGAGGACGGCCATATGAAGACATTCTTCTGTTCACGCCCATTGGGGTTGTTCATTTGGTCCTGCAGGGACACATCATGTTACCAGTATGTTCATTTGTCTCTGCTCATTATGCCATTTATCCACTGGTTTGTTTTTTTGTATATATAACTATATGTCAGACGGTGTGATATTATCAGCCGTAATCGCCATATGAGAGCGGCGGTCGTGTTTTAACACTTGCGTCTATAAACATGCACTAAATTAAAGCGTGCACTGGTGGCCGGCTATGTCAACTATAAGGGAGGAAAAGCTCAAATCACAACACACACAGATGGAGAATGACATCATTCTCTGCTCAGATATGGATATGGATATTACTCTTTATTACTGCATTTTTGACATAGATTAAAATAGTTTGCTGCTGCTCTGAATATTAAATACAGCTCCATTAAAATAGTGATATAAAAATAATAAATACAGCTCCTTTAAAATAAAAATCATATTATTGATTTGAACGTTCCACTGTATGAATGCTCTTTTATTTTTTCAGACAAGTGGTGGAAAGCGGTACTTGAATATTTACATTTTTACTTTATTCATCTACTCAATCACACACACGTTTTACTTGACTACAGTTTTATGATAGCTGTAGTTTTCTTTGCAGATTAATATGAGTGCCATTTTATAAATTTAAAAACACATTAAACTACTCAAGTACTCAGCTCCTTAATCCGCTACAGCCGGCTGGTAACACATTAATAATAATCAGCATAAACATAACATTGTGAAGGGGTTATTTTGTTTAGATATATTAGTGTAATTACTGGCAATACATGTGTACATTTTCTTAAGTAACATTGTGAATGGACAAACTTTACTTGAGTACTTTTACATTGCAGTTTAATGAGTTTAAAAAATAATATAGTTTATGAATGCAAGCTAGCAGTTGTGGTTTGAGGTTAGAAGTTCAATATTTGAGCCGATATGCTGCATTAACCACACACACATTTTCTCAAAAAATCTAGTTTTCTTATACTAAAAAAGCAGCTGTCTAAATTAAATACATACAGATGTCAACAAATGTAAAAAACACAAGAAAACACAAGAAAAAGGCTTTCTCAAAGTATTTTCTGGGTCAAGTGATGTGTGTAACCGAAGCCTACAGGATTACAGTAATCTGGTGAAAGGAATGTTTTATCTCATATGAGAAGGTGCAGACCATCCAGCACAGGGTTGTTTTTCTCCTCGATGATGGGACAGAACAGACCGAACACTGTGAGTCAACAGGTGCTCGGCCCACCGAGTCCTCCGCTCGGCCTCATCAGGAGCGTAATCAGCTCCACGGTCTAATTAGACATGTCTTTCACATGGAGGCGGTCACATCATTAAAAGGGAAAACAGAACTGAAAGCAATAATGAAAGCAGTGTTTTTAAATCTTTATTTGATTATTATTAATCATTTTTTGCATTTTTAAATTTGTTATGGACTTGAGTATGGACTTATGAGCTTGTAAAGATCAGTGTAAAGTTACTAATGCACTGTAAGAGCAATTTTGAGGTATTTGTACTGTATTACTTCCATTGCAGTACAGAGGTATTTGTAAAGGAGTCCAGAAATGGTACTTTTACTTTTTTGTGTGTGTAAATTATTTGATTGCTTCTTCCATCTGTTAAAAATCAAGCAATGATCTCTCAGGAAATCAATCTGATATCAATTCATAAAAAAACAAAAGAAATCCCTGATGTATTAATGATTTACATGTATCCGATGATACATGTAAATTATTGCAATTATCATGTCATTAATTAAGTCACTTATCCAGGTTGTCCTCATACAGCGTCTGCAGGAAATATACGCTGTAATTATTAGAAATCCCAAGAAATCTATTTGTATGATTTCAACGCTTTAGATATTTTGAAACTGAAAAAAACAAAACTGATATGACTTACTAATATCAGTCCAATATTCACTCCCTTCTGAGCTCTGGTTTTGGTCTCCACCACAACCTCTGACAATAACTATTGGACAACTGTCTGCCATTTTTTGATCAGGTGGTGTACAATTGATTTATCAGAGCTTCTTCTCAGAGAATAGCTGCCTGCTGTTGGAAATGATGATTAGGAGTGTTATATTTTCCATCCATGTTATGCGTATTCTATTTATATTATTTTTAAACATGCTTCTTCTTTCAACTAAACTGCCTCTCATTCATCCTCTTCAGTTTGTGAGGTGATTCAAGTTTTTAGTAAAGACTAATAAGCCTCTGGCTGGAGAAAAACACATGAGAAAAAGTCTATAGAATATGCTGGAGGCTGCACGTGCACAAGGTCGTGGCCCCTCCTCTCCTCAGGACTTTCTCTCCTCCTCGTGCCAGTGAGGATAAAAAGCTCCTTTGACTGGAGCGCTTCAGGACTCTTCCCCCTGAAGCTCTCGAGATGCTTCAGCTGCTGACCTTCCTGGTGGAGAAGCTCTCTCTATTCTCCATCTTCAAACTGTCTGAGTCCAGCTGCGCGGACGCCGGTGAGGACCGCGACCGGCACGCGCCGCGCGCACCCCCGCCGCTCCTCCGGAGGGGAGACCTGCTGGAGGTCCCCAGAACCGTCTTCACCCACTACGGCATCTACTTAGGCGACAACAAAGTCGCTCACCTGATCCCCGACATCCTGCCCGTGTTTTCAAACGACGAGCAGCTCATCAGTTCCGTCGTCACCAACAAGAGGCTCATCCTCGGCTGCGTGTACAGGTGCGCCACGGTGCGCGTGGACACGCTGGAGGACTTCGCGTACGGCGCCAACATCCTGATCAACCACATGGATAAGACGGTGCGCAACGCAGCGCTCCCCAACGAAGACGTGGCGCAGAGAGCGGAGCGGCTCATCGGACCAGTTCCGTACAGCCTGCTGTGGTACAACTGTGAACACTTTGTGACAGACTGCAGATACGGGTCTGCAGCCAGCCGGCAAACAGAGCAGGTAAGCAGCATGACACGTGACGTAGAGGACATGATTATTGTTATATGCACGGATAGGTGATCATCATTACATGAGATGCAAAGGACATTATTATTGTTAGGATATATGCACAGGTAGGTCATTATCATTACACTGACGTAAAGGACATGATTATTGTCGATTGTTGGACATGATTTCTTGGATTTAGCCAAGTGGCACTACTGTGTAGCATCATCATGGTGACAGAAAACGAAGATGCTTTGCGAATCCTCTTTCACTTTTTACAGTGTGTGGTTTGTCCGTTTAATTCAATTCAGTTTATTTTGTAGAGCTCAAAATCACAAATTACAAATTTGCCTCTGAGGGCTTTACAATCTGTACACATACGACATCACATCAGATCAGGAAAAACTCCCCCAAAAAATTGAAAAAAACCCTTTAACGAAACCCAGATTCGCTGTAAAACACGTTCTTAAATAGGAAAAGATTCACGCCCAGGAACAGAAGAACACGCGTACACACACGGTCTAACATACACACCATAAGTGGGAATGTCTCCTAGACGCTTGACGCAAACACACTGTCCCCGGGATCGTTCCATCGTATATACTATAAATGGGAATGTCTCCTAGAGGTTCAATTATATATACCATAAATGGGAATGTGTTATTGTAAGATGAGCTAAACGTCATGTAGAACGAATTCCTTCTCCCTCCATGTTTCTACATTCGTCTCCCCCTGCACCCGTGTGCTCTAAGGTGAAGAATAGAAATATACCACAGAGGCCTGCAGGCTAAATGTTGTTGTTGGGCCCCTGTTGACTTCCCCATTGGGCCTCCTGCAGCCTCTGTGGATGTATTTGAACGCCTCCAAGTTCCCTTTAGATAGAGTGCTCACAAAGACCTAAACAACCTGTTGGAGCAGCTTTATTTAGGAATATGCACCATGTGAGCAGATCATAACTAAAAACATGGTCTTTACATTCTGGCACAGGAACCCTTCAGACATTAAGGTCGGGGTTAGCCAGGAAGGTTTTAACCGAGGCGTGCGACCCGGACAAATCTCGTCTCGTGATCATTTCACTTAAGAGCTCATGGTCTCAACTAATTTACAACCTTAACTACCCAGCCTGCTCTCAGAGGCGTAGACGTAGCTCGACGTGTTAAAGACACTCCATGTGTCATGAAATATAGCTGCAGTTAGGTTGAGGTAACAAAATCACTTTGTTACTTTTAGAAAAAATTAGATTGTTGGGCTTAAAATACGTAAACTAAGTAAAAACTAAATAATGTAGTACGAAAGTCCCTTTTCTGACTTTATGCTCTGAGCACAACATATTTACATGTATGTATGTGTTTACATTGCAGTCGGTGCAGACTACGTGAGACCAGAGTTATTATTGCATGTAAATTATTGTGTCGTTCATCAGTCATTTGAGTTGATTGCAGTTTTTCTCGATTGCTAAAACACAAAACCTGGTTCCTGTAGCACAAACACCCAAACCTTTTCGTCATTCCCAGAAGCACACACACATTTCCCATAACCAAAAACACAATTCACCTGTGTCCACACATGTCTCAATATTCAAAACACATTCTGCAAAACCTTACACAAAAGTGACCAAATAAATCATTCTTTACACTACGTGTTCATTCAGCAAACACATGCTCTCAATATAATTAACTCAAGTTATCATAACATAAACTCAGAGACCACACACTTCTCAAGGTGAAAACACTCAGCCTGAAAATTGTTAACACACCAATCAGAATTGGGGGTCAATAAATAGAGCTTAGAGGCATGCTCATGTCCTTTGGAACAATGGATCCCAACCATGCAGAGGCTGAGAGACAAGAGAGAGGAAGAGGGAGAGGGAGAGGAAGAGGGAGAGGAAGAGGGAGAGGGAGAGGCAGAGGGAGAGGGAGAGGAAGAGGGAGAGGGAGAGGGAGAGGAAGAGGGAGAGGGAGAGGGAGAGGAAGAGGAAGAGGAAGAGGAAGAGGAAGAGGGAGAGGGAGAGGGAGAGGAAGAGGGAGAGGGAGAGGGAGAGGGAGAGGGAGAGGGAGAGGAAGAGGGAGAGGGAGAGGAAGAGGAAGAGGAAGAGGAAGAGGAAGAGGAAGAGGAAGAGGAAGAGGGAGAGGAAGAGGCAGAGGAAGAGGCAGAGGACAGCAAAGACAAGTAATTTCTGATGAAATCCGTGCCACTGTTGTTCATCATGTGGTGGTACATGGGAGGACAATGAAAGAAGCTGGCCAACTAGTCCAGCCATCAATGACCACCCCAGGTTCAGGGTCCTTTTTCTGCCAGCATACTCCCCTTTTCTGAATCCAATAGAGGAATTTTTCTCAGCATGGCGGTGGAGAGTCTATGACCGCAACCCATACACACAGCACAATCTCCTGGAGGCAATGGTGAATGCATGTGAGGATATTTCTCTGGAATCTATCCAGGGTTGGATCAGACACACAAGGGGATATTTCCCACGCCGCCTGGCGAGAGAAGACATAATGTGTGAAATACTATGGCCTGACCCTGACCTGAGACAAGATCATGCTGATATTGATGCAGATGCTGATGAACCTGTATATGTGCTCAATCTGGAAGTGCTGTGAATAAACCCTATTATTGACATTTTGGTGGCAGTGTGTTGAATTAATCCCTCCTGTGTGTAACAAACACTAATGTAGTCTGTGTTTTGACAGCTTGTGTGTATTGTCTGAGGGTAAAGACTGATTGGGACCCAGAAGTTAGATGTTTGGACTGTTGGGTGTGAGTTTTTAAAATTGTGTGTGAAGATTTGAAAAAATGGTGAGTTGTTCCAGGAATTGTGTCTTAGCAATCGAGAAAAACTGTAACGTGGGTCATATTTCCTCTTAAAAATAAAATGCATATTCTTTTACGTATGTAATCATTATTTTCTGGTGTTAACAGAAGGTACCTTCACCTCCGATTCGGCTATAACGTACTGCAAGCAACCTTTATAATGAAGGGCGTGACTTCGTTCTCATTGTACTTTAAGGGGTGCACATTCCAACGCAAATCGGCAAATCAGATTAGCAGAAGCAACACACACTGATTGGGCCTCTGTCTCTGCCCTTCAGAGCCAAGTTCTTTGGCATGGCACCGTCAACTACATTACCCACAGTTCTTGTTCCCTCCACTCTGTGGATGGCTGGTTAAAGGAGCTCAGCACGAAGAACCTGCACCCGAACCTTTCATTTTGCACCAGACGGACCTGCAGGCGGTCAGTTTGGTGCACTCGATGCCTTATGAGTCTGCTTTACAACTGTTCTTTCATTCGATTGTGTGGACAATGTTTAATGTTTTGATAAATGCATTAATAGTTTGCTATATGACTTATATATCTGCCTTCTCATGAAAGTGTGGGGAAATACACAACATTTTTCATGTGAGAAAACAGATCGCGGTCCATTTTTGCCACTAAAATGAATATAATGTACAGTGGTGCTTTGACTACAGCAATATCTTAATGTATATACAGTATGATTGGTATAGTGTTCCTAATATAATGTTGTAAATATGAAAAATGTTTAATGAAACAATTTATTTTTACTTGTGTGCCTTGTATGAGTGACTACATCTCCAACCCCATGCCAGGGAAAGTTGTAGGGGCCACGCTGAGTAACGCAGCAACATTTCAATCAATCACATGAAAGCAGTGTCAATAAACTGCTGAGTCTTTTCACTTTGTCTGTACTGAAAGATAAGATGAGATGAGAGGAGATAAGATGAGATGAGATGAGATAAGATGAGATAAGATGAAATGAGATGAGATAAGATGAAATGAGATGAGATGAGATGAGATAAGATGAGATACGATTAGATGAGATGAGATAAGATGAGATAAGATAAGATAAGATGAGATAAGTTGAGATGAGATAAGAGGAGATAAGATGAGATAAAATAAGATGAGATAAGATGAGATGAGATGAGATGAGATGAGATGAGATGAGATAAGATGAGATGAGATGAGATAAGTTGAGATAAGATAAGATGATATAAGATGAGATGAGATAAGATGAGATGAGATAAGATGAGATGAGATAAGATGAAATAATCCTTTATTAGTCCTGCAAGATGGTAAAGAGACAAAACAACAGTAGTAAAGAATAACTGAAATAATATTGATACGGGCAGAATAACGTATTGCACAGTGCATTTATAATGCTCATGTTTAAGTGTGTTGTGGTCTACTGGAGCAGAGCTGCTTGTGCAGCCTGACACATGTATTATTATAATACTGTTTTTGTCTAAATGACCAAGAAAGTGCTGAATAACGATGAGAAGAATGTAAAGTGCTGCACGACAATCCACGAAAAACAAAAGCCGTTTATTTCATTATCCGAACCGCTAATCCAGTTCAGGGGCGCCGGAGCCGATCCCAGCTGACAACGAGCTAAGGCCGCGTTCACCTGGACGGGTCGCCGGCTTATCTCAGGGCTCATGTAGAGACAGACCACCATCCACCATCACATTGACTCCTACTGGAGTCCATGTCTTTGGACTGCGAGGGGCAGCCGGAGAACCCGGAGAGAACCCACGCTGCCACGTGGAGAACGTTCAAAACTCCACATAGAGGGACCGCCAGCACCGGGAACCCAAGGCGGTTTATGTGCTTGCTCAATATGAGTGACCTTTTAAAAAAAGGAGGATTTAACTTGTAGCCACTGCAGCCGTCTTATCGAGGACCTTTGACCTTATTACAAGGCATGAGTTGGGAAAACCAACCACACAGCAAGGTGATTAGAGAAAGCTCCTTTATTTCTGTCAAAATCTCACTGAAATGTTGACCAATATCTAATCCTGCAAAGCCCCTCCCAATAACAACTGAAATAAAACGGGTGTAGGGCACTTTGCAGCTCACTGCCATCATGTTTCTTTTCCAGCTGCTCAACCTTTTCTACGTAGCGTCCAAGGAGGAGGAGAAGGACGCCGACTCTAAACATGACCTTTCTCTCTACAAGCGCGGGGATCTACTAGAAGTCCCCCGGACCTTGTTCACTCACTTTGGCATCTACCTGGGCGATAACCGCGTGGCTCACCTCATCCCGGACATCCTGCCTGTGATTTCCAAGAACAAATCTGCGATCGCCAAGATGATAACCAATAACCGCCTCCTGCTGGGGGTGCTCGCCAAGGTGGCCAGCGTCCGAGTGGACTCGGTGGACGATTTCGCGTATGGCTCCGAGATTCTGATCAACCACATGGACCGAGTGTGCAACCAGCCTCCGTTGGAGGGGGACGAGGTGGCCAGAAGGGCAGAGAAGTTCCTGGGTTCAGTCACGTACAGCCTGCTGTGGTACAACTGTGAACACTATGTCATGTACTGCAGATACGGCATGGCCATCAGCTACCAGACGTACCAGGTAGAAAGATATGCTGATGATATACTACTATACTGATGTCCAAAATTATGTTGTTTCCTCACCAAATCCACAGTCATCATTCTGTAAAAAAGTGCTTTGCAATGTTTCACCAAAGTCAACAGGAGGCTCAAACAATCTGAGTTTGTCATTTTAAGAAGATACCTTCCAAAAGTACTTTTTTATTACAAAATTCCCATTTTTTGTTTGCTTTTGCAAACCTTTCTTGCTGCCCTACAATCTTTTTCGGACTATAAATTGCAACCAGGGCTGTACATTTGTTCCCCAAATAATATTAATAATAATAATAATAATTTTCTATAGTGCTTTTCAAGCCACTCAAAGACGCTTTACATACAAACCAAATGAATGATTAGAAAAACATCAAGACATCAGTTGTTGCATTAGGAAGGAAGCTCTTCTACCAAATTACTAATTTAAGGTCATAAAGAGGAGTTAGTATCGTTTGCAAAAAATAAAAGTACCTATACAAAAGAAATCAAAAGTACTTTTAGTCAATTCATTAAGTTTATGAATGTATATAAATGATTTATATTATGGCTGAACAGCTTTTTTTTATTATCAAAGATTTAAGAGATTTGTTGAATCGTGTTCATTGTGGCTTAAGTCTTGTCAGGTGACTCTTTGCCTCCTGGAGACTCTGAAGTGATGAAGGTCACATTCAAAAGACAAACGGTTCATTGCACGTGTAGCATGTTGTTTTTCCCCCTCATGGATTCAGCATTTACATTTAGTGAACTATTTACTGACATATTCTGTCACAAGTAATCACACAGCGCGGTTGTCTGCTTCAGTCCGCTCATCCAGGAGGCGAGCAGCGCCACCTAGTGTCACCGCCCTGCAGTCAGTGAAGATGATTTGAGTCTCAAACCACCGACTGATTCTCCCTCTCTCTTTCCTACAGTTCTGCACAACAGTACGGAAGATTGTGTGCAGCAGGATGAGCGCCTACCTGACGGCCCTGTGCGGGGTGGGAGCCGCGCTGTGCGCCGGCTGCGTGACGCCGATGACGGTTTTACCGACTCTGCTCGTCTCGTTCACCATCTGGATGGCGGCCTGACGGTCTTGTGGGCTCCCGAGAAGAACTAATGTAACGCAAAGCTGACACCAAGTCCTGTGGTTTAGCTGCATGACTAAAGACGATGGGAAACAAAGATGTTCACTATAATAAGAACCTTTAAGTTGCTTACTAATGTTCTATTCAATAATCTCGTTTTACAGTATTTTACAAGTAGATTTTGGACTTTGACTGAGACAGAACATCTGGAAAGAAGAGACTGACATGATGGCTGTTGAAGGAATGTTTTATTTTCAGTGTGTTGCCTTGGACAACGTGCCGTAAGTTTATTAATATATAAGTAAGAGTATAATTTTGATATATTGTAAACGACAAAGTCCATTAAATATGTATTTCTACCTGCTTCCTGTCGTATTTGTGCTCAATATTTTTTATTTTTATATCAAAGTGAACTCAATCCCATTTTGTTTATGTAATATGTTCAGTGTCTGATTTGCCTCATTGCAGTTGAATTGTTGTGAACCATGTAAAGCACTTGTTAGCTTTGTTTTGAAAAGTGCTGTATAAATAAAGTTTACCAGTTTTATTATTATTACAACATTCCCTGGATAAAAAAAAACATGTACAATTTAAGAAAGTCCATGGGAACATACTGCATGGGAAAAAATAGCCATGAACAATGAAATAGACTTAAATGTTTGACTCATGCAGATTATTTGGTCCACCTCCTGTGATTGTAATGACAACAAGAGATCTGGGAAACATTCCTAAACATTCGTCTTTCAGCATTTCCCCTAAGAATCATAAGCAAGCAGCTATATGCTAAATACCATATGCTATAACTGAGACACACATGATAAACACAATAGAAAACTTGGGAAATGATAACAAGACCTAGAGGAGCCACATATATGCATGCATACAGACACACAAATGTTTCTGGATTATATTTTAATTATTTGTACAATCTGAGAATCAGTCTGGGCAAACAAATACAAAGAGACAAAGTAGGAACTCAAAACATCCAAAAATCACAGGAAGGAACAAGAAAACTAAAAGCTGGTATACCATCTCCACTGTAGGTATAAATGTTTACACTGTGGAGCTGATGAGGGATCTGTGTGCAGGTGGATGTGGACTGGAGGTGAATGTTGAGAACACTTAAGGACACCTGCTGGACAGGAAGGGAGTAGCAGCTTCTGTGATGACAGGAGGTTAGAATTATTCACACTGGAAACAGTGCAAAAATAATGTGTCATAGTTGATCTCACTTTAAAAAAAAACTCTTTTTTGATTCCTTATTACATAATGGATAGACACAAAGGTAACCCTGGTTCTATGAGAATGGGCTGTTCAAGGGAAAGCCTGTGTGAGGACGGACAGAAGTTATGCACATCCTGTTCTTCTCATCTTTTTTTTCAAATTAAAGGTGCAATGTTTTGAGTATTATTTTGTGTCTGGTTCATGTGCACATTCCTGTTGAATTCTAATATTTCATCGATCAACATGCCATTTCTCAACCGTTGGTGCCCATTGCATACCAAGAAACATAGCAGTGCTCCAGCAAAGGTGAAGAAGTAAACATTGTTGTAAACTAGACATGGCTTTGCAAATGTTTTATGATGAAGGAAACGCATCGGACGCCACATCTATCTTTCTATAAAGATGGGAGTTACAATCTTGTTATCATGTGACCAAAGATCAGTTTAAGTTTCATACTTCAGTAACTCAAGATCTATTTATGGTATGCTAATATATGTGGATTGTAGCACATGCATTAACAAACCGTAGTAAATGGATAGATAATCAATATATAAATAGTAAAATTAGTTATTTATATCTATTACTATTTCCATAAACCTCTTGCTCCACACATATAGAATATCTCTTGAATGATCAGAAGCTCTTTATCCTGAGCGCAGATCGAACAAACTGGTGTTTTACCTGCTAGACGTAAAAGCCACTGGGGTCAAACTGTCTATATGTATCTCTGCCTCAAACCTGAGCACAACAGGTAAAAGACCAGTGCCAATTATGGATAATTGCCTTGCCATTACACTTCGGCACTTATCCTGCAGGGAAGCACTCTGTATTGATTGAACAGAGGCCGGTGCCACGGGCTCGAGCCCCCGGCTTCTATTAGTGGACTGCAGGTGCACAGTCCCGCTGAGAGAGGAGTCACGGAGGTTTGTCGCCTCTGAAATTGACACCGTTCAGCTTTCAGTGTGGATTCACTGATATCATTATTATGGTGTTTTCTTTATTTAGATCTATCACATGGCTGATTCAAAAATAAAAATCCACCAAGTGTGTGTTTCTGCTTTTTGAATGTCGACTGTGGGATTATTATTGGATCTTGGACCACGCTGGCTCCACCTTCATGGGACTCTGTGAACCGACAGGAACAAGCTTTATAGTTATTGATTACAAATTCCCAGCAGTCGTGCCTGAGGTCGCCTCATGATCATCTCATTTATAAAACACTAAAGTAAACCCCCCTAAGAAGGCATCCCTTAAGAGAAACCTGCACATCAATATGAATAAAAAATATCTTTATTAATCTCTTATTGCATCTGAAATAAAACGTTTTTTTTCCAAAGCCATTTTATTGTCATAACATAACTGCATATTTGTTCTTAGAAGGGTTGTCCATGTACTTGTGTTGCATACCGTCTTCTCTCTCCCCTTATTTCCTGTCTCTACTGCCACTATCAAAATAAAGCCTTATTCATTTTCTATACATCCAAATGTGAGACACCATTTGTAAAAGGGTTTGAATTCCTCACAACACAACAAAGCAAGCAGCGAAACATAAATATAGACTCATGTTAGCAAAGAAATATTATTATATATATATTATACAATAGAATAAATGGTGAGGATGTTCATATTTCATTGAAAATGTGATACAAAGAATAATAGCATAGCTAAAATGATAAATATTATTATAAATAAAGATAAAAAAACTGCACATCCTGCAGGAGTGTGCAGTTTTATAAAGAACAGGTGACATTTGATCAATTATCTGATCTATTAGGCCGTCCCCTGACATAAGGGCCTATAAAGTATATTAATATCTCTGATGTTCAGCATGACAACATGTGTCCACATCTTCTACAGACACTATGTGTACATCGCTCAAACTCAAGCAGGTATTTATGTATCGCATCAGATATCGCTGAAGCTCTGTCTGGATCAATAACCAATCAATACTGTGTGCGGTCGGGTTCAGGTGTCAGCTCACGGCAGGTATTGTATACGGCAGTGGATGAGGACTACTAATTTATAAGATGCATGCAAAGCCAGGGATAGCTGTAACTCTACTATAAATAGGATCAATAAAGAATACAAAAAAAGAAAACCCTTCAAATGAAAAAATCCATTTGGAGTCATCAACATTCATGTCTTTGGCTCACTGGAGTGTAATTACTTTCTCATTAGACACATAGTAATATTATCCTGTTTTTTAATGTGAGCAAATTATTATTAAGTGTATTATATTCAAAGTGCTTCACATAAACCATTAAAAGCATCAAAACATATCGCAGAAGAAAACACGATTTAAAAACAATTAAGAACATTCATTAAAACATTCAAAAACAGAGTGTGAGTGGCGGGGTCAGAGGTCAACGCAGGACTTACGCTGGAGACCTCAGATATTTTGTCACATGAGTACGAGAATCACGTGGGTTAGTATATCGCGTGAATACCCGCTCAGTATTGTACTTTGACCAATGTATTCATAAACATTTAATCAAAATGGCTATAATTTAATGGTTAAACCAGGTTAAAGGACTCAATCACAGTCTCCCCATTTACAACAAAAGACATATATTATGCGCCATTATGCGAGTCATGCTGCTGTGCTTCAAACATGTAAAATATACTTAAATATTCAATATATTCAATATATATATGTAATATACAAACACACAAAAAGAAAAATCATTCCAAACATTGATTGGTTTCCATTCTTCACTTTTCGGTATGAACATCTATGAGCAGACTCTACACTTTCTTGGGTTGTATAAACCATTAAGATTACAGTTAAATGACTTTGAGGAGATCATGACTGATGAACTATTGAAAAAAAAGTAAAATGATGTTAAAATGTAGTCATCAAAAAATGTAAAATATAAAAATATAACATTAAAAAGCTGAAAGCTTAAAATCACATTATTGTGAGTATGTAATGACAACATGTGTGTGTGCTGACATGTACGGTCTCCTCCAGCTCCTAACACCACTGGGGACCCTCATGCCCTTCTATTCAGGTTCCCTGGTTCCCCTCATTACTTCACCATCTGTGTAGTTGCACTATGGGCTAAGTAGGTTTTTGCCAAGGAGGCTGCATGACGGTAACTCGATTTCCAACGGCCACATGGTGTCTCGGTTTGAAACAGCGGTGATCAGATTATGAGCCCGGCCCCAGGTTTAGCCGTTTGAAAAGGGGGCCGCCGCATTGTCCTGCTCCTGAATGGTAAACACTCAGCATCAATGACCACGATATCAAATGTGAGGTTTCTAAAAATGGTGCAACTTGTGGGTCAATGAAGCTTCTGGATTTTAATTTCTCAATGTAACCTGGGATGAAATGATGCTGTCGTCATCATCGCTGAAACATTTCCGACTCGTCGTTTATTCAAAACTGTAAATTGTTAATGTTGGCAGACGCGTGATAGACTGGCAAGCCTGAGGGACGTGTTGATGTCGTCTCAGAGAGTTTTACTTTGGACCCAGTGCTCAAAACGTTGGGCAGAAGCCAGCACAGCCATGTGGGCACTTAGTATTCAACCCCTCTTCAGGAGTCTGATGCATTCAGGCCTTTAGGTGACTTCACGTTTGAAGTATCTGCTGCCAATCAGGCTCCAAAGAGATTTAGAAACAAAGCATGTATTCATGTAATCATGTTTTGAATTACTTGAGCCTGACATGTAAAGCAGTTTGTGCTTCCACTTCTTCGTTGTTCTTCTTGTAATCAGCAGGAAGTTGTCATCAACCCCCTGTTGCTCTGCACAGGCAACCGACAATTCGACGACTTTTTATTCTTGTTTGAAAAACATCTCTCAATTTGGATTAGATTGACTTCCTTCCCCTGCTGGCTATTAAGGGAGACTCGAACCCAAATGCTCACTGCACAGTATGGACGCTGTCCCTCTGTGTGCCATTGAAACGCGCCATGTGCCATTCCAGCACGAGCAGAGGCGCGCGCGCACACCCGCCCAGAACTAAAGTGCATCCTAAACGACCCATTGTGAGGCGACGCGACATCAGCTCTCTGGGGTGGGGTGGGGGGTGGGGGGGGGGGATGTTGGTGGAGGAAAGACGTGTTTCCACTCTCTCCCTCGACCAGCCTCATCTGTTGCTCTCTCCCAGCCTCGCAGGGCAGGTACAGTGATGCGCCCGCGACGGTCCGGGCTGCAGCGCGCTCTGGCACACTGCGCGCGCGTTGCTGCGGCTGAGCGCACGTTGGTCCTCCTGGAAGACGATTCTTCCGTCGGTGCTTGAGTGGCAATTATTGTTTTGGTTTTGTGGACGCAACAGGGACGAGAAGAAGGGGTCGAAAGCTGTCACTAAACTTCACTGCGGGACGAAACAATGAGAGGAATCTGACAATCTCTGCAGATGGAGGTGAGTCTCGATCTGGCATCTGATCTTTGGATCCGGACCATGTGCCAAAAACTGTCGTTTCACTTCTGATCCAAGTCACGTTTCTCTTAGCTCCTGTTAGTTACTAATTTAATATTTCCTGTCCTTCCTGCCTGATGTCACTCGTCCTCACTCTTGATATTCACAGATTCAGGTTTATCTCATAAGTGAAACATATCTGTGGTTCATATACTTGCAGTGTGATAGTCCAATATCTTTTAAAAAGGGAAAATCCACAGTAAAACAATATGCAGTATGCTTATTGATAGTGATAGTGGAGGTTGGAGTGACTGACAGTATTACAGATATTTTGTTTGAGTTTTATTTGTTGATACCTGTGGATTGGAAAATGTGCTCATTACAGCAACATCCCCTCGGCTGCTTTCAGAGAGTCCTGGCTTTTGTTGTATCGGTGGATCAGCTCCAGGATCAGTATCCTGCAGGCATCAAAATACTCAAATCAACAATGTGCTGTCCAATATTAGAGATGTTGAATGTGTATAGATGGAATAGATCATGGTGGATTGTTCAGCACTAAAAACACTTTTTATTTTTTATACACCCATCTCTTCTTAAAAGTCTTGTGCACATGTGGTTTTAACATAAATTATAGTTGATCTTCCACTGTCATGCAATTTAGATATTTAGAACCTATTGCAATGTTTTTCTCCTTGTCCTGTCCTCTGCATCGTCCTCTATCCATCACCTGCATGTCCACCGTCACCACATAAACCTCTTTTCCTCTGGCCTTGCAGCTCGATTGTTACCATCCATCTCCCCATTTACCCAACAGCTCCGGTTTGCACATGTCCCAACCATCTGTCATCTAATCTAAATGGTTTCTACAAATCACTCATTCCTCGTCCGCTCCATACTCGGGACTCCCATCCAAAATCTTAGCATCTTCAACTCTGCCACCACCAGCTGAAACCTACACATGTATATTGTAGTGTCTGTTGCTGTCTGAAGGCATATTGAATACATATTCTTTAATTGCAATTAAATGTTCCAACAAAACAACACTGTTTTATATAAAAGATATAATGAAAAAGGTTGTTGCCACTCAAATCCTAAATAAAATTAATACACATATTTTTTTCTCAGTCACATTGTGTGTGTCCATTGCTGACAGCGATGTCCATCTTTTCCCAGAGTAACGTCTGGGGACTGTTCGCCATGGCAGATCAAGTCAACGCCACTCAAGTGGAAGACTCCCAACTCGGACTTAACTCTTCCAACTGCTGCTCAACGGACAGCACCGTCAACGGCGGGATTTTTCGGATTCTAGACGACAGCACTAAGCTGGTTGGAGTTCAAGTCATTCTCATCCTTGCCTACAGCACCATCATATTGTTTGGCGTCGTAGGAAACTCCTTAGTGATATACGTGGTCTTCAAGTTTAAGACTCTTCGGACCGTCACCAATTTCTTCATTGTAAACCTGGCTGTGGCCGACCTGCTGGTGAACACGCTGTGCCTGCCGTTCACGCTCATCTACACGCTGGACGGCGAGTGGAAGTTCGGCCGGGTGCTGTGCTTCATGCTGCCCTGTGCTCAAGGCGTGGCGGTGCACGTGTCCACCATCACCTTGAACGTCATCGCCCTGGACCGCCACAGGAGCATCGTCTACCACATGGACACCAAGATGTCCAAGGACATGTGCGGCGTGGTCATCGCCATCACGTGGGCCGTCAGCGCCCTGTTGGCCAGCCCGCTCGCCATCTTCAGGGAGTACAAGACGGTCGACCTTTCGCCGGGAGAGTCCATCCAGGTGTGCATGGAGAAGTGGCCGGGCAGCAGCATGAACGGCAGCATCTACAGTATATCGGCGCTCCTCGTTCAGTACGTTCTGCCTCTGGCCATCAACTGCGTCGCCTACATCCGCATCTGGAATAAGCTGAAGAACCACATGGCGTCCAGAGGTCGGAATGACCGCAAGCAGCGCAAGAAGAAGAAGACCACGAAGATGCTGCTGACCATGGTGGTGGTCTTCGCCGTCAGCTGGCTGCCTTTCCACGTCTTCCAGCTGGCCGCCGACATCGACAGCACCGTGCTGTACAAGAAGGACTTCAAGCTGCTTTTCACCGTGTTCCACATCGTGGCCATGTGCTCGACGTTCGTCAACCCCATCCTGTACGGGGGGCTGAACACCAACTACAGGGCGGCCTTTTTGTCCGTGTGCAAGTGCTACCAGCCAATCACTTGCAGATCACGACGCCCAAGAGGCAGAGAGACGCAAAAGAACGGCGACATGTTTTACACAGACTGCGAATCAACAAATGTGTAAGTTTGCACTCAGTCAAAGACGGTTCATCGGAAATCCATCGTGGGAATGTTTGTGTGAGGTATGATGAAAGTAATAAATGGGTTGAAGGAAACTGTGGCGACTGTGGCGCAGTGGTTAGCAAGTCAGTCTTTCAATCAGAGGGTCGGTGGTTCAAACCCTGGCTCAGCCAGTCCATGTCGTTGTGTCCTTGAGCAAGACACTTAACCCTCATTGCTCACCGTTGCTGTGTCTACGGTCTACTGTATAGCATGTAAGTCGCTTTGGATAAAAGCGTCAGCTAAATGAAATGTAATGTGTAAACATTTAAAAAAAGGGCAGCGACCCAAAGGTGACAGAAAAAAGGGTCACAGTAGCCCTCATCCCAATCAACACTTGTCAACTCACAAGTATTTATGATTGGACTATTCCCAGATGGGTATTCCCAATTTGTCAGCCCAGCTGATTCAACCGTTGGAACTCAGTTAATCGCATGTCCCCCTCACTGTTATTGTTCCAGGATGATTTTCTTTCTCGTACTCTCCAGCCACCATGTTTCAGATGATACATTACATTACATTTCATTTAGCTGACGCTTTTATCCAAAGTGACTTACAATAAGTGCATTCTACGATACAAATATGAATTCACCCCTCGGAGAAGCCTCCAATTATTACTTTGCGCTCAGCAAACTTATTTCGTCCTCGACTTCCTTGACTTAGGATGCAAATACAGTAGTATCAATCATAATTTATTTAAAATCTATAAATGCAACTAAATATGATGATTTTTTTTTAAATAATGTCTTTCACTTCATTGCATCTCCTCCACTTCTGAAAGCCATGTCCTTGAGACTACCTTCATCAACAAATGCTAAATATATAACCCTCCCTTCAAAAACACACAAACACACTAAACATCTAAAAGAGATCTTCACCAGACATCCATATACAACCTTGTCCAGCCCCACTTCAGACATAAAGAAGTAAAAAACAAATAAAAAAATGAGTATTACGTTTTTCATACTGTTGCTGCTTTAAAAATAAACTAAACTAAGTAATAACTGGAGCTTTTGTAGATCATTGTAAATATTAATATATAGGCCTAGTGCTGAAAACTTAATTTCCAAATGAAATGTTCTGTAAGTTGAATATGCAGCTGTTAAAGGATTCCAGATCGGGAGCGTTGCCTCTCACTGGCTGAGCCGGCGACTTGCGGCTAACGGTGCCAACGTGGCAAACACCTGCAGAAGAGCTGACAGAGCTAACCAGTTAATGCTGGTTAGCCCGTGGCTACCTGAGCATAGGCTAACCAGTTAATGCTGGTTAGCTTGTGGCTACCTGAGCATAGGCTAACCAGTTAATGCTGGTTAGCTTGTGGCTACCTGAGCACGGGCTAACCAGTTAATGCTGGTTAGCCCGTGGCTACCTGAGCATGGGCTAACCAGTTAATGCTGGTTAGCTTGTGGCTACCTGAGCACGGGCTAACCAATTAATGCTGGTTAGCCCGTGGCTACCTGAGCACGGGCCGGAGGGAGCGATGTATACGCTGACGCTACAGTGCCAGAGCGGCGGCCATGAGCTCGCCATTAGGGCACGCTCACACACACACACACACGCACGCACGCACGCACGCACACACACACACACACACACACACACACGGAGAGCGACTTCATTCTCTGCTCAGGTAGACGTTACTCCACTACATCTTTATAGAGCTAATAGTGGTCTGCTGCTATATTAATTCTCTGAGTCACAACTTTAACAATCAGGAATTACCTGCATTCAACAAAAGAAAAGTCAAGGAATTTAACTTAAAGTATCGAGCCAAAGTGCATCAGGGTCCACATACTGTGAGAAGAAGAAAAAAAGAAGAATGCTTTTAGTTGTGTTAGACATTTTATCATCCTGTGTGAATGTCCACTGTGTTCTGTGGTGAATTATTCTGCATGCAAAAGTGTACAAATAAATATCAAGTACATGTGAATTCATGGCAGAACGTGTGAAGTACGTCTAACTTTGTTCCAACCTGGAGGTTTAATGCCGTCTTTGTGTCTCGGGGTCTGAGCTGCAGACGTTTGCATTACGGCCTGAGCAGGAAACTGAAAACAGGGTTCCTCATTAGACAAACGAGGAGTTCCTACCCCTCCCCGACCCGTCTTTGTTTGCAGCGAGCAGCTTAATTGTTCAGGTTTTGAAGCGCCCTTCCTATTGACCGGGTCCTCCCTGATTTACTTTGTGCGTACTTGAGGTGAGGGGTGCATTACCATGTCCATGTTTAGTCACCTATTCATGTTGCATTCAGCAATAAATCAATATTATTTTCTTCAACTGTCTGATGTTATTGAGCTGCCGTACTCTCAGGGAGAGGATTCTTGATAATCATTTAAAATGAACGAGAGCTCTGCGACTAATTAAATGAACCCTTTTGGCTTTCGTTAGAGGAAGATCTTACGTCACCCCTCATGTTCGTGTCTCTCCATCCACATGCGTTCATATTCTATTAATGGCATTCAGACGGTGACCAGCGTATTGATTTGGTCAGTGTATTGTAGTTCCATTGGGAAATTATTCAAATTGTAGAGGATAGTGACGGAAGATGATCAGTCATGGTTTCACTTATTGATGTGGTTAGTGGCTCGTGGCTTATTAAGGGATGTTGTTACCAGACATTGTATTTACTGATGCGTACTAATTCTTCGTATTTATTACATTTTTGTGTGCTCAGCACTTTCTTTATGGAAACTGAGATAGTTCAAGCATGCTGAGTCAACTATAAAATGTGTAAACCATGGAACAAAAAAAAACATAAAAACATCTTGTGTGTGTTTGTCACTGTATGAGCGACACCTTTCACTTGATTTGATGTCAATATAAAAAATGACTTAACGCAGCTTAAAGAAAAGGGACAGTTCCCCCAAATAAAAAACACATGTTTCCTCTCACTTGTGGTGCAATTTATCAAATCAAGATTGGGTAACACTTTATAATAACTACACAATTCATCATTTATAAAGCATTGTTCCACCATGAACACTCATTAGAAGGGAATTCATAAACACAGTTATACATGTTTTATTCTTGATTAATAAGCTTGACGATTATGAGTCTCATGATTGGGTTTTTTAACTTTATAAACGGTTGCATTATGCATTTTGGTTTGCAATATATATATATATATATATATATATATATATCGCAAACCAATTAAGGACTTGATGCTTGATGATGATGCACTAATGGTGTACTAATGTGCTTTATAAACATGTTTTAATACTACTGCAATATTGCAAGTAATGATCAAAAATAATCCTTGAGTGAATTCAGCACCACATACAGTTCAATATCCTATTCTTGGTATCTTAGTTTGACAATGTGTTTTCTGTACGTGAGGCTCAAAGAGCTAAACCTTACACTTTAGCTCCCCCCGCTGTGTCAACAGGGTCTTACCACAGCAGCAGGACTCACTTCTCTCAGTATGCATGCAGTACTGTTGGTGCTGTGGACTAAATCATGGATGTAGGCCCATCGATGCCACTGTCGAGCCTTAATATAATTATTAAACAATGTATGTGTTTGCATCCCACGGGGCAGAACTGTCACTGGAGAGTTTTAGGGGCTCATTTTCATATTATGCATAGCAGCATTTTTAATGACTGCACCATAGCATCAAATGGAAATATTCAGTTTCATCTTTTGAGTGGATAATGTACCTCGGCTTCAATGAAATCAAGTTCTGTAGTTTTAAAAAGCACAACGTGAGTAATGCCGGACCCGCTGGCTGCGTGAGTTTCATCCTCAGCCGACTCCGTTGTGCGACCGTCTGGAGCAGAAACAGGACTCAAAATCTCTTTAATCTAATTAATTACATCTTTATCCCCACTGTCCTTTTCTTCTACACTTAATTAAAACAACTCATTCAAAAAGGGGAACATCACAGCGAGTTACACCATCGCAATAGTTTGAGTCGTTTAACGGATGCTGAAGCAACCCAAACAAAGAGGACCCTCCATCGATACTCAGTGGACTGTAAAGAAGATGCATCTTGCCAGTGGCTGCAGGATCAATATTAGTGTTACAAGGAGGTGTATAACAGCAGCTCATATTAGCACGTTCCTTCTTCAGGGTTCTCGTGGGTCCGGTTCCTCGTGGGTCCGGGTCTACCGGTCTGCTCGGTGCTCAGATACATCACTGTGTGGCTGTTGGCCAGCGATGATGCATTTTCCCCTCAAAAAGAACAGATGATGAAGACCAGGCTGCAGAGACTCACCACAAACACCAGATGCAGCCAGATGTGCTCCATCTCACTGTGAGCATGATGAATTTGAGAGGACGTTAAATTTAAACTAATCTGGGGCTGGGTTGTGTTAAAAGCAGAAGGGACATGTGCTGGTTGTGGATTTGGCGGTGGACAGATCTCCCATGTGTCAGGTTAAACTGCACCATGTGCAGGTTGTGCTGAGGCAGCACTGGATTTTATAGCCGATCGTGACGAAGCCTGAGAAACTCAAATCAATGCCCTCACAAAGAAAGAAAAATGCCTCTTTGATAATAAAGAAATCTGCACAAAGGGTTTTCAAAGAAAATAGACCAATAAACAAAATGAAATAAAGCCAGAAGAGCACCAAGATCTGCCCTGATGCAGGTGGAAAGAGTTAATGTTTCCTATATATTTACTCAGACAAGGTTTCACGTCACTCAACACTCTTCTAAATGAGGTCTGCATTACATTGAGACCTCTCTTCAGCCCTAAAAGAGCGTTGTAACTCTGATTGGCCGAGAGGAGAAGGAGCCGTCCTCAGCCTGCACAGGTGATCTGAATTACCCTCTAATTGACATTTAATTCATATTAATTGGGAAAAAGCAACAAATACCAAAGAACGATGGACAGCGAACGTGTTCTTTGTTGTTTTTTAGAATAAAATTAAATAAAAAATAAATATTCGCTTGTTCTCTCTCGATAAAGTTTTTTTTTCGACACTGGTCGGAGCAGCAGCTATCAGCTTCAACTCCAATTCTTTCCCCGTAGCTGACATTTTGAGCACAGGCGGTATTAATAACATTAAAGACGGCTCCGTTCAGTTGAAGCGTGGAATAGAAAACGTCTCCTCAGTGAGTCGACGCTCCTCAAACCACAAATTGAAGCGTTTATTTCAGCTTTAAGTCGAACGTTTCCCCACAAAACGCTCGTAAACCGGTTTATGCCCAATGAAACACACAGAATAACTGCAGACGTGTGTGTGTGTGTGTGTGTGGTTTTCATCTTCAGACTTCACACACAGGCCATCTACGAGTCAGTATGAGCAAAGCTCTTTATTGCAAAGACAACGAATTATGAGAAACTGGCGAGTCTCAGTGTGTTTTCAGACTCTGCCGCTGGGCTCTCTACACAACCAGCTGTTCATCTTGCTGCAAAGACCAGAGAGTAAAGTGTGTTCTTATGGATATATATATTATTGCACACAGACAACATCAGATACACAAGTGCAGACACACTGAGTGTTGGTTGTGACTCTATGCAGAAGGGAAGGTCGTGATGAGGTCGTGACCCTCCGGTGGCCTCATGCGGGCGCGAGCGTGGGTCTCGCAGTACAGCTGCCCCTCCACGAAGAAGTAGCCCTTCTGTTTGAGGTTGACGTCGCAGTCGGAGCACACGAAGCAGCCGGGGTGACGGTATTTGTCTCGTGCTTTGACCACCGTCCCGCTGCAGCACGAGAGACAAAAGAGGGAGATGTCAAAGGAAAAGAAAGGCGCATGTGTAGTGGTCGTGGTAAAGCCGGTGCCGTATATTATGGTATGAATACAGCCTCCCTAAACTGGTCACTGACAAGAAAAACATGAAAGCAACACTGAGGCTGCACCAACATGTTCAACACACTTCATAATAATATTAACTATTTAACTCTTTTTTAAGCATTTATAATAACCTAATGAACGGGATAAGGTGTGTAAGTAAAATAACTAAATTACTCCTCCAATGAGTGATTACACAATACATTAACATATGGTATATAATGACAAATATATAATTACAATGTGTTACAAAGTATTGTTATTACTATTAATTAACATGTATAAACTGATAGATAGTTGTGAATTATTTTGCTGTATGTTACGTTGGTTTGTCACTTGGAAAAGGACATAAAGATAAAATGCCAAACTTTTATTTGGACTTTAAAAGGCTTATAAGGTTTATTATTATTATTATTATTGATTCTTTAACCCTAGAACACTAACGTTAAAAATAGTACTGCTATTGTATATTTCACCTGATATAATGTACCTGATAAAACATACTTCTCATCAAAATATATTAAAATACAACAATACAAGGCAAATTGAAGTACTCTTCTTGTATTCTACCCATAGAACTTTTCATAAAACTAAAAACAGGTATCATGGGGGCGACCCTGAAAAAAGGCTCAAAATCAGGTGGAAAAATGAGGGAATCGTCAATCAAACATGATAAAAAATATAAATAATGGAGCTATGAACTTGTTCGTTGGTCCACATGTTCCTGGGACATGTGGACCTTGTCCTGTGAAGGAAAAGTCTCCTTCAATGGGAAAACCATTTGGAACGTCGGGTTGAGGTTAGTGTGTAATTAACACAATGATTCCTGTATGTGCTGAACAATGCAGATCTGTTACATGTGTGTAATAACAGTTAAATGATGTCTTGCAATACAAAGTATTGCACGAAGCTCAGACTGTCGTGTTCAGACTAAAGGGGAGTTGTGTGTTGCCGCTCTGGGCCGTGATGCTTCTATACACCCTCATTGTGTGAGTATCCACACACACAATGTGAATCCCAGTCTCCTGTATTTTACTCACACGATCCCATTCCCACACTTGTCGCAGACGGGCAGTTTCTGCAGGTTTCCTGTGGGCGGAGTCGGCTTGCTGGTCGGGGCTTTCACCGTCCTGGTCACAATGGGACGAGTGCCTGCCCATTGGGGGAGAGACCACGCATCAAAACAACCCACAAACAACACAAACAAAACACTCAGGAGAATTGAGGCAAGGACACTTACAGCCTCTTGAAGTCCTAATGAATGCTTCCTTATCAGGTATGAGCATACTTCATGACTTCAACCCCATCAGGATGCATTGTTACAGCTCAATTAGCAGAGGAAACACATGGAGGAGTGCTTTGGTAACGGAGCATTGTGCGGCTTCAACGCCGCGCTACTTGAACATGGGTGAAACACGAGGGCGTGCCTCAATTATATATTGTGTAGCATACTGTGTGCGTTGTGAGTCACACAGGCTCAACATATTGCATAAGTAATTCAAACAATGGTGTTTTTCTTCATCTGTGTTCCCTGTGGCCGAAACATACGAATAGAGTCTATATAATTGTTTATGCCTCGGGTTAAAGGTCATCGGATCAGCAACGTGGTTCAGTGAATTCAACTGTGGCGTAGGAGGTACAGCGGGTTGTTGCATGGCTGTTGGTTCAATCCCCTCCTCTGGTCCACATGTGGAAGTGTCTGTGGCCTAAACACCAAAGTTTTGATGTGCGTAAAACTGATTTAATGGCTCTAACTCCAATGATGAGCTCCTCATCCCTTCAATATGAAAGGTAGAATAATTGAAAAGAGAAAATTCCAGGAGTAAATAATACTTTTCCATTCCTTGAAAACTTTGCTTCACATCTTAAGTATTTTGTTTTAACATTAAATCAATCAATAATCATCAATACATAAGCAGCAATGTAAAAAATGAAATAAAAAAAACATGTTTAGGTTTTGTTTATCAAGTGTACAGGATTTCATCTTTTTTTCCAGCTGAGCCCCGCCCACTTCAAACCAGGGAGAAGAGATCAGAAAAAAAATAAAATATGTATATCTCATGTGAAAAAAAAGGAACTGCGGCTCATATAGAGAACATTGCAGGAGTATATGATACTTTTCCATTCCTTGAAAACTTTGCTTCACATCTTAAGTATTTGGTTTTAACATTAAATCAATCAATAATCATCAATACATAAGCAGCAATGTAAAAAATGAAATAAAAAACACATGTTTAGGTTTTGTTTATCAAGTGTACAGGATTTCATTTTCTTTTCCAGCTAAGCCCCGCCCACTTCAAACCAGTGAGATCAGAAAAAAAAAGAAATATGTATATCTCATGTGAAAGAACCAGAACGGTTCTAACTTTGGCAGAACACCGTGTGTTCGTGCAGAACCCCAGAACTCACAATAAAAAGTTAATTTAGAAAATAAGTTTCTGTGGCCTTTTAAACATCTGGGAGGTATTGTGTTTGTCTGTCAGTAAACAAATATGTGTCTGTGTCTGTGATCGTTTCCACCTGTGAGATGTGTTTGTGTTGAGGACGTAATGAGGAGCTCACCGTCGCTGTCGATGAAGTCCTGCAGCGCTCGGAAGGAGCCGGACTGCCGAGGCTCTTGGGGCTCCTCCTGGTCCTGCTGCAACATCCGGTACACGTCAGAATCCTCGATGCTGGTCAAAGTCCTGGGGCTGAGCCACACACACACACACACACACACACACACACACACATTATTATAGTTTATTAAACTTATGAAGTCGGAACATTTTCAGAAACATTCAAAATCAAAATCACCAAACTTTGAGTTACTTGGTTTCACTGGATATGGTTCTTTTTGTTGTTGTTGTTTTTGATAATGTTGAGTTATTGTTGTACATCATACATTGTTAAAAATATGACGTCGTCATATCTTATTTATATTAATTTTGTGTTAATTTCGTATATAATATTGTGAAATTGAAATATTATATATAGGTGGAGGTTTTCTGCCTCTTCCTGAACTGTGATATTATTTGTGATATTAGTTATGTTTGTGTATTTTCTTAATTGTGCAAAATAAAATTAACTAATGAAAAATACGAAAAACCTGTCAGACAAAAAGCGGAGTAAAAGGTGTAAAGTTGCATTAAATGGAAGTACAAGTGAGTAAATACACGTAGTTGTAATACACCACTGCTACTGCAGCAACCTTAAAATATGACACGACGGTGATGAATGCAACGTGTTTTTCTCAGACCGCTCTGAGTCAGTTTTATGAAGAGGGATTCCTGCTCGGGGCAGAGGTGATGCACTGCAATCTGAACCAATCAGGTGAGAAGAACCAGCTGCAGCTGCAACTCGCTGAGTCAGCCTTAAAAGGAGAAAACATGGTCTGGATGCTGAATGTGGGACGAGAAGGACAATTCATGAGCTGGACCACAAAGAGGAATAGAAGGAGGACGGAGTAGTTTACTTTAGTTTTTACTGTTTTTATTACTGTTTATTTATAGTACTTGCTTTTTATTTTACTATGTGTTTCTTTAAACTTGCCTTCACCTGCTAACCCCTGCTCCCTATCCTCCACTACAGGACTCATTCCACATAGCTACTCCTGTTTTTTTTATTTTCTTTCTTTCTTTATTTTATTATAAAAAAAAGTATTTATCATTTTTTTTATATCAAAAATATTCTGTTTTTAATTGATGTCTTGATGTTTTTCTAATCGTTCCGTTTTTCATTTTGTTGTATGTAAAGCGTCTTTGAGTGGCTTGAAAAGCGCTTTAGAAAATTAAAATATTATTATTATTATTGTGTGCACTTTACCCGTCTGCTGCTGTAATCCTGCAGTTTTCCCACGTCGGACTATTAAAGGATTATTTTATTTGAACAACATGCTCTTTTTCAGACATATTACATTACATTTAGCTGACGCTTTTATCCAAAGCGACTTACATGCTATACAGTACACAGTAGACACAGCAACGGTGAGCAATTAGGGTTAAGTGTCTTGCTCAAGGACACAACAACACAGACTGCCGGAGCCGGGGATCGAACCACCGACCTTCTGATTGAAAGACCGACTTGCTAACCACTGAGCCACAGTCACCCCCAATATTGTAATATTTTCTTTCCTTCATCGTTCTATTAAGTAATTATCTGGTCTAGTTGGTTGGTAATGCTGGTCATAAATACATTACAGTGAAATCAGAGTGATGTAGTCTGTGTTGTATTGGCTGACATGATTTAGCTTTGATGGAAATATGAAATATGTCTTATTCTGAATTTATGGTCAAGCTATGGCAGAATAGTTCCCGTAGTAATATGTTGTCCGTGTGACACACTGTATATCAGGTGTGAGGGGAAGGCTGAAGGTCAGTTCTGTGGCAAGATATTCTCTTTTTTTATCAATAAACAGCTGACCGTGATATTATTTCATCACAGCTTTGTGTTTCCAGTGTAAACCTCATTTAATTAGCAGTTTGGCTGAAAAGTAAGAAAACTATTTGATTTTAGACTTTAATCTCTTTAGAGCCACCCATTTTTCAGCCAAAATTGCGAATGATTTTTTATCTCATATTAAATCCTGATTATCTCCTCATTCACAAGGTCTATTTGAAACATTAAAAAAAGCTATAATATACAGAAAACCCTTGTGAAGATAGATAATAAGGCCATATATGTGTTAGTGGTATATTGGTTTATGACAGTACACAGAAAGTTAATTTTTATTATCTTAAATATATCAAAGAACACTGTAGGAGTATCTGTGCGAAGTTTGGCTTTGATTGAGTGAAGTTAAGTATTTTTTATAATTATTTTAGTTCGACATGTCGAGAACTCATGTCAACTCCGCACAAGTTTGAAAGTTCCCACAGTCCTCGGTGGTCCCTGAACGGGCCTCGTTTCACTGCAGCATGGTGCTCAGTGGACTTAGCTGTGAGTAGGGAGCAGGAAGGCCTGGAATATTCATATTTAAGCCATAAGTAAGTCCATTTTCATATTTTTTGCTGGACACAAATGACATTCTTGTGCGTATCTTTGCGATGCTTTGTGTGAGAGTGGAATAGTTGGTATTGACTCTGTAGGCTCTATGGATTCCAAAACCGCAGAGTTAGCCTTCTAGCTAGTCCTAACTTTTTTAATCAGCATTTTTTTCAAAACTCTGGATGCATTTTGAGTCAATTTTGGGGTAATTTTGAGTCACTTTGAGTCATTCTTATGGTTTATGTTTATATTGATTGTGTAATAGTGTTATAAACATGACAATTAACTTATATTGACTTGTGAGGCAATTTATTTATTTGATTTTTTCTTATATTTCTTGATATGCTCAGTTCCAGAGGCTGAAACCCAGTGTCCCAAATTTGTCACTGATGGGGCCTTAGTTAAGAAATAATTGTTCACAGTTTCCAAAATGTGAGGACCCTTTGTTGTTATATCATTGTACCTCTCAGTCAGATAAAACGAGCAACGTGAACATCTTTTTTCTTTAACTTTTTCATAACTAAGGCTGACTGACCTCCCACAGCGTGCTAAATTGCTTATATTTAACACAAAAGCATTGTTAGTTTGTTGACGAGTATTCATGTTTTATAAATGATTAAATAAGTGTTTATTCATGCTTTACTAATGCTAAATAGTGTGTAGTTATTACAAAGCTTTACCAGATATAATTATTAGGACATTAGAGCCGGCTGACTCTCTCACATATATGTCAAAATAACATAGTTTTCCTTTTTAAGATATATATATATATATATATATATATATATATATATATATATAGATATTAATATTGATTTAGGCTACAGGTAGAGTGAGAACCATCACCTGTCAGGCTTGGGCAGAACGAGGCCTCGGATCTGGCCCTCCATGGCGTCCTGGATGTTGCCTGAGGAGTAGAGGCCTATCGGGGTGTTGTAGGCGCTACTGACCACCTGATGCGTGTCATCGATGTTCGCCGCCGCAACAAACGGCTGAGCTTTGCGGTTGTGAGCCGCGCCAATGGGTTTAAATTCCTGTGAAGCGAGGTCAATATTGAGACGGTGAGATCCCGATGTGAAGCAAAAACTGTAATCTTTTAAGAAATGTGAGGTTATCTCTCAAACATTCCTGCAAACCTGCTGTTCTGCTTCTAGGTTCATCTTGTATGGGTGAGTTTTACCCTCCTCCACAACACGCGGCGACCACAGTCTTGATTCATTCCTGGAAATAAGGAAAACTGATTCTGGTCAGAAGGTCAGCACAACATCACTAATGGCTGTTGAATTACCCTGTTTTTAGTGTTTATGAGTTTTCTATAATCCCAACCTATAAAATAACTAAATTTAAGGTTTAAACATCAGCTCACATGTTGGCCTTTTTCCTGTCATACCATGGGGAACCATATTTTAACTTTGTGAAGTGAGGTTTGAGTGTTTGAGTGTTTTTATTGTACTGTTGGATACTGTCCCATAATGCAACCCACAAAATAAAGGTGTAAGATGCTCACAGCTGGAAAAGATTCAAACTAAAATCAGATGGTGAAGGTAAAGCTCCAGAAACACAAGTTTTCTATAACGGCCATTTGAACCTGGAGGACGGTCACAACACAGAGGGATGAAAAGATGCATCTGAAGGGTTATGAGATGATTGACAGGCACTTAGGACGTCCATTACTGGACAATGTCGACTCATCCGGCCTCCAACATGTATTTAGATGAACACACAAAGAAAACACTTGATGACGACTTACATTCAACCCGAGGTGACTATAGGGATCACAATACTTTGTTTTAAAGGCCTCTAACCCTCACAGGCTCCGCCCTCTACTGGACACTCTGGGTAATACTCTCCAATCAGAAGCGACCGTTGACCGACTGAAAGTTTGCATACGTGTAGTCGGACCAATCAGGAGGTGCCTACCCAAGTTGGAGCACAAAATAAGGCAGCATCGCTACTCGACATCTTTATCTCTTCAGCAAAGCAGCCATTGGCCCAGTGGCCGCCTTTCTTTATGGATGGAGTCGCCGCTCCGAGAACCCCGTCAGTGCCCCGCCATATCTTCACAAGTGCTTTATATCATGCAGAGAGCAGTGCTGAGCCTCCACCAGCCTTCATTCACGACACTGTGATGGTCAGCTGTGATTGTAGCGAGGAGGAGCTTGAGATCGATGATGTCGTGGTCCTTTCCCCAGTTGCTGCATCCGGTCATCCCTGCTGAGTCACCGGCCTAATCTGTGGTTAACAGTGAAGATGGCGGCACTATGTCACCGGTGTCCACCGGGACTTCCACCACTGCGACCGGTCGATCCAGATCCGTGTGGTTGGATGGATTTTGTGTCCCAGCTGTGAGTGCATTAATCGGGCTCCACCCACTGTACCCATAGAGTCCAGTAGGGAGCCTGTGTGAGCTAGAACGAAGGTTACGATATTGTTACTCTAGTTCTATAAACAGAGCACTCGACCGAGGGAAATCTCATGATTTGGGTTAAAATAAACCATTTCTGGCAGGAAGCCCAGAAGGCCAACTTCTCCCATGTGCAGCAGACACAAGCTCCTGTCCAGTCGAGGCCTCAGCCTGTGCTCATAGAAACTGGGGTTACAATTTTGTAACCTTTGTTAAAAGCCAAAAGGTCGGGTACCGGTGCTGCAGTATCAGCATGTATTATGGAGATTTAGGCTAATGTATTGTATTCCATTATACCGTGCAGGTGTTTGTGTGCATGCTTTTTGTGGCTTGTAACCTTTCAACAGTCAGACTGAGCTGATGGGTGGACTCTTTGATCTTGTTCTGGGCTTCGCAGTGCAGCAGGTCTGTGGCTGGGACGCCCTCGATGGCCAGGACCACGTCACCGGCACACAAGTTGGCCACAGCGGCCTTACTGCCGGGCGTGATCTGGAAGTAGGGAGAAGAAAAGAAAATATAACAGAAATATAGGCAATCTATTTGGATTCCTTTGCTAGTTAATCCCCCAAACTGTTCATTTTCACATTACTAAATATTAGTTTAAAGCCTTGAAAGAAATATCCATAAAGATTTCTATATAATACATTTTGAAAAAAAAATATCCTTTGCTCAAATTCAACTGACATCTCTAATTGATGGGGGTCGTGGGAGGTTTGGGACCTAAAAACAGAGTCATGAAAACCCATGTTTAGCACATTAGTGGAAGTCAAGTGACATTAGTCTGTTATTTATACTTGTTTTGTTGGTTAGTCTTGTATTAGGCTATATCTAATCGTCCATAAGTCCATTTTAGAGAAAGGTTTATGTTTTTCTTATTTAAATAATACAAGTCTTCCAGCAATGAAGGCTTTTTCAATGTATTAAGGCTTCCACTCTCCAGGTATGTAGATAAAAGATGGGACTGTTCTCAGAGTTACTGACATTACAATGAATCTGAAGTATAATTTCTCTAGACAGAAAAAAACCTCACATTCCAACATTCCTGTATGTTCAGGTGGGCAGCTTTGTGGAAAGCTCCGGTCTGTTCTCCATCACTGGCACTTCATCTCTTCAGGCACAGCTCAACTCTCGTTCCCATAATGGGATCACGAGTCTCACCTGGCCTGAACACTGCCGCCAAATACAAAACACAGACTCCACTAAGAAGCCCAGCTCATTCAAACCCATAACAGAAAAGATTCAAGCCATTCATGACCTAAATCTACCTTCTTTTTTCTTTTTGTTTTCCACCACATGCACTCTGCCAAGCTCTAGCTGCTCTTGAGCCGGTTGGTATGCGTGCATGTAAACCGCTCGTCCCTTGTCATGGAGATAAAGTAAACAGGCGCCGCTTCCCGCTACGTGACAGCATCCAGATGGAATATTTATTCCGCTGGCCAGGAAGCGACCAAGATGAAGAAGAGCTCCCGGAGAGCCACCGAAAAATACCGTAGGAGGCAACTTCAAACCCAACTGCACGTACACCGGGCCTTGACCTATGCGCAGCCATATTGCATTACGGGACGTTGCATTGAAACTTGAATGAGGTCATCTGCCTATAAATAACTGTGGATGAAAGTGCTGAGGGGATGTCTCATGCTGCCGAAGAGGGAGCAGTGATTTACAGAGCTGCTGGTACTGCATGTTGTACTGACCCCAGGTCTGTTACCCAGATCTGAGCACAACTAGGTTTTTTATTGGATTCTTTTGTTCACACGAAGCTCAGATCAGTCGAACATTTGTCTTTTTTCCTTTCTGTCTGTTTTCTTTTTCTTCTTTCGTCTTCGCTGCTTCTGCTACCTTTTCTCCTCCCCTTTTATTTCCTTTCCTTTCCATCCATCTTTCCTTCCCTAGAAAACTGAATACTGCATTCTTACTTTAGAGACTTGCCTGCAATATAGAAATATAAGCGTATGTAAGTAAAAACATGCAACGTAAGAACGAATAAAGTGAGGGATTCAAAAAGGAAAGAGAGAATCCAGTGTCAGTGATAAGCTTTCCAATAAGATCCAAGCTTTCCGGTCACATTGTTTGCTGTAGTGAAGCATACACTACTCAACCTATACTGTATTTAAAGCTGCGCTCATCCTTATTTCAACAGTGTATCACATGACTATCTGTAAAGTAAAACGGGATCATGGTTCGTGACTCACTAATTAAGATTTCCTGTCACCTGACGCTGCAGCCAGCTGTGAGAGAGCTGGTGAGCCGGACGATGCTGGAGAGACATTAAAGAGATATTCCCCTCTGGAGACGGTGGAGACCCAAACAAAGCTAAAAGGAGACCGACGTTCCTAATGCATGATGACGTTTCTGGATGTGTTCAGGGAACCATTTTCTAACATTGACATCTTTAGAGATTGTAGCGCCCCCAAGTGGCAAAGAAAACTACTACTACTAATAAAAAATAAAAATGGTTAAAACACCTTTAAAGTTAGGAAACTTGCAAGAGACAGATTATAAAATAGAAAGAGCAGAGTCTCCACACATTATCATTTTTCTAGAGGGGAAAGAAACATGATTATGTTTATTTAAACCAATCAGAATTGTCTTGTTTAAGCACAGAAGACAACGATAGTGTTTGTGCAAAATAGATAGCGGAGATGGCCGTGTGAGATATGGCGCCCCCTGCAGGCTTCATATCCACACTCCACTATTGGTGAGTCATACAAATTGCACAGTCCCGCCTGGCGCCAAGTTTTTAACGCAGGCTTAAAGCCGTTACACTCATGGTTCTGTATGGAAGCTCATTTACGCAACTGTGATGAAAAAATGTCATAATTACAGTTTTGTGCGATTCATTTGCACGTCTATGTAGTTTTCAGAACAGTTGCTTTTGTCCTTTAGTACTTTAACACAAATGCACATTTTTTTAGGAACTTTTGCACCACAAATAAAGGCATCAACCAATCACCTTGGAACAGAAAAAAAAGCTTATATAGCTATACAATAATTTACCTTTAATAGGATCCTCTGTAATTTGTCATCTGCATGAATCTATTCAAACTTTCAGTCGTAAAGTGTTGCAACTGTAGCAAATTTGCATCTCTTCCTGTATGTTTAGATGCAAAATATTGGCAGGAGAGAACTTTGTGTCGTTATCAATGTATAATCTAAAATAACTCCGATGACATCACCGACAGAAGACGGTAAACAACTGTTTCCACCGGCTGAGGACGTGAAGATGAAACAAACTGATCCATGAGCAGATCCGGCGCCGTGCCTCTTTAAGGCCGAGGGAAGAGATGCTTATCGCTCCTGTTTACTTTCCTCGACCAGCCGGGAACACCGGCTCATGAAGAGGAGGACGTTCCTGACCAAAAATGGCAGCGAAGGAAGACATTTGTGTTTAAATGAAGCTGATAGTCCAGCGACTGCATTGGGGAGTCGGTTTGTATATCAGAGCCTTTTCACTTTTTTTAGTCTGAATCTCTGCCTCACTAGTACTGTTTTAACACTCCTTGTATCGCCGCTCCCGTATCGTTTACCCTCCCAGATTCCTCGTCCATCCCTCTCATCACATGTCCTCTAACACAACAGCTGTGGGGTTATTGGACGGAGCCGGTGGTTTGAGACCTAAGCATGCTCATAGTCACTAGTTCCTGAGGTCTTCTCCTAAATATAGACCGACAGAACCCCAACAGAGCGGATTATGGGCCTCCTCATCTGAGCCCGAGTGACCTCTGATGCTGGTTAACCGCTGTTCACATTCAGCGTGTACTTCTGTGTATTACTTTATAAACTAACGCTGTAGTTTTTTTCAAATTGTTCATTTATCTGTTTGTGCTAAGCTAGGCTAACCGTCAAAGTGGTCGCTTCTCACATAACTGGTCAACTCCTTTAAAGGGGATACGTTTTTATCAGTTACTGTCTTTTTTTCATGGGATTTAATCATTTGTTTAAACAGGAAATACCAAATTACTCTCAGGAAATCATCATCTCATCAACAGATGAAGCTAAATTACATCTGAATCTGCAGCTCCATCATCCAGAGGGTCTGTAACTCGCTTCCGAGGAGTCGTCTCTAAAGACGTTTAGTTTCAGATGTGTTGTGATGCTGCACGGTGACCTCACGCCGGCGTTTACAAGCGTCTGAACAGCTGCACCGTGGTGACATGTGACCCCAAGCTCATCTTCTACAGTAAAGACAAAATCATTTTTCCATGCGTTGACTCTGGAGAACCTTCCTTCTCCCAGCAGTTCTTTTGTTAGAGTCGACTGGCACACTGTGTGTGTGTGTGTGTGTGTGTGTGTGTGTGTGCACATGTCAGAGTACAGCGTAAGCTGCTATTTGTATCTAAGCCTCTTGCATTCACTGTGGCACAGGTGCCAGCCCCATACCGGCCCAGACAGACTCTTTCTAGACCGAACCCTCCTGGAACCACGTTGAGGCTCACGGCTCTCGATAGTCAAATGATCACCCAGCACCAGGCTTGTCAATAGAGACTTCCTATCACTCGCTCACTCACCCTGGAGATGGTCAGGGGCTGGTTGAAGTCCTTTCCTCCGGCCAGGCGGAAGCCCCAGGGGGCCGGACCGTCCAACACGACTTTGAGTGGCATGACCCTTTAATGTCCACCCCCCCCTCCCTCTGCTGTCGGAGAGCTACAGCACCGACAGTAAACTGCACTCTGCGGGGAAGCAAGTTCAAGAGCGAAGGGATATCAAAGGGATGGAGATTTTGACCCGTGTGGGTGGGTGCAGGGGGAGGAGAATGGACAGACCCCACCCCAGAGGGGAAGCAATTGGTCAGATTTTTGGGAACTGGCTCCCAGACCAGCACTTGCCTGCCAGTCTTCCTATTTCTCTTGAGCACTTTTTAATCTTTTCTCCGGTTTTTAATTCTCTCTCAGAATAAACACCAATACATCAGCTGGTAAATCAGCTGCTAATCCAGTGTTGGTCTATATGGGCACTCGGAGACGGAGTGAGGATGTAAACCAGCTCACAGCCTGGCTGGCCTCCCCTCTCTCGCTCTCTCTGGTTGACAGGTCTTGCTGCTCCGGTCCTTATTTGGCGTGGAGGCCCAGCTCCACTCGGAGGCCCTGGACGTCCAACAGGCACATTCCAGCCACTATTGATCTGGACGGGACCCAGGACTCTCACCCTGTAGCTCGCCAGCAATCCAGTTTCAACACATCGTCTCTTTCTCGGTGTCGGAAACTGGATCCGTGTTGACCGATTATAATATTTAGTATTTTTCATCCCTCAAAAGATTTCCTGCAGTCTACAAACACCTGATTAGCTATGCTTTTTGTTTATGATCACAGTGTTTTATTCCAGCTAGCTGAGGATATCTTTTGGAGAGTTTTTCCAGAGTCTCTCTGCGACTAATTCACACCTGCAACAAAATCATATTTAGAAGACTAAGTTTCTGCCATTCATTGATCCTATTATGTATATTAAGTATCCTCTGTGTAGATTGTTTCTCTCTGCTATGGACATCCATATCAGGGAGCACCCTCCTGTTTAATCCACAGCTGAAAATAGTCCCCAACAAATACATGAGATACTCTTGTTTGGGTAATGTTGCTAAAAACAGTGCAAAATGATTGATCCTTGAAGCGGATCGGTTTCAGAACGAAGCTACAAGACAGGCGGTCCGATCAACTGTTGTTTTTTGGTACTTTGGACCACAGGTGGACGACAATAACAAGGTTTTAGATTAAAAAAGACAACCAGCAATCCTTTGGAGGTTTCCATGTTTTTCTCTTTTTGCACAACGCTGCCACCAACAGTCCATATGTGGAACTGCGTGAAATAAAGAGTGCACCTAATATAAATAATTGTAGGAAAGGTTGAAATCTCTTAATCGTACCTTTTAAAACGACAGATTTTTCTTTTTCCGTCGTCTTCCCGTTAAGCTGAAAGGACGAAATCGTTGAAAATATTTCATCTACCAGCTGGATTTTATTAGCAATACAGCCCCAAAATCATCCAACAAATGCTAAGATATTGTAGAAATACTTAGGTCCAAGAGTGTGCATTGAATTTGATATTAACACCAATAACATATAAGATTAACATTTTCATGACATGTATAAACATAGCAGGAGTCAAATCTTCAATCCAAATCTGTTCATGTTGTATCAAAGGCAGACCAGAGGGCCAACGCTGTGCACACCGTCCTGATGCTTTCTACACTAAATATGCATAAATTAAACTTTTTGCATCACAGAAGAGGTTTTACATATACATGGCTAGTAAATTAGTGAGTTGGATGTAAGGCAGCAATCACCAACTCTACTCACTAATTACAGTAACTTCAGTTTAAATATGTCACTGGCTTTTAAAACAACGGAGATCTGGAGGAAGAAGGAAAAAAAATGGAAAAAAAAGAGGCCGACTACAATAATTAACTTTTAAAAAGTGGAAATTAGCACCACCGATGAAGAATGTGAAGAAAGAAAGGAGAGGAAACCAAATATGATGGTGGGTGATAAAAAGCTGACTTTATAAAGCAAGTGGATGTTGGCCATGTTACAGCTCTCATACAAAAGGCTTACAAAAACACACACACACATACACACACACACACACACACACACACACCAACTGAAATAGTGGACGACGGGGTGACGTGAAGGACGGTGAATGATAAAACAAAATATATCTTAAGGTGCTTTAACAATTGTTGTCCATGTGAAACACACAACATGAGAAAATAAAAACACATACATCATATTCACTGAGCATGAGGAGCGAAAAAGGGCCGATAATAAACAGCTATGTGACGTGAAAAACGGTGAACCCCCCCCGGCTTAAAAGAAGTGTCATCCTGCATCTGACTTAAATACCTCGACGTAAAACACGATGGCGCCTCGCATCACTGCAGCCCGTGAGCCGGTGTGTTGATACCCGACCGTAAAATAACACGCCTTCTGAAAACCCTCACGGGCCGACCAGCACTTGTCCTCTAATAAATATAATACCTAAAAGGTCGGTCACCTCTTTGCACATCGGACTTCCTCCCGAGGGTCAGATCTGAAGTGACGTTTGAGATCAAAACAAACACTAACTCGTGTTAAAGTCTCGTTAAAGTGCATCAATCCTAGTGTGAGCCAACCGGTCGAAAATGTGTTTTTGCTTCCTAATCTGACGCTTTAAGAACGATTACATCAGGTCTAGACAGCAAGTGCGAGAATCAATGACACTTCACACTTTTTCTTCATTTGCAATATTTTAAACGGTTGCGTGATGGTGATTAATGATCGTTTTTTTCATATCCCCAAATTCCTGTCAGCCGATCAATACATAGAGCGACATGTAACCCATCGATACATCGATACATGCACATGTCTTTCTCCTGGTGCACGCGTGGGACTCGGCATCCTTTGACCTGAAACCTCGGCTGCATGGTTGCACCCCTCCAGCAGACTGAATACTGCTTCTACAACACGCTCTGCACCGAGCGTCTTTGGGGATATTTGTAATTGAACACTGAAATGAAATGTAACGAGTGTTTTTAAGTTTGAGACAAATAAAAAAAAAAAAAAGAAGAGGTGATCGTGGTGATCGCGCTGCCCTTTAAAACAGAAGGAAAAGCATCACATCCCTGTTTTCTATCGTTTGTTCGCAAAGTTCCTCCGATATGCCTCCATCACAGTCAAAGGTTAAAGGTCGCTGACTGGAGCACAAAGTTTGGGTTCTCCGTGATAGAAAAATAAGGATAAAAAGATAAGATTTAAAAAAAAAAAAAAAAAAATATTATTTTTTTTTTAAAGAAGTCGTCCATTAAAGATGGCTAGTTGGAGCTAAAGGTTGTGTCTGTGTGAAGCCGACGGGTCTCTGGGAGGTGGCGTCCTGCTGGGGTGCTGTGCTGAGGGCGAAGAACGTGTCACGGAAAGGGGCGGAGCCAGGGGCGGGCAGGGGGTGTGGTCTGGAATCATCATTATAGCGGCTTCACGTAGTTTCCTGGGAAGGTTCCGAACAACTTGCTGCGTCGAGAGGTCCCTTCAGAAACAGAGAAAAACAATGACACCGTCAGCAGCTGTCACTCATGCACTTTATCTTGTTTTTATATTCTACTGTCAACTGTAAATATTCATTCATTCCCATTTATTGCACTCTGTTTACTGTTAAATGTTATGCACCTTCCGCCAGGACAAATTCCTTGAATGTGAAAACAAACATGGAGATAAACGGTTCTGGTTCTGACTCTGATTACAGCTCACTGCAGTCTGGAGAGCCGCCAAACCCGGAGACCAAACCGAGTCACGTGAGAGCATCTTAGGAGGGCAAAGTTTTCCCCAAAAGAATGTTTCAGATTAACAAACAGATTGTCAGGGCCGTCAGACCGGATCAGCTGTGACGGATGACATTGTCGAGGCCATGAGGTGAGGCCACAGTGCCATCTAGTGGTCTTTGCTTGTTTTAACATATGCACAGCCCCTCCGGACCTCAAACCCTGTACAGACGGTAACAGCGTCTATTTGACCAACTGTGCCATAGTGTACACGTGTACAGCTGTTCTGTAAGTATCATAACTTCATGGGTCAGGGTCGTCGTTCCCTCCTCTTACCAACAAACCAGCCATCGTCACACTTCTCCATCACGTCTACAACGTCGCCCTCCTTCAGCTCCAGCTCGTCCTCGTTGCGAGGCATGTAGTTGTACACGGCCTGGAACCTGTGTAGAGTCATTATTCATAATTATAATTCACTATTTTTTTCTGCTGTGTGCGTGATCACATTTTTTTTTCTTTCCTGTTTGCGTTTAAAAGTTATACCAATGAAGCAAAAGTAAAAACTTATACTTGACACTTTCCACAGTTTAGCATGAGATATAAATATGGATCATAACAGGGATACTTACGGGTCTCCTCCACCGTGGAGCACATCCTGGACCAATCGCTGTGAGAGAGACAGAAACAGACAGAAAGTCAAAATCCGACGTTTTAAAGGCTTTTGTATCGGGTGTGAAGATGTTAAACGGAGAGACTTCTCAGGTTGTCGCTCATGAGGAAAGCTCAAGAGGTGTGGCCAAATTCTTTGAAACAGACACACCAAGCACTCACAGCAGAAACACAACAATTTATCCTTTCTTAAAAGGACAATGACACTGTATTTGAAAAACAGCAGTTTAGTTTATGTGTTGTGATCAGTAATGGAGGATGCGGTTATTTCTAAAGACGTCCTTCCTGCACGGAGACAAGAGTACAGTCAGAGCACGGTTGAATGAAGACATGCCCCCCTACCCTTCGACCTCTAACGGGGGACAGGTAGGACCTCCGGCACAAGATGGGGCTACGAGGAGGTTTACCACCAACAACTGGATCCTGCTTAACAGGCAGAGAGACCAGAAGCAACACACCAGTAATCTCAACAGGAAACGAGTCGGCGGCCTTCACTCCATGAGCTGAATGCACGAGCACGAAGGCTAACGGCATGCTGCAGGACATCAGCCATCAGCATGCAAACGCCAAGGAGCTGCCACACACACACAGCCAACCACACCAGTGTTCCCACCTCGGAGATGGAAAGAGAACTGGATATGGAGCTGGGGGCGGGGCCGAGTCAAAGCCCCGCCCACCCATAAAGAAAACGACTCAAGAGGATAAAATTAACTGAATCCGCAGCACTGCTTCTGCATGAACGAGAGGGTTTCCTTTCACCCCGAGCCTGGATAAAAGAAGAATAACTATGGATTTGGTTACTGTGCATTTTACAACTTTTAAGACTTAGTGATTTAAATAAGGGCTATTTAAATGTTCGCCCTGCAAAGTTGATTTACTTAAAGGAATTTACCCGTCGAGTTACAGACGTCTTTTCGGGCCCCACAGCTTCACATGACAGACCCGTAAATGGCACTTGTAAACTTGGGCAAGGCAAGTTAGATTTAAGACATTTTAAGTGACCTAATTTCACTCAAAATTAAGTTTAGGTTTCAACTTTGTGTAAAAAAAAAAAAAAAGCCCCATTTGTCACAAACATTGCCTGGTAACAGTTTCAGCCATCACATCCGTTAATCTGCTGATTAATCGGCCAAAAACACAACCTGGTAAATTGCGATGTGCTTTTTTTTCACTTAACAATCAATTTACAAGGATATGAACCAGAGAAAATGCAACAAATTATCAGAGCATTTTCCTGAATAAACAACAAACGGTTAATTGATTAGTGGACCAATCACTTCAACCACAGCTTCATCAAGACATACATCGTTAGAGAGGCATCGTCAGATGAGTGCTTCTCAAAGTCCTCGGCACCACAAACATGACCTAAATCAACGGCATGGTCTCAACATTCCAGCGTTACCTTCACCTTGGGAGACCTACATCCTGGAGGAGGAGCAGTGGGGGGAGAGCGGGGGGAGGCGAGGGGAGGAGAGGCAGGTTTAGGGGGAGTCAGGGCGGGAAAGGGGATCGGCGACCCTGAGTCTGGGCCGGATGGGACCGGGTGAGACGGACAGAGAGCGCTGGAGGGGTGAGTGACAGAGAGAGGGGAGGGCACCTTTGGAGAAGGGAGAGAGGGGGGGAGGGGAGGGGGTGAGACAGGCGGGGAGGGTGAGACGGAAGGGAGCGGCGATGTCATCAGGTGAGGACGGGATGGGGGACGAGGGGAGAGAGGGGGAGGGGGAGGGATGGCGCTATGATGCTGCTGCTGTGACCGTGAGAAAGAAGATGGAGTACAGGAAGAAGTAGAAGGAGTACAGGAAGTAGAAGATGAAGAATGAGTAAAGGAAGAAGTAGAAGATGAAGAATGAGTAAAGGAAGAAGTAGAAGATGAAGAAGGAGTAAAGGAAGAAGTAGAAGATGAAGAAGGAGTAAAGGAAGAAGTAGAAGATGAAGAAGGAGTACAAGAAGAAGTAGAAGACAAAGTAGTAAAGGAAATAGTAGAAGATGGAGTATAGGACGAGGAAGGAGTAAAAGGAAAAGTAGAAGTTGAAGGAGTAGAAGACGAAGAAAGAGTAAAGGAAGAAGTAGAAGAAGAGGAGGGAGTAAAAGAAGAAGACGAAGGAGTACAAGGAGTAGAAGATGATGAAGGCGTAAAGGCAGAAGTAGGAGTAAAAGAAGTAGAAGATGAAGGAGTGAAATAAGAAGTAGAAGATGAAGGAGTAAAGGAAATAGTAGAAGAAGAGGAGGGAGTAAAAGAAGAGGAAGGGGGCGGTGAGGAGGGAAGGGGGGGCGGTATTGAGGGTGAGGGGAGGCCGGAGGAGGGAAGCCGAGTCAAAGAGGAAGGAGAGCCATCAGCCTATGGAGGTAATGACACACACATCAATTCTGAAGATGAAACAGAAGCTAGATGCTGAGGATTTGTATTGAGCCCCAGAAAGAAGATGGAGGGAAACAACGCACTTTTAAAATAAGACTTTTGTGTATTTTAGGACTTTAGAGTCAAAGCATATTCTTTGTTGAAGTTACTACAAGGTACTTTTCTTTTGTGGGTTTTGGCGCCCCCTGTGGACAGACATGGTAGTGTTTCTGAGTCCCTTTAGAAAAGCTCTCCTTCTACTGCAGCGTTTATCGGCCCCGTCAGTCCTGGATCAGGCGCAATAATTCTGGCCGGCATGATAACAAGCATGAAGATTAACGCTATGGAAACAGCCAAATAGCCAGTATTAAAGTGAGACCTCGTCACCAGTTAAAAGTGCCTCGTAGTAACTTTAATGGACAAATAATCTATGACTATACGTCACCTCACGTACAGGACTCTATCCTCACACTGGCCGGATCCCAGATCACTCCCTATTTACTATGTAGTGTCCTAGCAGGAAAAGCATGTCCGTGGTTTGTACACTACTTTCTTCTAACAATCCTATAATGTACGCTCATGCGTCATATTCTAGAGACGCACAAATTACATCACGCAGCACTATGCCTGTGAATGACAACGTAACACAGCAAATTCATATGAAATCTCTATTTATTGATCACTAAAGAGTGAACTATTGAGTGTATATTATATATGATAAGGAGGGATGTCAATGCAATCCTCAGTCTCCATTATAATCTTTCACCATGGACCATCATTTTAGTTATAGAACATAATGCTTCCCTGTAAATGCATTTTGGCTTCGGCTACGTGACACAAGTGTGTCAAGGCAAACGTATGCGTATTTCTTTTTAAGATTTAAAAACCTTTCCCTCCATCTAACTTCCGGGGCTCGTAGTGTTTCCCACGAGGCTCTACCTGTGCACTGAGTCCCTCATCTACACCTTCGATGTCCTCCCCTGAGTCCTCTCCCGCTTCCCCATCTTCCTCAATGAACAACTCCGTGTATCCCCTTCCTTTCACCTCTGGTGCTCTCTGAGGAGCTGGTGGCTCATCCAGAGCGTCTGACCCTCCCCAAGTGATGGCTAGCGGCTCCACTGTGACCGGCTTGTGAACCTGCACCTCTAACCGAACGCCTGTCGAGTCGCTGGTCGGAGTAACCGCCGGCTGATGGGATTCCTCTGCTTTTAGCTGAAACCTGCTCTGGGATTCCCCGCTTGGCACAGCAGCCGGGGTTTCTACCGGGGACGACCTTGGAAAGTCTGCGCTGGGGGAACCGTCCAGGATCAAGGACAACAGCTCGTCATAAGGGTCTTTCACCCGCAGCTCAACATCAGGCATCGTGCTGCTTTTGCTTACTTCCACATGTGACTTCTCCTGCATCGCACAGGACACAATCTCTGGCTTAGAAATATGTAACGGCTGAGCTATTCCTTTGCCAGTGTCGTACCGCAGTAAAGAGTCAGGCAGCGGAGAGGCACATGATGGATGAGGCAGGGGGGGAGGAAGAGGAGGAGGCAGGGGAACTAAAGCGAGTCGCCCCGGAGGAGTTATGGGAAATCTCTGGGGCGGAGGGGCGGAGCCTCTATTTGAGGGTGCCTTAGGTTCCTGTGCCTCGAGGAAGGGTGCAAGGTCAGTGGGGAGGGGGGGTGGTGTAGGCGGCACAGGGGGGGTTGTGAGGGAGCGAGCCGGACCGGACTCTGACGGGTCCAGTGTGAGGGAAAGCCACTCGCTGGTGACGGCCTGCAGGTCAAGCCATCTCAGCGGGGGGTGACGGGAGGGGAGGTCACGAGTAGCGGAGGATGGAGGTAGATGGTAGAGAGGCTCCATGAAGGTGAAGTGGAAGAGAAGGAACAGTGGAATTTATAAAAGTGGACAGAGAGTACAGTGTGTGTGTGTGTGTCATTTGAGGGATGAACAGAGCTGTGTATACTCCTTTACGCAGATGATGTATTTACTTATTTATCTAAATATATTAACATACACTATTTTACTGAACTGGATAATTTTTTTGTTTGTTGGTATTTGTACATTTTGTTATGAACCAACAACTGTTCTGAAACATAAATAAAAGCCCCACATTATAACTTAATCTTAATCAATTAATTTATAAAGTGCTTGATTAAAATAAAAAAATTAAAATTGTTGGTTGGACATTTACAACTCTGTTCAATGTTATTGTTTATTGTTTTCTATTGTCACAGTGTTGCCGTGACTCCCCTACCTTGATGGGTGTAGAGCTTGGCGTCCTGTTGCCGGGGTAACCATGTGGGTCTATGTGGTGGCTGGGGCTCTTGGACGGGGAGCGCTTGACGAGGTCGATGTACGACACGGGAAAGATGCCCTGCTTGGTCGTGTCTGGGATCTTCCCCTCGTACCAGTTCTGGTCCACCTGCCGTATCACGACGACTCTCTCACCCTGCACACACCACACACACACACACACACACACACACACACACACACACACACACACACACACACAAACACACGCACACATTAGCTGCAGCTAAAAGCATTGCTGAACACAACTCCACAGGACTCACTCTCTCCACTGTGTAGATTTGTTAATGTGAGCAACAACTTCAAAATGATCAAATTAGTCCTTCGTCACTTTCAACCCATTTGACAAACAATAGCTTTCAAGTAACTGATAATTTTTTGCATCTTTTCATAGTTCCTCCCATTACACATAACCTGGGACATAGTTGCAGCTTTTTTTTTGTTTTTTTTGTTGTCTTTGTCATATTACATATTTTTACATACATACATGGAATTTGGTCTCTGCATTTAACCCATTATCATTTGGGAGCAGTGGGCTTGCTGTGAAGCGCCCGGGGAGCACCTGGGGGTTCAGTGCCTTGCTCAAGGACACTAACAACACACAGGCTACCTTTCTGAGCGACAGCTCCACATTAGTATCGGCATTGAAGTTGTAGCGGGCCACTCCCTCTCCGACCTCCCTGACATGTGCTGGTGGAGGAGGACGAATCGGCTGCTGCTTCTCTGAGGACGGCATCCTCTGTTGATGTGTGTGCATCGGCGTAAATGTGTGTGTGTGTTGAAGAGGGAGAAAGATAAATTACACATGAGACACGAATGGTGCACAGGCATCGTGCTCGCACGCCGTTCATCAGCTGCACTCACTTCTACGTAGGATATGGGTAGTATGCCGACCCGGCCGCGGTGCTCTCCTTCATACCAGTTGTTGTCTATCTGCCGGATGATGTTCACGGCGTCACCCTTCTTAAATGTCAGCTCCCTGCAACACATTCATGTCATCACAGTGCCAGCACACCGACGGGAAGAAGACAACGAACCAGCCCATTGCATATGAACAGCATCAAACACTGAAACAGCCCAAATAAGCTTCATTCATGCATATATTTAAAGACTGCAAAGAATATATCAGGTGTGGTGGGTGAGATGTGACAGTGAAGCAAATTAAACTTTACGCAAGAAATGCACACAGATCCAAAATCGTAACTTAAATGCGATGAGTCGAGATGTGTTGATATGCAGTTAGGCATTCGCACTTCAAAGCTAGCTTCCTCGTGCGCAGCGCGGTGCATTTACTGTACTCACTTAGCGGATTGTGCCTTAAAATCATAAATGGCTCTCGCAGGCTGTTTCTGATGGAGGAGAGAGAACAGAATAAGTTGTGTCATCTGTTTATGGGAGACCTAGGAGATGAGAGTGAGAGAAAGAAAGCCGGCAAGCATTACCAGGCAAAACATGGATAAAAAAAAAGCTTTTTCAATATTTGTGAGAAGATGTTACTGTGGTGTTGTGATGCTAAAGTCAAAATGTTGAATCTGAAATAGTAAAGTGTACTCAATTCATATTATGTGCGTTGCATAAAATAAAATGCATGTTGATGATGTGAATATTGGCGAAAGCTTCAATGTTGTACCTCTCGGTCAGGAGTGGGCCGTCTGCTCTGGGGCGTGTGGCGTCCATCCACGGTGGAATAACACCTGGAGACATCCTGGTCTGTGGTGAGCAGAGACACGTGAGAAAGGTGGCAGGAGTTACCATAGCAAACACGATCAGATCACATGACGCGTGCTCACAATACAACAAAAAATGTGTTTTGGGCGAAGTATTGAATGGCACAGTGATCAGATGACGGCATTCCAACAAGTAAATGAGGGAATGAAAGCTCTGGGGTCCAAAAAAAAGATTGTTTTATTTCCATTTCACTGGAAAAAACAAGGCGATTGTAATTCCCACAATATGAAACATGCAGTTGAAACACAACATGAAACCAGGGGAGAACAGCTCAAAAATGACTAAATATACAAACATGAACATACAAGCAGATGGCTTGAAGGAAAACATAATTGTGGGATAGAAAGACGACTCCATAAATTAATCTGCAAAACAGAAATATACAACAAACAAACAATAATCAAATTATAAAACATACAGAGGAAAATTCACCTGTATTAACTTCACCCAGTAAATTCTCAAATTTAGTCCTGGAAGAAATCTGCTCCTTACTTACTATTCTGTTGCTCTGATTTTCTGTTTCAAACAGAAATATTGTTCCCCCTCACTATATAATTCCAATTCTTCCTATTTCACCATTGTTTTCTTCAAGCTCTTAAGCTACTGTCAATCAAAGCCAGATTTCTTTTCAAATTAGGTTTCCAGCAGCTCAAACAGCATAATCCTCCCATTTTAGAAGCAGACCTCTAATGTGAAACACCAGCAGGACGTGTTTAGTTTCACTGACATCACAGAACGAAAGAATGTCAATGATTTCAACACCAGGCTTTACTTGAGAATTTACTGTAAACATTCGTACTGAATTTCATTTACAGAAAAGCACAGTGATGGATGTATCGGCTGACTGATTACGGGGGACGGGGCGACAAGCCCATGCAATGCTGAGAGAGACATCGAGGTAAATGTCTGTGGATTATGTGTACATGTTTATTAATCAAATAAAACGCTATGCACTGGTGTGACTGGCCACATGACAAAGTGTACACATGCATAACGGAGGTGTAATATGTGCGTTATCTCCACCTGAATAACAGAGACCATTCCCATTGCCCTGCTCCTCTCCGTACTCGTTATTGTTCGAGGTGTCTGAGCGGCGTCCGTAACAGGCACTGAGTGGTGACTGCAGCCGCGGCGTGGCGGCGTCCCCTCCGTGGGAGGCGTACTCAGTGGGGCTCCCGTCCGGGTACAAAGACGCCGAGGACAGACCCCCGTGCCAACAGCCCCGCCTCCCCCGCAAGGAGGAGCTCCGTTCAGGCACATTTGGCAGCAGCTCGGCCAGTATCCTCTTCAGGATGCTGTCGTCCGGTGCCCTGGTTCCTCTGTGGCCTCGCTCCGCTTGAATGTGCTCGTAAATGTCTCTTAAGGCCGCGTCGAGGGCTTCGTAAATGGCCTGTTTGGACTTGGGTCTGCTGCCTCGATCGGCGCCGCCACCGCTTCTTCTGGAGGTGGGCGGGGAGCCCTTTTTCCGGCGGAAAGGCACTGGGCTGACGAGGAAGGCCAGCTTGGACATCGCTTGCTGGGACTGCGAGCTCTGGATCTGGGAATGGCCGGCGTGGCTCGGCTGCGGAGGTCTCTGGTGCTGCTGGCGCGCTCGCTCTCGCTCGTGGCGAAGCATGGTCGTGAAGCGGGTGTACGAGGCCGGGCAGCGGCCCTTGCAGGAGCTGATGAGGTGGCGGTGTTGGTAGCCCTGGCTCTGGCCTAAACTTTGGTGACCAGGCTGGTGGTGGTGGTGGTGGTGACGGAGGTGCTGGTGAATGGTGGATGAGCCGTACAAGCTCTCAGAGGACGTCAGTGAGCAATGGTCAAAGTCGCTCTCGCTGCAAAATGAGGAACCCTCCACCGGGATGAAGTCGCTGAGGTCTGAGGCGACGGCGTCCTGCTCACTGTCGGAGTAGTCGGCGTTGGCTTGAGGGCCTTGAGGAACGGGAGGAGCGGGAAAGGACCGCCCGCAGCTGGGCTCCGGCCCCACGCGGGGCTGACCCTCGGGCGGGCTGCGAGGCCGATGCCGGTGATCCACGGCGTGCGGCGCTGGTCCGCCGTTGCCGTTGTTGTCCTCCTCTAGCAAAGACTCGATGGAAAAACGGCGTTTTGGAAAGCTGGGTGTGGCACCGCCGCCGCTGCTGGCTCGAGACGACGAGCCGCCCGGCGTGGTGGCGCCTGAAGGCACCTCGGTGTCTCCCAAGTTGGGCATGGATTTGGACTTCTGAATAAGGCTCTCGTATTTGGAAATGCGGGTCGGCACCATGTCGCGCGGCACCTCCATGCCCCAAGAGGGGGCCCAGGGGGAGAGGCGGTGCCGATGCAGGTGAGGCTGGCGCTCCAGCTCCAGGATGCGGGCGCGCACCGAGCGGATGACCTCGGACGGGATGAGGTGCGCCCGGTCGATCTGGTGCATCTTGCGATAGAGCTGGAGAAAGCCCGGCGAGTCGTGCGCCCGCCGCCGGTGGAGGCGGGGCAACGAGCGAGAGGAGGCGGATCCGGTCGAACCTGAGGGATTCCCATCGCAGACCAGGGACCCGGCACTTTCCGAGCGGGTGGCGTTACGCCCGCCCGGCCCAGGATGCCCGTCGTTGAGTAGGTCGTCGCAGCTGCGCGACCTGAGCTTGCCGGGGAGAGGTGGCACCTCGTCCGCACTGCTCCACGTATCGGCGTCCTGGCATTTGCTCTGCCAGCTGCTCTTACAGCAGACCGACTGCTTGGAGGAGGAGCTTCCTTCCTCGCTGGCCTCCTCGGGGCAGTGGGCGTGGTCAGAGGGGAGAGGGGGGAGATGGGCTTGTGGATAAGGACCTGGGGAGGTCAAACTGTTTGAATACATGTTGCATGCGTCCCCACCTTTCAGATGTCCGAAGAAAAAGCAGCGTGGTGAAAGAGAAGAAGGAGGAAAGCATGTTTAGCAATAATGGAGAAGGAGAAGAGAAAAGAGTAACGGTGGGAAGAAAAGAGGGTTTGATGTTTTTTCTTCAGACTTCCACGAATACGAATCAAGGACTTATGACCTCACCAGACAGACATTGCAGGGTCAAAAACATCACAAATGACAACAAATCTTCTTGCATTTTAGGCGACGTGGTAAGTAAGTAAACACATGACAGTCTGGGGAAGAGAAAGGAGTTGTTTGTTTCTTTGTTTGTGTACCTTTGGCTCTGGCGGGCGAGGATGGTGAGGAGCGAACCGAAGGTTTCTTCAGGCTGCTGCTGGGTCTGTAGGCATCCACTGGTTTGGGGGACGTCGCCGCTCGGCTCGGAGGCGGAGCGTTCACTTGGGAACTCGCCGGCTCAGACTTCCTTCTCTTCCGGTAGTCGCTGGCGGCACTGCAAACACAGCCGGAGGTTCAAGGACGACGCTACACAGCGCCGCTGGTGCATGCACGCGTTTGCAGAAGGCACGTTGAATTCAGGTATTTTAAATGAGTACATACTATTTACCGTTTCCTGTATCATCAGTACAAACCATGTGCCAAAATATTGTAAAGATTAAAATAAATATAATACATAATGAGCATCTTCATTTACTTTTCTGAACAACATTCTTTCCTCTTTTCCAAACCAACGATACACAGCCTATCCTACTAAATTAGGCTCTTATCCTCATATCTAGAAAGATACCTTACCTTCTCGTATTCAAAAGGACTAAAGAGCCAGTGGGCTTTCTGTTCAGAACAAACACACTCAATGCTTACATGAGTTACACGGCCTATTCATCCCCTTTCTGCTCTCTCTGTTCACCGAGGAAATTGCGACTGAATAAGCAGGCCATTTGGTGAAAGGGAGTAGGACAAGGGGAGGAAGAGGGGGAGGTTGAGGGAAGGATAGGAGTTGAAGGACAGAATCAATAGGTTTGCCGGGTTAATTTATTCCGGCTCGGCCAGTGAAAGGGTGATGCAAAGCGCCCCCGCTTCAGGGGCAAAAGAAAACACTAATCCTTGCATTATTAATAACAGACACAGAGGCTATTTGCACCAGAGTCAAGGCGAGAAAGAGCGGTTGTGACTCCCTGCTGAATCACAACAAGGACCACTGCTGCTGAGAGGATGGGGGAAGGGGGGAAGAGAGGGGTGAGGGGGGGGGGATGCAGAGGATAATAAAATAAACAGAGGTTACCTCGCAGGTCTCTCAGGAGCCTTGTCAGCAGGAGCGATGTGCAGGGATGTCTGAAATAGGGCAGACGACAAGAGAGAGAAGTGAGGTCGGTGGGAACAAAGACTCGAGGCAGAGCAGTTCACAAGGCACAGCCTGCATGCGGTTGTTGTTGCTGTGTCACACTCAAAACGCTCCCCCGGCTTGCGACGGATGCTGGTTCCACGCGGCACACCTGAGCGGGGGAGGAGGCCCGCGGATGAAAGCGGTGAGGATAAATTCCTGCTCTCTCTTTTTTTTTGGGGGGGGGGGGCTCGTTTCTGGAGGATGACGGCAAAATGTGATGCAGCAAAGGATGTAATGAGCCGAGCTCAGGGGGCAAACGCTGCCCTGCAAAATGTGGCATGGATCAGCTGGAATGGGTCTTAGTGGCAAAAAATGGTCGATGCACTTTAACTGCAATGTTGGAAATGTAAAAAAAAGAAGATTTCCAGTGAATTATATCTATATTTATATTTTAAATAGATCTTCATACAATGTCCAAGGAGACAGATGTGTTTCATATAACCCCATGCAAATAAATGAAGAGCACTTCAAAGCTAAACAAAGCAAACATCATGCTCATCTCGTGGTAACATCACGCTACACTACATCACACTCATTTGAAGAAATCCCTGTCTCACATTTTCCTGAAATAAAAAGAGATTTCAAATTCCCGTGACTTGTTAGCAATTGTGAGATTAACAACACCACTGGAATGAATATGCGATTACCTCAATACGTTGGCGAGCAGAGATGTCTGGATTATAATCCAGCCGTTTTTTAGGAGGCTTGAGCCCCAAGCAGCAGCAGTGAGGAGGAGGAGGAGGAGGAGGAGGAGGAAGAAGGTGAAAATGAGGTGAAGGAGGAGAAGCAGTGGTGACATCATGGGGAGAAACCAAAAAATAAAAACGGGAAAAATGTGGAGAGAGCGACACTCGTTAGAGAATCAGAGTAACAAGAGATGGACTAGTTCACAAATAATGTGAGGGCACGCACTCAACACACACACACACACACACACACACACACACTTATTTCATCTATTTATCTTTCATTCCTACATGCTTATGTATATATCTCAAAACAGCAACAATAAAACTACAAAAATCGAACTTTACACACACACAGACACAGATGTGCTCATGTACCACACACACACACACACACACACACACACACACACACACACACACACACACACACACACACACACACACACACACACACACACACACACACACACACACACACACATTTATCTTTATTCCTATATGCTTATCTCAAAACAGCAACAAAATAAAACTACAAAAATCTAACTTTACACACACACACAGACACAAATGTGCTCATGTACCACACACACACACACACACACATGCAGAGAGTGAGAGCAAGCCGTAAAGCAGAAAGCCGAGTGAAGCACGAGCTGCAGTGTTTATTTCAGTGACTCAGTGCTGGGTTACGAGTGCAGATCAACAATTGTTCCCTTTAAAACCTCCCCGTGACTCGATAAACGCTGATCACACAGTGAGGTTCTGTCCCGGCGGGACCGGTCGGTGCATGTAGGGGAACCGGCTACGCTCTCAGGGCTTATTCAGTGGTGTGAAACATTCAAAATGTTGCAGGTAGAAAACCTCAACGCGCAGCAAACGCGACTGTTTGATGCCACGCCGGTGCCCGCTGTGACATTTTCTCCTGAACATTTTGGAAATAAGCCCAACAAACAATCACCTGGTGTCATGCGATGGCATGGACAGAGGCACTTTGTAAACCAGTCAGGAAGGGGAGGGGCTTTGATCCCAGGTCTGTAGCTGGAGGCCATCCCTGCCCTGGGCCACTAGGGTGTCATTCTACAGCCAGCAGAGGGCGCTACAGCATTTAGCTTGTAGCATTTAGCTTGCATCGCTCTGCCAATGGTGAACATAAACAAATGCAATGAAAAGCAATGCACTATGAATAAGGCTATATATAAGGATGAGGAATGTATGTTAGAATGTGCAAGAGATGGTGAAGAATACTTTTATACTCATCTATTGCATACATATATATAATTATGTTATGTTATATGTTATGATTGATTGATTGATTGACTTCTCTGAGCATCTCTACTGTGTTTTTCCTGCTTATTTTTGGATTATTTTTTCATTTCTGAAACATAATCCTCCAGGTTTGTGCGTGAACATGTCAGTGCCTGCTAGCCACCAGACCAAGAAAACACCCAGCAACGCAGAGACACCACACAGCCTGTCACAAGGGTGGGGGGAGGAGGAGGAGGGGGGGGGTCACAGCACCCAACAAGTACCACATGCCCAAACAACTAGCCCCACCCAGTCTACTGGTGGAGGTCTGCCTACGGCAGGGTGGTGCTTGAGAGGTGGGGGGGGTAGCTATGGCCCTGACTTACCGGCCGCCCAAACTCCAGCTCGGAAAAGAACTTATACCACGGCTCGTTCTCTAAATCTATGTCATCATAGGTCTGGGAAAGCATGACAGTGACAGAGAGAGAGAGAGAGAGAGGAGGTAGAAGAAAGAAAGAAAGACAGTGTGGAAAAGAAGTCACACACAAAGAAAGACATGGGCCTCATGGTTAGGAATGGACGGAGGTGGAACCGGGAGAGGTGGGCACAGGATGGAGATTTCGACGGAGGACGAGAGCAGTGAAGCAAACGGCACATTTTACTAGACAAATCATTGCTTCACTGCTTTGACATTTATTCCAAAACCATTAGGGCCTCCAAAGTATTCGCCAGGCGGCGTACACTCGTGCCACGTTGAATAATCGAGCATGCACAGGACATCTCTTTCCACCCATGGAGACCAAAGAGGCCGACAGTTTCAACACCTCGGCCCTTCTCAGATTGATATTCGTTCATTTCCTGTCCGTACGACCTCAACACGACAGAATCCCATTACCGCCGTCTTATTCTAAGCCTTAGCGAAGCCGACAGATAATGAAAATCAGGATGTTACTTTGAGCGCTACATATTTAACGCCCAGCCTCAATATCCACAGCTTGGAGCCGGCTCAGTGGATGGAATATTAAATAGTGCGCGGCGGTATGTCAGAAGGGGAAGGTGAAGGTATTCATCGTAGTTCAGAGGAAGAGGGAGGGGCTTATTTTGAACATGCTTTATGATCCAGGTCTCACTTATCCAGTCATATGTTCCATACGTCCACAAACGCATGCTTTTTCCGTCTCGTCCGGACTCCACAAGTGGGAGAAGTCGGTTGAATAGTTAGGTTTTAGTGGAGATGTATGTGGAGGGCACATGCGACTGGATAAATAACACATGGATTATTCGTCTGCCGTGAGATGAGCTACGATTTCTCCCTGAATTCAAGGCGACACGGGGTGAGCACTTCATCTGCAAATTGACATTTTATGGGTGTAATATTACTTTAATGCCATTTTTATGTCTCATGTAAAGCACTGTGAATTGCCTCGCTGTTAAGAAAGAGCCACACTAATAAACTGGAGTTGTCCTGCCACACACACTCTTTCTGTAAGTTATCCCCATCAGCACCGTTAACCCCTTCACGTATTAAAGGAGGCGAATTAAAAGTTGAGATGTATCTCAGGCGTGTCAGCTGCCATCCAATGTCGCCTTGTCATTTGCTTATTGGCTGACAACATATTGTATGTCCTCCACTATTTTGTTTCCTGAAGGAAGTGGAGGTTTATCTTTGCTGATGTCACATGATGTATTAAAACCCGTCTGTTGTCTCACAGAGAGATTCATTTTCATATCAAATCAACCTGCAATAAACTGTCAGATAGGATGTCTGTATTTGCACGCAACGAAATTAGACGAGTTGATCATCTCCTCTTTATCAGTCGGATGTTTAAACTCAACCAGCTTTTCTCTATTTCACACTGCAGCCAGGAGGCGTATTCATTTCACTGTTATTTGAACGGCGGAGATGATGCGTTGGTTTACTACTCTGTCTGCTCCTTGCGACCCCGGTTCCCGCATGGAAAGGAAACACTGCCGCGAGATGTTTTTGTAGGTGTCGTGGCGTTACATCTCTCTTGCTAAAAAAAAGAGAACACAGCTTTGAGACGTATGAGTCACCCTGTAAAAAAAAAAAGAAAGCGAGAGTCGAGAGCAAAAAGAAACTAAAGAAACATAGTTTTTTTTGTGGCTCATAATTGGACACTTCACCACCGAACAGGATGTTTTTCGGGGTCCATTTGTTTCCATGCACAGTGGAGCGAAAAGGCCTCGAAAACAGAGCCTCAGACAGCCGATTAGACAGCGTGGGTTCACTTCTACTTCTTTCTCTTTTTATTGCCTTATCAGGAACTGACTCATGCATTATTGCCCTGAGAGCGCGCTCTGCAGTCGTCGCATTAAAACGTCCGCAAATACCTTTTTTTTTCTTTTTCTCCTGTTTAATTGTCTCCCACACGACAGACACTCCTCATCTGCAACACCTTCTCCATTATCCTGTCCTCCATCTCAGAAACCTTTTTGTCTATCATTTCAGCCCTTTCCTCTACTCGGTAATTATCTCTGTACTGGCTGTTCCCTCTGAGTGGGGAGGATGACAAAGCCGACAGCAGTCACTCGAGGGTGCAGCGCCGGGAACCTTCGCTTTTTAACGCCCACGTCGTGCCTGGCGGAAAGAAGTCCAGGCAAAAGCCCGATAATATGAAAATACATTCGGCCGGAAAGGTGCTTGTGACTCTTTTCTCAATCGGACCGTCCAGTTATTTTATCTGCAGTGTTATTTCACTTCTTTTTGCTTAATGTTTTGTCGAAAATCTAAAATGTCAATATAATCAAATGACAGAGCATTTTCAAATATACTCACTGGTCTTTCATGCTCCAAAATGGAGGACTTTCCAGGCTCATACTCAAAGATGCTCTTCGGCTCTGCGCGGTACTTCCGTGTGTCCACCTTCCTGTTGGGAGGACCCCATTCATTCCTGGTGCAAAGAAGAAACACAAAACATGCTTCTTAGAAACCCGCCAGAAACAAAAGTGAATGAATCATCAAATGAATCATGAAATAAATGAGCCAAAGCTCCTCGTACGCGTCGGGCGAGTCCCTCTCGCGGTCGCTGTCTCGGGCCCTCAGCTGCAGGAGGGACGGCATGGGCGGAGGCGGTGGGGGAACCGGGGACGGCGGAGGCTCACGGGGGGCCGGGTGCCCGCCGTTGTCCGAGGGGCTTTTGGCGAGCGGCCTGTAGGTGTGTGTCCGGGGAGCCGGGTGGGCCATGGTGGTGGCGCCGGACGACAGGCTGTAGTCGTCTGTTAAGGACAGAGGAGACATGGGAAGGGAGAAGCAATGAGGCGGAGCGAGCCAGGCGGGAGGAGACAAATGGGTCGGGGAGGAGGAAGAAACGGCTTGTGAGCATCTTTTGTTGCGCGCAGAGCATCTCTCACCGTTGTTTATGACGGCGTATGTTGCATTGTATGTGTCAGAGTAGTCGTCATCTGCAGGAGAGGGGAACAAAGAGGGATCGGTGTTCATGCACAAACAAACGGAGGGAACAGGGGTGCAGATCGCTCTCCTGAGCACGGTCGTAAAAGTAAGTTCCACTAGTGACCGTCTTTCACCGCGGAAAATGATGACAGCTCCCACGCAGCATGAACCACTTCCCCTCATCCATCAAGCTCAGCAGCTCTTTTTTAAAGGTACAAAACGAGCCATAGCAACTTACAGAGGCCGTGTAATAACCATATTCTGGCATATTATGAAACTATATATTTTCTTTAATCTACATGAGCTCACTCAAAAGATTTGTGGACTTTGGTGGGACTGGGTAATACATTATAAATTCACAGATAATATATACGAGTATTAAGTTTGGATATGAGCTCTCCAAGATGCATCAAGAGAAGAGGCCTGAAGATGTTTTTTTTCAGGCACACACAATAATGAAACAGTGTGTGTGTGTGTGTGTGTGTGTGTGTGTGTGTGTGTGCTGCAGTAGAAGAAGCCGGAGCCGTTAAGAACAAACAGGCTTTGAACTGTGTGAAGCCGTCAAGCCCATAAAATTAGAACAGATTTCCCAGGACAGCCTTGTGTCTATTAGAGGTTTCACTCAATGCCTCGTCCTCCGCAGACTCTCTTGCTCTCATCTAATGAGTTCTGGCTCTGAAGTTCTCCGGGTCTTTTGGTTTAATGTGAACCGACATGCACACACACACACACACACACAAATGCACACACACGGGTACACAGCATGAATGCATGGTCGATTTCTAACGTCTGATGATCAAATCGATAGACATAACGGGACATTTCTGCCTTTCAGGGTGATGCAGACGTACCTGCTTTGTGAACCTTGTGGATCTGTTTGAACATAGTTTTGTACCAATCCTTGGGCCTATCCACCGTCTGAGGAGAGAGAAACAGTCGTAAAGATTCATGTGCCGTGAAATGCAAGCAGATAGCTGAAGTTAGAAGGTAAGGAAGGGTTCCCACTGCTTTATGGAAACCGGGTTCAAAACAAAACACACTCAGCCTTTCTAGAGAGCCATATTTCACTCACCGAGAATTTAACCCACGCTGAGACATGAATAAATTAATTATAGAGATTTATTGTATGAGACACTCTCCATACGACTTGAGAAGTCTCGTCAAGAGACATTTGCGTCAGAATAATTCACTTAATTTAATGTACCTGCTCTTAATTAGTCTCAGTGAGATATTTAATCTATTTATCAGCTATAACTGATGAGAAACAAGTCTGAACAAAAGATTGCCTCACCACAGGAAGTATATAAATATACGCTTTATATACAGGATGTATATAAGAAACAGTGACAGTAAATATATATTTCTCAAATTCTGTGTGCCTGGATTAAATGTTAATTTACTTGTTATATGTAAAACATGCATCAAAGATTTTTTCATTTTTAAGTATTTTATAATTAAAAACATCCCTCTCCCTTTTCTTCCTGTGAAACATTGAAATATATTTGATGACTCATTGAACTCTGGGACGTATGAATAAATCTCTCCGATTGGATGTGACACGCTCGCCCGCCATGTGAAACCACACATGACTATTAGCCCGTGGGCTGCAAGCGGCCAGCAGCATGACATCACAGCAAGCTGTACGTATGGATGTCGGTTCGGGACGAAGAACCACTTGATAAACCACAACTGCAGTTTGTTTTGATTTTTAAATGAGCTTGCTTTCAGAAATCAATGTCAGCAGGTTCGGTTTCGCAGCACAGAAGCCACGTTGCTACTGAAAAAAAAAAAAAAAGTGGGAGCTCCTGGTGCGGAGCCTGGAAAGTGCAGGAGAAAACCCTGGTATGCGTGTCTTTGTGTATACAGTATAGATCTAACAGCCACTTCAAAAAAAGAGCGATCCCATGACTTAATCCCCCTCCTTTTATTCAGTAGCGCTAAACACCGTGTCTGGACTCCGGTCAGAAAACAGGCTGATTGGCTGCAGTGAATGTGACAAGGCGAGGAGCATCGGCACGGCCGGGAGACGGACCAATTACCGCCTCGCTCTCCATGGTGACCGAATAAAGTGCCCACAAAAATGTTTGTCTTCTCACAACAAGGGGCGTCTGTTTTTCTTCTTTTCTCTCAGCTTTTTATCGCCTCCCCCGTCTCTCATTCTTCCCAGTACTTTCTCGTGGCTCCCTCACTCCGCAGTTAAACTTTGAAAGGCCACCTCCTCAAGAAATGGATAACGGAGAGGGGTGTTAATACGGGAAAAGCCCGAACAGAGATAACACTCTGACGCTGCGGTGCTAAAGCAAAAAGACCTCGACTGAGCTCATCTGTGAAACTAGAGGGAGAGTCAAAGAGATACTGAGAAAGAGAGAGAGAGGGCTTTTAATATGGGGTCAAAAGCTGCTGACAGCTGAGAGTAATCCACTCTCATGAACCTGATCACGTATCAAGACGACAGGTCAAAAGACTCCAGCGCGTCGAGCCCTTTGCACGTTGGACCTCACCGTGCGGATCGCGATGGGGATGCCGGAGTCGTCCACGGGGCCGATGCCTTCGTAGTGAGGCGCCTTGATGACGGACACCTTCTTCTCCTCCTCGGAGAAGCGAGCGATGGGCACCGTGCTGCTGTGGCTGGTGTGGCCCAGCACCACCGACTCTGTGGTGAAGGACTCGCTGCCCTCTGCATATGAGGAGGAAGAGGAGGAGGAAGAGGAGAGAAAATATTTGAGCCCAGTAATAATCACAGAAATCCAAAAAAAAAAAATCAAACTTCCATTTTTTTTAAACGCTAATAAAACTAAGATGTTAATTCTCAGCAAATCAGAAATAAATGAAATATCAACAATATTAGTAAGATGGATTTCTTTCCACACCGACAAGATTCTTTCAATGGCTGATGCTAAAACACTGTTGGCTTAATTATACTCTCTACTCTAATATTCTCTGAATTCCCAAAATCAAAACTATTAGCAAACTACTTGGACAAAATACTGCTCATCAAAACTAGAACATTTTACCACTGTTATTATTTATTAACTTTGGCTCCCTGTTCGTGCTGAATCAGAGTTTTAAGATCCCACTTTTGAGTTATTAAACATTACACGAACTTGCACCATCCATAAGTTGTCATATACCTACCGGGGCTTCACAATGTAATTCATGTCATTTATGCGGCTCTCCTGACCTTTCCAAAATGACATAACACATCCGATGGATGGAGCTGAGATGGCCTTTTCTCACCAAGCCCTCCTTTCTTTGTCATTACCATCCCGTCAAATAATTGCTCATAAAACATGAAGTGTTCTCACCTCAAATAAAAAAAAAGGGGTAAAAAGATGATGACTCACCTGAACTCCGGCTCTGTCGGTAGAGCCCACTGTGGAGGGAGGTGGGCGGAGGAGGGTAGGACAGAGGAGAGAGGGGCCTCTGGGGAGCACTTCCATTCATGGCGTGAGAGAGGACCTGGCCCTAAGACAACAGAGAAAATCACTCACCACCATCACACATGGCAGCAAAATGTACAAAATGTCCTTGTATAGTGGGGAATGTTGCTGCTCTGCCCTCCCGACATTAGATTAGAAGTGCAATTATATTTAAAAAAAAAAGAGAATGATTAGTTATTATAAATCCATTTTTAGTCATTACATTGTTATACATATTTATCTTTAAAGTGGCAGAAGAGCCTATTCGGGAAATTAATGTCGGCAGATGTTTTGGGCTGATGTGAATCTGAAGAGCCTGTGTCATGTGAGAACAGTTAGTGAGGGGTGGGCTTCACTTCAAAAACAAGACCGGAGAGATTAAAACAGAGACGGTAAGCAAACGCATGTCTTTCAGATTCCACGTACATTTCATAATAAATTAGTTGTGACAAACAAGACGGTGGACACAATGGGAGGCTCCTTTGAAACCAACGCTCTCCCATTCAACACAGGGACAAATGATTTCATTGGACAAAAAAGGGTAAAAACACAGCGTTTTCATTTTTATGGCCAGCGTTGATCAAAGATTCACGAGAGCTCTAAAGCCAATGGCCATCAAAAGAAGCCATTGGATGAAAGTGAAAGTGATGAACTCACATTAAAGCATTTCTACACTTTTTCCGTCTTCTGTCTCATTCATTTGATGCAACAGATAGTAATGGCTGGTGTTTTATTCGGGCTTTATGTGTGTACCGTTTGTATTTTCTTGGGTGTTCAAGTCAGTTTTCTTGTGTTTTTCCTCACAATACTACAGTGATTGTGTGTTGGCTCTGCTAAAACGTGTTTTTTTTGGCATTCTGGCCATTGCCATCTTTGGCCTTCAAAAGCGGAGGTTGCCACCTGGCGTAGACACTGAAGCTGCTAATCTTCTAACATGCTGCTGACACTGAGTCTCCTGTATCAGCACGGTGTTAGTCCTACTTCTAACGTCTTCTTTGTTTAGTGCTTGGGAGTACCACTCTTTCACAGGGTCCCTTACATCTATTCCCACAGCAAAATAACGAGCCGACAAGGAATGTAACTACAACGTCTCCCTGGACGAGTTAAGTCTTGATGGCAACAACCTGCAGCCAACAGCTTCCAACTTTAACCTGCTGCAACCTTTCTGAAAAATGTTATCGTCTCCTCATGAATCTTTGATATGAACGGGCCTTCAGAGACAGTACAATTGCATCTGATTGCATTTAAAGGCAAACCAGAGAAACATAGACAAGCACAAAGACATCTCATGAGTAGAGAAACATTCACATTATAAGGGATCATTAGGTTGTAGTTGAAGGTTAGTGAAAGGTACAAATACGGTAGTGAAAACTCATTCTGTGAAGCTTTGGTTCAGCCATCCAAACGAGAGAGAGGAGCGGAGGGAACCGTTTGTGTGTTACAGCAATGACTGGCTGGGATAATTACGTTAGTGACAGTGGCGGCTGCAGCGGTGGAGCCCACAAAGGCTGTTAGCGCGTCATCGGGGCCAGCGGCGCAGACGAGGCTGAGCGTGGGCGACGGCGTGGCCGAGGTGCCGGGGGAGTCCAGGCTACAGATCTGCAGCTCGTCCAGCAGGCCCGCCGTGGACGACGAGTAGTGGCTGAGAGCGGACACCGTCACGGGGGAGGCCGAGGACGACACCCGGCCGCCCGCACCGCTCACCGCGGGGAGGCTCGGCCTGCTGGCTGCGCCGGGAACGTACGGGGTGGCCGACAGGGCCTTGGGCATTAGGCCCGGCGGGTAGTCGAGTGACTCTGAGCTGTGGCAGCGATAGGGGGAGTGCCGTGCTGTTGGGTCAGGGGAGGGAGGCCCCTGGTGTTGGAGGAGGGGAGGGAGGGGGGGGAGAGAGAGGGAGTTGATTGGGAAAGGGAGGAAAGGGAGGAAAGCGCTTAGTGACGTCACTCATTTGCCACGATGTCACACAAGATGTGCGGAAGCAACGCGTGAAGCCTAACAGGAGGTGAGATGCTGCCGGCTGCAGCATCGTCCTCTCGGAGGCGCCTGGCGCTGTGAATCGAAGAGGGTGTGTTTCAAACTCTGTGGGAGGCTGCGAATACAGGGGACAGACAGCGGCAGTGATATCAAAGACATTAAACAGCTGGTTATCACACAAAACAGTAGGAGTTCAGACAGGTGGAGAACCAAAATGTAGTTTGGTCGGCCAGATGGCAGCAACACGCCTGACGGACTAAAGGGCAACACACACACGCAGCATCCTGTATGAGGTGCATCAAAACACCTTGTTTTCTAAATGTGGCTTCATGGATCACCGCTGTCATATGACCCCGTGTTCACATGCGTAAAAACTCAGCTATCATATCATTTAGCCGGTGAATTTGGCACATTTGGCTATTTATGGCACGTTTAGTGTGAGGGGGGGCGTCAAAAGATGTGACGCAGCCAGTGTGTTACCCTTTAATCACACTTGATGTCATCGTGACAAAAACGCAGCAACGTTGCATCTAAGTGGCCTTGAAATGGACACAATCATTACTTTATATAGTCAGTCATGTACCAACAGCACTGCAGGAGAAGGCCTTGGTGGAACTGCAGGAGGAGCGCTCGTTGCCTCCACCCGGGCCGGAGCCGGGCTCGGGGTCTGACTCGGGCCTCGATCCGGGGACTTGAGCTCCTCCGCTGTGTTGCTTGAAGGCCGGCGCTCTGGATGTTTGAGATCCTCTGGGCCCGAGCGGACGGAGGAGGGCGGGGCTTCCTGGCTCGGGGTTTGAGACGGAGCGGGACCCCTCTGTGGAGGAGGTGGAGGGCAACCTGTGGTCTGGGACTTAGGTCGGGGGTCAAGGTAGGAGTCGCAGTGAGCCGGGGGGTCGGGGATGGTGACCGGGGTTAGTTTGAGGGAAGACACCTTTCGCTCCTGGGCCTGTGGATTAGTGGTTAGACTGATGTCATCCTGGAGAGAGCACCGCTCCGCCTGTTGGACCGAGATGGCGTTGCTCTCCGAGTAAGAGTAAGAGGACGTGCTGCTCATAGTGTAGGACTCTTTCAAAGAGGCTTTCTCATCCTGCGTGAATGTTAGCATCCCGGGGGTGAAATCATTAGCTAAGGCAACAAGGGAGCTGTAGTCGGGCGGATTAGCGGCCGTGGGGGAGAAGTGGAAACTCTCTCTTCTCGGGGGTGGCAGTGGCACATGATTGATATCCTTATTGGCCAATTAGAAAGCAACAAGCAACGTACGTTTAAAACAACAACAACAAAGAAAAATCATCAGTGCAAAGCTTGATACACATCATCAAGTTGTTCCAAATACAACAGATCACTGATCCCTGGTTTGATTCAGCTGTAATAGTTTAAAGCCAACATCTGTCAGGGTGATGTGCGAGACACTTTACCTGTGTTGGTGACTTCTTGTCCTGCAGGTTGGGTCTGACGCTGCGGAAGCCTTTGGCAGCGAGAGACGAGCTGCTGGCGTCTCCGTTCTTAAAGCCATCTGTTGCGCTGCGTGACCGCCAATTATCTGGAGACGGAGTTGGTGATGTTAACATCACACACTGCAGTGTTTTGATTTAGTTTGCTGGGCTCCAACGGGGTGATTCCCACAAAGAGTCTCACCTCCAATTGAACACAAAGGAACAGAGACTTACCCAAGTCTGATGAGTGAGCTTCACTCCCTGGGGAACAGAGAAGAAAACAGTGAGGACATGAGGGAAGGCGTGGTCACATTCATCACAACAGACGTCACTACTATGGGGTGACAGCTAATGTCATCTTCATGTCACACAATGGGGTAAGAGAGGAGACAAAGCTCTGGAAAGACACCAACTGAAGAGGTGAAAGCACAGGATGGTATATCATGTTTCTGAATATTTCTGTTTTCCCATCATCTCTTGAAGACGGAAAAGTGAAAACTACACAAATTTGCAGGCAAACTAACAATCGGTTAGGATTTAAGGTCTAAGATGAAATGTAAATGTGTGTAGTTTTTTTAAATGAAATGTAAAAGATGTGGTTGCTACAGACATTACAGATGTCTCAGGTCAAAACTCATCCAGCATTACCAGTACCAATTAAAGATTATTATAGATTGTTTGTACGGTACTGGGCTTTCCTCAGAAGGATGCTATTTATGTGCAGTGGAGGCATCTGTCTATAGAAATGACTCCAGGCTGTGTACAGTTAAAAAAAGGAGAGGAGAGGAGAAGAGCTTACGGTATTCGAGTCTGGATAAACCACTTCCCTCCTCTCCGTGTCTAATAAAGGAAGAGAAACCTCCAGAGCACACTAATGCGAGCCCCATTATTGAACATAAAGATTAAAATCCACACAGCAGAATGACCGCTGTGCGTGGAGCCACACTTAAAAGGGTCATTTTGGTTTATTTCACCCTGGCATATTTCCAATAAATGTGGCTCTATGGGTTGTGCTTGTTTTCTGATTATGAGCGTCTCTGTCAATGGAGTCCACAAAGCTGGTCATGTTAGCCAGCGCTCAGCCACATGCACAGCTGGTTTCCCCCGTGGAGCTGGCTCGAGCCGGGGTGGTTCACATCCACGGCAAACAGAACTGAACCGGCTCCTTAACCTCCCATTATTCCCTCGCCTGCAGTTGGAACCATCCCAGAGCTTACTTTGTGTTTTTCTCGGGACTCCGAGTGTAGGAATATACTAAACAGCAACGGAGAGTGTAGCGTACACCCCTGCCAAGGCCGAGGGTCCCTCAGAGGCTGACGCCCGCACAATAACGCTCTAGTAGCTTCACACAGGATCCTCAGGCCCCCCGAGTGCTACTTTAATCAGTTATATATGCTCCTAAACCTTCCATATCGGCTCAACGGCTCATCAGTTTTCAGACGGCACCCTACTATTGTTGAAAGAAGGCTGACGGTGCGAGAATGCCGACTTTGGTGCAGCCGTTAACCTAGATGCTGACGGAGTCCAGACGCATACGCTGCTCTTTCAGCAGAGGAAAGGAAGAGGCAGCTGGGGAGGACCAGCTGTGGCCTCTGGAAGATGAGAATATACTCAAGCGTAGGCTCTTCACCCCGCTACGTAAAATCTCTCTTTAGTTTTAGGATGAAGGGGCTACAAGGAGCAGATCTACAGTACGTTTGCTGAACCACTGATAAGGAATGATTGAGCACAATGGTGATATTTTAGTCGACACACAAGCCCATCCAAGAGCATATCCACGTTCTCCAAAGTGGTCAACGGAGCTGTGCCGTCATGTCTGATCAATCAATGTCGACAGAGGAGAACGAGAAGCAGATTTAAAAACAACCCGAGACAACGGGAGGAGAAGAGTAAACTACCCATAAAGATGGAGCGGTGTGAGAGCGCGACACATGAGAGCTTTTAAAGAAAAGAAGAAGAGTCGGCAACAGTATAAGTGCAAAAACAAGCCCAGGACGGGAGGCACTAAACAAAAGAAAATTAAAAATGATTAAGCAACGGACCGATTTGGAGAAAAAAAACAAATAGCAGTTCAAACATTGCGTTAGCGTACAGAGGCAGCCGTGGCCGTATGCTCAAGCCATGTCAGGGGGGATGAAGGCCAAGCATGACTTTGTAAAGACTTACCTCGTGCTCTGAGAGCTCAGTCCAGTCAATACCTGAAGTGGCTTGACCTCTGAGCTTCTCAAATTAGTCTCCTCATTCAAACGGGTTCATTTGTAGTGTGTTTGCGTGAGTGTTAGTACCTGAGCCTAGATTTGGCGAGCTCTGGACCCTCTTCATGGGAGAGAGCGTGAGCGACAAGGCCGAGCTTTTGCGAGCGCATCCTCCGCTATCTGAGAAATCACAGCCGGGCAGGTGATCACAGAGGCAGAGAGCGGCAGCACAACATGCACATGCACCGCACACGGAGACACACACACACACACACACACACACACCGAATGCGTCCAGGCAGAAGCTAAACACAAACAAGTGCACATGCATTTTAAAATGAGACAATGAGCTCCGGACATGCTGGTGTGCAGCAGGATTTCACATGATTGGTAAAGTGTAGAAGTTTGAAGGTGTAACACAACGAGCTTGGTGCATATTTTCCACATTGAAGAACCGGACACAATAAAAAACGTCACTTAGCTCACTTTACAATTGAAGCTACTGGCTGATACGGGTGGTTTAAAATGTGTGCGTCGACCTCTGGTGGCTTTGCTGGTTGCCTTTCAGCACACGATAGCTATTATGGTTTGTCTTCTAGATTGTAAACACAGGCAAACCACTAAGATGAGTCAAGCCGCCGCCGGCAGCCACAGAGCGGTGGCGTGTGGTGCGTGGAGAGGTGCTCACAGACGGGTTCGCTCATCGATACTCCAGCTTGCAATACACACTTCTGCCCGGGACGACTGCCAAGTCCAGGACGACGCTTTGGGAATGTATTGAGGGAGGAATACGTCACCGAGTTTGAAAGGCAGCGAGGGTTACTATACCTTCTGAAGCCGTCCAGTCACAATAAACACGATCACCAAAGTGGTGAAAGCGGGTCAGGGTTAGAATTATAGACTCATGCCAGCGGTCTGCGGTCTAAAATAGCTACGAGGTCTGAAACGTGGAACCATATTGATGTTTTTGTATCAAATGGAATCAATCGTTTTATGTTCAGTTCATTTGTAACACAAGAAAACATGATTATTCTGCTTTACCAAACAAAAAATTATCTTTAACAGTGTATGGTGTGTGTGTACCCTGCCTTCGCCCAATGACAGCTGGGATCGGCTCCAGTGCCCCGCGACCCTAAAGGGGATAAGCGGTTCAGATAATGGATGGATGGATGGATGGTGTGTGTGTGTGTGTGTGTGTGTGTGTGTGTGTGTGTGTGCGCACATTCTTAAATACCTGTATTCATATTGAAGAGCACTTCTTACTGATCTACTGCAGGGGGACACACTTTCCTGTAAAATGAAAACAAAGTATTTCAGAAATACAATTAATAGAATTGTAGAGCAATAAATTGAGCAAAGCTCGGAGTATTTACAGTGATTTGCGTTTACAAATTGGTTTTCCTGAGACCGCCACAATAAATCTTTCGGGAGGCAATCTCATTGTATTTCGCATGAACTCATGTGAATCAAATCTCAAATTTAAGCATTTATTTTGGAAATCCGCCAGTTTTCCACTGCCAACTAGGTCACTTGGTTCACTTTGATTTAAATCACTCTACTTAAAGAGCCAAATATCTGCGTGCAGGAAAAGGTCTGGAGAGATTAACGATGTTTAGGAATAGGGGAGGCTGTGTGCCGCAAATGAGCTTTCACATATCTCATTTTTCCAACGAACAGGAAATGAACTGAATCGTTAACCGCACTTCTGAATTTCCATAATAAAGTGTGCAGCGGTCTGGTTCCAGACCCGAGACCGCGGGCCAGCAATCCACATCCAGTCACCTGAAATGGAAATTGGGTCCGATTACATGTGATTAAATGTCAACATGAGGTGCTGCCAGAGTCAGGCCCCCAGCACCCTGAGGAGAATAGGAGGGATAGGAAATGCATGCATGAATAATGTGGCGTGGCTATGAATATACAGATACTGATCCAGATGTCGAGGAATGCCTCAGAAAGATTATTTCTGATTAACTGCTTTAAAAGCAAAGAATATTAGATATTGGACATCTGACAGGTAATTTTTCATGTGTATGTCCACTAAGTGGTTTCAACTGTCTGAGATTTGGTGCAGCTAAACGTGATCACTTTCGCCTCTACAAGACTTGTTTAACTACACAGCAACTGTACAAAAAAAAGGATTCACTTAAATCAACACATACTGCCCTTCCTGTTCGCTGAAAGATGTTAAAAAAGATGAAAGATGTTCAAGTCAAACCCTAAAGCCACGGAATCCAACCGTGGGAACATACCTTCATCCAGCTGAAAGCCTCAATGACCTCAGCGAACGTTTCACGGTACAAAAACCAAACGTAAACAACGTAAACGACAGACACAGAATGCAATGTTTACCTAAACGCACCTTTATATGTGACGCCTGTCTCTCGCTATGTGGAGGCTTTGATTCCTGGAACAGTTGGGGTGCACGATTGATACGAATGAGGGCGCACATCAAAAGCCAGAGGCGCAAAACGGACCGCCGCGTCGGCGCTCGAGTGCGTGCACACGTGTGTGTCATCGCGGGACTTAGTGTGCATGACGGATACTGCGAGTGACAGCAGACAGTGGCTGCAGAGGGGATCACACATGTCTGGTATGTAAATAACTGACACACACTCACGGCTGACCTTGACTCACAAACACACACACACACACACACACACACACACACACACACGTAGATATTGTTGAGAGGATTTGGGAATGTGATGTACAGTTTAGCTGATATTTAGCATCAACGACTCCAGAACCCTTTGTGGAGTGGAGGCGACGTTAATGATGCACACGCACCTGTCGGGCCTTTCAAGTGTCGGCAAGATGAGATTTCCCGTAGAATATTCTTGTCTATTAGAAATGCAAGCATACAATGCACATTTAAAGTACAACTAAAGTTTTGCACACCCAAAATCAATCAGAATGTCCTTTTTTTTTGTTTATTCTTTCAGTTTCCATGCTGAACAGGAAGATAAAACAGGTGTTTTGGCTGAGTCTCCTTCAATGAGTGAATCTGTGAATCATAAATGTCTGGATTCCTAAACAGACATTGTGTTGGCATATCTGTGAGCAGTGATCTTTCCCCACGTTACGATGAAAGCACGTACTGTTTGTGCTTGGACTCGTGTTGAATCCTACCTGACACTACATCCATAAGGATACTTTAGTCTGGGCTTCGCATTGACAAGTAAAGTCCGGATAATTGCGGCTATTTCGGAAACGGTATGCAAGCATATTCTGACATGAATGTGTAAACGGCCTCGGCGGTGGCCTCTGGTGATGAATGGCGCTAGATGCGTGGCATAACATTGACACGTATTCGACCGTGCTGGAAATTTTGAAAAGGCATCCACATTAGGCGCATCTGTTTTTATTCATACCTTCTTAACATTTCACCGGGATGCACGGTATGCGGCGCCGCTGGGGGGCCAGAGGCCAATAGTCCCCCAGAGAGAGAACTGGAAAGTTCATTGTCAACCGTAAAGCATCCCGTTAACTACGGGCTGTGGTCACACTCGTCTTTTCAATGCGTCTTTTGTCATCCGATCACGCCCGGACACTAAAGTCTGCAGCTGATCGGATACCGGCTCATCAGCCAGACCAGCAGTGAACACACACATGAACACAAAGTAATCTAACGGGTCTGTATCAAGATTGAAGTTTACGCTGTGATTTCATGCAAAATGAACACTGGCAGATATAGTGTTAAACTCCCGATTGTCTTTATCAGTATTGGCCTCAAAACATCCAGTGTGAGTCTATAATTAGAACATTAAAAGGGACTGTAATGTATGTCAAGGTTGTTTGGTTGTCTTATTATTACTTTCCTTACTTTGACTCCATGCTGACTTTGAGGAGCTTTGGTTGGTTCACGTTTAGAATAGTTTCCATAAACACAAACAGATCTAATATATATATATTTTTAAACAGTTTGTATACACTTGCGCTTGGAGCCTTCGCAGATGGCATGCTCCGAGTATGTGCAGAGTATGTACTGGTACTAGAGTATTATACTCTACGCTGTTCGCTGCATTATTCCCCAAAACGCTGGAGGGTGTACAAACAAAATGAACTGTGACGAATCAAAAAGACAAACGGATACAAATAAAACATACATATGTTGCAAAACAATGCTCTGTGAAATAAATGTACTTAGGTGGCACAATATATAGTTTTTTATTGCCAGTGTTGGGCTTTAACATTACGTTCTTTACCTCCTGAGGGAACGTCTGAAAGCCTATTTTCTTTCTGTGGGATATGCCCAGAGAATGTAGGTGTAACCGGCAGAAAGCGATAAGCCAACCTCCCCCATACCATGGAGGGATTTTAATTATCCGTTAACTCATATCTCATATTCATGGACTTTGCACAAGCCCTGTGAAGAAAAAAAGTAAAGTATTACATGCAACCAGAAAGAAAGAAACCAAGGTTGAATATCCTGTAAACATTTTGGATTCGGCTGGAAAAATGAAAAGAAAAAACTAGGCTTTCAGACGTTCCCTTAGGAGGTAAAGAACGTAATGTTAAAGCCCAACACTGGCAATAAAAAACTATATATTGTGCCACCTAAGTACATTTATTTCACAGAGCATTGTTTTACAACAAAAGTGTGTTTTATTTGTATCCGTCAAATTAGAATAATTTGGATGAATATGCAACAGGTGACAATTTTGCCTCAATACGTAGACAATAACCTTTAACGACCCCTTTAACAAATAAATGAACTGTTTATTTTCATAAAGGGGTCATGTGAAGCTGCACTCGGAATCAAATTTGCCATCAATTATGATTCATATGCTTCTGTTTTGCCAAAGCAGTGACGCGAGCCAATGCAAATGTTATGAGAGAAACATGTTTCACAGGTGGAACTCGTAGGTACCTCACATCATCCCTTTTGTTTACCAATAAACAAGTAATTAACAATAATCCTCCTCCACCAACGTAAAGCCACGCCGAGTTTCCGAACACGGCTAACGCTGGTCAGGAGGAAACATTACCACTTGTGCCACATCAAGCCATGCACTGTGGGATACTTTCAGCCCCCTGAAGACCTAAACCCTCACCCTCATCCAGAGCGCGCTCGTAAATCTATCTCTGAAAAAAACACACGCGCACACACACACACACACACGAACACACACACGGCGGGGTAAATCATGGGCTTGGCGTCGCAGGCAGTCGGCGTCCAAATGATGGTCAGATTATAAACAGGATCGAGTTTCTTGGGGACAGATCGGCGGCGACACAGCAGCTGTGGCCGTGGTGTAATGTTATGGCTGCGCACTTGAAGGAAAGCCCGGCGGGCTCTACACCTCCGGGGGTCGCTCTCACGGTCCGATCGGGCCTTTTTAAGCTTTTAATCACAAAATGGGCAGCGCTCTCCAAAGCCGGAGATAGATAATTAGCGGCTCGGGCATTTTTCAGCGTGCATATCACAGTGTGTGGTTTACTAGAAGGGGTGGGGGGGGCACAGTTTCCATTAATACCCAGGCTCCACCAATGTGAACATGCCAAGCGATTGTTATCGTTACAATCTCTTCTCTGCTTTGAGAGATGTTTTATCTCGACACAACAAACGGACAACAAACAAGAGTTGCTTTTTTAAATTCCGTTTTCCTCGTTTGGTCCGGCCAAAAGCCGTCGCTATGTTAAGTGTCTTCGCGTTCTTACTTTGCCGTGGTTTATCCGCCGGCTGTAATTTCGGCATTGGTGGGCCACTCTGGAGACTGGTGTGTGTGTGTAATTACTGAGTGTAATAGCTATGGGACTGCAAATACCCAAGTCAGAGCTATAAGCCACAGAAAGCGATGATGTCCAACACCGCAAGCCCGAAAGGTCTCATTAGTCTGTCGAGTGACCTACTGGGACTCATTCGGTTCAAATCAGAGGACTTAAAGGGTCTGAGCGTCGAGTGCTTTTGAAAACACGAGACTACAGTACGTTAGGAAGCTCATCCTCCATTGTTCTTTTTATTAGAGGAACAATACTATTGATTATTGCCATTTTCCTCCCGTGTACATCCTGGGATGAGTTTTAAGAATGTTGTTGACCTCGACAAGACACTTGGAGACACGAGTTCAACATTAAAGACGTTAGATAATTTGAGTGGAGTCAATCCATATCTGTGCTTCTTAAATTATCTATAAAATGTGTGCGCAGACGGCACTAGGATGACAAAGTGAAACTCAATCAATGCCCCGAGAGAAGGAGGTTAAAGCGTGACGTAAAATGCCACGTCCTTATTAACAAAAACAGGGTCGCTTGGCTCGGCCCTTACGCTAAAAGAATGTCCTGAAAAACAACAACAGGGTGGCAGATGTAAACCAGACAAGGAAGGAAAGTAAAACACAAACAATGTCCTCAAAGAGCGCTGGCCGGGAAGCCATTAGTCACTGGCAGTCTGCCTTGGCATCAAAACAAGTGTCTCAAAACAAAGATGTCACCATCGGCCCATGAGAAATTCTCACAATGAAAACATAGAATCCTAATAATAAACTGTTTAAAGCAATATTTAAGCATTTTACAATTGTTTCAATCTTGTGCTGTAAATGGCTACGGATGGATTTCCATAGAAATGGCATATTTCCATGTCATTTGTTTCATTTCAGAACTGGCTTTTAAAGTTATTTTTGTGTGTGTGTGGGCGTATGTCAGAGGACAGCAGGAGAGAGTGAACAATCATTGGAGATAAGCCGCCTATGGCTTCAAGGGTCCCGACCCCTGGAGTGGTCAGTCGGCCTGAGACATGCTCACAGGATGTCAGCAGATTAAGCTCCTTAGGAAATCTATTTAGAGGCCGAAGCAAAAAGTCATCAGATAGACATTTTATGTTCAGCTGGTCTTTGTACCAATGAGTATCAGCTGTTGAAGGCTTGATAAGATATTAAAACAATACGAAACGGCAGACATATTCATGGGCAACAGGTGGGATATTATAGAAGAAGGGGAGACAGAATAATTCCCTTTGAAACAAGGCATCAGTTCGTCTCTGGAGATCCGACATAAATCTCAGTCGAGCCACGGCTGAGAGAGTGACCCCCTCCAAAAAAGGCAGAATCTAGAATTGCTTCATTCCACGATTCCTGAATTGGAGCCAAGTTATTTTAGTGGTGCATTCTTGTGGCGTAAAGGTTGGGAGCGCTGGGTTGTGGTGAGAGGAAAAGAAAAGAGAGAGGCTTGGGAATCAACATGAGAGTCTCGCCGTCGGTTTATAATACTCGGTGTGCTTGAAGTGGACTCTGTGTTTTAGAGCTTCAAGTATTTCAAACACTCAAGTATTCATGTTCCACATCAGCCAAACAAGTAAACGTTTCAATAATATATCACTCACGTGAACTGATATGGTACCTTTACTGTAGAATGGGTTTAGCTGCGCACATTTAAACATTTAAACATATTACGTTCATATTCTTCTTCTTTTTAAAGTTTGGATCACAGGATTATCCAACACTGAAGTCATGCTTTACTCAAAGCTACGACAAGCAGAAGGAATGAGATGTGTTTGGGTTCAATCAAACTTTTTTTTATCAACATTTTTCAAAAACGAGGGGTGTCAGTTTGGGGGTCACTTTGAGTCATACTTATGGTTTATGTTAATTTGTATTGTGTAATAGTGTTATAAACATGACACAAATTACTTATATTGACTTGTTGGGTCAGGATCTGACTTTTCTTTTTAATTTTGGGGATTTTCTGATTTTTTTTAAATTTTTCTTCCACATTTTCTTCCATATTTCGTTTGATTGTCAAGTCACGGTTTACTCAAAGCTACTACAAGCAACGAGATGTGTTTTTGTAAAACCTGTCATAGCAGTAAATGTTCCATCAGCTGCAGCAAAGACAACTTGTCACTTGTCGACTAAGTTAAAAAAAATAATATTGCCTCTATGGCCACTCAACCTACTGAAGCGTAACTATATAGCACAGTGGACCCATTCATGCAAAGATACATCATTCAATAATGAGGCTGTTGGGATTTTTATTTATTTTTTAAGGCTGTGGTGACTTCAGATAGAGGGAAGGTCATACACTGCTTGTCACTGTGGGAGCGTATGCATCTGGATTTGTGGAATTTATATTTCCATACAAGCAAGAAGTTATATTTAATGTCATAATCTTGTCATAAAGGCACCAAATATAACCTCGGAAAAGTTAGCAAGAAAACAACCATCCACCATAATGGTCCATCAAGTAAAATAACAAAAGAACTGAAATATAAAAGTGAAAATGTGACATGAAGTTCTAATACACACCAAGCGTGTTGACTCAAAGCACTGCACATGCATGTGTCCAAATCCTTGACTGAAGTGTTCAAATATTTTAAATATGTTCCTGCTCATACCTGGGTCACTTGTCAACAATATTATATATTATATAATATTACTTTGTGGCCAGATAATTACCCAGAGCCCTAACAGTTCAGGCCACGCTCTCCAGCCACTCAGAAACAGTGTGATATCCCACTAATCCAAGGTGTAAATCAAAATCCATACAACAGGTGCTTTAATTCATTTATAAAAATGAAAATAAATGAGTCTTCTTCCCTCACGACATAACAAAACATTTCTGACACAAATAAATGCTTCTTGTTGTGAGATGCAGTCCTTTATCAGCACGTCACCGCCCCACCGCCACATTGCCGCCGCTAGTTGAACAACAGCCACGTCCCACAAAGCCTCTGTTATCGGCCCTGTTAGTTCAACCTTGCCACTCATTAGCAGACCCCCCTCCAGCCGTATGAATGGATAGGGGAGGTCAATACGCTGACCCTGCATGCCCACTCGCTGCCCATACCGCTCACAACAGAGGCCCGTGTGTTCTGCAGATTGCATCACAGCCCCACTAACGAGCACAGCCACTGGCCTCGGAGCACTAATGCAATTATGCAACACAAGCCCCGGCCCTGTGAGCCCGGGCCGCGGGGGGAGAGGACTGAATTGGATGTGACAATCTCGTGGGTTTGTTATCTTACAATTTCTGTGCAGAACTGGCGACGCATTCGCTTTATGCTGCTCACGGAGAAGAAAGACAGAGATACACAAATAAATATATTACGGACAAGCAGTGCAAATAAAAAAATGTAGATGAACATGGGATTCACGAGAGAAACAAAGGTGGACAGAAAACTGAAAGGAGACAATATTAGTATGTAGTATTACATAAGCCGCCTGAGGACACAGCATCCACCGCGAGTAAACAACACCTCCAGAGCTGCCACGGTTCCATCTCCTCCTCCGCAAGAGGCGTACGCCGCATGCGGAGCTTCGGGTTAATACCGGCTGCGGCACACTATCGAACCCCCGGGCTACGAACGGAGACCACCACGACAAGCCGAGGGTACAATGGGATGAAAGCGTGAGCAAATAGAGGGACGCGGTGTTGCAAGGCGCTGAATGCCTGGAGCGATGTTTGAAGACGAAGCTTTTTCAACTCAAATGGTTGAAGGCAGAGCAGAACTCTCAGCCTCGGAAAAACTAAACCACTGAATGCAATTGTGCTCACAAAATAGTGAGCAGAGGCTTGAAATAACGACGGTAATGAAGCCATTTATTTGGGCATGACGGCCTTTATGAGCACTTCCCCCTTCTCGAGAGCAGGAATCTACGGGAGGAAAATGCCACGACTGCCTGATGCCAGTGAATATAAGGTCCACGCTAAGAGGAGTAACGTGGCTTAGGTCATACAAGACAGCAAATATGTTGTAGATGACAAATGCTGATCCCAGCATGACTCAATACCCGACGCATGAGGCCTAGGATGATAAGTGAATCTGGCACATGTGGTCATTAAGAGGCCGCAGAGGCCTAATGGGGAAGAGATATTCAGGAATGCCGAAATTAGCCGCTCCAGACTTCACTGGGATAGTAAACACTCCTTTCAAGAGGAGGAGTGAGGCAAACACACTGCCTATTATTAAGTCACTCGTGGGGAAATTGCTTCTGAGCAAATGACAGCAGAAGCATCGTTAAACCCTCTGACAGGAAAGAGATGAGTGGCTGATTATAAATTAAGCCGTCTTGCATTTTACCTTTAGGAGAAAATTGAATCCAAAATTTGTTCCGGTAAATACTTTCTTTGCCTGTTCTTTTTGAACGCTTTCCAAAATCGAATGACGAAAACGATTCAAACGTTTTGAAAATAGTCATTTGACGCAATAGGGTACACTAAAGCAGAGGGGCTATCAGCTGTGGCTAAGATTACATCCCCCCCCCATACATAGTCTGGATTCCCCAGGCAGGTACCAGTGTTAAGTGTCAAGCATGAAGATAAGAGGAACTTGATTAGCAGGGGCGCTATATTTACTGCCAATAGGCAGGACCTTTTACCCTCTAAGGTGGTCCGAATCATCGCGAAAGTCCATCTGAGGAATGTGTGTGTGGCGCGAGTACTTCTTCATATTTCAACGGCATCGTGACGGGAGGTTTGAATCAAGTCGTCAAAGGTTTGACATTGAGGAATCACATGTATGCAATAGATTTAAAAAAACAACTTGATTTACTGAGTGGGCTCAATAGATTTCTCCTGTGCTTCTACCTCCATGGTGGTCATGGACCGACAATGAGCCACAAACACATCCAGACAGTGTGTTTGTGGTAACGAGTTTTGTTTGAGAGACAGAAAGAGAGATTCTCATGAGACTGTAATTCAAGAGCCCAGTGTTATTCTGCGAACGCAACTTTCGAATGCCTTTGTCCCTTTTGTATATCAGCTTTTAAACAAACACCTCGTATCAGGCAGGAATGAGGAAGAGGAGGGCAAAACAGAGGGACAGCAGCGGTGGAATTAAAGGTTTCAGCTGCTAACAGGAAATAATAGTTTCTCTGTTTTTATATATATATATTTTTAAATATTTTTTAAATATTTTTTATATTTCTCGTATATTTGTATATCATATGTACGACGAGAGCAATGTGTAACCGGAGTCAAATTACATGTAATGTGTACACACACACATGTCCAATACAGCTGATTCTGATAGCACAGCCATGGTAAGCTCTGTGATTTGAAGAACATGCATACCTCAAAACACTCTAGTTTATTCCAGACATATAAATATATAAATCTGTGTTCAAACCTGACTTACTTTGGCCTCTCTCCAACAGAGTAACTACTTGCCAAACCCGGCATCACAGAGTTGTACAGATCCAGCCGAGCAATCAAGGCATCTCTGTCTCAAACAGTCTGGCTTTATTTAACCAAAAATGTTTTACCGGAGCTCCGGTCTGCAAACACATGAGGTTTCAGTGGGACTGGAATGAATCATTTATGGTATTAGAAATGTGACATGTATCGTGATAAAAAAAAAGAAAAAAAAAAGGGCTGCCCCGTGACAGACAAAGTGCCTCACTGTACGTCAGGTCCAGGAGAACGGGAACCGAGCGAGCCCGGGCTGGGAACCTCCCCTAACTGTGTACCCAAGGGGTCAAGGTGACATTCCTCAACACCTCCGAGAGTGGCCTAATGGAGGGATTGGAGCATGGCTTTTGTTGAGTGGGAAAGATGAGACCAGGAAAAAGTGTGTAACAAGAGATGGAAGTATGTAAGAAAGGGGCAGAAGGAAGAAAATGGGATCGCCGGGCCAAATTATGGAAAGGTAAGACGTAAAAAAAAAAAAAGGGAAAAAGGAACAGGAAGTTCTCGGGAGCCACTTTCAAAATGTTTCCGAGATTTAGACAAACACAACACCAAATATAAAAGATAAAAATCCACTTCTTCTTCTTTTCTTCGAGGGTTGACATATAAAACGTTTCAATCCACAAAACTGTAATTTGCTGATGCTATTTCCGAGGTGGCCGCGGTGGCAACCATTGTTTTATTTGACACCATTTCCCCTGCGCCCTGCCACGAAAGACAAAAGTTCGAGTCACGGCCTATAATTGTGGCATTTGGCAGAACAGATAAATACAATTCCCTTTCGGTGTTATTGGGTCGTAAAAACTATTCCAATCTCTAGAAATTGCAGTCCCTCTAAAAGCATCAACGCGTTCAAAAATGTAGACGAGTCACGAAGGAGCAGACTGCGATATATGATCTGTTCTTTTCAATCGTTTCAATAAAAAAAATATTAAACTCACTTAAAAGCACGCCTACATATATTATATGAATATTCTTAAATGAGTGAGGAAGGTAGATTAAACCTGTGTGCCAATCCATAATCCACATCTTCAATCTGGTATTTAATAAATAGTGTAATTTGGCATTAAAATGCACATGAGCACATTATTTCCCCATGACATGCAAACCCTGCAGTCTCGACCTCTCGACCCGGCAGAGTGCAGGTGCAACAGTCCATCAAGCGGAGGAAACATAACTCTTACCGTCATAAAACCCCAAAAGACCGGAGGCCTCAGAAGAGCCAGGTATAGGTGAGCTGTGAGCCCAGGTGCCTTTTCCCTCCTTCGTAATTTGTCTTCCACCCTCCGCTCCGGATAAGTCTCTCCTCCCGGGTCAAGCTTTATTCCCAGATCTCACCCCTGTTTAATGCCTGGGGAGCACAGAGACAACAGAGCCGGGAGAAAGTTAGAGAGCCAAAGAGGTGGGAGTGACGGGGAAAGAGAGTCCCCCGTTTGGGTGAAGCAGTGATCAGATACGGCTATTTTCAGACTAAGGCATGCTCGTCTATGGGACTGGAAAGTTACCCCCCCGTAGATGGGTGGGGGCTAAGCGACAGGGTTGACTATCTCTATTTTACCACGCGCACACATGTTGTGCATGCATGCAATACCACACAAGTGCACACACAGACAGACACACACCCCCACATCCGCAGACTGTAAAAAAAATAAAAATAATAATAAGTGTGTAGTTTGATGGCGTGAAGCGCGACAGGTGCGTCGGTTACGTCTCCCGACACGTTGCGCGTGGTTCGGTGAACCAGGATGGCGGCGGGAGAGAGCAGACGGAGATCTCTCTCTCCTCCGGGGCTTTTAATGTCACGATGACGTCATCGCGGGCCGATGTCAAGCGGGCCACTTCCACGCGAAGGAAAACAACTGACAGGAGTGTGAAATTGTTTCTCGCGTCAGTATTTCTTTCACTTTCTGACGCTGACGTCTTTCGATCGCCTGGGAAGACGGGGGCTCGCTCCCAGATGAGCACACACACACACACACACACACACACACACACACACACACACACACACACACACACACACGCGGAGCGGCAGACACAGTGACTCTCTCTCTTTTTATCACGCGTTCAGTCGGTGTGTCATATCGGGCTGTAAATATATACAGACTAATTATGTGTCCACTCACCTGTGTCATTAATAATCGTACTGCTGTGTAATTCATATGGGAATGTATATTTGGATATGACCACACACACGCGCGCGCACACACACGCAGGCAGAATATATGCAGCAGGGAGGTCAGCTAGAGGCACCTCTAGACCCCAGACTCCCTGCTATTCCCAGAATGATGATGTAACAACTGCTATTAGCATCTCACATTTGGAGCCTGGATACCTAAAACCGACCAGGCAGCTACTGTGCAACGTGCTATTTAGAACACTCCCACCTCCTCCCTTCACGCCCATACTTGACAATAAACAAAACGGGCACAAAAATCAACATCCAACAATTTACTGTGCGGCCGGGTTCAGGGGGAGTTCAGCGGTCTGGACAAAGGCAATCCATTAATGTATGGTAATGTGGCTCCATTAGCAGCTCGTGTCAGTCTACATCTCAAATGGACCAATCGGTGCGAGTGCATCGGCAACAATGGACCAAACGCAAGAACATTTTCGCACGGTGGGCTCGAACGAGATTCAGACAACATGATGAATGCCACGCGTGCCTGAATGAGCGTGTGCTCATGAGAATTATTAACATAATTAACACCCATATCTCATATCAGGCTGCCCCAATGCATCCTATACTGAAGTGCTGCTTTCAGAGATCAATATTTTTTTTGAATAGTGTCCTCAGGGGATTTAGGGGACAAGCTAAAGCCAAGGAAATGGGGAAAAAATAACTAGTGCTGTTAATAATATTGTGTCCACCTGAGAGTTGGATATGAAAAACTTCTCACAACAGCAAGGTGGTCGATGACTGCAACAGAACGTCTTGCAGTTTGAGATGAATATTGATATTGCAGTGTTATAAAACAGCAATAGCTGATTGATATTAATGGGGATTCAGGCTATGCATTTAGAATTACAGCCTACAAGTCCAGTCTAACAGGATAATAATGTCCATCCTATTTTTAAGTGTAGTTTGTATGAAATTTTCTCAAAATTGCTTCAAAGTCATGAAACATACAATCCGTCAGTTAAAAACTTGGCTTGGATAAATTGTGTTTTGAAGAAAGTCGTGGTATGCAGCAAGTTTCCCCAAATCACTCATAAAAGCCACTTGAGACTACATCTGTTCATACAAGTTATTGCATGAGGCCCAATGAGGTCAAGTATTTTGAGCACATAAATCCACAAAAAGTAAAACATTAAACTCATGAACGCACTCGGTCAAGCGTCGACATTTAAACCAAACGTGGATGCCCTTAGTTGAGATGCTCTGGATCATCACATCTGCATGCTGGAGAGGAAGCGGTAATGTGGAGAGATCCAAATCACTATGTCCACCAATCACCCAGGCTCCGGACCTCGGGGTGTCCACGGCACACCACGGTGATCGGTGCCTCTGCAGACGTGGTCAAAAAGCAGCTTCCCCCCCCCCCAGAAATGTCTGTTCCCGAGCCGAGGCTCACGGAGCTATGGTGAAAAGCTGATAACTGACAGGTGCTAATGATGCAACTTCAGAGCCAGAACCAGGAGCCCAATAAAGAATTAAGAGTTCACTATTCCAGTTGTTATCCATCTACTTCAGACATCATCCTTTAAACCATGTGACTTCACAAACGATGACGAGACAACGTCTCCATCAACATCCGGCCAAACGCCACCGTTTATGAGCGACTTCTGCCCGAGTTCCCGTAAGGAGTGATTTATGAAAACAATTAAAACGGACGTGACACAGCAGCAGCAGCTTAGGAATGATCTCATTTAAGTACCAGAGCAAACTATTTTTATAGCGGCAGACACACACTCGCACTCAAACACACTGACACTTTGACCTATGAGCAGCTCCGGACCACGGTGGGCCGCGTCGACACGGTCTCGCTAGTACAGTTTCAACACCTAATTCATTATCAGCTTCTGCAAGGTCCCGCCATTCCCAGTTAAGTAAGTGGCAGGTTATAAAAAGCAGGAGAGCCGCGCATGTACATTAGTAAGTGTCACTTACTGGAAAACACTTAAACCCGGGAGCAGATTAAAAAAAAAGGGAAATATATATCCACCGACGTATTGCTCAACACAGACGACAGCGACGGTTGCTTCTGGGCGGCGCACCATGCAGCTGAATGTGAGCTAGCTTGATACAGTAAATACATTTTTTATTGTGAAGTAAGAGTATGAAAGCCGTTTATGATACATTTCAAACCAGCTAACCATAATCCCAAAAGGTTTATGGTTAGCTGGCCTGTAAGGTCAAACAGAAGCATTATCCCCTCCAGTGCACAAAACAATTCATACAGTCATTGATGAAAAAACATCCCAACAGAAACACACACACACACACACACACACACACACACACACACACCTTTCTCTATTACATTACATTACATAATAATAATGAATAAAGCGTACAGCTTTACCCTAGACTGGATACTGCAGTAGCAAAGAGTTGAGTCACTGTTTTTGACTACAATGAAGAGAAATTATGAAAAACTATGTTGTTCATATTCTGCATGTGTTTCTCCATTAGCCATGATCTGCAAGAACCTGGCCGCAAACACTTGTCGGACATCATGTAAAGCTCAGCATTTTTAGCTGGATAGAGCATTGAGTCTCTAATTAGCTTATAGCATGTCTCAATCCTTTTTTTTTTTTTTAAGTCAGCCTTTTTATACTGCTGCGCTAAACTTGTGTTTATTCTGAAGCCCACTGAAATAGATGCACATAAAAACAATGCGCTCTAACACTCTATCCACTTTCCTCCGTATCCTCATTGCCGTCTCTCCAACTAAAACATGTACTCACTGTAAACGTGTACATGTAGGAGTCAAGTGTGTGGCACGTCAGCTGCTTCCCGTTGTGTCCGTTCCTAAGTTATTGCAATTAGGACACTTGACAAAAGCAAGACCTGATTATAGACGGCCAGAGGAAGCTCAGGGAACGAGCTTCTCCTGCGGCCGGCCCTCTATAATCAGTGAGACTAAGCAAGCTTTTCAAACGCCACCCATTGAGCCATGACATCAGCCTCTGAAGAAGGGGCCGATGGAGGCGAAGAACAAGCGCATGTGCGTGCGATGGAGTGAAATAAAGAGAGCAATAAGCTCAACTATGAGTGTAACCCCCCTGTTACATTCTGTACTTTGTATCACTGTCTCCTATTCCCCGATGGCCTGCCCTGATCCCCCTTTCCTCCTCCCACTCTCTCTTCCTCTCTCACTCAAACATGCACACACACCCACACACACACACACACACATACTCACACACATACAGTCTCTCTCAGTAACTCTAAACTGGCAGGTGCAACAGAGTTGACACTAACAGAGACATACTTTCTGGCTCATTGGCCATCAATCAAGTCAAAATGCAATGATCCCCCATTAAGAGTGTATATTTAAGCCTCTATGAGAGCCTGTTTATCGGCTCGCCAGACAGATAGCGGCCAACTGTTGCTTGTCATACTGCGTCCCGCTGTGTCGCTTCCTCTCTCCCAGACGCAAGTATTCAGTCAGAGAAATACATGGAGATACCGTCCAGTAATGACACACACACACACACACACACACACAGGCCAGGTAGGCCACACTGGGAGTGGTGTGAGGTTCCCGGAGTGATAGTGTTACACTTTGTGCATCCTGGACACCTCCCCACTCACCCTGTTCACCCAGCATTCAATTGGGACTCAGATACCAGTCCATCGCTGCTGGCCCTTTTTTCTCTATGTTTCCTCATTACATCATCCCCTTTATGTCCGTTTATCAGGCAGCACCAAAAATAAAAACACAAAGGGGCTGGCTGCTCCGTACTACTTTCTGTCAGATCTAGAATATGACAGATTTATCTTACATTATGACATAAAACAGACGACTGCAGTACCAGAGGCCAACTGGTTTTCATCCAGTAAGAGTGAATGCAATAATAGCATGTATTAGCAGGGTTTTTGTATAATAAACAAGTAACTTCAGTACACAACTCAGTTCTATTTTCTCTAAATGGTAAAGTATTGATGAAGATAAACCTGCACAATTGACGAAACTAAGATTGATGTATATATATGAATTTTAACCACTAGCCAAAACACACTGTACTGCACTGTTGAAGTGCAAGCAAACAATAGAGATTATCCTGAGCATTTGGGATGTAGGTTAAACATGGATATCCCGATTCATGCGTATTGCTCCCACGCAGCAATGTCTTATAATGTACTAATCTACTACTAATGTTAAGCAACATCTCTTAAAATCTTGTGGTTTTTTTGGGGTATTCAACATCCTCCCCAGACCTGACCTCATTTCCCTTTAACGCACTGGAAACAGCCATCACCCAGGAATGCACTTTAGTGGAAGCAGAGGCGACTCACCGCATCCCGGATGAGCCGATTTGTTTGCCCTGTTCTCGCCCAACACAATTAGGTTATATCTTTAATTGGTGCTTGTAAAGCACGTAAATAAATAAATACACTCTATAAACAATCTTGTTTACCTCCTTAATTAAACGGCTCGGTATTCAGCTCCCGGGTTGGTCTCCGCTGCGCTTCTAAAAGCGGCGCGGAGGAGACATAGTAGCCTCTTCGACAACAACACCGGCGACACGGTCCGTAACGGCGCGGCTCACCTCACAGCGACTGCCGCCTCACTCGGCCGCTTCCGCCACATTTCGCCAGGTAACCGGCCTCTTCCGTTAGCGAAGACCGAGCGAAGTCCTCAAACGGTGAAGGGGACGCGCGCAGCACACGGGTGAGCTGCAGCGGCTCGGAGGGGCGAGTGTGATGAAACCGTACACCTGTTTGTCGGCGCGAGGGCGCGCGCGCGTGCGGATGTTGCACCCGGTGTGGGTCAGCTCGATATGAAGGCAACTCCCTCTCTCTCGTGGGTGTGGGGGTCACCGGGACTCCGGTAGCAATGCGGTGTGAAGCTGCCCGGTGCCACTGTGTTTCCTCTCGACACAAACCTCAAAGGAAGAGGCGGCACACGTAGTTACAGCATGTTTTTTTTTTTTTTTTTTACACACTACAAGCGACCGCAGTCCCACGAGACTCTATCCACCCAGAAATGGACTGGACCTGCCTCCCGTTTCCGCTTGTATTATTCCTTGAATGATGATGCTCCGTGTGCAAAATGGCCTCTGTTATTTCTCATTCAGCAACGGTCGGCCGCGAGCTTCTCATTGGGTCTTCGCGTAGCCATGGCAACGCCCGCCGTTCAATCAGTGCTCGCGCGCCAGAGGACACAAAGTAGCGCCTTGTGTGCGTCCGTGCGCGCGCGCGACTCGCTGCCATTAACAGGAAAGTGAGACTTTACCTCCTTTACGCGGGGCTGCACGCTGTGTAGTAAAGGCTAGAACACGACAATAATACAGTCGGGATTAGTGAGTGAGCCACGGACCCATGCTGGGAATAAAGATAGAGCTGTGCCAAAATGTCTATCTGCGTGTTTCGCCGGCAGCATGCCGTGTTGTCATCAAACCGTTTGAAAGCAAATGTTGAGCTATTAATAAATGACAGGTCATTTATAGCTTGACGTTTTGAGGTGGGCTTGTGTTTTGAGGATGGGGTTACAAAGTCTATACAAAACATGGGAAAGATAAAGCTCAAGTTAACCCGCATTATGGGCCGAAATAAGCATTGCCTTCAACTTTATTTTATTATTTTCATAGTAGTTACACTGTAGATATTATCATGTACGGTAGACATTTTGTTTGTAGGCAAGTTATTAGTTGAAAAGTTAAAAAAGGGCAATTATTGTGTTAATTAATGTATAGGATAACACATTCCAGAAGCCTATATCGACAGCACTGTGAGCTGTTTTGGATTAATTGGTTTCTGTTTTTAGCTTCTGCCAACTATTAAATCTTGTGATGCATGTGTGATGCTTTTTTTTTCATTTTTTGACAGAGCTGACATCATTTTGTGTTAAACAAGAGGTGTTGATTTTATCGGCTCCAGTGTGATTTATTACCCACATTTTAAACAAAAACCTTTGCTGCAAAGTCTTAAGTTGAATTCTGGTTTTCTCTCCTTAAGTCTTGCCCTCTATCAAAACTGTATTTATATGATATTTGATGGCTTAGCTTAGGAATTCACCCTCTCGGTGTCTGTTTTTCTACCCCTCTGCCTCGCACACGCGCACACACACACACACACACACACACACACACACACCCCGAGCTGTTAAATTATTTACAGACTGGATGGGAGTCCTTAGCGATGTGCTTGTTATTGTGACCATGGCAGAAAACATGACCTTTACACATTTAGCACAATGTTTCACATGTTTCAAATGAAATAGAATAAATCCTTTATATCTAATATGGTGTGCTTAAAAAAGCAGGAAAAACAAACAAAAATCAAACCGTCCATCTAATGTTTGCACTCATCATGAAACGTGAAGTCTCAGTGCAACATCAGAGACACAGATCTGCAGAGCATCTGCAGGAGAAAGTGAAAGCAGAAGCCCTATTGCTCATGAATTCTTAAACCCTAGACGGCTGTCAGAGACGGTCTCGTGAGTTGATATTGGATCAAAATATAACCCTTTGACCTTAAGGAATGCATTAATTATTCTGTAAATATCTGACAAATACTATTCTTTTTGAGCTTACGCAATAGTGTCATGATTATGCAAAAGTAGCTGAATATCATCAACGAAGAGCAGCATCACACTGCTTCATTTAAATCCGAATAATCAAACCACTTGCATGTAATCAAACTGATCAATTACCTTGTTTGCTTTTTTTTATGATGGAGTGCTTTATTACCTGCATGGTTTTATGTTCATATAAATATCCATATTAACAGCGCCATCAAAGTCAAACTTGCTGACAGTGTTTACGCCTCGGTCAGGATGGCGTCATCAGCCAGCCGGGCACGCTAACGCGCGCTAATATGCACAAAAAGACGTGCGCCGCCGGCCCGGCTATGTCGACTAAGCACAGAGAAGCTCGGATTACAACTCACAGCGTAGACATTACTCCACTATATCTTTTCATTGAAAATAGTCGGTTGCTGCTACATCGTTTTCTTAATGTCAAATAGTGAACCTTTAAGAGACATTGACAGCAAATAACGAGTCAAATGCACCAATTCAAGCTGAAGTGTCATTCTGTTGTTCACATGTGCATCAAGGTGGACACATTTAGACGGTTATTGTTAGCTGACCTTTCCGAAGTGTCGATGAGACCACATCTGTGCGTGTGTGTGTGTAAACGCACACACGCATGTGTTTGGTCTTTTATCACCAGCTCTCGTCCACGGTACAGTCAGCCCCAACTGACCTCACTGTTGCCATGTGGATGACTTTTTATAGGGGACATGTGGTCCACAGACTCTTAGCAATCCGTTCAGACAGGGCCGAGAGGACGATGACGATTCATTATGGATGTGTGCGCTGGGCCATTAGTGTTACAGGTGCAGAAATACTAAGGGAGATAAGGACGTTAAAACACATGACAGAACAAGACGGGCCTCTCTACATGGGAGGTGTGTCAGCTGCGTTTTGCCGTCATTTCTCTCTCACACACGCCTAGCAATGCCGTTCTATTTCAATCAATACAGCCGTAGAGGAGATAAAATGCTGCACTTCACTCGGCTGTACATGCGCGTAACCACAAGTCAAAGCATCATCTTTCAAGTCCATGTTGTACTGGCTGTGTGGAGGAGCCCTGCTGGTGGCTCTGTGATGTCACACCACAGCACAGCGTTGCTTTGAGCTAAATCCTAGTGTCAGCACGCAGGCGTGTTATGTGTTATCGCGCTAGCTAAACATAAACTGATGTATTTCTTTGGGTAGTTAGATGCTCCATTCCATTCCCATTTCGTTATCTAAACCGCTTATCCTGTCCAGGGTTGTGGGCCGCTGGATCCCAGCTGACATTGGGCTCACCCTGGACAGGTCACCAGCTTATTGCAGGGCACATGAAGAGACAGACAACCATTCAATGCCTACGGGCAATTTAGAGTCTCCAATTAATTTAAGCCAGGGAACCCACACTGCCACGGGGAGAACGTGCAAACTCCTCTCGCCGGGAATCGGGGATCGAACCCCGGCCCCTAAGGTGACACCACAGTGCAGCCCCGTAGTTAGACGTATACCAAAACATTGCATAACTCTAAATAATATGATGATTACACCAAATAAAAAGCCAAGGGATCACAAACAAATATTAGAATTCCTACCAAAATTCAAACAAAATATCAATCCGATTTCCCGACATTGCTACCCTCATGGTGGCGCTAGCGTACAAGTCAGTCGACATGTCAGGGGCCGTGAATGTCTTTACAGAATGTAACAGCAAAGCCATGGTTAGTTATTTCACTCGGTGTCACTACATATAGTCTCAGGCCTCTTCGCCAAGCCCCTCTGACAGCGGCTAAGCATCAGCAGTAGAGGTGCCACCCTCATCTGGTGGAGTCGAGTGTTGATGTGAATGCGATCCGGATGCTGACCTTGGATACAAAATATAAGCCCGCTGAAGCTGACCACTACGTTACAATTTGGATCTGTGACAGGCCGTCTTCCAAATACAAATGTGTAATAATGCTCCCCTTAATAGTATTTCCATTTTAGGACGGCAACGTGAACCTTATCTTAGAGGGCCTGACATCATCAAGCATGTGTCGTGCTTTTATGCCCGCGGCTACTTATCATTGTCCACATCACGTCTGCAACGATCGTATATCCAATACTACCAGCACACGCCTCGTGGCCCCTCTTAGAATAGCCCACAATAAAGGAGAGCGGGCTGGCACACGGATCTTGATGTGAGAAAAATAGCTCTTTTATCTGAGCAGTGGCACTCGCTCACATCTTTCCACTGATGCTTTCCAAAGAGATCCACATTTGGAACAGCTGATACTGAGGGTTCGCTCGTCTGGCCAACGTTAAAGTGGCACGGTGGTGCTGAATGAGTGGATGAGTGCACAAGGACATTGTCCGGCGATGACTTAATGCCACTTTCACTTGTTATTGCAGTCCAGCTTTGATGTCTGAGAGCTGACCAGGTGAAATGCCGAAGCAAATCCGTGAGAGAACGAAGCCGCTGACGTAGAGTCCTGCTTCATCGCTCTATTTAGCGGTGTCACTGCAGTGCAAGTCGACCCTTTGCCCTCTGTTAATGTTTGCACGCTTACATTTCCATGTTAACATTGTTAGTTTCTTATTAGACGCCATTTTCATTTGATTAATTACCGTCAGCCGTCTATCGTGATTAGGAATCCTTGGCTCCCGCAATTTTGAACAGGGTTGATCTCTACCTCTCAATCACGGAGCGAAGGGGATGACATGCTGCATTATGACAGCCGGCCATCATTCAAACACCGGAGCGCACTTTGCACTTCATAACCCAGGACTCACCCCGCCCACTGCCTTCCTACTGGGCTCCATCCATCAAAGAGAGGCCACACTGCCCATTGAGAGTGCCACACGTGGGTCTTCAGTTTGCACATGAAAGCTGGCTCTGCGTTGTTGTGACAGATGTTGTGTGAGAGGCTGGCGTAAAAGAACGGAGAAGAACGGTGGAAAAGAGAAGATGAAGGATGAGATGATAACAAATAACACGGGGAAGGACATGGAGGAGCAGAGATGCACGATAAGAAACATGGAGGCTGAATTCTAGCTGCATCATTCGAGCCATGATTACGTCATGAGAACCTTTAACTGCATGACGACGTATAAATAGACATTTTCGAAACATTGATGTCTGTAACATCTGTAGCTAACAAAAGATCAAACAATATAAACACAATATAAATGAAAGGTAATATGGTGTGGTTATTTCTAATTAAATAAAAATGTAAATAATGTTTTTCAACATCCTGGACTTGGAAAAAGATACTAAGTGATGGATGCAGCCATTAATAAATAATATAAAACTGTGTGTATTCTAAATACGTTTTGAAGTTTTTTTTTATACTTTTAATGGACAAAAGTTGTTGCCGAGTTCTGTGTGCTGGTATAGCGTGTTAAAACTAGTGGCTCCCAAACTAAAATAGTGCTGATATTGTTATAAATAACGAGATTCTAGGCAGAGAGAGAAGAGGCAGAAGTAAATAATTGTTTTGTAATATTTGTCGTAGACATATGTTTTTATATTGTAACAGGTCTTATGAAGGCAATTTGCTGACTTAGCTGGTTTAATAGAAAATTAGAGTGTTGTTCCTGACAGGTTTTACATGTGGTCTGCCTGATCTGGTCTTTAAAGCCCCACTCATCAATATGTCTATAATGGATCAGATGATGTGTGCAATATATAAAGGGTTGAAGAGATATTTAGCCACTTTTAGCTCGTTGTTTTGGTTGTACTGCCCCCAAATACAAATTTTCATGAATCAAAGTGCAGACAGACAAAGATAGTGCCTACAGCTGTTGAAGAAGAGTTCAACAGAAACACCTTCACAAAACCCAGACTCTAGCATGTACCTAATACCCATTCAATATACAGTAACACATGCAATACTGTAAACCGCAAAATACTGAAATTCTCATTTCCTCATATTGAGTAGTCGTTTCCCTCGTTTTCATGGTGTCAGCTGACAGCAGTTACTTTCATAATATTTCATGTTCAGCACATCTGCATGGCACACGCTGCTGTTTTCCTCCCTCCAGATGAGGAGTCAGCATCTGTCGAGCACTCAGAAGGCGGCTCCCTCCAGCAGAGGCTGTCGTTGTGTAACGAGTCAAACCCCCGAAATTACAGCAGCAGGGCACAAGGGGGATTTTAGGAAACCGGACCGCTAATTTCTCTGCTCATTCCTTCCTCTCGCCGTATCCTGTGTGAAGCCGCAGTAGGTGATCAAACCTAATTTCTAAAACACAAACAGCAAATGTGTTTAGACCCCGGGACTCGAGAGTGTGAGTGGAATCTGTCCTGAAATAGTGCGATGGATACAATAACAAACGCTGTGGTGTCTGCCAGATGTAGGATCTTTAATAACATTCCACGCATACTTTTAAACATCCCAAAGACATTAAGGCTGCGCATCTCATCAAATATTAGATAGATAGTTAAATTTGAGACAATCATGGTTCCCAGAGGAAGAAGTGACTTTGGATGATCCCGTGTCTTTTCCTCCAATACCTCTGTGAAGTTTTACGTGACATGGCCAAACATTTATTGATGGATTGCCATGGAATTTGGTTGAGACATTCATGCCCTCCCCGATCAGGATGAACTATAACTGTGATAACTAATAATAATCGAGGCCCAATGTGTCCAATACCTTTGTTGACCACAAGATACTTGCAAAACGTACATATTTCCATTCCCATCATCCTCAACTCTACTTTGTGTTCAGTAAACTAAGATAAACATAGTTATTGCTAATCATCAGTAAGTTAATTATCAATGTGCAAATGATAGCAGACTAACATTAGCATCCAGCATCAGCCACACAGAGTTGGCTGTAATCTTGTATACTTTATTCAGTTTCATTATCAATATGCATGTCGAATGGTTTTGATATCTGCACTGGGATCATTGTGATCCCTCGACATAAAGTGCGATCCACTATATGGCAACCCTGCTACTGAAGCATCTAATCTTACTCTCGGAGCTCGTGACCTCGTCCACCTCTCTGCTTTTCCTTATCGGGGCATGGAGCGAATGCACAATCAGTATGCAACACACACCTTCGTGTTTTCCCACGCGTGTGTCTTCCAAACACAATTACTGATAGACGCCGTCTCTGCAACACATTTCTAATATTACTCTGCACTTCATCCGCCTCGATACCCTTCACTGATGATTGTGCCTCTCCTGTGTGACTGCCGAGTGGCTTGATAAGCTGTGTTGTGGCTGATGAAACGTTGCATAGCTGGATGCTGATGTGGTGTCTGCCAGAATGCTCACTAGAAGAGCGGGAGCCAAGCAAACATAATAGACGAGCAGTGCGGGAGAAAAAAAAAGGGACACAATGGACTATATGAGTTAATGAAACGAGAGGCAGCAGGTATGCAGGGAACAATAAAAGGTGATGTCACAGAGAGTAGGAGCATCTTCAAGAGGATGGGATGCCAGTCAACTCAAGGATGTGCCAGCTGGCCCAGACAGTGTCACAAGATCCCGTCTTTGAACCTTTGAGGTTCACACTATCGGGTGTTTGGTGAGAAAACACACTCATTGTCAGCTCGGGAGAGATGTGTTTGGAAGTGTGTTACATCATAATCTATCAAGACTTCATATTTTAGATGCTGAAGATGGTAAAGATCATGTAGCAGATCTCATAATTATTCTTTGTTCATTTGTGAATTATTTACTCAATTTATTGTCTTTTTACTTCGCATTTACCTAACTTTTAAAAATGAAATAAATAAATACAAATATACCAAAAGACTATCAAAGTAAAGAAGATGGGATGCATTGAGAGCAGCACATCTAGCATAAAAAGCACTACAGCTCAATAAATCCACGAACTATATCCACAAACATGCAACAAAACAGTGTTGCTATTTGCCTCAAGTATAACTTTAAACAGTTACAGTTATTTTGCAATGATTATGACTCTCTCTGTTGAATCCATGGGTTTTAAAAACACATCATAATGTGCTTTTAAAGTACCCCTAAGCCTGATTCATGACTCACAAAGACCATTCAGTCCAGTATCATCCGGCCCACTAAATTCCCCTGAGCTAATGGTCCAGAACCAACGACGGTGTTTAAGGCATCATGAAGCAGGAGCTGTAAATGAAATGTAATCCAGCCTGTAAAAGGTGACAGAACAATCTTCAACACCTTAATTCTACATGAACATGGTGCAATTCTATGTGTAACATCATAAAAAGCTGCATGGACCCAAATTCAGATTTCATTTTTGAGGTTGGGGATGTGTTTTCCCTCTGTGGGTATAGCTTCCACACTAGTGACACCACAGAGCAAACAAAAACACAACCCAGCATAGCAAGAGCCACACTGGGATCGTTGTATCCTGGTAGAGAACAAGCTTGCTTATCTTGGAGGGAACGCAGAGCACAGAGAGTCCTCACAGTTTTGGGCCAACTGTGTGCTCGATGTCTCGCTTGAGATGTTCAGATGTTCGTACTTCCTGCTATTTTAACTGAGTCTGTGCTGCTGAAGCCAAATTCTAGGATATATAATATTTTGACATTGTTATGCTTTGAAACATGTCTATACTTAGAGTAGATGGAGCTTCCAGCCAGTAGAGGACATCATCATCTCAATTGATCTATCCATCTAGTTCTCACACTTTTGATACTCTATTAGTGTAGCCTATCCCAGAATGCATTGAGAAAAGGGCTGAGAGACACCCTGTATGTTTCCACTAAATTACAGCAGGACCTCCACACTCAAATACACTTACAGTAATATCCCAAACTATCTTTGGCCCATGATTTTCATCTTTAAAGGTACACAATTCACCATTAAACCTTAAAAACAGGTGACCAATTTCACTGAAAAAGTCAATTATACTGGTAAATATTGTGTTGTCATGGAAGATTATTTCAACATTCTCCTGTATACCAGATTTGAACAAAAGGTTTGTGATGAATATATATATATTCATGTATTTCTGCTCCCACCATGTCCACAGACTGAGTAATTATTGTGATATCAGCAGCTGAGAAACCAGCTGCGGTTGCTCATACAGAGTTGGCAGAAATCAACCGACTTGCTAATGAGCCTGTTAGGGAAAATAATTTATTTAAAAGAAAGGAGAAAAGATTTGCTTCAGAATTCTGTCCTTGATTTATTGTAAAAGCTGTAAATCCTCTTCACAGACTTTCAGCTTTCTTTCGGGCTTGTAATTAAGTAATGGCTCTATTAATCCTATCAGACCTGCGTTGCCAGAGGGGAGGGTCGGGACATTCATTAGGAGGCCACAGGAGATCAATCCAGACCAAACATACAATAGCTGTACGCAATTATGTACATGGTGGTGCAAATAAGGGAATTTGATTTGATTTTGTAAAAAACATGCATGCATAATGATTAAAACACTGTATTGTTCTCGTTTGACTGCTTTCACAGTGCCAAAGCCATCACAGGCTTTCACTTCTAAGTTCCAGTGTGTTGTCACAGCTTTAGCACAAACAGGAAATGGGACAACTTTAAATGTACAAGTCACAAATTGTCCTGCTGAACGTGTTGCATGCAGCGTGTCAAACCAAAGAGATTTTTTTAGGATGAGGAATGTGACCCAGGAATCTCCCGCTTCCTTCTTTGGTAACAGCAGCTACATCAAAAGAGACCTAAATTGCTAAATCAGTTTTGACCACATGACCTGGAGAAATATTTGTGTATTTAGCCAAAGGGGGATGATCTTATTAGTGGACGGAGGAAAAATGGCACGAGTGTTTATTTCTTTATTTATCAGATGAAACCTATTTGAACTCTAAAATCTATGAAATTCTATTGTATCTTATTTGCTCTGGTCACATCTACTCTTCTTTTGTCTTTGGTTTTTCTTTCTTTGTTTGTTTCGTTGAAGATGATAAAGATGAAAGGCAGCTAATGTACTGCACTTCACTTTGAGAAAAGATGCTGTTCTGCAGAAGATCTTCTAATTATGATATTTGTATGCTCAGAGGAACCAGTGCACCTCAGGCATTCCCTCAAACCATATGGCTTTTTAAATCAAGAAGGCATTACGTCCCATCTGCTAACTATCACTGACGGAGGTGTTGGTACTGCCAGATTGTTGAAGCCAAAGCTTAAGGTGCTGGCACAAAGCTCTGCCTGCCTTCCATGCAATCAGTTTGGTGTTAGAAGGGTGTAATCTCCTCCTGAATAGGCCACTTGTTTCACAGCACATGGTCTCGCAGTGGCAGCTCTTCACACAAGATGTCTCTGCAAAACCGGGGCACAGCGCTCGAGGCACTGTCTGTAAACTGCATGCACAAATTAGATCTCATTACAAAGCCCTGGGAAGAGGTTGCGAGAAACTAAAATCGAGTAAACAACAGCAATTTGCTACTTAAAGGTATGAAGTAACGTCTACCGGAGCAGAGAATGAAGCATAGCCTGGCTGGATTAGCATGCTTTAAATGCATGTCCGTGCACGTGAGGGTGCCCCACTGGCAAGATCAAGGCCTCATATGGCGGGTTCCAGCTCGTCGCGGAGACATAGGATTCACCTTTCATCAGAGTTACCCTCAGATAAACACTGCTAGCTCAGCAGTTTTGCCATAGCTTGCACTGTTAGCGCCGTTAGCACTGTTAGCCGCAAGCACCGTTAGCCGCAAGCCACCGGCTCAGCCAAGGCTGTAGAAATGCTCCTCATCTTGTATGTACCGCTTCTAAAGTATAGTTAGCGACTATAGCTAACGAACGTAGCGGAACATTTAGCAGCATCAGAGCCAGGGCTTTTGGAGGAGACCAAAACAGAGCTAAAAAGAGAGGAGGAGACCAAAACAGAGCTAAAAAGAGAGGAGATATTGGACTAACGTGTGCTGGGTGCCCAGAGATGTTACTCTGTACTTTGTGTTAATGTTGTGTTTACAGCTTTTTTCTGCTGACTACAAGTGGCTGAAAATCCCAATGGAGGTTTACGTCTCTGGGTCCTGTGTTTGTCCACAGGCGATGTACATGTCATGCTGCACATCTTAACGAAAAGGTTCAGTGCTCATAGCTTCATGCAAAGATGTCTTTGTCTCTGTCTGTTTCATATAAAGGGAATCATGTAATACAGTGGATCTCAACCTTTCTTCAGTGATGTACCCCCTGTGAAATATGCCAAGTACCCCCTAACCCTAATCATTTTTGGTTGAAAAAAAGATGTAAACACTGCACTGTGCCATCAATGTCTGATTTAGTATAGAATATATACAATTCACTTAATGAACATGCAATTATATTTTATTGGATATTTATTAAATAACACATTTTAAAGGATTTTTTCGATGGATGCAAATTTTAAATCTAACGTACCCCCTGCAGTGCCTCCACGTACCCCCAGGGGTACACGTACCCCCATTTGAGAACCACTGATGTAATACATGCTATCTCTTTTTTTGCTTCAAGAGTAAAGGGAATTGCAAAGCTTCTCTATGGGCTACACTGGTTCATCTAATTGAACAACAGGAAAGAGTTATCGCCTCAATAAGCTTTTCACTCCATCTGCCATATTTCCAGCCGCGCTCCCCGCACCCTGAATTGTGTCTCCTTGCATTTTACAGAGCTGCACTGCAGAGAGTTAACAGCACCGTAGTAGATCCACGCTGCTGATTCCAGTTCACTATTGATATCCTGTCACCCCCGGGGGACCACTTATAGTGAGAAGAGACCTGAGTCAGCACTCTGTGAGCACTAGCCAGTGATGAGGAGCACATACCATCAGCTAATGCTCAAATAAAAAGAGCACAATGATGTCGATAATTGCACAACATTTGCAGCTGACAGTGAATGTTTTGTTGAATGAAGACATTGTGTAATTTTTCTGTAATGTGGGTTTCATTGATCACATTGATCAGGAATAAAGGCTTCCACATTTCCACAAAACTTAAAATCTGTTCACAGTCAAATGTCAGTGAATGCTTATGGAGTCCTCTACGTAATGTGTGTGTGTGTGTCCTTAATAAAGGACTCAATCTGATAAGGGAACATGAAGAGTAATAGGTCCATTTTCTGTTCTGTTTTGTATTCTCAAGCATTTGATTGAATTACACAACGCACATGTGTGTCAGTGGCCGACACCGGTAGCAGAGCTTGGCGTCTGACCTCCAAACATCATTGGTCAGCAAACTGGGGAGGGGGAGATATACTGCAGTGTGTTTTTTTTTTTTCTGCAGAGGGAAGAGAGAACACACTACAACATTGATGCTGCCTGAGCCACTCCTTGTATGTACAGGAGCTTCTTTTTTCCCCTCTTCAACATCTAAAATCTCCTCATCTCACTTGTGATGAAGATGAATCCGGGCATTTAACCACCCTCTTCCTCAAATATCAGTGCACTGTCAAGCTCACAAGGTGGCTTCTTCTGTCTTTTTTCTTTTTTTTGGACTCCTTGCTCTAGTTTTTCTTTTTTTTTCACTTTGAGCTGCTCATGTACGGCAGATGCCCATTACGTCAGACAATGGCAATGCATGAGGCTTAATGGGGTAAATACGCACGTAAACTCACAGGCACACAATATGAGAGTGTTCATCAGTGTGAAGTGAGGATTTCAGTTGATATTGGCATTACCTTGTGAGGAAAAGCTCAGGGTTACATAACACAGGTAAACATCCACCATGTATAACAGTCAAGGAGCCAAGAGGGCAAACTCACCTTTGGATTCGAGGCATTCCAATACTCCAGAGATTCAGTCGGAAAATGAGGGAGAGGAGATTTACCCGAGCCGGTAGGATGAAGAATGCGGCACACACACACACACACGCTCCCATTGATGGAGCCGCTACCTCCCCCAGTTATCCCTCTTGCATGAGCGCATTCAATCACACGTGCGCATGGCACGCACTAGCCGCTCTCGGGCTGAAGTGAAACATGTACAGCAGTCCACAGCTCAGTCGGGGTGTTTCACCCTACTTTTAATCCCTCAATCCGGTGCCAAGTTGTGTTTCTCCTGAGAGAATCTGATGCATCTAATTCCTGTCAGCTTTCATGCCTGCTTGTGCCTCCTTCCCCTAATGAGCTGTTGACAGCGCCAGAACCTGATGCCTCTTTCTTTAAATCTCTCGCATTACTCAGTTGACCACCACCACAGTGCTAGCTCTCTCCACCTTTTTCAGGTCTTCAGCAATCCAGCCATTGGCACAAAGCCCTGTAAACTGCCTCGGCTTAACACCGGGCTAAACCAATCAGGTGGCCTGAGGCCTATCCCAGGACGGACCTGCTCTATTAATCTGAGGAGGGGATGAATAGGAAAAGAGAGAAGGGATAGAAAAGTGGGTGTTTGACTATGGAGGATGAGTGGAGAACTGCTTTCTTGGAGCGATGTACATAGAAGAATCACCAACACAAATATATGCAACACAATTGCATTCATCTACAGTATTAATCCAGATATCCGAGAGAGGAAATGTGCTTAAATTAAATGTCCTACAGGGTCAGCGTCCTCTCTCCATAAATCTCCACATAATCAATAATCTATTAGCAAACAGGGTGTGCAGGGGCAAACGGAGAAATAGGCGTGTGTGCTACGTCAAAAGAGGAGTTAAGACATTAAACACATGTTTTTTACCACTCTTTTTTAAATAGTCACCCCAATGACACGTGAAATCCAGAAAACAACAACAAATATGATATATTATTATATTATAGTATTATGCATGATTTGATATCACTGTTAGATGTTGGTCATGTATAAGAGAAGATTAAGAAGTGTATATAGTAAAATAAAAATGGCACCAGCTGCATGCAGAGTTGCATGCTGGTTGCAATGTTTTCTAGGACGTATTGCAACCCATATGGCACTGCATCACGTTTTCTCCATTGAAGGTCACCGGTACAAGAAGAAAACATGGGGAAAACTATGGAGTCAGCCTCTGGAGAGCATAAATGACCGCACCAGATTTCATGGCAATCCATACAAATTGTTTTTGAGATATTTCCGTTGGGACCAAAGGGGTGGACATAAAGAAAGGGTCATTAGGCTTAGGAGGCTTTAAAAAAGACACACAGAATGGTCCTATGTACAGTATGTGATGAGGTGTGAACAAGTTAGAAATATAGTCAGACTTCTAATCAAAGTTAATCAAAGGTCTTGGTGAAATAAATAATTGGTTAGAGCAGCACTTTGACACAGTGCTGCTTTGGATTAATGGCATTCTTGGGGCCGATGGGACTCGCGCTCTGTTGCGCGACAGCTGATGTCGAGCTAATTAACACACTGTGGTTCACAGTGGCTGGCTGGTATGATACGATTGAAGATTGAAGTGAAATCTCCTTCAACTGAAGGGTGAAATGACACATCAGCAACCATCAATTACAAGAAGTTAATTGCTTTGGCTTTCAGGAGTGCAGTTTGTTGATCCACTGTTGTTCCAATTGATTTATCTAGCACGAGCGGAAGGTCATTTATGCTTTTACATTCGCGCTGACCTTTTCCAAATGGGTATATGGCCATTGGTTTATTGGTGTTTGGACCATCTCAATAATACACCACTTGCTGCCAAAAACTGTTGTGATATATATACGGCTCAATAAATTAGTTTCACTCAATTACTTGCAATGTAAGGGGAAATAGGGGATAGGTGTTAAATACGATATTCAGAGGATATGTATTGCTGCTGGGAGAAGATTCTTCCTGTTGTGCATTTCCAAATAAAGCAAGAATCCCAGAAAAAGTCACATATAATGCCAAATCCTACAAATATCTAAAATAATGTATTAGCGACGGTGCAACAAAGAGAATTAAGGATGAGATGCTTTTTTTCAAGTGAGCAGCAACATGTCAGATCATATCCGAATACATTATGAATGCAGTATTTAAAAAGTGTATTGTTTCTTTTTGTGACGAACCCTGAAATATATTAAACTATTCAAGGAAGAAGCAGCATCCATGGCCCACGGGATGTTAAGCAGCACAATACAAAGTAATGCACTGCCCTCTAGTGGTCATTTCAACTTAACCCAGTTTTTTTTGTCTAGGTTATCTCCCTTAAGTTTCACTTCTCTGATGTTGTCAATGGGAGCATTTAACGTTATATAATGTAATACAACTAAGAATTAAACTTCATCATATGACTTTCCTAGATTTAGAAGTTAAGATAACAACACCCTCATGACTTTTAAAGACTCTTGAGACTATGTGTGTGTGTGTGTGTGTGTGTGTGTGTGTGTGTGTGTGTGTGTCTCTCTCTCTCTCTCTCTCTGTGTGTGTGAGGACATTTTCTACAACCCAGTTATTTGTATTCTACAATATGTTTTTTTAAAGGCAGTGTCTCTGCCGCAGAGGGATTTGCGATACATAATCCATGATTGTGAACATAATGTAATTTGTCCCTGTTGTGCATGTTGCCATGTATTCTTTAAAAGGTGTGCTACAGTAAAGTGATCTTCAATAAGTGAACCAGTTCTACACCCTATACTGCTAACATGGGCACGAATGAGCTATTGTCTGACTGCCATCCTCTTACTTCTGTATTTGTACTATTGCAGAGCATATTTTTGGGAAGCAAAAGCATCGGGTGAATAAATCACTTCCACCGGCTGCAATTATATATTCTATTAGATATATAAACATGCATTTACAACTAATTGTGTTTTATAGATTTATCTTTCTGATGTCGGTCATGTCATAAATTCATATATCATTTTCTGCTGTTGTTTGTATTGTGTTTCTTGCCTGGTGTGCACTGTGAATATTTTCTGTTGTTGTCAGTATGAGTCTATACATTGTCTGTTTGACTTTTGGTCCCCCACTGGGGATTAATCCAGTTTTCTAATCTAATCCAACTCATTTCCCTGTAACTTTTAAGAAGCGTGTGCCAAAAATGTCAGTGGACTACACAAAGAAAGTGATGCCGCCTGACCGAACCTGAACAAGGCAGCAGCACTAACAATGTGACACATCACAAAGCCAAATGGGCGGACTCGTTATTTGAATTAAATAAATAAAGAAATCCAGTCAATCCTGTCCAGACCTTTCAAGGCGAGACTTGGCCATCCCAAACAATGTGACACATCACTAAGCCAAATGGGCGGACTCGTTATTTGAATTAAATAAATAAAGAAATCCAGTCAGTCCTGTCCAGACCTTTCAAGGCGAGACTTGGCCATCCCAAAGTCTAAAAGCCATATTCTTGTCAGCTGCAGGGCACCAACGGGCTGAAGAGGAAAGGTGGAGAGAGCACATCAGGTCTGTTTCCAGAATACATAGCCTATGAAACTAATGACGGGGGTGATGCATATTCATATTCACATGTTATTTAAAAAAAATCATCAGAGGCTTGAGAGCTGCACAGTAACTTATTTAGAGCAAACATGAATTGTCTTGCACGTCTACTCGTAACATCCCGGTATTTGTCCCATTCAGCGCCGAATCTTCAGCACGGAGAAATATCCACGAAGGTCATCTCATAAATGAGACGATCTTTTATATGCAAACTGATGTCTCACTCTGCCATAAACACAGTACCAACAGCAGCATGTTATGGGCAACTGGAAACAACTTGCCCTTATAACACACGTGTTTACACTAGAGCTTAGCAAACAATCGCCGAGAGCAATATTCAGCCTATAGTGCACGAGACACTTCGGATGTTTAATAATCTTTAACGGGCAGAATCCCGTCTTGTTTGTAGGAAGCGAGCATGGATATTGCTCAAGTTCACATGTATTTCTGTTTAGCGTCATCCATGAAACAGTTAACTTATACTGCCGTGTTATGCGATATGGAAGTGAAACAGGAGCCTCCAGTTCCTTATTTCCGTATTGTCTGCTGGCTTTGAGGCTGCAAGACTCGTCCGCGCAGGAAGTGAATGTCTTCGGTTTCAAGAATGAAGTCTGATGTGTAAAAAGAGGCAACAATCTGGTAAGAACTATATATTATTATAATATTTCAGATATGAAACCGGCAGACTTAAAAGTGACAAAGTGTCAAAGTGAGACTCTGCTCTGATTATCATGTAGTCATATTAATACTCATATTAGTGTACTTTTGATAGTAACAATACAAATATAACTTATGTCTTTGGAAGAGATATTTTATGTGGAAACCTTTTCCTCAATATTGACTCACATTAATTACTGATCTGTACTGGCAGTTCTTTATATTCAGCATTTTATATTAACAATAGATCAAATGTATGACATGAAAGATGATGCTAGTGATGAACAGCGAACCGTCACCTCACTCGACTCAGTTCCTCTCCTCTCTGAAGCTTTTCAGTTTCGGCAGGCATGCTGTTGAAAGTGAAAAAATCACTTTATATTATATCAGTGTTATTCCTGTTGTGCTCCCTTGAAAATGCAAAAAAATAAATAATAAATGTTCATGTGGATTTCAATGTTTCTTTTTTTTTTTTTCAAAGGTTTCAAAACAATGCGTGCCCCACGTTCCCTTGTCCTCCTGCCGGTGATCATCATGTGCCATTTCATGACAGGCCCGCACAATTGCGTGGCCTCCCAGAAGAAGACTTCCTGCCACGTGCACGACGGCAGAGCAGACTGCAGCCGCCTCAGTCTCGATGCGATCCCTCCGTACCTCCCCAGGAACATCACCGGCCTGGACGTGTCTCACAACAGACTGAAGACGCTGCCGCCCGGGTCACTCGCCCCGTACCCGGGCCTCCTCCACCTCAACGCCAGCTACAACAGCATCACCAAGCTGGACCAGGGCTTGTGCCGGACGCTGCCTCTGCTGCAGACACTGAACATGGAACACAATCAAGTGTATGCGCTGAAGAAGGAGGACGTGAGCCATTGCACCAATCTAACGCAGCTGATTATGGCGAGTAATAAGCTCAAGTTTCAAGGGGAGCCCTTCTCTGCACTACAGGTACAGTTACACTGATGAGGCGGGTCAGTAGCAGCTGGTTTGATTCGTCCTTCATGCATTACCTTTCTATTCTCCTTTTGATGTTCACAGAGTCTGAGAGTTCTTGACGTGTCAAAGAACAAACTGCCGTCGGTCCAGCTCGGCTCTCGGCCTCAGCTTCCCAGCCTCGTGAGCCTCAATCTGGCATTCAATGACTTCACCACTCTGAAGAAAGACGACTTCTTGTTCCTCAACCATTCCTCGTTTCTGCAAGTCCTCAACATGTCAACCGTGCCGCTGAAAACGGTAGGAAACCGCAGAAAGGGGAAATTAAATTTTGAAAAACATTTTTAAAAAAGTCGCTTTGGATAAAAGCGTCACCTAAATGAAATGTAATGTAATGTAATGTAAAAACAAGGCGATTCAAAGTGCTTCACATAAAACCATTAAAAGCATCAAAACTTAATGCAAAAATAAAACAAGATTTAAAAACAATTAAGAACATTCATTAAAACATTAAAAAACTGTTAAAAAGCAAAAAATACAGAATTGAATAAAGGTTGCAGTGCAGTTTAAGATATAAGATGCAGCAGTGAGATGCATAATCTGGTTCAATTAAAGGCAACACCGAACAGAAAGGTCTTCAGTCTGGATTTAAAGAAGCTGAGGGCCTTTCAGGGACCTTGTTCCAGATATATTATTTGAAGCACCTTGTTTTCAGTTGTCTGTTTTGTTTCCCTTTTTAATTTTTTTTTTTTTATCTCACTGAAAGTCCTGTGTTGTGTTTTGTTGCAGTTGGAGCCTGGTTGCTTTAAGCCCATTTCAGGCCTTCATACTTTGATCATGGATGGAAGCGATATGGGCACGCTTGTTATTTCCAAACTCTGCTCGGAGTTGTCAGGGACGGCCATCGATGCCCTGTTTCTTCGTAAGACGAAGCTGATCACGCTCACAAACGCAACCTTTGCAGGCCTGCAGAAAACAAATCTAACCTTTCTGGATCTGTCCCATAACGACATGGGCCAAATTAATGGAGCCGCATTCAGGTGGCTGCCCAATCTTCAGACTCTAATTTTGTCGGACAACAACCTCAAGCACCTGACCAAGGACACATTTCAGGGGCTGAACAATTTGAGAAGACTCCAATTGACAAAAGCTCTGGTGAAAGGTCACACCACCCCGATCATCGATGATTTCTCCTTCCAACCGCTGAGTGCCTTGGAGAGTTTGATATTGCAGAGAACTGCCGTTCATGAAATTACAGAGGACACATTTACAGGCTTGACAAGTCTTCAGGAGCTCGATATGAGCTGGAGTAGTTACATCTCGCTCAGAAACATCGGCGACAAGACGCTGGTCTCACTTGCGGGATCGCCTCTCAAAAAGCTCAATCTAACAGGGACAGCTATAGCACAGATTAGTCCTCGAAGCTTCTCCGTGTTGAGAAACCTCACCACTCTCCTTCTGGATTTCAACTTCATCAAGCAAAATCTCACCGGCAAAGAGTTTGAAGGCCTGGACCAAGTTGAAGAGATTCACATGTCCAATAACCACCAAACAGTCAATCTAATGTCCACGTCCTTTGTGAATGTGCCCAATCTGAGGGTCCTGAAATTGGGAAGGAGTCTCAAAGCGGAAGCCGTGAACGTGGATCCCTCTCCGTTCCTTCCCCTGGCCAACCTCACCGTCCTGGACCTCAGCAACAACAACATTGCCAACATCAGAGAGAATGTGCTGGAGGGGCTTGTGAACCTGAAAGTGCTGAAGCTCCAACACAACAACTTAGCCCGCTTGTGGAAGAGCGGCAACCTAGGGGGTCCAGTGTTGTATCTCAAACACACACCGAATTTGACGACCTTGCAATTGGACAGTAACGGGCTGGATGAGATCCCGGCAGAGGCTCTGAGAGGGTTCAGTAACCTCCGTGAAATCAGCCTGGCCAACAACCTCCTCAATAGCCTCAAGGACTCCATTTTTGATGATCTGAGCTCACTGCGGGTTTTCAATTTACAGAAGAATCAGCTCACAGCCGTGAGGCCCAAAGTGTTCAAAACGCCCATGAGCAACCTCAGCCTGCTGCTCATGGACAAAAATCCATTTGACTGCACGTGTGAGAGCATGCTGTGGTTTGTGACGTGGTTGAACAGCACGCATGGGACAAACGTGCCCGGTCTCAGGGACCAGTATTTGTGCAATACCCCACTAGCTTACTTCAACCGCTCTGTCATGGATTTCGACCCCCTCTCCTGCAAAGACATGACCCCGTTCCAGGCCCTTTACATACTGAGCAGCACGGCCGTCATCATGCTGACGGTAACGGCGCTTCTGGTGCGGTTCCACGGCTGGAGGATCCAGTTCTATTGCAACATATTCATCAATCGCACGTTGGGATTCAGCGACGCCAAAGTTGAGGAGGGCAGGGAATTTGAGTACGACGCTTATGTCGTCCACTCGGAGAGGGACGCCGGCTGGGTGGAGAGACGGATGGCGCCCTTAGAGAATGACAGGTGCAGGTTTTGTTTGGAGGATCGAGACTCGACCCCCGGCATGCCGCAGCTTGAATCCATCATTGTTAATATGAGAAAGTCCAGAAAGATCTTGTTTGTCGTCACTGAAAATCTTCTCAGAGATTCCTTGTGTACGAGGTAAATCCAACTTATACATTATTTTAGATTCTATATAAGGTTAAGTAAACATCTGAATTGTGTGACATGTAGTGTATTTTGCATGGTTGCACACTGAGGTCTCACAGTTGTCTCTTTCCTTCTTCAGATTTAAAGCCCATGAGGCATTTAAAGAGGTAATTGAAACCAGCAGGGACTCGGTGGTTCTCGTCTTCCTGCAGGACGTCCACGACTCCAAGTTGTCTCGCTTCCTCCTCCTCCGTCGGAGCATGTTGCGTTCATGCTGCGTGCTGGACTGGCCCGTCCATAAGGAGCAGGTGCCGGCCTTCCACCAGAAGCTCCTCATCGCACTTGGCATGACTAACCGATTGCAAGAGTGAATGCGTTGCATTTGTAGCAATCTGGAATCGTACTTACCAATGGATGTAACCGATTGCGGGTTGTTTTGCCCTCTGTGTGAAAATTGTGCTTACTCTAAATATGCACTCAGTCGTAATTACAATGCATTGCAGCTTAACAATTTTTTTTTTGTATTGAAAAATCTTCAAGTTCTCCAATGTTTCCAGCTGAACAGTTACATTTTGCCAATGTAATTTACATTACACATTTGTATTTTACATTGTTACATATCTATCAATAAAAAATATTGAGTGCAGATTCAATGATTTTATCTCTCAATTGCTAAACGTTGGGCCTTAACTTGGAAAATCAAACCGCTGAACTAATTAAATAAAGAAGATATACTTTTAAGTGTATAATTTAGCTGGTAAATTGGCATTGGCAGTTATTTGTCATATTTTTATTGTATAATGGTAGCATTGCATTGATCAATCTTGGAAACTTTTTTTATTTTATTTCAGAACATAAATCTCCAAATGTTTCAAAATGTTTCTGATTTTATTTATTCAGCTTACTGTTGAACGCCTAGCATGACGGTCTAAATACGTTCTTAAAGACTTCTCCACAATGTAAAAAAACTGCTGACTCATAATTAATTATTTGATTGGCTTAATAGTTAATAAAATACAGATTTCAACCATGTGGAATTTTTCTTTCCAGAATGTGAACTCTCACCCGGTTACCATAAATATGATATGTATTCGACATGACCTCATTGTTGTCACATCATTGCTGCAATCTTGATGCTCAGTCTCTTAAGATTACATCATTACATTCATTCAACATAAAGACACCACAATCAATCCATCAAACTTTATTTCAGACTCAAGGTCCAGATAACCACAAATGACAAGGCCTCAAACAACACAAATAATGAAGGATTCAAATTGTGCTCAATTAGTTTTTTTACAAAAAAATATTATTGAAAAACATGTTTTATATTTAAAGTATTGAATAAAAACACAAAACATATTGAATTAAAAACAAACAATAAATCAATCATTTAGAATGTATTAACATAAATTACAAGTAATACATAGTCAAAACTTAATGTAAAATGGCCTAAATGTTCATTTATATCTCATTCAAATCAAGACCAAAAGGCCTCTGTAAAGAGGGAATTAGATAAAGGGAAAACAACATCTCCTTTATTATGTTCACAGAAAAACATGTTTTAATCATGAATAATAACTGCACACGGATAAGTCTGTTATTTATTAACCATTAGGACAGAGGTCTATATCTGTCAAATATCCTTAATAATTAACAAGTGTATTACATTATTTTGACCAACATATACCATCTTAATCTTTTTATTTTGTTTATCTACCTCCTATCTCTCACGTTCAGTACCACCCAACATATTTTTATGGGCATACGAACAGCAATAAATAGGTGGCCATAACTTTCACCCAGTGAGCCAACAAAGGGTGTCGTGCAGAGAAAAGGAAAGGCAAAGGTCATGTCACATGGTCCCCGCCTCATGCTGCTATTTAAACACACACACACTAACACACACATCGTGCGCGCACACAGCAACAAGAGATGGCGATGCTCGGCAGTTACTCGCTACCTTTACTTGGGACCAGCATCTTCATCGCTACTCTGACCTACCTCACCTACCGGCTGCTCAGCGATTACCTGCACAAATGGTTCACCATGAAGCCCATACCGGAGGCGGAGGGGACGTATCCCTTCATAGGAAACGCACTGCAGTTCAAATCCAACGCAGGTGGTAAGAACGCAACCAGCACGCTGCTGCAGGAGGCCAATACAGCCCTTTGGATCGTCATAACTGATTAAGTAATTGCCTACTTTATTGCTGTATGGATACTGTGTGTGCAGATTTTTTTTTTTTCCCTTCTGTATTTCAGATTTCTTTCGTCAAATTCAAGATATGACCCGTGACTTCAGGGATGCACCGCTGTTTAAACTCTGGATTGGACCGGTCCCATTTGTGATTCTGTTCCACGCGGAAACGGTTGAGGTACAGTGACTGACAGCTGCACATTTACAACACCGATTATGGCAAAAGCAGGTGGAACTGCTTTTTCCCACATGCCTTATCTTGTAAATGTGTAATCTCAGGGCGGGAATGAGTAGAAAGTGTTTTATCTTTAACTACACTCAGTGGCGTGTAAAGTAATCACGGTCCATGTGTTCACCGGTGAAGCAGAGGCTGCTGCACAACAGCTAAATCCAGCAAAACAACCGGAGTTGACCTCAGTTACTCCTTGGTCAACATGGTCCAGCCAGGATGACATTGCACTTTTACACACTGCAGCCATGACAATGGTCAACAATGGACGACAGTCTACAAACAGACTTTTTGTAGTTATTTCGTCTCTTTAGTCATTGTATATGTCTTTGTGATCATTTAGATATTTAGATTTTTTCTGCAGCCTCTGTACATCACTGCTAAATGCTCATCATTCCAGTTATACAATAGCAACATAAACTTTCTGTTTATGCCCCTATTTGTTGTTTGTAGACGATTGTGACCAATGCCGTCCACATGGAGAAAGCATATGCATACAACTTCCTCCACCCTTGGCTCGGAACTGGCCTTCTCACGAGGTATTCACTTGTCAGTAGCAATCAGAAATTATTATAACGTTAAGATTCCTGCATTAAAGAACAGGAAAACAATGTCCACTGTGGTTTTGAAATCAACGGCAACATGATAATGACATATATTAACACAAATAATAAGACCCAGAGATATGTCCCATATGCATGCTGTCAACCAAGTCAACCCCTTCCAGTTTGTGATCACATTGAAAAAAATAACAAAATGGTGTGTTTACTTGCAGCCAGAGGGTGGTGCTATAAGCATACAAGTGTACAAAGTGAATTGAATGGGCATTTGTCATTTGCTTTTTTAGATGATTCATGCACAAGTGGAAATGTTGGGCTGAAGGTGGGGAAAAGGTCAACGGGTCCCCACAATCAATATGCAATCAGTTCCTAATTCTGCCTGAAGGTGGCACAATGATAAAGCACCCTGAGAAGGAATAGGGATCATGATTACATTACATTACATTTAGCTGACGCTTTTATCCAAAGTGACTTACATGATATACAGTAGACCGTAGACACAGCAACGGTGAGCAATTAGGGTTAAGTGTCTTGCTCAAGGACACGACGACGCAGACTGCCGGAGCCGGGGATCGAACCACCGACCTTCTGATTGAAAGACCGACTTGCTAACCACTGAGCCACAGTCGCCCCTGGAGGCCTGATGGAGGAGCAAGGGCAAAGGCTAGAAGGTCACAGTACATTATAATTTACTGGCTTGTGATCATGAATGTCCACAGCACATTTCGCGTGACTCTGTTTTCAAGATACTGTTAAAATATGTGTCTCCGGCTTGTAAAAAGAGTCAAAATTAAGTTATTTAGAAAAATAAGACGGGGCGTGGAGATATGGAAGGAGTCAGTGGTGTAATGCATGTGTGGACGAGTGAAAGCATGGACGTAAACCTTAATTAAACTACAAAGGTGTGGAGATGTCTATGAGGGGATGGTGAGGCTGCCCAGTAAGACAAAGCTTAGCCTACCGAAAGGTCAAAAGGTCAAATCTTGATCCAATTGCTGAAATTGGAATCGACGATGACCACATTTTGTGAAGTCAAAAGTTCTCATCTCTGCTTCCTCTGTCATTTATTTGAAGGACATATGCCTCGTGTAATTTCTCCGCCTTAAGTTCTCCTTGATGTCCTCTGCTTTTGGTCAGCACCGGGAACAAGTGGCGCCAGCGGCGGAAGATGTTGACCCCCACCTTCCACTTCTCCATCCTGACGGACTTCCTGGAAGTGATGAACGAGCAGGCGGAGATCCTGGTGAAGAAGCTGGGGAAGCAGGCGGGGAAGGGGGAATTCGACTGCTTCAGTGACATAACCCTGTGCGCCCTGGACATCATCTGTGGTGAGTGAGAATATGTGGATGTATATGCGCCCCGAATGCCCCCAGTTGGGGGGCTCTGGGTTTGACCCTCTGAGGTTTTCTGTATTTATAGCTTTTTAAATTGTTCAAATAGACCTTGTGAATGAGGAGATAATCAGGATTTAGTATGAAAAAAAATGCAATTTTGGCTGAAAAATGGTTGGTGCGCATTAAAACTGAATACAACGAGAAAGATGTTCAACTATCAATTTCTTTTCTCTTCCAGAAACTGCAATGGGAAAGAAAATTCACGCCCAGAGTCAGTCTGACTCAGAGTATGTGAAGAGGGTGTACAAGTGAGTTATTTAGACACAGAGAGACGATAACAGGGGAATATTTACCTGCTTGATTGCCTCACGTTTCCTAACTTTGTGCCCGTAGAATGAGTGACATCGTGAGCCGCAGACAGAGGTCACCGTGGTTTTGGCCCGACTTTGTGTACAACTGCTTTGGTGAGGGGCGGGAGCACGACGAGACGCTGAAGATCCTGCACTCCTTTACGTCCAACGTGAGTAAAATCACCGGACGCTCAGTTCTCTTTCACATTAAAATCCCTCGGAAGCCACATTCGGCCTCAACCTTGACCTACATGTCCGTCTCAGGTGATTAAAGAAAGAGTGGAGATCGTTTCCGATACCGATTCGGACGGGGTTTCTGAGCAGAGTGGGAAGAAAAGACGAGCGTTCCTGGACATGCTCCTGAAGACCACATATGAGGACGGCAGCAAAATGAGTCATCAGGACATTCAGGAAGAAGTGGACACCTTTATGTTCAGGGTTGGTGGTTAGAAATACAACTCTTTACCTCGGCCGGGCGTTAGGATCCATTAAAGTTGGCACGATACGACGTGAATAAATCCCAGTTTGTGTTATATTCGCAGCCATCTTAACTGTAAGTGGAACAGCTGAGTGAGATTTAAGTCTTCTTTAGTTTGGGAGGGGGGAGACACACCTGGCAGAGATTCACCTTTCTGGTTTATTTCTGTCTCCTCCTCGCCCTCGCTCATTCCCCCCGGTTACAGTTGCACGAATATATGACACACTACCACCAACACGTTCATAAAATACTCTCACTTACAAAAGAAATCCTAAACAATGTGCTGTGTTTCTGTATTTCACGGCCCTCGCCGTGCAGGGACACGATACGACAGCAGCCTCCATGAACTGGGTCGTCCATCTGCTGGGCTCCCACCCCGAGGCGCAAGGCAAAGTTCAACAAGAGCTTCAGGAGGTGTTCGGTAACAGCAACATGCCCTCCGCCCCGACACCCCACATCTTCTAACTTTCATGACATCATTTGTTTTCCCGCCCAAAGGCCTTTTTTTTTTACTCATCTTTGTTCAGATTTCTTCTTTACAGCTCGAGGGGAGCTTGTTCAGGGATAATAGATGTGAAAGTCCTTGCCAAAATAGATAGAGATTAATTGAATTGTTTTCACCGCTTTGTGGATTAAACATGGCCACCATGCGTTGTTTTCCATGACGTGGGCTCGATACCACCAGTGAGCCACGTTTTCACAAGTTTGAGGATCTAGTGTGGATGTGTTGTTCTTTTACATGACTTTATCAAACCTCGTAATGTAATCAATTGTTCTATTAGTAATCATTGATTTATTGTCTCTAGGTAGGATTATATGTTGCAATGTACACCCATAGAAACGATTGCAGACTGATTACCAACTGATTTAAGAGCTGGTTTCCTCTCCATATTTTGTGCTGAAGACTCTAACAGTGTTTCCTGTTTCATGTACGAAGGTGCATCCGACCGGCCCGCTGACATAGAGGACCTGAAGCAGCTCAAGTACCTGGAGTGTGTGATCAAGGAGGCCCTGAGACTATTTCCCTCGGTGCCTTTCTTTGCCCGCAGCATCGGTGAAGACTGCCACATCAGTGAGTTACAGATGTTTGGGTAAAACTATAAGATCTGACCCCCCAGGGAAGACCAGAACCCGGGTCCGGGACCAGCTGTGTGTCCGGACCCCCCAGGGAAGACCAGAACCCGAAGCGTGGCTTCCTAGCCCCCTCCAGAGGGGAGTTATGGTCCAAAAACCCCAAAATAGCCCCCACCTTTGGAAACGGAGGAGCAGCAGCAGCCCCTCCCTTTGGAAGAAAAAACTTTAACTTTTGAAAAATATCTGAAAATCAGACTATGTCCAGCTTTTCAGAAAAAATGACAGAGTACTCACAGGGAACTACTGAGCAGTTCAGCTTCCCCGGTGAGTACTCTGTCATTTTTTCAGAGAAGCTGGACATAGTCTGATTTTCAGTGAGGACACTGGAATGAAACATTCATTTGCCGAGTGCAAATCCCCAAAGTATTTTCGGTATTTTCTATAAGAATCCAGGAGAGGCCCGGCTCCCCGTGTTATTTTCACTTGAAAAGTAGGTTTCTTCACATAGCTCCAGTGAGACCATATAATACATGCAGTCTCTTCCCCGGAGTTACTTCAAGTTTATAAAACAAAGCCCTATGGATTTATATATATTAAAAAAAATGTAGATTGGAACGAGTGAGTGACATCAATTCCCAAGTTAATACCATCTCGGGCCACCTTAAAAGGGGAAAAGTTTAGAATGAAGTGCCTCTGATTCGGAACTGAGGCATAAAGTATGCTTTTTTTAGTTTTTAGTTTATATTCTGATATTTTCCCAAATTGATTCAGGATATATAGAAGACAGGAGTGATAAAGATGGTTCAGAGACATACAACAGCAAATCGTCTGCGTGAGTCGCAGTGCTCAATAGCTACTGCAAACAAAGAGAGGACAAAGTGGGCAGCGCAGTCTTAGTAGCCAGATTGAGTATTGTTAGAGATTACAGCTGCTAGGGGAGAGAAATAAATAAATAAGCCAATGTCCATCTTAACAAACACTTCTAAATCAACATTTATATTACATTACATTTAGCTGACTCCTATCCAAAGCGACTTAAATCCTATACAGTTGACCTAGACACAGCAACGGTGAGCAATTAGGGTTAAGTGTCTTGCTCAAGGACACATCGACATGGACTAGCGGAGCCAGGGATCGAACCACCGATCCTCTGAAAGACAGACTTGCTAACCACTAAACCACTGCATGTCTGTTTATTATGCTTAAACCTGCCGTTTCTGCACAGTTGCAGATAAAGATCAGGCTGCACATATATTATTAGCATTATACTGATCTGATCGGTTTACTCTGCAAATGGACATTCGACAGGGGACCTGTCACTGTTTGACTTCATTTTTTTTAGGATATCCGTCTCACTTTGCGTAAATTGTGTAAATAATCAAATAAACAGAGCTCACAATTCTGAGAATATGGGGACATAACTAAAGTTCAAAAGGGAACCAGCAGTCAGAAATGGGCTGGTCATTGGACTTTGCTGTGCTGATTTCACCTTCTCCCAGACTTTACCAAATAATGTGCTACACCTTTTTTTTTTTTTTATTAAACAGATTTGTCTGTGATGATATCTAATAGCTTAAGCTGAGGCAGTCAAATTCCATAATAATCTTCCATCAAACCAAATGTGTGAAGTGATTAGCATGGACAGTAATTACGTTTCTGTGGTACCTGCAGATGGTTTCAAGGTTCCCAAAGGTGCCAATGCCATCATCGTCACCTACGCTCTCCACCGGGACCCACGGTACTTCCCCGAGCCCGAGGAGTTCAGGCCCGAGCGCTTCCTGGCTGAGAATTCAGCGGGAAGGCCTCCGTACGCCTACATCCCCTTCTCCGCTGGACTCCGCAACTGCATCGGTGAGACCAGGGCAGGTTTAAGTTTGTCGTTAACTGGACCCGTGTCCATGCACATGTTACACATAGACCCCATCATGACTGCTGTGTGTGTATGTGTGTGTGTGTCACTGTAATCGTCCTCAGGTCAACGTTTTGCCCTCATGGAAGAAAAGGTGATCTTGGCGTCCATTTTTCGTAACTTTAACATTGAAGCTTGTCAGGAGCGTGATGATCTTCGGCCGGCGGGAGAGCTCATCCTGAGACCGGAGAACGGCATCCGGATCAAACTGGAAAAGAGGAAAACCCAAACGTAATCGAATCTGCCTTTGTGATCTCTATTCAAAGCACACACTCAGACAATGTAATGGCTTCTAAATACCCTCTCAGGGGTCAGGGAGAAGAGCGACCTTGGTGTTTGATTTGAGAACGGTGTCATAATGATAGTCTTCATAAATACAGAAACTACTTCGTTTTTTTAAGGAAATAGCTCCTTGAATCAGTATTCTGGCTCAACAACTCTGCTCTTTTGTGAAAAATAACTGTACAAATAGGTTTCGCAATAAACTGCTAGGAAAAGATGATGGGAAAATAAAATGAAAAGCTGAGCAGAGTACGTGTGTATTGCTTTTAGACAAGTCGTTATGAAACACATTAGTGATTATTAACTGAATGATTTAGATCCGTGGTTCTCAAATGGGGGTACGTGTCCCCCTGGGGGTACGTGAAGGCCATATTGTTTGAAATGAGCATCCATTAAATAATCCTTTAAAAATAGTTTTTTAATAGATATTCAATAAAATATAAGTGTAAGTTCATAAACTGAATTGTATATATTATATATTAAATCAGACACGGATGGCACAGCGCTGTGTATTACATGTTTCTTTTTCAACCAAAAATGCTTTGTGCTGGTTAGGGGGTCCTCAACTGAAAATATTTCACAGATCCATTTTCTAGGTCCCATGCATTTTAAGAAAAAGAACGAATATATACTGAAATAAACCACTGTTTTGGTTTACAAACACTTGATTCTAAATAAAACAAAGAAGTTTCATTTTTCAATTATACTTGTTGAAAGAGTGTATGATAAAGGGTCAATATGATCCTATACATATTTTGTGGTATTATGGTAATGAAAGCCTGAAGCTTTAAAGTTAGTGGTGCAGAGCACAAACATTTTCATTACACATTCATTACATTTACAAACACCTCAAAGATAAGCCTTTCATTTGTGCAGTATTTCCGCTGAATGTTAAATTGCAAACCCTGAGCTGCAGTTCCTTCCTTGTATGACCTCATACGACAGATGTGTGTTTATTAATGTGTTTTGGAGGGCATCTATCTACTGTTCATCACTCTCTTGCGTGAGTCAGGACAGTTTGTGCGACTGAAGGAATGTGGATTTAAAGAAACACTAATGTAACCCACCAGAGAGGCGGAGCTAATGCAACAGACTCGCTCAGTGTGCAATACAGCCGGAGGCCACCGGGGATCCCCTCTATCTGGTGTGATCTGACACACCCTCAACACGCAATATAGTCAACAAGATATCATGCAATCCCCATCATGAACAATAAGGCCACTCGCACAACAACATGTCCTGTAACAGAACAGGAAAATCACCACATTTTAAATGCCAAAGAGAATAAAACCGATATATTCAATATTGTCATTTCAAGGGACTAAAACGTCTGGCACGACTCGGAGCGTTGTCAAATTCACCTTCAGTACTTTTGAATGACCTTTTTCCTTAAAGCTCCTGACCTCTCATCCCCCTGGTGGCTGGAACTATTTTCAGGTTTAGGATTATAATGAGCAAAACTCTTTAGTCCCATTGAGGTCAGAAGGATCCATTGTAACAAAGTAGTAATAATAGCATGTCACACTTACAAATGACCCCATCCATAATGTCACAAGATGATTTAGCTGGCATGGCCGCAAGGGTCATTGCCCAACACCAAAACGACATGACTGATGACGAATCGCATGCTCTTCTCCGATGCTTTCATTTGAATTATTGAGCACGTCTGTAATCAATGGCCGGGTAGAGCCGAGGCGCCTGAGCTCCAACTGAAGGAGGAGGACACATTTATCCGACAATCTCAAATAAATGGCTCGGATTAAGCAGCTTCTGCTCAGATTGAGTGGCTGCAGTAGGACAATATGCAGATTGTTTCTGATGAGCAAGCGTCAATTCAAAAGTACAAAAAATAAAACTGTGTGTGCCAGAATTATTTCCCCGTCATATCTTTAGAGTGAATAATACATTTTCTTGTGTCTTATTTCATAGAGTTTGTCAGTAACTTATCTTTGGCAAACTTTGTGGACACAGATTTCCTCTCGACTTGGAATGGTACTTTTTTTTATAATGTATAAAAAGCTGAGGGTGCACTGACCCTATGCCGCTCTCGTGCCTCCGTTCTATTTTACTGCGCGTTGCGGTTATGTAATCATTTTCAGTAACTTGCCGGAACGGTGAGAAAGGTCCATGAGTACAGTTTCATTTCTACAGTTGTATCATTTCTACAGTTATCATTTCTGCAGTTGTATCATTTCTACAGTTATCATTTCTGCAGTTGTATCATTTCTGCAGTTGTATCATTTCTGCAGTTGTATCATTTCTGCAGTTATTATTTCTACAGTTATCATTTCTACAGTTGCACAGGGAAGGCAGAGAACTAATTAAGAGAGTTGTTGAACATTTCCATCGGTGTTTGCAACCGGGTTCAAAGTCTGTGTGCAGATTTCCAAAACAGATACAGCATGACCCACTAAAGCACCCGTTACCCCCCCTCCACTCCCCTTCACCAAGAAGTGGAGTCATGAAATAAATCTGAGGGCTCATGAGGCGAACAAGGAGAGGCATGTATTTATATGACATATGGTGAAAAAAGCTGTTGTTCTCTCCTCTTTGGCTAAATTGTTGTATTCTTTAAATGTTTTATTTATTCATGCATTTCCTTTTTTTCTTGACTTGTCGGGTTTAGGGACACTGCGTCAAATGATGTTGATAGCTATTAATACCTTACATTATAATAAGCAACCTGCTTCTGGGTCATATTCTAAGGAGAAACCTATTGAGGCCGTGCCCTCGGTGCAGTTACATCTCTACCATCACAGACATCAATTTTAAGGAGTTTCAAGCTGTACACATGTTCGAACAAGTCCAATCCTTCATGTACCCAACTGACTGTGTTGAGCTCCTATCAGACGAGCCAGCAGACACGAGAAACACTATGAAATAACAATAAAAACATCACGAAAGACTTCAACGCCAGCTACTTTCACCCGAGATGCACAGACGCCCCTCGGGCTCCGTGATGAAATTGAATGAAACCACTTTAAAGTACCAAATGAAGATAGATTTCCAATTTCGCATTCAAAATTGAGATTTTTGTTGAAGGGATTATGAAATATTGTGACTCCACAGGGAGGAAATAAAACCATATGCTCTAAGGACAGAGTAGAGACTTGGCCTACAAGAAAGTAATAGCAAAATGCTATAAAATGATCGTTATTAAACTGTTGTGCTTTTTAAATAAGCTGTAGTTCAAGGTGATGTCCAGAGAGAGGCAGCAGTGTATGCTTTTCTGAGAGGGCTGTGAAGTTGCCCATAAAGACCCATAACTCACAAATACCACAGTATTATATACTACGTATGATATGAAACACATATAGCTCAAGATGTTAGGAAAGGCGAGAGAGAGAGGTATTGATCGCGGGATGAACATGTCGATATGAATGAATGGAGATCCAGTGAAGACCATGTCATGCGGTTGACAGCTCAGGAAAAGGTCAACAAGATTATTTCATCAAGAAGGAAGTTTCATGCAAAAGCTCATGAAATGTTTTCCAAACCGAGGTCGGCAGGTAGGACTCCAGCCCGCCCACCTGCGGCCTGTGTGTGTGTGTGTGTGTGTGTGTGTGTGTGTGTGTGTGTGTGTGTGTGTGTGTGAACAGCACAAACAGCAGATGTATCTACATTTTTGAATGTTTATTTTTTTAATGCCCGGCAGCTTCATGTTGAGTGACAGCTGTATTTAGCATGTGTAGTTTATAGCCTGTGAGTCTCAGATTTTCCTTGAACTTGATGACACTTGAATGACACGGGACAAATGTGCAACCTCCCTTTAAAAAAAGAAGAAAAAAAAAGGTTAATTAACACATGTCCATTCTCAGGAACGTTTACTGCTGCACTGACACTGATTTACACGTGACGAGATCAATCTGACCATCAAACATTGTAAACAAAGCCGCTCAGCTGGCTGTCAGTTAGTATAGAATAAATCTGTACTGAATGAACTCATCCACCGTGATTAACAGGTTTAATTTCCTCACAGCCCATGACTCACACCATGGCTTTTTATTCACACATGTTTTATTGCACGTACAGTAACAAGGAGAGTTGCCGTCAACTCGAGTAGTCTTCACTTTGTGTGTGTGTGTGTGTGTGTGTGTGTGTGTGTGTGTGTGTGTGTAGTTGGAGGACCTCAGCCCGACAAAGAGCAGTGTGATAAAAAAATGACAGCTAAACATCAAAAAGCACTAATGAAAACACTATTAACGTTAAGCCTTATCAATATTTTTTTTATATTTGTATTTAGCACCGGGGACCGTTTAATATCAGGTTTCTGAACGCATCCCTACCTAGAATCGCCAGAGCCAGTAGATATAAACGTCTTTTTTTAGGACACTACGATTCTTAGTTTCAGGCGATTATAAACGGATTAAAACATAGTTATGTATATTGTATTTCATTATTGCCAATTAATCCCCCTAAATGTTTCACATTGTTCCTTTAATTATAAGAAATTACATATTGGCTCTTTGTATTGTAGGTTTTTGTCTGTGCGGCACATCACATAACGTGTTGTTCCACAGAAAGAGGACAAAGAGAGGAATTTAGTTTTGGTCTATTAATGGAAAAAAGAAGACTCCAGGCTTATCCTTAACATAAGAAAATAACATTTTTCATTTGCACTGGCAGGGATGATTAAGACATAATTCAATGTTCAAAGAAAAATAAAATAAACGGAAAAAAAACTAAGTATTGACGTGACAAATGGATAGCTTAAAAATAACAATTTATTATCGGAAAATCTGAAGAAAAAATAAACATATATTTTTTTGATATCTGTCCTCCAAAATCCATCTGATTAACAATAACTGCCGTATTCTTTAGTCAGGTATTATTCATGGTTCTCATTGTGCGTTAAAGTCCCATCTCGTGTGACAAGCATAACAATTACAACAACTCATTAATGCGAGTCACGAACCACGACCTTCCGTTTATCGATGCCGTTAGCTTAAAACAATAGTGAAATCCCTGTTAATGACCCATTAAGATCGATAGAGTATATGCTGCGGCTGCCTCGGGGCACTAGAATAAGGTGTAGTGGGACGTTGTAGTATTTATATCTACATCTCTGTGATGTCTTATAGACCTCCCCGGCCCACAGAGCAACACCAGCGTTGAGGAGGATGGGATGTGACAGTATCCCTGGATCTGACTGAGCACCATGCTGGAGCTTCATGACACACTGCTATCTCTATTGGTTGCTTTTTGTCAGTCTCCCGCACACATGCATGCATGCAAACACACACACACACACACACACACACACACAGTTAAACCACCCTCTTGTTTCCATCCCCTCTCCCTTCTCCGCCAACCTCAATTCAGTCTATTTTCACATCAAATGAATGCCCTACTAGGGTTCAAACTCAAATCAGGATTGTGTCGTCCAATATGTAACGAGGCAGGGGGATGTGGATGGAGAGAGTGAAGGAGAAAGAGACGCACAAAGATTAAAGGGAGGGAAAGCAAATGAGGTATCAGGCGGACAGGAAGCGTAAGAGGAAGGACAAATTGAAAGGATGAGGAACAATCACCACACAAAGCAGATCTGAACTATCTGCTGAGTACATGGCAGTCACAGCCAAGAAAGCCTTTCTCTGAGTTAAAATAAACCCATCTTTACAGTTCCCATAGAAACATGTGAGCCAGTTAGCCCCAAACTTTGAGGTGGACGGGTGTGCATTGCTGAAGGCGCAGAGGCCACGCATTCTTCCCTTCCTTTGAAGTACACGAATACTTAATCTCACAGCTAAATTATTTGAAATGTGGGTCATGGCTCCAATTTTACGACAGTGGGCTAAGACTTGAAATCCAGCCAGAGCTCAATATCTCGGCGCTTAGCCCCTCTTGTACCTTGACTCCAGAATAATCTTCGTACAGTAATTTCTTATTAAGCGGGAGACTTTCTGGACATGCTTCGTATTAAGTTTCAATTATAAGTAGCCGCGGGTAAACAAAGGTGTTGGATTGGAGTCAAAACAATTTGTTGAAGGAGTTGATGAGAAGGAACAGGCACTTTAATAAAACATACCTGAATAATAAATAACCAGAATGTTCTTCTTCTTTTATTAAATCGGCTTATTTATTGGAACATATATCATGACGTTAGGCTATGCATTTGAAGGCATTATGGACATTTAGTGCTAAATATGAATTTTAGACGTAAACTTGCTTAGATGTGGGGGCCCTTGGCTGTATCGTGATAACACAGCTGAGTGCATCACCGATCCACAGCAGCTAGTCTGCACACATAGAAACATTTTGAACACTTTTGGTTTGTTGGACAATGTATGTAGCTAACGGCTAATTAACTGGATGCTGTGTTGGCCAACTTTCCAGCTAACAAGCTAACAGCTGTAACAGTTCACACTGCTGAGTACCTCTCGGCCGTGAACAGTGGCTCACCTTTGCCGCTTGGTTTCAGCCGGTGTGTTCGGCTAACCGCTAACAGAGCTGGCAGGAAAAACACTGTTTTACCTTGCCATAAGTTTTGTTTTTGGCGACACGGAAAGAAGGGAATGAAATGTGTTTAACGAGACTTTACAACCCATAATTGACTTAATTCAGTCAACGATTACAGCAGTTACATTGCAGAGGATTGAGGGTGCTAGTAGGGTCGTTGTGCTGGGGTGTCATTTTCAGTGTCTTGATGTTTGAATTCTCAGAATAAAATGTGCAATTAAAAGAATCTGCCTAACATCAAATCCTAACACAAACACCTTGAAGGAATATCGGAATGAAGTTTACTGGGCAATGCCAGGAATTGGACTCTAGTCCTTAGCTCTCAATTTTCAAAGGAAGAGTTAAACAAATAAGTATACAGTAAGGAAACACACCCACATAGATACAGCGATCATACAATCATGGTAAATGGACTGCATTTACCTCGTGCTTTCATCCAAAGGGCAACCATCAGGAGCTATTTGGGGGTCAGTGTCTCGCCCAAAGACACTCCAACATCTCGACAGGAGGAGAAGGGGATCAAACCACCGAGCCTGTGGCGAGAAAAGATTGCAATGAATGCTTATCTCCTGAGGAACAGGTGGCACCTTATATAGTAGACTCTGCCACCAGTGTATTAATGTGGGTGTGTGTGTGTGTGTGTGTGTGAATGCTGGCGTGTGTTGTGAAGCACTTTGAGTGACGAGAAATAAATACTACATAAATGATCACGATGTGCATAAACCGATAAACTCAATAATTCTCTCAGTGATAATGAACATTTTATCACTGCCATGAATAATTACAAATTCCCTCCTCTGGGGATACATAGTGTGACTTTTACAAAAATATTTGCCACAGTTAAGTGGGCTAGAGGTGGGTTGAGGTTTAATATTACAGGGGTACCGCCCCCCTTATGCAAATTAGCAAAATACTTAGTCAAAGTTGTTGTTTTTTCCTGCTCATTCCTCAAATTGCATCCTTTTGATTGGAGGGCCGGACCTACAAAGAATAGATTTTTTCTTAAACCGTAGTACATGAAAACTACAGCACAAGGCCGGCATATGGCACAAGACTGTGGTGTTATATCGAGGCTAGTTTAACAGCTGGATGGAACATGGAAAGAAAATCCCCAGTTCAGGTTTTTCATATTTAAAGTCAAAACGAATAAAAAACGTTATCATTTTCTGTGTTGAAAATGTCATCCTGGTATTGCAACAAAAGCTCAGTCAGTGTAGCTGTCAGGCCAACCTGAATGCAGAAGGTGACAAATACATCGGGACATCTGATAAGCGACATCCGACTAGAGTGGAGGACAGAAACAGAGAGAAAAAGAGGATTTACATGCTTCTCAAACCCTACACCTTATCAGACTCTCTGGACTGGCTTCTCGGCGAGACCCCAGGGTGCCCCGTGGGATACGGAAAGGAGGAGAAAAGAAAAAAAAGAATAACTGTATGACGAATGGATCGCACTGCATCCAAAATTGCCCTGAACCAGAGAGCAGGGTATTACCATGTTGGGGGCAGAGCAGTGTGTTAAGTGGCACAATCATTAGCAGGGTGGACACGCACAAGAGGGCCGAGGTTAAAGCCCCATCAAGGTTAAAGCTGGACTGAATCCTTAGCAGCTCCATATATGAAGAAGAAGTAAAGCACAAAGCATAAGTCCGCTCCTCTTCCCTGCAACACATTCTTGTCCAAAAGCTGGACATGTTCTCCAAAGATGGATATTAAAACTTAAGCTCCATGGTCCCGCCAACCAGCGGCGATTAATTTGTTTTTCTTTAATCACAGCATTAGAATAACTGCTCCCATGTTCGACCTCTTGTCCTCAAGCCCTTTCACCGTCTTTTGATCTCACTTACAGTATTTAAAGTCTGGACCTTGTTGAGCACTGGGCCATTTATGCGAACACAAATAATTCAATAATATAATGATATTACATCCTACTAAGGCACTTGATCCTTTCTATTTCCCTCGCCTGATTTTAAAAGGATAAGCTTGGGGAAGTAAAAGCTGCACATTGCGGGGGTGTCGGATGACGTGTGATGGGCCGAAACGGCCTGACCCGCACAACCAAAACCGCCATGGAATATTTATTCTGGCAGCCACGTTTGCCCAAATATTAACTGTCCGTGACGGGGAGGAAAATGTGCCCTGTTTATTTGGATTGAAGCGGACTTGTGTGTATTTGTTACGCTCTGCCCATCCTCACCTTGTGTGGACAAAATCAGAGTGACCTCAGCAGCTGCATTTCAAATTACTCCACGTAATAAGGATATTAGATATACAGAGATTATGCGTGTCTGCTCATCTGCAGATGAAAAGATAGGCTGAATAAATTAAAACAGTGAAGTGACTCCATTCCTAACCTCACGTCCAGCTCCATCTCTCCAGTGCGCCAAATCCCCTTCCCATAAAAGGAAATTATTTATACTGAATTAGTTTGATTCAAATTCATCAAAGCTTGAAAAAAAGCATTGAATGTCATTCATATATTACTGTAAAGGTAAATATTAATATGTTACAAATGAAAAGGAACAGTTTTAACATTTTAGGAAATGCCCTCGTGCACATTTATTTTACCATACAGTTATGATAGTAGTATTTATCTTCTTCAAATCCGTTCTTCACTCAGAGGGTCGGTGGTTCGATCCCCGGTGCTGCCAGTGAGTGTCCCTGTTGAAGCCATTACACTTGATTTGTGTTTTATATACCATATCCTATCCATGTGAGTAGCTTATAATCATGCTGCCGCCTATATATCAAATTATGCTGATCATAATTAAATATTGTTGATCGTATTGCTAAAATGATTATGATGATGCAATGATGATGTCAGGGGGCGTTAACTATATGTAGATGTCACCTGAGCACAGGGACAGGTGTGTTTGGCTAGAGAGCAGAAGGGTAAACCATTTTTTAAACCGCATTTCGAGACAAAGAGTTTTCTGTATTTTGCTCTTGCTGTTAGGCAATAAGATGAAGTATTGATGTGACACTACGAGAGAATGTGCGTTGATTTACTGACCGCTCCTACGATAAGTGGAAAAATAGCCCTTTGAACGGCAGTCAACGTGGAAATGAATGGATGAGATCGAAGTCACCGTTGTTTTGTGAGTAAACGAGCGGAAGCGCTGTTTTCTGAACCTGGTTATGATCAAACATTAAAACCGACAAAGGAAACGATGAGCAGACAAATACATCTACGCAAATAATTGTTTTCATATAATAGTTTTCCAGCATACACACTGGGCATAATTGTGTACAGCTGCTAAATAGTATTGCAAAAAATGGCTCCCCACTTACCTGAAAACTGTTCTTTTAATAGAAATGTTGCATTCATAGAGTGCTTTTCTGCCTCCAGGGACAAAGAGCTTTACAATTTCTGCTTCTGGTTCATCCACTCACACATCGATGATGGTGGTGCTGCCACTCCACTTTAGTGTCCAACAGCTAGTCACTGTAGTCTATCAGCCTGCAGACTAAGTGCAGACAGTGAACAGTGAGTTTAAACAGCTTTTTCAATATGACTAAAAAGGACACTGATCAGAGGTCAGGTATTTGTCATTTCCTTGCGTGGACCTGAAGTTGTTCCCGGAGGAGCCATGAGAGATCTGAGGAGGAGCCATGAGAGATCTCCGAGGAGCCATGAGAGATCTCGGAGGAGCCATGAGAGATCTGAGGAGGAGCCATGAGAGATCTCCGAGGAGCCATGAGAGATCTGAGGAACCATAAGAGATCTCTGAGGAGCCATGAGAGATCTGAGGAGCCATGAGAGATCTCTGAGGAGCCATGAGAGATCTCTGAGGAGCCATCAGTGATCTCTGAGGAGCCATGAGAGATCTGAGGAGCCATGAGAGATCTCTGAGGAGCCATCAGTGATCTCTGAGGAGCCATGAGAGATCTGAGGAGCCATGAGAGATCTCCGAGGAGCCATGAGAGATCTGAGGAACCATAAGAGATCTCTGAGGAGCCATGAGAGATCTGAGGAGCCATCGGTGATCTCTGAGGAGCCATGAGAGATCTGAGGAGCCATGAGAGATCTCTGAGGAGCCATCAGTGATCTCTGAGGAGCCATGAGAGATCTCCGAGGAGCCATGAGAGATCTGAGGAACCATAAGAGATCTCTGAGGAACCATAAGAGATCTCTGAGGAGCCATGAGAGATCTGAGGAGCCATGAGAGATCTCTGAGGAGCCATCAGTGATCTCTGAGGAGCCATGAGAGATCTGAGGAGGAGCCATGAGAGATCTCTGAGGAGCCATGAGAGATCTGAGGAACCATAAGAGATCTCTGAGGAACCATAAGAGATCTCTGAGGAGCCATGAGAGATCTGAGGAGCCATAAGAGATCTCTGAGGAGCCATGAGAGATCTGAGGAGCCATGAGTGCCGGTGCACAAGAGCTGCCTCCCTGGGAGACGTGCAGCTTCAAAAGCCAACGTGGTCCGCCGCCTCCGGCTCCAATTGACATCTGGCACATTTAAACGAGATGGCAGAGAAACAACACGAACAAATGCCCATTATTTAATTGTATGCTTTGAAATCCAACGTCGCACTAATGCAACACATGCTTGCGTTTGTTTCCATCCACACAGTTCCTCCACTCACTTTGCATGCAAGACTAGAATGAATCAAACAGCAAGTGTGAGAATACACATAGATTTGCATAACAAATTAAAAAAAAAGATCTTGTATCCGCCGGCCACATTAACAGATGCTCTTTTATGAAACATCACTATCGTGTGTGTGGGCTCATAACATGTTGTGTTGTGCTCTACAGAGAGAGCATCAAGGGCCTGGAGGGAAGCCTCACCTCCACACAGGCCTCCAAAGGTGAGATATTGTATTTATTCATGAACTCAGTCCATTTCCAGTGCTCTTACCGAGTCGGCATCACACTCGAATCTCCTTTGATATTTTACAGGAGCACAACAATCCACCATCGGGGACAGAGGGAAGGGAGGCAGACGCATGAGGCCATCGGGAGGCGGCCCTCTATGGAGTCCTGAGTCCTGATGGACCCGTGTTGGGGGAACCACGAGCCTGTGGCAGACCCTCAGTGGGAGCGGCTCATCATCCCCTGGAGCTGGGCAGCTACTGTAATTGTGGCCAGACACGTGAGGAAGAGGGCTCTGCACAGCCTGGCACAAGTAGACTAACACTAGAAGATCTTTAGATTTGTTTAACAGTAGGTCAAAAAACTATAATTTGTATTTATTTATTTATTTTCAAAACTCAAATTCCTTATCTGGCAGAAAACCCTTAAGGGAAACTTAACATGCCTATAGGCTTTTCAAAATAAACTTCCGTCTTCACAGGAAACAACTTCGGTTAAAGGTTTTTGTTTTAAAACTGTCTAGGTCGTGATTACGTGGCTTATATAAAGATCGATTATGTGGGATTTCTATGAATTTCAGCAAATTCCTTCATTTTTGTAGTTATATAGAAGAAATAATCCTAATTGACCTATCTTTTAGGGTAATTTCTCATCTTTCTGTTCGATCGTCGATCGTTGAACAAAGCAGGGTTGGTCATGGAAAACCTGGGAAAGTCATGGAATATTAAAATGGTTATTTCCAGGCCTGGAAAAGTCCTTGAAAAAAAAATGTAATCCCAAAGGTTTTGGAAAAGTCATGTAAATATGTTATATTCATATATGTTCATGTGGTTCATTTACGCTGAGTTGGAAAATATTTAATATTCTTTTAAAAGAAAGACTTAAAATATAAGAACAAAACAGTGAGCTGAATGATGCTGAAATGCTGTGCAGAGATTTGCTCGATTCAATGCGACACCTTTTAAAACATCAGCGGAGACCGACACCCACACTCAGATTACTCATTACTCATTAAAAACCGACGTCACGGTAAACCTCTGCACCTGTTAATTAAACTCCCCGGGAGACGTACGTCACCACTTCACCACCGTTTGTAGTTAGTGTTACAGAACTTTAATTGCCATATTGTTAACACAACAGCAGTGTAATGATGTGTTGTAACATTACATTTCTGAATGCAACCTCAAAATGACTATCCATAAAGAACGTAATAATAAAGATAAACGAAAAGGCCAAACCCAGCGAGGACAAGTAGGCCTATTGTCTGAGTCTTCCCGGCCAAAGGCCTCCTTCATTATCACCAACACCGGCACCGAAGTCCAATGTGCATTAATCCGCGGCTGAAAATAGTATTCATTTCCTCTTGTGATGTTTGCTCAGCCGTTTTGAATTATATGGCCTTTTGTAAGAATGTAATCATATTTTGGTTTGGAGGATTTATCTCTTGAGAGGAGCAAATGTCCTCTGGGTGTCTGAGTGCAACGAGCCGGTCAGGAAGTCAGAGCGTGACCACCACATGACGCCGTGTGTTTACTGTTGTAACCACGGCGACGGGGCTGCCGTCCTAACCCTCAGCTTACATGTTAACAGACACGCTCAGTTCATCATTCATCATCGTTCATTATTCATCAGTTCATCGTTCATCATTCATCAGTGATCAGTTCATCATCAGTTCATCAGATTGGTTCATCATTCATCAGTTCATCTTTGATTGTGTTCATCATTCATCAGTTCATCATTCATCAGATCGTGTTCATCATTCATCAGATGGTGTTCATCTTTGATCGTGTTCACAATTCATCATTCATCAGATCGTGTTCATCATTGATCATGTTCATCACACGTTCATCCCCAAACCTCCAGCTGTATTGCTCAGTATTGATCGTACTGAACCGCCTATCCAATAGAACAGGTTCCTGTACAATACCTAGACCAGATCCTTAACCTCTTATTCTCTAACGTTACATTGTATTCTCTAACTACTGGACGGTACACCATTAGTCCAGAAAGTCTCTTTAAATTGGGACAAACTGTGCTGTGTGTTTCTGGGTGACGGGAGACACAAACCGTTGTCACGTGATTTCCACATTGATCACTCGAGGGTCGGATGCATGAGCCCGTATCCGATTTACCACATGGGAACTCAAGCGTCGGGTTATGATGAGCAGCTGCTTTTAACTGAGGATGATCGCAAGACTGCAGGGCTGCACAGAAATCTATATGTGATACGCATCCCCACAGTCAGGAGAACGTTTGTGCTTCAAGGTTCTTCAGAGTGATGCCGTAGAAGAACCATTTCTGGTTCCACAAAGAACCTTTCAAACCAGGGTCCTTTAAAGAACCATTTCCTTCCTACCATCCTCCACTGTCCAATAACGCAAACATGAATTAAGAACCCTTTAATATCCCAAAGAACCACATGACAAGCATGTAGAACCATCTGATAGATAAAATGGTTCTTCAGTAGGTGATGGTTCTTTGTAGAACCACAAATCCTTTTAAAGAACCATTCTTTTCTGTGTGCAGATGTTCAAACCAGGGTTCTTTAAAGAACCATTTCCTTAAATAGTTATTCAAAGAACCTATAAAAGGTGCATCAAAGAACCTTCAACAAATGGTTCTTTAAGGAACCATTTCTGGTTCCAGATCATAACAAGGTAGGTTTTCTTCCTAATTTATACCATCCTCCACTGTCCAATAACGCAAACATGAATTAAGAACCCTTTAATATCCCAAAGAACCACATGACAAGCATGTAGAACCATCTGATAGATAAAATGGTTCTTCAGAAGGTGACGGTTCTTCGTAGAACCACAAATCCTTTTAAAGAACCATTTTTTTCTTTGTGCAGATGTTTCCACTCAACAATAAACTCTAGTGGGATATCATATTTAAGAAAGTCTGTTTATAAAACGATTCAATAAGGTTTTTCTGCAGTTGCTTTATACCTTTATACCGTGAATAATCTCTGAAGAGACTCAATGTGCTCCTAAAAGGTGAATTCCTAAAAGGTGGCTGCCATGTGCTTTGAGGAAGTGGGACATCGGGAGAGACTAAATTCAGCATCGTCTAGAATCAAAAACAGGCTTCAAAATGTGATGACACGCATGTGAGCGGAGAGGTTTCTTTATAATTTGCTTGAGAAGTTTGAGGAATTGGAGAAAAATATGAAATGCCTTTGAAAGTATATGAGAGATACGAGGAAGAGTTGTGTTGCTTAAGTCACGGAGAAGTCGTCCCTTTTAATCAGCACCGAAATGTGTTTTGTGAAATGAGCTAAACGTCCTTGTGAATTTCCATAGCATTAAAGGATTATGTGACTATGAATACTATGAAATATGAAACTATGAATAGCTGTCGAGTAAAACAGCTCAGTAGAAAGGTTTGTTAGTATATGTATAACTTTAATTATAATTCCCCGAGTTCATTTTCCTGTTCGCCTTTATTGGAAAAATATGTTTTTCTTTTATATTGCAAATGTGAGCCCCACTGCATCCACTACAGTGACACGCATCCACTACAGTGACACACACACACACACACACACACACACACACACACACACACACACACACACACACACACACACACACACACACACACACACACACACACACACACACACACACACACACACACACACACACACACAGTGGTAATCCTCATATATGGATCTGAGCAGCACCATCTCTCTATGTTGACTCAACATACATGAAAAGCCAATTACTTTATTTTCTATAGCTTTATTGGCCAGTTAAATAAAGAAAAAGTCAAATGAAATGGGATCGGGGTGTAAAAGGAGCCATTAGTGTTTACATTGCTTGGGTGGTAAAGAGGGATACGCTCCGGCTTTGTGCCGGAGCTGAAAGATGTTAAACTCGAGGACACATCTCTGGCTCAATGCACTCTGCCTCCAGCAAACTTGTATGCAAGTGTGCCACAAATAAAACTTGCTCCGCTTTCATCCCCAACACTTCTTTAGAGGCTCTGCTTGTGCACATTATTACATTTCGTGACAAGTGGGACATCCACAGAAGCCTCATATTTGAATATTTAAGCACACTGGAGACTTCTTAATGCGGCAGCTAAAACATTTGGAGCGGTTGCAGTCGGGCACTTTGGCAGAGTTGTGTTGAAGAGTTTTCTCACCTCCTCAGTTACAGTGTGTGTTATGGCAACTTAACCACCAAGGGGGGAGGGGGGGAGGGAGAGAGAGAGAGAGAGAGAGAGAGAGAGAGAGAGAGAACGGAGAGAGAACAGAAGTGAATGCAAATAGATCTGTGATCCATCACATTCCTCTCGCTCCCTTTTCAAATGACTCAGATGCAGAAACATGTTTCAGGGCCTATCCAGCATTTAAACTTCATAAGAGTCACACACACACACACACACACACACACACACACACACACACACACACACACACTTTTGTAATACTAATATTCAAATATGTATTGAGTAAAAAATAACATTACCCTAAAAAGTGTATTTAATTTCCAGACTCCAATTCAATCAATCAATCAACTTTATTCCAGACACAGAGGTCCATATAGTCATCACAATACATATAAATATAAATATACCTAAAAAAAAATATAACACAAAAAAATAAATAAATAAATAAATAAAAAAAAACACAAAACATTTAAGAATGGAGCCGATGAGGCATCATTAATAAAACATATATAAGCTTTGAGTCCAATGTTTCCAGAAGCAAGATGTGTACCTTGTGTCACTCTTAGAAACGTCAACTATGGACACAATGATCATATTCTTAGATCCTGTCAGTCTGCACATGAATCTATACATCAAATTTCTTAAAACGGCGTTAAAAGTGGGCACATTGTTAGACACAAACATTTCACTGGCACTACTCCACCTAGGAACTTTAAGCACAATTCTCAGTGCATCATTGTAAGCCACTTGTAGCTTTCTCATTTTCAACTTACTAACATTACACCACAGGTGGGCAGTGTACAGTGGAGTGCAATATGTTTTGAAGAGTGAGATTTTTACATCAGGGGTACACATTTGGAATTTGCGTGCCAGCATATTTGCCTGCCCATACAGATTCCCACACTGACGCTGCACATCATCATCATCATCACAAAGGTCATCTCTTATCACATGTCCCAGATATTTAACTTTCTTTACAACCTCTAGTGGTTCACCTGCCAATGAAAAAGAAGGATAGACACACTTACTATCCTCCCTGGTTCTGGCGATCATGACCACACTCTTCACAGAGTTAAATTTTATATCAAACATTAATCCATACTGAGAACATATTCTAAGAAGTTGCTGCAGGCCAGCACTAGAGGGAGACAGTACCACCAGATCATCAGCATAAAGCATATGATTAATGACCACCAAGCAGCCAGTTCTACAGCCCTTTAACTCCATAGATAAATCATCCATGTACATATTAAATAACAGCGGGGACAGAATTCCGCCCTGCCGCACTCCATTGGAGACATAGAAGGGGGATGACAAACTCATCCCCCACCTGACTTGCATGGTTTGGTGAGAGTACCAGAACTGCAGTATCCTAATTAGGTAAGAGGGGACACCACGCTCATGCAGTTTGCCAAACAGTTTCCCATGATTGATACGATCAAAAGCCTTTGACGCATCCAGGAAACACATGAAGACTGTGCTATTTCGTGATCTGTACCTATGGACAATTTCTTTAAGTGCATAAATACACAGATCAGTTCCATGCTTGATCTTGAAACCAAACTGATTATCTGTTGACGGTATGCATTCTGCAAGCCTATCCATAAGGATCCCCTCTAACACCTTGGATAGTATACTTGCAAGTGCAATAGGTCTATAGTTCTCTATACTAGTTAATTTACCAGTCTTATTTTTAACTATAGGTACTAGCAAAACAGATAACATGGATCCAGGAAGTATGCCATGCTTCATTAACCCAGAAAAACATAAAGCAAGTAAAACTGAAATACTTTGATCAGCGTATTTCAGATGTTCTGCTGTTATTTTATCCAGCCCACAGGCTTTGTTCATTTTAAGTTTGTCAATAGCGTAACATACCTCCAATTATTATTATTTCCTATGATTTCATAACATCTGTCTGGGAACTGCAGATGAGAAAATAACTCGATTTAGCATTTCAATGTTCACTGTTGCTGTCCAATAGGACACAGAATAAACAGACCAACAACACATTTTGTATAGAAGGAGCCTCATTTTAGAGCTATGTTTTCATTATAACTACATTACGGTATGAACCTCCAACAAAAAGATACAAAAAAAGAAAATTTGACTGTATCCAATCACACAGAAGAAAACCTTGTCGAAACAACCTCAGCTTTTATGCAGCGACTTCATTTTCACCACTGGCAATGATATCTTGCAGAAAGATGTGAGAGAGTCCTCTCCTCATGAATAACAGACATAACCACATTCAGTATGGAAATTGGCATGAGCACAATTGTCGCATCCCTAAAACATGAGCAGTATTCCCACATACACGCATGGAGATGCATTCTGCCCCAATTCAGTTGGAACCGTTCCTTTAAGACTGGATTACCAAACATGTGCATGCATGTTACTGCGTTATTGCGTTAGCAGAAAAAGCAAAACAGACATTTTCTGTGTTCATATTTAACAAACAAAAACAAAACAAGCCTTAAAAGAGTTAAAAGAGTTCACCACATTAATGGTGTTTTATCGATATTATTTCAGGGCAATGCATTTCAAGCACAAACTCTTATATATATATCTTGTGGCCTAATATAGATAACTAGTGGGAAGGTGTTCTTGAAGTCTGAAAAAGGCCTAAAGACTGATTCTGCTAACCCAAGGTTGGCATTGAGGAAGGATCAGAACGCTCTAGATTTACAGTTTCACACTTTCACAGAGGAAATGCACCAAGCTGTTCTCAATTCTTAATTAGGAGCCGGGCCTCGCACCTTGCTCCACAGGTGATCTGAATAAGCCTCTAATCACCTCAAGGCAACTGTAATATTCAGCTAAGCGGAATGGGGAAAAGGAAAAGGAAAAGGAAAGTAGCAGAGAACGAGGCGCTGCATTCTGAATAGTGTACCAATCACGCTTGAGCGGGTTTTGATTCCTTGCAAGTAAATAGTCTGGGTAGAAAGCAAAGGAGGCGGAGTTCGCCGGCTGAAATGCAATTTTGAACCCATGGGCAACGATTTCCCTTCTGGTTTGTCTTTATCAACAGATATCGGCTTATGAATGCAGATATACAATCAGGTCGTAGACTCATAGATGTAGTCGTCTCTCAACTCCAACTCCGGTCTCGCTTTTTAAGTTGGTAATCGGACCGTAACAAGGACCTGATCAGCATTTTAAATTTTCATTTAGCTGGTGCTTTTAACCAAAGGGACTTACATGCTACACAGTAGACACAGCAACGGTGAGCAATTAGGGTTAAGTGTCTTGCTCAAGGACACATCGACATGGACTAGCAGAGCCAGTGATCGAACCACCGATCCTCTGATTGAAAGACGGACCTGCTAACCACTGAGCCACAGTCGCCCTCCAACCAGCACACAGAAGAGGATCAGATGCTTGATATTGGTTGGCTACATCGGGACGCCAGGAATATTGGTCGTTGCCCCCAAAGGCAAATGGGATCTGAAAATGTGTGTAAGGTGAAATAGTACACTGTACATAAGAAGTGGACGTCATTGTGACGTCAGCCATTGGTTTGTGGACTGCAGTCATGCCTTGAGTTTGCCTTTTGTTTTGGTGTGGGCAGCTGTTTTCATCTAAGAAGCTCTGATAAACCCCTTATAGACTCCATGACCAGCAACAATGCAGATGTGGGCAAGCTGGTGACCATATGGCAGCATTTAGTAGTTAATGAGCCATTTGTTTACCTCAGGAGTTTGTAGAGACCGAAGAAGGCGACTGATTGGACTTAAATTGCTGTTTGTCTGCAAGATGTGTGAACAGGTAACTGTAATGTCTTCATGCTACGTGTTGTTGACGCAACCCTACAAGGCAACATGACCGGCTTTGACACCTTTTCCTGTGGCCTCCGGCCTCAAAGCATCTTAAGGCAGAGACAATCTTATTCCTTTATATCAGCCTACGCTTCAGATGCTTTTGGGAAAAAGGGATCAGGTCACGTCCTGCATTTCCCCAGTGGTGGAACGACTCGATAATTGCAGTCGCCATATAAATGTCGCGATTGCTTCTGGGAGTTCCTATATGCACACATGAACAGGGACATGCGTAGAGCGAGGTCATATTAATTTAGTTATTTATGAGCAAGTAAAGAGGATTAGCCTGTGACACTGTGTGATATGAGGCTAATGAGGCAATACGGCAACTCCCACATTCAACCATTAACTCCTTTTTTTTTTTTACCTCCAAAGGGCATTTCCCACGTGATGGGTCAAACATACACAGGACTATTATTGAGGAGTCCGCTGTCTGTGTCCCATGTGAAGCTATGTATGCTTGTAATATAAAGAGAAAGTCTGCTAAGCTTTAAATTGTGTTGTTATATTGCATTATAATTTGATCCCAAAGCAGTTTTGTTACCTAAACCGAACCAATCGTTTCACAACGTTGGAATTGGGAATTTCTATTCAAATTAAGAATTAAAATCTATTCATTTTCTATAAACGTGACACGAGGCTGATATGAAATTAAATCTCTCTAACTAAATACTCCACGCATCCTGTGGTTTGCACATGGGAGTCTTCCTCCAACCGAGTCAGCTGACTTCCAGTTGCTGGTCCAACACAACTTATGGTAACCATAGCAACAACAGTGCTGCGTGATGCAACAACAACGAGCTGAGGACGAAACCGTATACATCAAGTGTTTTAACACAATTATCAACGGAGCTAACAATTGAAACACAATAACCTTCCCCTTTGTATTTTGGTATATACAGTACAACCTTGTTGTGTTGCACAGAGGTTTTAAATGTGAACCTAATTCATCACTTCTTATATTGTTATTGTAAGTACAGCAATGGTTGTAAATAACCATTGACAAATGTCGCACACTACAAACGGTTTGCAGTGTTTTCAGTGCCTCTGAAACCTAGATAATCTGTAGTCAGAGCTGCATGATGAAATACTCGCCATCATTATAATAAAAAGGTAATCAGTGCATCCGAAAGATATCACATGGCAGCAGGAATAGCGCTGCATACATACATGTCATTAACGCTGATGAGGCCGACAGCAGATGTGCGGCGCCACACGGGGAGATCTCTCCCCCACCAGCCAGCCAGTTTGCTGGCTCCGCTGTCTGCCGGTGGACCGGAGGATGCAGCTCATGCTCATCCTCTCCTCTGAACACCCTTCAAAGCTGCCTCCGAACTCCTTTGACTGGTTACAAGAGTAATTGCAAGTCGTAGTCATTATCACCCAGTGACTCCTGGTTTGCCATCGTTAAACACACTCTCTCTCTCTCTGCCTGAACTGGCCATCGAAGCTCCAGCAAGGGCCGCTCTGCAAGGCATGATCAATGGGTCCCACTCGAGTCAGGCCTTCCCCGTTCCTCCGCCATCTTCGTGATACTGCCATGCTCCGAGCAGACATGTGTAACCATTGCTAGTTCTGAGCGGTGTTTCTTTCTAGTGGCATATCTGATGCGTTCTCGCTCGTGTCCCTGTCCCAGTTTCCACTCTCTTCTCCCTCCTCTGTTTTCCTTCCTCGGCTTCCATCCTGAAGCGGTTCTGTGGCGGCGCTTTCTCTTTTTCTTTTGTTGAAATAACTTTTCAAAAAAGGTAAACGAGAGACAGTGTGAGTAAAGCACCTTTTAAAGTCTATTTCTCTCTTACGGAGACTTGCCTTTAATGAGGGTAGCAGTATAGCTCATTTATATTAATTTACATTGGAGGCAAAAAGGATCAAAGCTAGAGTGACCTGAAAAAAGATGTGAATAAACTGAGGCAGAAAGGAAACACAACAAGCGATATACATCCAGAAAGGTGTCCTTTTACTTGCTGACACTGTGTGGGAAGATGTTTCACAGCTTGTGATGCCGTGTTGGACCGCTGCATCTGGCAACACGCAAGAAACAGTGGGAGCATCACAGGAAATGTGAGAGGGCGGAGGGAAGAGACAGAAACCATGCTGGAGGAAATTAGCAAACAGTGTTTATCACGGTTATTGACTGACACGTCGAGTCAAAGTCTGCGGGGTTAAGAGAGGAGGTTGCGAGTGGTTATGTCAGAGACAAGGAATGTTGAAAGAGCCTCGATAGCTGCTTCTCAAAGTAGGTTACGAAATCCTCGGGAGAAAGAGAGAGGCTAAGTGGGTTGTACAGGCTAAGTGGGTTGTACATGTTTGTAGCGTTTCAAAGCAGGAGATTAGATTTCGAGACTGGCAGGTTGATTTTTGCGACTGATGGATGAGAAGACGACGGGGTCATGGAGTGGTTGCATGTGTGTGCACACTTTCTCTTCGCCACCCGGAACTTTGTGTGCTTTATTTCAGCTTTGATGGAGTTAAAAGGGAAAGTCAGACTTTCTCGAAATAGACTTGCTTTTTGACAAATCCTTACTTTTAAAAAAGCTCAACATCAATTTCTTGTCTTTCACAAGTTTCCACTGAAGTTTGACTTTTTGCACTATTACAATACTTATAGGCAACTAGTTATCATGTCTTCCGCTCCATGAAACGCATGTTAATGCTCAGTAGTACACATATGGTACTTTAATGTATTTGCATTGTAATAAAATGTGATAATTTTCAATGGGCATATATGCAGCTGAAACGGGTAGTCTAGTGCATCCCACATTTTTCAACATAACATTTTAATACAACATTAGTCATTATGGCCTTTAGAAAAAATATTTTTTGGGGGGGGGGGTGGGGTAATGCACTATAGGCCCCTGAGACACAGCTTAAGAGTTTGTCCTTAATGGAAAACAAATTCCCCTTACATTACTTTTACTTTTATACTTTTAAGTAGTTTTGAAACCAGTACTTTTACACTTTTACTTAAGTAAAAAGCTTGAGTTGATACTTCAACTTTCACAGAAGTATTTTTAAACCCTAGTATCTATACTTCTACTTGAGTAATGAATGTGAATACTTTTGACACCTCTGTATACATCAATAGAAAATGAGAACTTCAAAGTCAGCTTTAATGTCAATTTTTTACATGTGCAAACATACAAAAGATCGAAAGAACGTTTCTCTTCTGTCCAACATAAAGTGAATAGTGAATAATAATAATAATAATAAAGTGCAAAAACAAATTAAGAAAAAGAGAAACATATAAGCAGTTATAACAACATAAATAACATAAATTTGGAACTGTGAATGACTATGTATGTTAGCAGCAGTCAGACAGAGTTCAGCAGCATTTAGACGTGTGTGTCTAAAGAGGATAGACTGGATAGACTGGCGACTTATCCAGGGTGTACCCTGCCTTCGCTCAATGACAGCTGGGATCGGCTCCAGCGCCCCGCGACCCTAAAGAGGATAAGCGGTTCAGATAATGGATGGATGGATGGATGTCTAAAGAGGACGGAGTGGGAGGGTGGGGAGAGAGTTCAGCTTCCTGACAGCCTGGTGGATGAAGCTGTTGGACAGCCTGGTGGTGCGAGCCCGGAGGCTCCGGTATCTCCTACCGGAGGGCAGGAGGCTGAAGAGACCGTGTGAGGGGTGGCAGGAGTCGCTCACAATCATGATCATTTTGCGAGTGAGGTGGGTGTCATATATGTCCTGCAGGGAGGGGAGGGGGGGGAGTGAGGCACCAATGATCCGTCCAGCTGCATTCACTATGCGCTGCAGGGCTTTCCTGTTGTAGTCCGTGCAGCTTCCGCCCCACACATTGATGCTGCTGGTCACGATTACATTACATTACATTTAGCTGACGCTTTTATCCAAAGCGACTTACATGATATACAGTAGACCGTAGACACAGCAACGGTGAGCAATGAGGGTTAAGTGTCTTGCTCAAGGACACAACGACGCAGACTGCCGGAGCCGGGGATCGAACAACCGACCCTCTGATTGAAAGACCGACTTGCTAACCACTGAGCCACAGTCGCCCCCACATGATGCTCTCAATGGTGCCACGGTAGAAGGTGCACATGATGGATGGGGGGCTTCCTGCTTTCCTCAGCTTGCGGAGGAAGTAGAGCCGCCTCTGTGCCTTCTTTGCCAGCGATGAAGTGTTGGCTGTCCAGGAGAGGTCCTCACTGATGTCCACCCCCAGGAATTTGGTGCTGCTGACTCGCTCAATGTCCGCACCGTTGATGGTCAGTGGTGGGTGATGAGTGTGGCCTTTCCGGAAGTCAACAACAATCTCCTTGGTCTTGCTGTTGTTGAGCAGGAGGTTGTTGTCTCCGCACCACGTGGTCAGAAGGTTGACCTCCTTCCTGTAGAGGGTCTCATCATGATGAGACCTATCAGCGTTGTGTCGTCTGCAAACTTGACCAGGTGATTGGTGCTGTAGGTGGTTTTGCAGTCGTGTGTCAGCAAAGTGAAGAGCAGTGGACTAAGCACACAGCCCTGAGGGGCCCCTGTACTCAGTGTGATGCTGCTCGAGGTGTTGTTGCCGACACGTACTGCTTGTGGCCTCTCACTGAGGAAGTCCAGCAGCCAGTTACACAGCGAGGCATTGAGTCCCAGCTGGTCAAGTTTGCAGACGAGTTGTTTAGGGATGATGGTGTTGAATGCTGAACTAAAGTCTATGAACAGCATTCTCACATATGAGTCTTTTTTGTCCAGGTGGGTGAGGGCTGGGTGGAGAGCAGAGCAGATTGCATCCTCCGTGGACCGTTTGGCACGGTATGCAAACTGGAAAGGGTCCAGGGTGGGGGGAAGAATGGATTTGATATGTGACATGACTAGTCGTTCAAAGCACTTCATGATTATGGGGGTAAGTGCCACTGGACGATAGTCATTGAAGCAGGATGGAGTGGATTTCTTTGGCACAGGTATGATGGTGGTGGCCTTGAAGCACGATGGAACAACAGCTTGTCTCAGAGAAGTGTTGAAGACATCCGTGAAGACGTCCTTAAGCTCCTCTGCGCAGTCCCTCAACACACGACCAGGGATGTTGTCTGGACCTGTTGCCTTGCGGGTGTTGATAGTGGAGAGAGTCCTCTTCACGCTGGCAGCAGACAGGCACAGGACCTGATCATGGGGAGGGGGCGGAGTCTTGTGTGGACGAGTGCTGTTCTGTGCTTCAAACCGTGCAAAGAAACTGTTGAGGTCGTTTAGCAGAGCGATGTTGCTGCCGCAGGTCTTATGTGGGGGGAGGGGGGAGGCCTTGTACGCTCCTTTGTGTGTTGTGTAGACCAGGTCCAAAATGTTGTCCCCTCTTGTTGGGAAGTCAACATGCTGATGAAGTTTGGGAAGGACAGTCTTAAGATTTGCGTGGTTGAAATCTCCGGCAAAGATGGTGAAGCCGTCTGGGTGAGCCGTCTGTTGTTCACTGATGGCCTGATACAGTTCACAAAGTGCCGCGTTTCTGTCACTGTTGTTGGGGGTGGGAGGGATGTAAACAGCGACTAGCAGAATCGCCGTAAATTCCCTCGGCAGATAAAAAGGACGGCACTTTATGATCATAAACTCCGCCAGCGGTGAGCAGTGTTTACATACCACGACAGCGTCACGACACCATGCATCCCGGATGTAAACACATACTCCGCCGCCGCGAGTCTTTCCTCCTTCAGCGAGGGCTCTGTCCGCTCGGTAGCATGTTAGCTGCTCCAGTCTCACAGCAGTCGGGGATATTGTCATTTAGCCATGTTTCCGTAAAAAGAAGCAGTCCCTCACGTCTCGCTGCTCCGTCCGAAGCAGTCTTATGTGGTCCATTTTATTGTCCAAGGATCGCACATTAGCCATAATGATTGATGGTATGGCTGGACGAGTTGGCCTAGCCGCTAGCCTAGCTCGGACACCTCCGCGCTTACCCCTCTTCTGCTTCCTCTCACAACGCTTGCGGCGCCTCCTTTCTGGGGGAGGAGTGGCAGTCGAGTCCGGTGTGGTCGTAGGCCGGCGTAGTAGTCCGAGCTTTCTGCTTGTGCAGTATCCAGGGTGTTGTGTAGCACGGTCCTGTCGATGTTTAACAGAACCTGGCGACTGTACTTGTAATCCGATGTAGACAGACGAGGTGAAGACGAACAAGTTTTGGACAAACTTTTGTACAAACATTCAGTAACGGGACAAAACACGAGATGGTTAGGACAGAGAGGGGCCGCTGCGTCTGCACGCGCCGCCATCTTTTAGCGTCATGTAATGACGTACTGTATAACTTCCTGTAATACAGCCTTTTGCAAATTCAAAGAGAAAGTCTTCTAGTTGACTGAGAAGATTATAAAATGTCAGTGACAAAACCGGTCATTTTTCTTTTGTAGGTGAGATGCACATGATTAACCTGACGTGCCAGATGGTTATTGCACAAAACCCTCGTAGAAAACCTCTTTTCCTTGGAGGAAAATGTGTTCAGTCATGGTCTTTGCTCTTCTTTCCATGATGAAATACTCTCCAGTTCTGATCTAACTGATGCCATTACAGCATCTATGCTAACCTCTTCGGGAGCGGCCATCATTGTTTATAACTAACTGTCATCGTGTCACATACCTAAGCCACACCCACAGCTCTTCAGAAGACACTGATTGGTTTAACCAATTGCTCTCTTGACATACATTTATTACTTAAAAGCTGGATTTTTTATGCTCTATGTTTTGTAATATCTGGTGGTGTGGAGGCATGCTATGTTGGTTTTTTTTTTAAAAGAATTATTTATGTTTCAAATAAAAGATGCACATTGGCTACATGGATGGAAATGTGCCCATTTGTTTGAAAAGATGTGCTTGATTAGAAAAATCAGCAAGGGAGGCCGGGACAGATTGCGTGTTTCTTGGAGTTCAGCATCTTATCCTCTAAAGTACATGAAACGCTGAAGCAATATGATCATAAAAATATTAATATGCAGCACAGGAACTCTCAGACATGTACCAATGTCATGCTTTCACTACTCAACACTATGTAATTTGAAGTTTTTTCATATCGAGTGAAAACATGTCAACATAAACAACACTTGAAAAATCGCAATAACCACAATAATTAACCACAATAATCTTAAAAGCAGAATGCAGTCATCCATACACAGCTGCAGATCATGAGCTGTTTCTCTGTTTAATCAGTAAGGCACATTTCTTTAAGAGATGCCGATCAGTTATTAAATGATTTTCATCTGGTTTCATGTTGCAAGCAAACTGCTGTGACTTTCTTTTTCTACTGTAAGAACATCACGTTCATCATATTATTTTTTTTACAGTAAAGACAACCTTGTTGTGATGAGCACAGTTTAGGAAATGACTAAAAATTACCCTTGCAGATTTAAGATGAAAAGGTTGACTGACAGCAAAAGATGTTTCCTGGAACTGGAAGAAAAAAAACAGAACATTGTGAATGAGTCATAGCTTCAGATTAAATTGTTTCTGTACAGTTTGTTCTTAAGGACCCTTTTTACAGTTGACAACCCGTTTGGGCTATGTCACAATGTAATGCTGGCTAACCCAATCGTTAACGTACGTGTTCAGAGCATTATTCTGCCTCCTCCTAAAATAGTCGTCATGCTTAACAGAAAAGGGGTTTATCCAGAGTTTAATCTGCATGATTTAAAGTCAAATCATGATCATAACTGACAGTTTTGTAGCCCCCAGCCGACAAGAAAGGCTGTATTCAGGCTGTCAGCGTCTCCTCTTAATCTAAGCATAGAGTCTACTGCCCTGAATCTGATAATGTAACAGGAATTGCTCGACTGAGACGAGATGTAACAAAAGCGGTGCAATGAGGGGTCACGGGTACTTTTCTTGAAGTCATCTATCGATTGAGCAGTTCAAGAGCAGAGGCAGGGGTGAGGAACCGGGGTGAGGAAAAGCAGTTTTTGTGAAAAGGAAAAACCTGCCTGGTTAACTGAGTCGAGAATACGGTTCATTCAGAGGGTGCAGAGAAGACCAAATAACGGAAGAGTGGAAGTACATGAGCACATATTCCTGACCCGGGCGAGTGGCACAATTGCAGTTGATGGACATTTACAAAAGTGAGTAGCTGCAGCCCCGTTAAGTGAAAGGCCACTTAAGGCTAATTATGGCCACTGATAAAACAAATGGCTGAGGTCAGAAAGCGACGTGCAGATCGGCACAGCGGGGGGATGGAAGATTGTGGGTCAGACAGCTGAGAAAGATTAATTCATAACGCTGAGTAAATGGAGTAAAGACCTAAAACTGGGTGGAGTAAAGCTGCTAGCTTACGTGCCCTTGCATAAGTGATACAAATATAAATAGGGTGACATTTACTGAGATAATAACAATACATTTGATTTGTATAGCGCTTTAACAAAGGTACTCAAAGGCTCATGATAAAAACAGAAACAATAAAAGAGCAGATTTAAATAGATGAGTTGAAAGTGGCAAGTGATGGAGAATGTCTGACGTGATGGAGGAGAGAGTTCAAGAGGGAGGAGGCAGCATGGAGAAGGCCCGGGTCCGATGCTTGGATGGAGAGGAGGGGTAAGGAGGTTGGAGTCAGCAGATCTGAAGTTGCGGGTGGGAGTGTGCGTGTCAGTCCAGGAGGTCAAAAAGGTATAAAAGGGTTGTGAAGGGCTTTATAAGTGATGAAGATAATACATGTAAATGTATTCTTTGGTGTATGAGTATCCAGTGGAGGTTTTGAAGGACTGAGGTGATCTCTAGTGTGGGTGTGTGAGAGCAGACGGGCAGCTGAGTTTGGGATATATTGTAGTTTGTTGATGACTAACAGTCAGTTAAACTTCCTGTAGTGTCTGTGTGCAAATCCTTGTTTGTCATTGTCAAGGAATTGGATTGGATTGGATTTCCATGCATGCATTGTGTCCTTTCTGCCACTGAGGTCTCATTTTCATAGTCACACTCCTGCCAATGGCAATCAAGCCCAAGTAAACGGGAGCAGTGGGATGGAGAATGGAAAAGGGACACGGTACGAGACTGTGCTTCTCCATGCCTACTGTCCTGATTAATAATAATCCCTTGTCTAATTATGAATTGGTCAAAACTAATTCCTGCCACCTGTTTGGTAATGAGTGTATTAGCAATGTCTCGGCCACACAAAGCATCCTCTATATATGTAATGATATGCAAAATCATGCATATGTCATGGTCCTTGAAGGCTGCACAATACATGAATATGAAAACGTTTTAACCTATGCTGTTCCTGCTGCTAACAAGTGTTCAGGGAGGGAAAATAATAAACTTCTCTGAGCGACTGCACTTCAATTCCTACAAACTCTTCTTATTCACTCTGTTTGCACATTGGTGGGGAGGGTTTGTCGTCCAAACCAGTTAGTATAGAGCAAAAAACGTTTTGGTTTGGCGTATTGCAACTTACATGTTCATCACGTAACACTCAATGGCCCAGAAGGTGTTTTACCCATCCACAACCAAAAGTGGTGTTTTTTTTGTTTTGTTTGACTACTTGAAATTACTTTTATTGTCCATATTGTTTATATTGTCCACGTGTATTGTCATGATATTTTACTGTACAGTTTTGGAGAAAATATATTCATAATTTACCAATATTTAAACAGTTTTAAAAGCAGACCCTTGAAAAGGTAACTCATAATTCCAATGGATTATTTTCCATGAGGGACCTCTGCCATGTGTTGGAGAACATGTATTGCAAAGTCAGCTCAAAAGAAGAGAAATTAAAGGATGGATGAAGTTCTATGTTTTTCTGGTCATCATCAATGCCCATGAAACTATCAACAATAAAAATTAATATATAATGTAGGGCCCGGGCCTGATACAAATGTCGACCAAGACATTGACTCCTTTGGTAGACATTCACTTCAGTTTTGTAGGAACCTTTAAGTTCCCACCCCAGGGGCAGTGATGGCTTAAAGGTTAGTCAACCTAAAGGTTAGACAACAGAGCTGGTGACCGGGAGGTTGTCAGAACCCTAACCGCACCAGCTGCTCTGTGAATAAATAAAGGTTAAACCATCAAATAGACGAGATGGCGTGGCCTACTATATTTCTCCCTTTGTCAAAAAGGCATAAAAAGGTATAGCACTATACCTTTTATTGGTCAAAAATGTATCCAAATAACCTTTTGCGCCTACAGTACAAACAAGTTTCGACCGTATCTCAATTTATTTGCTATATTGGCTGTAATGTTCTCTAAACACCGAGTTAAACCACCGCAATCAATCAAGACAGAGCTGTTGTACGTTTTCACAGTTTACTGTACTCTACTCTCTCAATCATGCTGTGGTGAAAACTGCAAACAAACCAATACGAACATTCAGTGCATATTCTTAAATATTACATTTTCACAAATTAGAAAAACTAGTATATAAATATACATTTCATATTTATACAAGTCATAACTCATGGCGTTGCTTTAGGATGGTTCCACGTGGTGTGAGCGGATGGAGCATGCGGCCCACTAACAAATGTTTTCTCAACCCGAAGTAGTGTGGTCGGACGCCATATAACTAGAACAGGAAGTGACTAAACAGGAACAGGATGTGACTAAACTGGAAGTAAAGAAACAGGAAGTGACATAATACTATGACACAATAAGAACATTATTTGCTAATAACTGTATCTTTAAATAAACAACCATTAATTAAACAAAATGAAATTGAAAATGCCATAAAGGCAACACATTGGCATTGAAATGAGAAATGTGGTTTCTTAGTTAGGCTAAAGAATTACGATATAGTATTATTAGCACAATGTAGAACTATTGAAGTGCAAACCGTCCCTCTACCTCACACTCCACCGCTCTAAAGAAGGAATCTATAAACTAGCCAGCCACTCTTCTCCATTGCTGCAGCCATTGTCCATCATTGTAACTAATAGCAAATCATCATTTTCTTTTGTACTAGTCAAATGCCAATCTTCTATTCTATTTCGAAGAGGAAAACTCTATTAGAGCAAATGGTGGACAGGTGTGGACTCACAAGCTCTGCAAAGTACAGCAGCCAATTATAGAATGTGACTCAGAAAAAGCAGCTGAAATAACAATCTCTAATGCCCCGCTTTCCTGTCTTCTTCTTCTTCAAAGATAAAGAAATCCCTTCAATCCATCAATTAATTAAAAAAGATTGTAGTATTCTATCGCTCATGCCGACTGTCACGCTTATGTAAGATATTATAAAATAATCAAATTAGCGAGGCTTCTGTTGGTGCAAGTTGTCCAGCAGTATCCATGGTGGCTGTTGTTTCTTGCCCGTGGCAGAGTGGCAAGTTCATCCAACAGTTTACTTGCTTTTGTACCCTCAAGCCTGACTTTATACCGAGCAACACTGCGTAGTGAAGGGTTAGTGGGTAGGAATCAGTTTGGGAAAGCAGCATAGCATTGGCGCGTGACTTCATGTTTTGACAGCTGGAATTCAACCAGCGGCATTAGTATTTAGGCCCCGAGGCTCGCATGCAGAAGATGATCCGATGATCTCATACGGCATGGTTTCCACACTGAAGCAAAAAGGTAATTTATATAATGACCACCTGTCAGCACCCTGTGATCCTTTGCGAGTCTGATACACATGGACCATGTAGATATCAAGGCTGCAGCTTATTTGACGTATTAATTCTTGTTGACAAATATGTATTATTCAGTTTAACGGACACCATAAGGGATGGGGGTAAGTCTGGACCAGCCTCCCACTCCCCTCTTGGCTGCTTGAGCACTATGATCCATCATTTCGTGCATCCAACAGACTGTCCTGCTTGCATTCAAATTAATTTCCTGTTCAACACATGTTAGGTGAAATCCTCTGTTACAGGATTTCCAAGTGTGCAGATGTTCAACCTTATCTCTAATTTATGGATATAGTGTGAAAAATATATGCAGTTTTTAGGCGAGTCGTCTGGCTCACCGCCTTGTCGTCACGCATCTCTGCACGTCGACGAAGGACAACGCGGGAAAAAATCTCCTCAAAGGGCATTACAACCCGTACTCTTAGACATCCTCTGACCTTTGAAAAGCTCCCCCCAAAAAATCTGTGATCCGATCAAGAAACGCTGACCTGTGACGTCAGCGTTTCTTGATGGAAATACATTTAATTGGGAGGTTCAGGGAGGTTTGCATTGCACACAAATCTGATCCGCTTATTTCTACATATAGTGCAAAGAAATAGTAATTTCACAAATCACACATTTCCCTAGATTTCCCTCCATTTGTGCAGTGAATCAAACATTAACTAAACTGTTTTAAAACTTACCTAATGACATTGTTTGCAGCTATGGAATGTTTTGAAGATGAGTCATGTTCTCATTATCAGGCACATCATGGCAACACATAATGATCTACAACCGATATTCCCTGGCGAGGCACTAAAATACATGTCGGACCTCACAGGTAATTGGTCACCATGCCACAGCTTCCCCAGGGGGTCACAATTTAATGAATTAAACATTTCCTCCTGCCCCACCCAACTGTACCATTGAAAATCCCATCATGTTCTGCTTCAGTAATTGGCCGCTGCAAATAGAAAATGAATGGTCGGCAGTGTCTCAACAGCATCTGGATCTGGTACAGCCTCAAAATTAGACGAAGAGGCGAAACTTCATATGACTGGCTTCTTCCTTTTGTGTACAAAGGAGCCTTTCATTTCAATAATTCAAATTACAATAACAGCCACTGAGTGATTTGGTTAAATTGACAGGGACCTATATTGAGAAAATAAAGAAGCCTAGCAGGGCCTGTTATCTAACATATTGTGTAATGGTTGCTGTGAGGTGTGTGTGTGTGTGTATATGATGGACAGCAAACGATAGCAATCAGGGAAAGCAGTGGACGTACAGCAGATGTTTCTCTGCTAATGCTGATGATGCATTATGTCCATTAATACATTACAGATATGACGATGTGTGTTACTGGCATGCGATGAGCTCCACTTTACTTAGCACTATTCACAAATAGCATAGACACCTTCATCGTCGTCTTCAAAAGCTAATATCCAGATCCATGAAGTTTATGGTGCAGGTTTTAAGAGGCCAAAGACGTATTGTGTACTTAACTTAAGTGACGGTGGCAGCATTTCTCATATACACTGTTAATGGAACAAGACAACAGCGTAATAAAACATGGTTTCATCTATACGTTGATGTGATTTACCTTCAGTCCACAGAGGTTAATGCAGTGGACATGAGGTAAGTTACTATATCCTGCTCCAGCACATAAAAGTCACATCTGAATGTTGGCTGATGAGCAAACAGCCATGATATCATGCAGCTACAGAGCAGATGGCCGACCAGCAGACTGCGTAGACCATATTGCACCCAGTCCACACATGGCGAGAGCGTTACAGAAGCTGCCGTCAACTATGTGGTTCGTGACTCGAGGAGTTTATAAACTTACTTCGTAGAGCTTATATTCTTCCAATTCAATGTCAAACTATAATTGCCGTTTTTACAGTTTGCTGAAGCTGAAAATATAATTATCCACACAATAACCACAACCGATATTATAACGCAACAAATGACGTAATAAAAAATGTGATCGTTGATGTTGCCTTGTTTACATGCACGAATACTTCTACTGTCGAAACTCCCAGTGAAGCAGTCATCTTTGGAAGTCTTTTACATGAATGCGCGAAATAAACAACCCTGGTAATTATCCTGTTCACATGATGCATCCACATGATACACCCACCACTTCGGTGCACAGTGTGAGAAAAACAAGATAATAAAAAGCACAGCTGAGCTGTGGCTCAGGAAAAGTCTCCATCTGGCTGCAGTCAGTGTTGCACAATGAGAAAGCGCAGTTATCGAGCCACGGGTAGTTCAACCATAGAGGTCCATTGGGGTTACCATGAGGAAGGGTGCGTCCGTCCCGTATCGGACCAGTTTACCAGTACCAACCGTGCTGCCTGGCCACTGGGGAGCCATTAGTGTAACTACGATTTAAGGTAAAAACATTTTTTTTTTAACACAAGGCAAACCAACCCACTCTGCAGACAGATGGCTGCTTTTGGAAGAACTACATTCAATGACAACATATATGAATGTTCATTGCCAGTTTTTTTTTTTACATTTCTTTTTGTAAACACACAAAATACAGTTTGGTTAAAGGAATAGCAACAGATTCACTTTCTAAACCGAGAGTTGGATGAGAAGATTTTATATCACTTTGATATTTGAATGTTAAATATAAGGCAGCCGGCCAACTTGGCTTATCACAAAAACTAGACACAGAGAGAAGCAGAAAGCTCTGTTTAGAGATGACAAGATCCGCCGACCAGAAGCTACCGTCTCGTTTGTTTATTCTGTCACAAATGGTGTGAAAAAAATGAAATCTATATGTGAACAGGTTCTCTACCACCGAGGGTCTCCTGAAGCTCCCGACACAGAGAGGACACCAGCGCTGCACGTTGATGCCTTTTATTGCGGCTCTTACAGGCATTCATTTTCCCAGCTCTCTCTAGCTCAACCACACTTCTCCCCTGACTGCGTGGCTCTGGGAGCTTTTATAGCTCCTCCCCGCCCACGCATCCCCACGATCATGTAGATCAGCTGTGTCTCATTACGCGTGACACAGCTGATCCCCATGATCGTCCCCTCTCTCTCTCTGTGCCGCAGGCGCGCTAGCCACGCCCCCGCCCCACATACCCCCACCGCCCGACTTAGGCCGGGGAGCCGCCGTGAGGGCTTGACTCACGGCACATCAGTTCTGCGGCTTCACAGAGACGAACGGCTACACAGCTGGCATCCAGGCATGTGCTTGAATCACCTGAAGAAAGCTGTGTGCGGTTTAATCAGCCTCTCTGATTAAAATCGTTTCACACAAGTCTGGGGAAGCATCTATCATATTGAAGGGGACGTAAAAGCTTTCTGAAAACATGGTGTCTACAGTTTCAGGTGATTACTCCTGATCAAAGTCACACAACCACACGTCAAGGTCAGAGAAAACTTACACATTTACATAAAGTCTAATTCGCATTGGCCTCACTGAGCGTATGCGTGTATGTGCAGCAAAGGGATGGATTATGCTGCAGGAATGGTTTGAGAAGTTTCTTTGGACGTTTTGATCCTTTTTGCTGCCGTGAAAACTCGTTACCATTTGAACCCACATAAATTCAGTCCGACCATAACGGCCGTGCTGTGAAGGATGAAACTACCAACTTTTAAGCCTTCAATCTTTCAAGCCTACGGGGGCTAAAGGGATACATTTTGTGTGAGATATTCCTTTAATGGCTGGATACTGTGTTTGGCATCCCTTGTAGAGGTGCCTATAGTACCACAATCAAAATAATCCTGGTCTATGATCCAGAGCTATGCCGCAGAGGACAAGTATAATAAAAGAAAAAGATAGATGGATAACAATTCAACTGTGACAAAGAATACGAATCGTGGCCCTGTTTTTCTCACACAGTTGAAATATTGCACCACGCTCAAGATGGTGGTGATTTGCAGGGCCAGCTCGACTCTCCAGATTTAGATCAGTAATTTGTGAATGGACAGCAGCACAGTTTTGGATGCAGTGCATGTTGCCGGCATCGCTATCCAGTCAGTCACAGTATTTTATTTTGAATCATATTTCCGCCTCAATGGTGGAACGAGCTCCCCATTGACATCAGAACAGCAGAAAGTCTCTACATCTTCCGTCGCAAACTAAAAACACATCTTTTCCGACTATACCTTGAATAAAGGATGTAGCACTATAGTAGCACTGGAATGGCTCTTACTGATAGCACTTTGTAGTTGAACCTTTGACGAAATTGTACCTTCTTGATTCTTGTTGTTCTGATTCTTGTTTGTACTCATGGTGGAATGCACTTATTGTAAGTCGCTTTGGATAAAAGCGTCAGCTAAATGAAATGTAATGTAATATAGATCTATCATCAGAAAACAGAATTTTAGATGAGGGAAAAAACCTCCATACAATCTTTCTAAGGGAAGACACACATGAGATTGCAGAATAGTGATGTAAGCAGCGAATGTAAAATAAAAATAGATAGATTGTATTTACAAAATGTGCTCGACAGCATGGAAAACTATAGCTTTCATCTGTCGAGATACGAGCTCTTCAAAGCTCAGCACACTGGGGCACAACACTGAAGCCAAGTTTCTGTCTGTTACGGGTTTTAATTTGGCCCGCTGTGTGCACATGCATACCCATGCACGCTAACGCAGTACCACACAGACACTTAAACACATACATCCTCTCAGAAGTAGATCCATACCACTTCCTGCGCCAGAGCCCCGGAGCCATGAGATATCTTGTGCCTAGAAATTGTTTGAATACATTTGTCAGTTTATTTGGCTCGGCAGACTCTGAAGCACAACTCTGAAATGAGTCCAACTAATTCATCTATATTATAAATTGCTCTGCTTTATTTTAAAAAGGAGTATAGACATTAAAATACCAAAAAAAAAAGAGAGCTGGGCTTCGCAGAGTGTCCCGGTGCTCGATTCCCTTTGTTGCATGTGAGACTGTGTGCACCAGCAGAAGGGTTGTGTCTCATTTTAAACCTGTGATGTCCTTCCGTGCCCCGGAATGGACACGCACATAAAGGATGCACAACACTCGACGTCAACAGGGCCCAACATGAGCTCACGAGGCAGATATTGACATGCTTACCTGACAGTTTGCGAGCCCCGCGGCCTGCCCTTGTCCGTCAACTGTAATCCTTAGTTTCAATGTTATGAGGGCATGTAATTGAAATATCTTCTGTAGAGCTTCCTCGGGTGCCCCTGAGGAAAAACACAAAACATATCAGCATTTCATAAAACCTATCAATATTTCATAAAACACACTGACATTTCAGAAAAACACGACATTTCAGAAACACTTAAATAAACAAAATTTTTACAAAAAAACAACAGCGAAAGAGAAAAGCAACCACGTTAGGTCAGATGTATTGGACATTGTAAAATACTGAGAGAAATTGCTGCTCAGCAGTTACAATATAAAGTGGGAAGACTGCAAGTACAAATATAAATGTATTACAGTGCAGTTCAGTAAACAATGATGATTTTGAGTCCTTAATTACAAACCAGTTTGCCGTCAGTGTTGCCAGGTCCGCGGTTTTCCCGCGGAATTGGGCTACTTTTGAAGTGTTGCCGCGGGTTGAATTTTTTGTCCGCTGGTTCGGGTAGACCTATTTTGCATGCAAATTACATGAATATCTTTAAATAAAAATCCATATTTTAAATGAAATTATTTATTTATACCCAAATCCTACCAAACTGACTCCAGATCAGCACGTACACATATGGACATGGGACACGCCCACATACACACGCACTGTATCTAATTACACAAGGCCATTTTAGGACTGATTGAAAGAACTGTTTAGGGAAAACTGCTTTTAATGCTGGCATACTAAACATTTGGTGTTACTTTGTAGATATTGCAATACATTTGGCAATGATAGCAATGCTGTTTGACTTTAAAAGCAGTGTATATGGTTTGGCAGGGGCATATTTTGAGTTCTGATATTGGGCTGGTTTTATTGGCGATTGGGCTGGTTTTGTCACACAGACCTGGCAACCCTGTTTGCCGTCTCCCCAAATCTCTGTTCTCCTTTCGCCCGCACACATAACTTTACTCTGCGCTCCATAAGAGACGTTAACGTGATGGATATTATCTGGATTTGACATTAACCATAAGATAAAAGTGTTAAAGGGAACATGATGCTGTGACATTGTCCCTAAGCACAGACGCACAGACTAAAAAGGAGCCGATGTTCCAACAGAGGAAACATGGCTTTCAAAGTTTGCAGTATTTTAAAATGGTTTATTAAGGTAACTTCAACAATAAGGATAAGGAAAGAATGAAGTTTGTATAGTTAAGTGACCCCAGATGACCTTAACTGAACCAACCTTGTGCTACCCTCTTATTTGTACGACCCTGCCCTTAATACACACTGTGCACACCACCGGCCATGAGACAAGACGATGAAATGATGTTATTCTTGTTAACAGGCGGGCTTCTCCTGCACTACTTCTTGAGGAGCGCTGGTCAGCATCACGCCGGAGGCCAGCGGTTCTAACGACCCAATTAATGAACCTGTCCATCGCACGTCAAAGGAAAAGCCCGTGGGAGGTGAGGGAGGGGAAGACTGTTCTTATTTTGAATATTGACTCGGGATTTAATGTTCAAAGCGCCGCTGAATAATCTGAAAGTACAGCACGGTGGGCTTTTCTGCCGTCATGAGCGTCTGCAGAGTTTGATATGCACTGTTTTGAGAAATTAGGACGGGGGAACTTTTTTTGAGCAACTAGAGAAAGGAATTGCATGGGCTGCTGAGACTATTCTTTTGGAGCAACGTCCCCCTAGAAACTGAGAATAACGGGCATTATTGCCGCAGTGACAGACGCTGATGAAACCATTATGTCATGACAAAGCTCTTTCTTTACAATGCAGGCGACGTGTCTCCGTCTCTTCTTTTTAACTTGCCTGTAAGTTTTTGTGTTAACTACTTGAATTACATTCATACTTTTCCTGATTTTCCTTTCACATCACACATCTAACTGCTGACATGAAGGCTAGTGGACTGCACTGTGTAGGTGTGAGCTTCAGTTGGCGACCGTCAGTATAAACATCCAACTCATTACAGGACTTAAAGTGTATTTACAGCTCTTTGGTTATGTTCATAACTAAGGCGGGTTGCAACGCTATGATGTCTTGTGCATATGGTTTTCAAAGAATAGATAGACGATATAAAAATATAAAAGTTGCGCTGAAAAACGGCGCGGAGCCCAATGCAGAGTAGTGCGGTAACGCTAAGCGTCTTCAGAGGGCTGAGAGCTTCAAACGCCCGTTCTGTATCTAGCTCACAGCTGTGGGAGAGCTTTTCTGTGGAAGACTGCTTAAAAGGATCCATACACAGGTTTTGTGGGATGCTTATTAAAGCTATGCATAGTTTTGAGCGAAACAGCAATAACAGCCTTTGTGTTATTGCCGTTAGTTTAATGATTGAGTGGTGCACTTTCAGTTTCCACAGAAGTTCACTTCAAATACTTTTGTGGGGGACCTGAGCAATTATTTAGCACAATCATAAACACCGAGCTGCGCCCTGAAGAGCCCCGAGATACCACCGCATCCATTATTTCAGCCACAATGGAGTTTGAATTTTGGCTGCTCGCATCACAGGCTCTCTTTTGTTAAGACATGGTGGCAGAAAGCTGATTGCTGTTAGCTCGGGTTTGGCTTCAGTCCTATCTGAATACTAACTCACATGTGTTTGTTAGCCTGAGGCTGTTGTTTGAAACGGGTGGGAGGAAAGCATACAATGGTTAGGGGGTTGAATGACCTTGTGTTTGACCCTCACTTTTAGGGGTCAGGAAGTAATGCACATCTAAGTAAACCGGTACTTCCAATAATACTTCTGCTATTAGAAAAAGAAGAAGAAGAAACCCCTTTATTAGTCCCACACTTAGTCCCACAGTGGGGAAATTTATCCTCTGCATGTGACCCATCCTTTAAGGAGCAGTGGGCAGCCTCGTGAAGCGCCCGGGGAGCAACTGGGGGTTAAGTGTCTTGCTCAGGGACACAACGACATGGACTGGCTGAGGCGGGGTTTGAACCCCGGTCCTCTGGTTGAAAGACTGACTTGCTAACCACTGAGCCACAGTCGCCCCATTAGCTGCTAGAGACATCAGAAAGTATTTTTGAATAGAGATGATACACATGGCCCCTAGAGAAGTGTTGCATTATGGATCGTCTGTTGCCTTATGGCTCTATTGTTTTGTGTTAAAAGTGTGCCAAATTCACTTTTGGATTTCGTTCAGCCAGCTCCCTGGTCCACATACTCTTCCTTCCAACTGGACAAATTCAGCAGCTTGGTCCTTGGCCCTACAATTCAAACCACGATGCTCTAAGTACCCCTTTATCGTCAGTCGTGGACGGGTTTCAGGTTCACTTTGTTAAATGTATCGTGTCTTTTCAAAAGAAACTTCTGTGGTACAAAGTACAGTTTGTAGTTACATGAATAAATTGTCTTTAGAAAATAAACTTTCACCATTGGTTTACTTATACAACAAATTACCTTCCAGGCATCAAAAGGTACTTGGAAAGGTTGAAGAAAAGATCATGGATACAATTAGTATAGGTAGGTAAAACAACTACATGCGTTTCGTAATAGGTGTTTGCAAAGTCCGGAAGTTACTTAATAAAAATAAGTTCATGTTGACTTGGTTTCACACACGACACAAACAGCAGTCTCCTTGGTGAAAGTCTTGTGTTTCACCCATCCAGTTGTTCTAATCTAATAATGCTCTCATAGTTTGCCCATGTTAACTTATAGCACACTTGAAATAAGCTGTATTCTGTCTGACTGATATTAATGCCATGATCGAAAAATAAAATGTTTTGGTTTGCATGATCCAGCTGGTTCACGCAAAAAAAGCTGGTTGAAATACACAGATGGAAGTGAAATGATGAACTGTTTCAGCCTCCAACCCGTTCCCTGCCTCATTCACAACTTCTCTCTGTCACGGTCTGGAAAGCAGGCTTCAGGCGACAGATCGAAAAATGCAGAAAAAGTTGAGAAGGCTGCAGAAACTTTGCAACGATTTAATCGAAAAGTTTACAGGCTTTAGTCCAACAAAACAGCAGGCAGGACCACGGGCAAATTGGACCACAACTCTGTGCAGAGAACGGACAGAGAACAAAGGAACTGGGCTAGTATATGTTGTAACTGGCTAATGGGGTCGTGGGCAGCGGGTTAGCAGAAGGTCTGGTGACTGCAGGGATGAGGAGACAGGTGAAACCACTCAGAGGAGGGCAGACAATAAACAAGGCAGGTAAAACCAGACAGGACACAGATCTTGAGATGCAACGCAGCCCAGGCTTCACACTGAAAGTCGGAGGCCACAGAGCCAAATTTGGACCCTCCCGCTTGCCGCTGGCCAGCATGATTGACAGATAAATCATTTCAATCAAAGACCAATCTGCAAAAACATTTATGTGCACATACACCACCTGTTACACCCAGACCCTCTGGGTAGTTCTGTTGTCACTGTCTGTTTTCTGTTGTGTTGTCTGTCACTCACCTTGTCTCTCGTTTCAGACTCCTCCCTCCTTGTGTGATTGCAAGCCCCGCCCTGATTGTTTCCACCTGTGCCTCCTTCCCTGTGATTTTAGTTTGTGTCAACTCCTTGTCCTGTGGCAGTTTGTCTGTTTCCTGAGCGTACCAGCGAGTTTCTCTGTGTTCTGGTCACTACTGAGTCTTGCCCGCAGATCCGGATACCTCTGCTTTCCTGGACCTGTGTACCGAACCCTGCTCAAGTAAAACCTTGTTTTTGCACCTGACCACCTTGCCTCTGAGTCTGCTTTTGAGTCCTGCCCACCGTGGTTCTAGTACCTGAACACCACCTGCTTTTTTCTTCACATGTGCAGCAGTTTCAAAGACGCTCAGCCATTGACAAGATGGCGTCTTCCGTCCTTTGTTTACTCATTGTTCTGCATATCACAACATGTGACGGTAAGTAAAATGTGGGATATTAAGACAAACAATTGTAAAAATTAACAATTACACTACAGAGGAAGCAAAGGGAAAGTAGGCTGCCTGTTGACAGTGAAGAACAGCAATGTACCACCAAACCATGCACTTGGGTGTCTATAGCTGATGCTTACCTGCAAGTCAGACTCATTTTACGTTTGTCTATGCTTGATGAACATGTGTGCAGTGGGTGCCGATAGTTACTTGAAGAGCTTCGCTCCCAACTTGCAAATCTAGTTTCTGGCGCAAGCACCCAACGATTGCTTCAGTTTGGGAAGTATAAACCCAACTTCAGTCTGGACCCAACAAATTATACCATCCCGGTTCCTCCACGGCAAGAGAAGCGGTGGTTCAAAGACCTGACTTGGACACCATTATTGATTTCTTCTCTTGCAACTCGACCGGTCATTAGGGGCACCTGTTGTCATCGGAGAGAACTGTGCATAGAAATGATGCTAGTATTGATTCTCGTAGCTCACTCATCTTCCTACATTACATATCGCGTGTTGAGATTGAATGAGGTCATCATGTTAATTAGCTTGCTGATTCAGACTGCTATCACCTGTTTCGTGGTGTTGGCAGCAGGCCCATGGTGGCCGCCCTCTCTCACAATGCAATGTGTATTGTACATGGGGAAAGTATGAATAAGCATGCTCAGAGTGGGTCTGTATTTAATGTAGATTACACAAATTTGATGACAAGTGGCCCCACTACAGCATCATTTCATCTTCCAAATTTAATTGACTTGTGGTTTAAGGAAAATGTGGTTAAATGGCAGCAAAAACAAGAAGGCACTCCTGTTTTCCAGGCATGCTTCTTGGTGGAGATGGTACTTGGAGAATGGATTATAAGGATTTGGAGCATCTTTTTAAACGAACGAACACGAGCGCAGTGGGAGTCATGTGGATAATGCCGTGAAACTGGGTTTACTTAAACGTGTAAATGTCACTGCCCAAATTGACAGCGCACACAGACGCTCCATTGAGCAGCGGCGGGAAACAGGTGCGTGCTCAGTCGGATCGTAACGTGCGTTAAACTGTATGGGAAATGGCACTCAGAGTCTCTTCTGAATCCAACTCTGATATTCAGATGCATTTTCTAGACGTTCTATAAAGTTGTCTCTATGCGCATCGTTTTGGCCGTCAGCAGCGTTAAGCTTGAGGTCTTTGCTGTTTGCTCGTCGCCCTGCAGGCTCATTTGTTCTGAGCTTCAAGCCCAGGCTGTATCAAATGTTTTTTTTAAATGCAAAGCTTTAAATGAGGTTTTGAGGTATTGATGATGATTTGATTGTTCTCTCGCTCTCTTTATTCAGAAATGGTGTTATAAGGATGTTGTGTGTCTGGGGACGATTTAGTATTTAATGCTCCTTTTTTAGCAAGGTATGAAGTGAGTGATTTGTTGTAACAGTGCTTGGCCCTGATATGCTGAATATTCAATAAAGGTTTTTAAAATCTCTGTCTGGGTTGGTGATTTATGTCTTAATTTCCTGGTGAAAGTGATAGAGTGTATGTGTTATTGGGTGCACGTGGGGTGTTGTCGTGTTTGTTTGTTGCCGGCTGGTTGAACTTCCCCCCGTTTATTAGAGACGAGGCTCTGACTAGAGAACTGGCCTGACAGGGAAAGGTGATGATGAAGGTCTCCTCAGGCTGCAAGTCTCTGCTACTGAAGCACATGGTGTCTCCTCAGCTCCTCATCGTCCACGACTACAACCTCCAAATCTGTCATAAAAAGGGGTCTGAAAATATTCTTGCTGATATTTTGTCAAATATTATGTTTGCACTCATTTGGGTGAGGGTGTTACATGTCAATGTTTTGTGTTTTCCCCTCCCCTCTTGTTTTCCCCTCAAGTGCCAATCAGCTGATTGGGCCCCGTCTAAAAAGGTGGAAGCCGGAGGAGTTCGGGGGTTTGGGTGGAGTATCAATTCAGTAGTCAGAGTACGGATTAAATGAGTATGTTCCCAATGTAACGTGGGGACATGTTCCTTCGTGGATTTTACGAGCTAACAATGTGGATCTAACACTCAGAACAGAGGAAAAATGAGTGTGACATTGGACATCAGACTCAAGAATATATTACCAATACTTATTATAATTATCTACACATATACACTGATGGATTGAAAGACAACGGGAATGGACACATGGGATCAGGGGTATTTATAACAGAATTTAGTAGGACTATATGCAAAAGCATTAATGACAGTCTGTCTTCACTGCTGAAATTACTGCAATCCTGGGGCTGCAATGGGCGGAAGAGGTCAGGCCTGAGAGTGGTCATCTGCTCAGACTCTGCTGCAGCTTTAAACGGCATTAAGTCAAAAACAATCAATATGAGAGGATTTAGTGCTGGAAATATCTCTGTTAATGTTGACTCCAAAGTCTGGGTATTGTTTGATTTTGCTGCTCACTTGGTGTGGAGGGAAATGAGAGAGCAGACAGGATCGCAAAAAGTATTCAAAGGAGAGGAAATATGTAATATTCCTTTTGGTAAAGGGGAAGCGAAAGCAGTGAGTCAGTGAGGGAATTAAGGAAGTGGGACAACAACTGCAAAGGAAGGCATTATCAAGTCATACAAAGGGAAGTTTCAGAGAGAGGAGGTATTTATATCACGGTTAAGATTCGGACACCCACGACTGAATTGAACTCTGGTTTTATCGGCAAAAATGAGATCAGATAAGTGCAATATTTGTAACGAGACTAAAGACATGGAGCATGTTGTTATGAAGGGCTAAAAATATAATACTAAAAAAGTATAAAATGTGTCAGCTGGGACGGGGGTGGAGTATGGAGGGAGTTGGACCTGGTTGGGCGTGAGAGCTACAGGTCGCTGTTACGACTAATCAAAGAAACGGGACTAGGTCGTAGGATTTAGTAGTTAGTGTTAATTAGTTTAACCTGAATCTGCACACTCCTGTACAGTAGGTGGCGCTATGCACCTAGTCAAGTTGGTTGCGATCCGCCATTCAAACTTGAGTTCGCCTATGCTAGGCGTGAAGGTTGAGGGCACTAGGTAAGTTTGGGGTACCCCGTACATTTGTGCAAGCACGTAGGTACTTTGTGTCTAGAACATTAGGTTATTGGTCGGTGCTACCTCTGTATTTGTTTTGGTCGATCATTATTTAGAGAGGCATGTGAAGCTATTTTGTTTGTTTCCTATCCAGAGGTAGTTAGTCAGGCCAAGTTGTGTCATCTTGATTTATATTTGTTTGGCGGGAACGCAACTGTCCCAACCTCTTTCCCACTTCGTGGAGAACCTTTATTTTTTTTTATTAAATATTGTTTAAAACGTTACTCCTACTTTTGACTTTCTTTCACATTCTTTGGCCTTCACGTGTTCGTCCCGCCCTTATCCCCGAGACTGAAAAGGGGACCTAAGGCCGACAGTTGAAACTGACCAAAGTCAGGCTGCTGGTCCAGAGATGAGTCTGGGGGCGAGGGAGATGGTTGTTGAGAGAGCCATTGATTTACAGAGCCAAGCTGGACATCAGCCGCAGCATCACCCCTGGCCTGATGGGAGTGCTGCTGAGGTCACGAGGGGAGGGAGTGATGGAGGAGGCAGTGGGGCCGACGCTGAGTGATGCCCCGGGCTCTCGGCTGGGTCTGCATTCTGTCCGGGTGGCGAGGAGGCTGACCGGGAAGGAGAGGAGCCTCCTCCATAGACTACAGCCAAAGAGAAGTCGAGCCGGACCCTGCAGACCCAGAGATCTCCCTGAGCCCGGGGGCTAGGGGAACTCACCGGCCCCCTGCTTGCTACGACACGACCAGAAGCTTTAACACTACACAAAGTGAGAAGGGCACAAACAGGTCTGGGCTCCCCACTGTATGGTCAGACTGGGACCACAGTGGAGGATTTTATATAATCCTCCCCTGACGAAACAAACTGCCGTCCTCCAGTGGAGGATTTTTTTTTGCAGGCTTCTTCTCTCTTTAAACATTTTTTATTTTTTTTTGTCTTTACGATGTGGTTTTTACTGAAAATGTTTTTATCATGGGAGCAGCTCCTTAATTATCTTTCAGGATAAGCAAAGAAGGCTATTTACTTAAGCAGGAAATCTCTCTCTCTCTCTCTCTCTCTCTCTCTCAACGCAGCCAAGTAGAACCGCATCTGTTTTATCGACTTTTCAAACCCACATGCCCGTCATGTTGATGCCTATTTGCTCCACTTCCCTGTCTATAAGCCAAAGAGGTGTGATAATACATTACAGTGAGAGCGGGGACCAGAAAGTATAGTGATATGCATACAAATTTGCTCATCATGAAAAGGGGAGTAGCAATTCAATGGGCACCATTGGAATCTGATAAATAGCAGGATATATATCCTATTATATACAGGTCAGACATTTAATAATGCTCCTAGATTATGATGTTGTGGATCCAGCTTGCTTTGCATCACAGAAATTATGGAATAATTTACTCTTTCTAAAGTCATTTGACCAAGGACTTTAAACATTGTAATTGTGCAATAAATGTTTGGTTGATTTATAATATTAGTGATTACATTACATTTAGCTGAAGCTTTTATCCAAAGCAACTTACATGATATACAGTAGACCGTAGACACAGCAACGGTGAGAAGTTAGGGTTAAGTGTCTTGCTCAAGGACACATGGACTAGCGGAGCCGGGGATCGAACCACCAATCCTCTGATTGAAAGACAGACCTGCTAGCCACTGAGCCACAGTCGCCAGATTGATCAGTATTGTTAGGTAGAATTCACTCTGTTAGAGTTTTAACAGGAGTACTCAATTGGAGGGGAGTACATGTGTAACAGTCATTCCAATCATCAGGCTGGTGAGAGGCAAGAAAATCTGCCATTTTGAGTCAAAATGACTAAACGTACCTTCTGGGGACGGAAAATGATATTTGAAATATGGGCCAAATGTTATCAGAGGAAGTAGTTTCTGCACTTCCAAATCCTCATTAGCTGACGAAGAAGTTTGCAGACATTCTTGCAGCGTTTTTGCAAGGCGGCAACAGAACTTCAGAAACTAAAGGGTTTGATTCTGCCGATGAGGATTAATACCAAAATAGTAAGGATGCATTTGTAAATGTGGTCATGTAATAACTGATTCTGATCTTGACTTGCAAATAGTATAGATGAGTGGATATGATTTGGCAATCGACTTCATCATTCGGTACTATGCAGAACAATATCTTGTTCCCTTCATCTCAGTGACCCTGAAGAGGATGTCCATGACAGAAAAAGGGACATAGCCTGCTACGACAAACTCTTCTGACTAAAACCCCTGATGACCATCAAAAATGCATGCAAGTCGTTTTACCATCCCCACCAGAGATCAGGCTGTGAATAAAAGAATAGTTGCCTCCAAGATTAAGCTGGGAATGACCCAGTTTATGAAAGCAAGTGGGGATTCAAGCTGTTTGTCTTGACTGATTCAAAGAATGGCGACAGTGGACTTTTCAGTTTACATCTGCAAAAGCTGCATTCCCTTGGCTTGTCCTATGACGTTGAGATGTGCTATGTTCAACCAGGTTACATTGGCACAGGTCACCACATTTATATGGACAATTTTCATTCTAATCAAAAACTCTTCAAGGCTCTCCATTAGTGTAGATCTGTTTAAAGGGAGAACCACAGGGATTAAGAAAATAAATATGCAACAGCTTCAAAAGATAGATCCAGGAAGGCAACGTCATGGGGAAGTATCAGTGTTCTCCCCAATTTACAAAGCACACTGTGTCAAAGAGGGTGAAACAACGAGATTGCTTTTGAACAAAGGTATCAATCCCTTGTCCCACATCAGTTATAAAAGGTACAATGGGTGGATCTGAACCAATATACCAGTGCAATCAGTAAAACTCTACAACATAAAACCATGCACTGATACAGAAGCCTTTTTTTGGAACTCTCTCTTGAATAAAGAACTTGATAAAACACTGCAAAACTTCAACCAGACACGTGAAATATCTGTTGGGTTCACCATCGTGTTCGTCGACAGCCTGGGCGTCTTCATCCGGCTGTACCTCGTCACACTCCATCTGGTCAGCTAATCTTTTCAGGCACTGAAGGACAGCGTTACGCCCAAACCTTCTGGGTACTTCTGTTGTCAGTCTGTTTTCTGTTGTGTTGGCTGTCACTCACCTTGTCTTCAGACACCTCCCTCCTGTGTGATTGCAATCCCCACCCTCATTGTTTCCACCTGTGCCTTGTTCCCCTGTGTATTTAGTCTGTGTCAATGCCTTGTCCTGTGCCAGTTCGTCTCTAATGTTTCCTGAGCGTACCAGTGATTGTCTTCGTGTGCTGTTCCCTGTGTTTGACCTGTTTCCGTCCACTTAGTTTTGCCCGTCGATCCTGATACCTCAGCCTGCCTGGACTGATTAACCGTGTACCGAACCCTGCTCAAGTAAAGCCTTGTTTTTGCACCCGACTACCTTGCCTCAGAGTTTGCTATTGAGTCCTGCTCACAGTGGTTCTAGCTCCCTAACAGACAGGAGGCGATACAGCACGACACGGTATGGCTCCATTGAGTTTTCACCTTGGGCAGGGTCAATTTGGACAACAGCTAATGTCACTGGAGCTTCGATCGTTCCATGAATTGGGATCGTGCAATTGGGAGTGCGGAGGCATTGGTAGGACCTGTTTGATGACCTTCAGCATCCCATGGTCACGGTACTTCTCCCGGTTCCTGGAGTAACAAAGACCATGTCGCTCTATCTCCACACAGACTTACAGGGTCATTGTTGCGACTGTAGACAAAAGCAGTGGCTTGGCCTTCTCCAGGTGGACCTGAACATAATCCTTGAACCTCTTCGTACCCCTCACGTTGCGAAACTTCATCGGCTGGAAGAACAGTATCTATTTTTCACCAAGAAGCCCTGCAACAAACAGTCCACCACATCTCGGCCAGCAGGTCACGAGTCCTTCAGAATGTACTTGGAGCTCGGAAACTGTCCTTGGTGCACATGTCTTGGCAAAAGGATTTAAATGTGTAATTGCCCAGGTGGTGTGCTGGATCATACAGATCCCATTGGCATGTGGTCGTTGCTCTTTAACACATCACACAAGTACTTTTATTAGTGCTTCTCTGGTCACGGCAGGTGCTGCCTCAAGTGCTTGGTTAAAAAGATACTGGATCCTCTTCTCTTACAAATCATCCCTAGTCCAGTTATGGTGTTGGAGGGCTTTCACCGCAAAAACCCATGACAGAGTGTTTGTGGAGTTTTTTGGCAAGCCTCTCCACACAGATTCTGTAAGGGCACTTGCAGGTCATCCTGCTTTGCCTATCGCTGATGTCCATGCAGCTGGCCACAGAGAGAGCCACCACGGGAGGTGTGAACATTGCCAAAGCGAAGGCCAGCAAAAGGACACAACGTGGAAATGCAAAGAGGGTGAGGATGCCCTCCGTGTGCCTGCAGCTGGACAGAAACAGTTTTGCATGTGCATTTGGTTAAATGTTTTTTTAATGTGTTTTAATTTAAATAGTAAACCCATTTTAAGCAACCAGGCAATTTGTCCACATAATTAAATGTTTTCAGAGATCCTTAACAAACACTGATACCAAAAAGCGCTTTTAATTAAATTCCCATCATGTGACTGGAATCTGTGGGTCTAGCTAGATTCTGCAGAGCTCATTCAGCGGTAATCATTAAACACACTTCCCCGACCCACGGTGATGGCACTGCGTTTAGTGGAAGTGCAATGCCTACCAGCCGTTTTCCCCAAAGATTACAACTGTTCTGCTTTGTCAGCACTGATGCCGATGAAGGCGCGTTAATATGTATTTTACATTTTCTTGTGTTTTCTGATGTTCAGAAATGTAACGTCAGTCATGTCCCCCAATTATCTCCATTATCCTGAGACTTCCAGTCTGTCTGTTAAACTTGGACTCGAAATTACATTGACAGTGCAAGAAAGTATGTTATCCTGCATAGAGTATGTTTAATGCCAATTTCCTAAATGCTGTTTTGTATAATGCTAATTAGAAAAATAGCACTATTTCCTTAGGAGTTCTCTGCAACTACATAACAGTTCTGTGCTGTTCATGTAAAATGACTAATACATTTATAAGCATTGTACATCTCAAATTGGCTGACATGTAAGCAGGAGGAGCCCATAATTGAATTCATAAGATGTTTTCTCATTCGGTTGTAAATTCACTCAATCCATTTATGTAATTGTGCGATTCAGTAAAAGCTGATGAGCATGAAATGAGTCTAACTGTCTGAATGTGACAATAGAACAGATTCATTTGATCTGATTTCTACTCAGATGAACATGAAATAAATGTGTTTTTCATCCCAGCTTGTCACTGTGCTGTATTAACAGGCTATATTTCTATAACATGATTGTTGCACAACTCTCTATGTCTGTAATAATAAAACGGTTTGGGAGGGGGTAGGTGACATTGAATGTATGGACAATATCATAAATATCCTGCAGCAGTTTTATTTTTCTGTAGCAGTCACGTCTTCGTCTATTGCTCATAACATGTATGGGTGGGACACATACATACCACTTTCCAGCAGCTGCACAGTACTTAACCAGGAGAAAATTGAGTTCTCCTTTCATTAAATCTTCAATTAAACTGCAATAATTTACAGTATATCAGTAGCATCCACAGTAGCAGCTTTCATTCAAGTCATTCTGACTTTAATTTAAAAAAACTGCCGGCAACTATTACCTGATCGGGTTAGATGATAGTTAGTGTGTGTAATTGCATATGCGCATGCAATAGAGATGCTAACTGTGTGAACGTGTAATTGTAGTAATTTGCCCCCTCGCCTACAATTAAGGCTGCCTAATAGAAACAGCATTTAATAATACACAGAAGTAACCTCAGTAACCCCCAAGGTGGGCCTGAAGAAGTCCGTACGTGGGTGTGCACGTAAGAAGCGCATCAATATTCTGTTTTTCAATTTTGGTTTACATAGAACCAGATGCCCAATAGCTACTCACTTTGTATGACCCTAAGTCCACCAATGCATAGCCCTTGAGCTGCAGAATATTCTCGTACAATTTAATTTGACAATTTTTTAAAATTATTGTCTGACTGCGATGGCAAAGGAAGGTAAATAATGAATTGGTCTTACATTAACATAAGTAATTTGTACAAACTCAATCTTAAAGTCAACTAGCTTGCTAGCTTGACATAGCTACCTAGCCTCTAGCAAGCAATACAGCATCCATTGATGCTAATGCAGTGATGCAGATAGGGAAACATTCAGTGGAACTGGGTTGAATGTGTCACCATGACACTACACAATATAGATGACAGCGTGCACTGTTATCTGCTATCATTTTTATCGTGACTGTACGATAAAAGTACGTGCAGTAACAACAACTAACAGCTGAAGCAAGCTGTGCATTTAGAAAGTAGAGAAGATAAATAGTTGAGCTTATTGCCTATTGATCTGTCCTGGTCTACTGTTGGATGAGAAGGAGAAGATGATACAATTTATCATAATCACAAACTGTATTTGCCATTGTCCGTTCCTACCGCTTACCAACATCACAAAAGGAAGGCAGTGGTAGAGTATTACAGCCTGCATTCGGCTTGATTTGATTGGCTGCCTGGGCCAAGTGTGACATTGGCGAGCAGTGTTTGTTTTGCCTGGCGCTGAAAAGTTATGAATATTTAAATTTGTATGCATTTCTTAAAAAAACACACAAAAAGAGCGGCATACCATTGGAAAACCATGGTTTTGTGGGGCATATCAAAGCACTCGGTGCTGTACAGGAACTCTGTCCCATCTGACCCATCTCAAAGGAAATGAGAAACAGTATCGGTTGGAAGAAAATATCTACAGAAATTCCCATTTTTGGGAGGATGTTAAGGTGTAATATAATTTCTTCCATCCTCTTTCTCTTGACAAACAAAAAAACCAAAACGATTTGTACAAAAGTTCTTAAGTCAACTCATTACACGGTCTGAGGTTTGAGGAAATACTCCTGGTTTACAGAATAAAAGCTTCCATTTAAATAAATGTCCCGGGTTATGAATAAAATTTGAAATTCTGCTCGGGTCAGTCCTCAGCATGGCCGTGTTGTTTCGCTGACACAGGTCCTCATTAGAAGCAGCTGCTGATTAAAAACGAGATCATCCCGTCATTCTCTTATCCGCCCTCCCTCTCCGGTCTTCTCTTCCTCGTTCTGTCCTTCCCTGTGCTGTTGGTTCAACATCAAAGGGACCAATTTGCATAGAGCGAGAAGGGAGTACTGAGTGCCAACCTTGTTTAGCTAGTCAGTGTTCTGGTGCTGCTTAATGGCTGCTGACAGATGAAAGGAAAACTCTTCCACTACCCAAACCTCATAAGTACAGCCTCTTCTTTTCCAACTGGCAAAATGCAAGAGAATTCTTGCAGTGAAAGTAAACATCCTCACAACGATCTACAAGTATGCACATACTAATTAGGGGTTGAATGAGAACAATAACACACTTCAGTCACCATGTATGACCTGCAATGAGCCCCTCGCTGTATAATTTACTGGTTCCGTTTTTCTTGCTTTCGTTATGTGTAATTTAGCACTTAGATCAAGAGCTTGACGACCAAATAGAGGTTGTTGTAATAATAATAATAATAATACTAAGTGCTAACATTATTAATACCTGACCACAATGTCACAGTGAATGGTATGTGTGTGGTTGTGTCTACATGTCTGAGCATGTAAGGGTGTATGCATGCTTGCTATGCATCACTGCTTTTCATCGCCTGTAATGAGATTATGGGTTCTATTTTCATGGCAGCACAAAGACTGGCAGAAGGAGTGTTTTATAAATTGCTGTTTTCTTGACCTTGAAATGCTCTTGCCTCATTTGTAAGGTATTTTTGTTCCCAGCACATCACACGTATAGCAAGATTAAAGGGAAATATCCAAACAGGAGTTTCATTCAAGTGAGCAAGGAATCCTTCTTTACAATATGTCTTTATATGTTTCTTTTCATTGGTTTCAACCAAAAATATGTCATAACCAGTCTGAGGCTTGAAGAGTTACACAATACGCATCTAAAACATGACATGCTATACCGTGCATCTGTCCCTGAGCAGCAGCAATGCAGTCAGCTGTGTGTTTTTGTGTCGTTCTTTTTTTAAATGTGCTTCGCCAGGCTGCACAAAGTCGAACATGCGCCGGGGGTCGCTCAGATACACCTGTCATTTTTTTATCATATCATTTGCAGTAAGTATACATTTACAAGTTTATGTGCATCTTTGGAGAAGACACACAATTCCAGTTTAAGTTGAGAATTAAAAGATATATTTTATTCCTGCTTTGTCAAACTGTACTATGTACTCTGTACTCTTACTCCAACCAAGGAAGGATGCCCATTGTTCTGAAACCCCAATAGTCCAAAATATGTCCCATTGGACCAAAGGCCTGTTTGTCCAACAGTCTGTTATCGCTCATAGTTTCAAAAGGCCTATTGTTCCAAAAATACACACATCTCCCCACATCAAACAGAAGCTGGTATCTATTTATGCAGTTCTATCTTGGGAAAAAAAAAAAAGCTCTTGGACCTACACAGCTGAAGCCAATACCATAATTATTAATTGTTACATGTTTTAAACAGAAGAGGCTGGTCTGTTGAGGCAGAGGAGGAGATCACTCCTAAACTTTTAAGAGGTAAGAGGGAGATCAAAATATATTAAAAAAAAAGCAATTCATCAAATCCCAATATTTTGTATGTTTACAATTAATGTTTTTTCATGCTCCGCTGGAATATTTAATAAAGAAAAATGAGTAAACTGCCTGCAGGACCTCTTCAATATAATGTAATTCAGTTTTGTCAAGGTGAGTGATCACAAATTGTATCTTTCCAATTGATGTTTTTTTCCATTATACAAGGAATTTGTCCTGGCGGGAAGGTGCATACATTTAACATTTAACATTTAACAATACACATTTAACAGTTAACGCAGTGCAATAAATGAGGATGAATGGATGAATGAATATTTACATTGAAACAGTAGCATATAAAAATACCAAAAATAAGATAAAGTGCATGGAATGTGCATGAGTGTAAGTGTTGTGTGAAAGTGTTAAGTTTATTCAAGTATAAGGCTATGTGCAGGGGAGTGACCGGTGGGAATTGTCTGGGGGTGACAGAGTCATTAGAGTCAGTGGGGGACCCGGGCTCTGTTGATGAGCCCGACGGCAGACGGGAAGAAACTGTTTTTGTGGCGTGAGGTCTTGGTCCTGATGGACCGCAGCCTCCTGCCAGAGGGGAGGGATTGGGTTGATGCTTGACTTTTCACCCAGCAGTGTTTTTCTATGAGTTGACAAGGTCTGGGGCTAAGACGAGACCAACTGGGGCTGAGGTCGGTGTGTGCTCCTGTAAAAATTATAATTATTTTGGGTGGTCCCTGTCTGGAACACAACAGCATATTTTATTACATTTTATTGCATTGTATGGCTACTGGAAAAATTACAATTAATTTCAAATATTTATTTTATTTTATTTGTATATATTTAGCTGTTATATTTGACCCTTTATGTTTTTCAAAATTAATAAATCATTATGGGAATATCAGGAATACCATCTTACGTTTCAACTCTCCAATTACCATGACAAAATCATGTTTTACCTGAATCATTGTTGCAACAACACAATATTTTGTATTCACAAAATCAATAATCTTATAAATTGTGTTGTGCAATTGTGTGTAGTATACTTTGTGATGTCTGCCTTATCTTGGGAATACAAAGCAAGTCCCCATTATTTGGATGCATGATGTACTCAGCCAAAGTCCATTTAAAAATAGACATGAAACGGTTATCCTAATTCTAAGAGACTGAGTCCATAAAGCGTTTTTCTCTGAGCACCAGCATCTTTTTCAATTGTTCCCAATTGAGGAGAGAAGAGAGCAAATGTGACCGCCTAGTACAAAAGGGGGGAAAAAAGGTCAAATGAAAGTCATTTTTCAGTGCTCTCCAGCCCCCTAAGTTTATTGCGCAGCTGTTCGGAGAGGTTCAAGTTGAAATTCGCTGAACTTTAGAAAAGCCAGTACTTTTTGCGTGGGAAAAAAAAAAGTCCTAAATGGACACTCTGCAGTCTAGAAGCAGAACTTCTGCTGTGTCTGACTGCCGAGCATGGATGGACTGACTAAGCTTGTATCGGCTACAAGAAGAAGTTACTCAGCCTCACTCCCTCAGTCTCTACAGCCGTACACAAGCAGCATGGGTTGGTGTGGACAGTAGTTACATTATTTTGACACTGGACAAAAGAAAACATTAAAAATACCCACACCTGCCTCTAAATATAATTTTTGCCTACCTTTGTTTGCTTTGGTGAGGTTGTTTCAACCATCTTATCCTGATTTACAGGAAACCCTAATTCAACAAAAATGAAGAATCCAATAATGAAATCCCCTCGATTTGAGAATGATGTACACAATATTAATCTGTATTCAGTTTTACAAGCATATGATTTGAATTCATGTTGCAACATATTTTGCATTTTTTTCATGATATTCTTCAACTAATGAAAAAAAAGAGAGCTTGCATGAATACAAAACAGTTTCCATAAATTATACATAAATACTCTTACTTTTAAAGACTTCAAAATAAATGGGTCAGTGAATTGAGAAAAGCAAAAAACTGCCTACTCTATGCTGTTGATTGCACATTCAGGGGGAAGATAGCTCATCTCGTCTGATACCAAAAGTAATTTCAAATGTTCTTAAAACTTGATGCACCCCAGAGCCTATCAATAAATACCAGCCCTAAGCAGAGTTCAGGGACCACGGAGGAGTGTGGGAATTTTTTTAGTGTCAGCCGAGTTGACACAATTTCTCGAAATGTCTTAACTAAAATAATTATTAAAAATACTGAACTTCACTCAAAGCCAAACTTTGCACAGATACTCCTAACATTTAGAGCTATGTTATATATATTAAAGCGTTTGTTAATATAGTTATGATAATAAAAATTAATGTTGAATTCTTTTTTTTTCTCTGCACTATCATAAAGCAGTATACCACTAACATATATATTAACTTATTATCTATGTTCACAAGGGTTTTCTGTATATTATACCTTTTGAAATTATTCAAATAGACCTTGTGGTTGAGAAGATAATCAGTATTTAGTATGGGCTGCAAACCATTCACAATTTTTGCCACAAAATGGGTGCAGAAGGTTATTAACGTTGGTTTTGTCCAATCATTGGAAGAACTGACAGCAAACATTTTAGCTAACATTTTAGACCAATAGAGCCATCTAAATACTTAGTAAATTATAATGCAAAATAAAAAAAATTAACACGCATACTGATCAAGTAAAATTCACAAATAGTTAATCAGCTGAATATGATTAAATATTATTTAAACAAAACACCGACATCAATAACATTCTTAACCCGAGAGAACTTGACCAAGATTGCAATTATAGACAATCCCAATTCCTTCAGCAATCTTGAAAGTTACAGGGCTGTTGATTAATTTTCTTGAAAGAAACCAGCTTCTCTATCTTAACCAATTCCAATGTAGAAATTCAACCAAAATGGCTACATGTTATACTACAGAATTGATAAGGAGAACATTTGATGATGGTAAACTAGTGGCCACAGTTCTATACACCCCCCCAAAAAAAGCCTTTGATAGAGGGAAATAATTATCAACCTTTGAATGAAGTCAAATCGCAAAATGGGAAGAGCCCAAATTAAGGAGCTACCATACAGCTGTAAACAGGTTGGATGCCAAATGTATGCTGAAAATGAAATAATTTATGAATCCACAACGGGCGGCAGAGTTACAGAACAGGCATAAGGTTGGTGGATTCATTACATTACATTACATTACATTTAGCTGACGCTTTTATCCAAAGCGACTTACATGCTATACAGTAGACCGTAGACACAGCAACGGTGAGCAATTAGGGGTTAAGTGTCTTGCTCAAGGACACAACGACGCAGACTGCCGGAGCCGGGGATCGAACCACCGACCCTCTGATTGAAAGACCGACTTGCTAACCACTGAGCCACAGTCGCCCAAACTCGATTCAAACTAACGTCCTGATTCTGAACTGTGCAAAAACTGTCAGTGGGCTTTTTAATAAGATTAGATATATGCAATGGCTATCCACAACCAAATTAAATCCGAAGGAAATTAATGAAGTAAATATCTAGATGTTGTTTTGGATTCCCAGTTAAAATGTAATGCACGTACTAGGAAAGTGTCCAAGGCTAACCTTGTTTTCCATCAACAAGATCTTGCGCGTGCAATGATTTTATTTCATCTTTGTTATTGTATAACCATTTGGGACCAGGCAATTCAATCAGCAATGACATCTACAATGTCACTCTACAAACAAGTTGTGAAAAATGCTGAATCAGAAGCCAATAAAATGTCTCCATTGTAGAATTCAGAAGAGGTATCATTTATTGAACCTTGAGAATTTTGTAAAAAAGATAAGATAAAATAATCCTGTATTAGTCCCGCAGTGGGGAAATTACAGGATTACAGCAGCATTGCTCAGTACGTAAAGATAAAAAATCAAGTAATATAAATAAACAGTAATAAACATAATAAAATAAAACCGTAAAGAACACTGTAAAACATCACAGCCCTGTTTAGTTACTTCCACTTACTACTTCTCTTTAACTCAAAGAGCTCTGATAAGTTTTAGCTTTTGAACTTAACTGTTCAAGTTAAACGTAGTTAAACTTACAGTAATGCGTTGTGTTGACTTCTTTGAAATTTGTTCAAGTTAATTCAATTTGGCTCTTTAAGTTGTCAGTAAAAAAAAAAAAAGACTGGAAAAAGGCGGGAGTGGGGGATAAAAGAACAAATGTTGTCATGTTTGAGTTTTAGGGAAACTGTCTTTTTTAAAACCATGGCCAGGTTGAAGCCTAGCCATAATCTACTGGGTAAACACTGCAGATAAGTCAAATACTTAAATTCCAATGAAAATATTGGCATTTTGTGGTAAACAAGAAAGGACTACTTCCACCGGCGGAGGGAGTCTATTAACCTGACAACCTCCAGTGAATCGAGGCGGAGCAATTCACCGTTACTTTCCACCTGCATCAAGTAGAGCGGACTGAACGGAGCTGAGGATTCCTCTCGCTTTGCTTCGGCACATGAAGGTGAGTTTAAATTATGACTTTAAGTAATTTTCTTAATTAATAGCATGGGTAACGTTAGTAATGTAACTGTAAATGTAATGTGCTTTTCAATGGTCTGGAAAGGCTAGCTAACTGTGTGGCTTTAATATTCAGCTAGCTTAACAATTTCCCTTAATAGTTTTTCCCATGAACTTCTAAGACAAATGGTTGACAAATGGTTGTGTTAGCTAGCTAGCTAGCTAACCTAACACAACCATTTGTTGCTAGCTAGCTAGCTAACCTAACACGAGCATCCACGAACATTAAGCAGGCTATAGAGTCATGACTGAGGGATTCACATTGAAGGCTGAGTCAGTGCCCATGCTTTTGCTTGCTCTTTGCTTGCTCTTTGTCAGTGGGCAAAATGTATTTATTAATGGGTTGATATTTAGTTTGTATGCCAGTAATTACTTGAATTAATGCGCGCCGCATGTTTGCACCCACACAGCAGACAGCATTTAGAAATGTAAAAGATTGATAATTGAAGCATAAAGTAAATGCACGTTATATTTATAATAAATACAAATATATGTGGGTTTTATTTGTCTGAAACTCATTTCACTAAATATGCAATTCTTTTGTTTTTTTTAATTTACAGATGTCATCAAGAATGTCCAGTACTTGACGTGGAAATGTACGTTTTGTGAATTCCCCTCTAGTTGACAAAGAAGAATAATCCAGTATTATAAATATCATCATGGACATCATCATCGGTGGTGTTTAGGACTCAAGTTAGGATTATACCTTTGGTATTGCATTCATCTACCCTTATCTGTTTTTCCTAGGATGCAAACCAAAACCGAAGAACAGCTGCCCTGCTTGGTCTTCCATGCTATCTTTCAAAGGATCCCTCTGACAATATCCGGATGTGTGATGTAAGACACTGTATTTACACATTTACTACACTCAATGGTTGTAATGTGACAATGGTAACATGTTTTGTGTTCATTAGTTTTATTACCCTTAGCCACACTATTTTTTACAGAGATTTTGTATAATTACAAACTGTCTTTTCACTAGTCTCCTTCACCTTTTTTTGTTTTAGAGATTTTTAATAAGGATTCTCCAAACATTGAACTAGTACTATTTTGGAGATGTCTGTTAAGATGTGAATGTCTTTATATGTCTCCAGGTCCTTTGACAGTCTTCGATGTGGCCGAAGTAGCAGAGAAGATCATCCAACACGAGCTCAGAGACGTACCACAGGCTTTGCCATGTTGATGGCCACAATCTACTGCCTTAACCTGGAGTGCCCCCGTAATATGAACGACACCTTTGAGTTCTTTCATGAACATTAAACCGGACCAGAGCTCAGCAAGATTCCATGGGCTCAGAAGCAAACTGCTCAGATAAATGGTAAATGGACTGTATACATATCCCACATACAAGTGGAGGCAATCTGACAGACACTGACAGTATGTGTGGTTGTACAATGACAAATGAGAGATAATTACAACAAGTTCATACGTTTTCAATATAAACATAAGAACATTGTAAACACCCCAAAAAATGGATACACACAACTTAATTGCATACTTTCAAAAAAAGGGAAACATATAATTAGAGACAGCTGGAGATAAGGTAGTGTGGCTGTGAAGAGGCAATATGTGGGAAACATGTATTTAACACATGTATATTTGGGTGTGTTGAGATGTACTTGTAGCCAATGTTTCAGTCTGTGTATATTTTCTTCCAATAAATGTTATATATTTTTAACAGAATCAAGAATTATTGGTCATTTCGTTTTTATAAAGCAAGCACACTTTCAATTATCAGTTGAAACAACTTAAAATGGCAAGTTGTACACACACATGGTAAAGTTATTTTAACTTGGTGGATCAAGTTTAAACAACAAGGGACTAAAAGTTCACTCAACTCTGACAACTTGACTCATCATGTTGAGACAACTAGCTCGTTGTAGTTACATCAACCTTATGAACTTACATTTCCTAGTTGAATCAAAGGAAATTTTTAAGTTGAGTTAAATAGCTTTTTCAAGGCAGCAGGTGAACTTTCGTTTGTAAGTTGAACTGGCCTGAAATGTTTTACAGTGAAGAAATTGAATGTACAGTAGAATATTGAATATACAAATTACAAAAATATTACAAAATATTGCACCAGAATGAGTTAAAGTGACCAGAGTGATAAAAAAGTGTTCAAGTATTGAGAGTTGAATGTTTGTGGGCTACTGGGAGGTCAGCTTGAAACTGTAATGTTTATTTTTCGGGTCCGAGCACCCTATTGTATTTCAAATGTTTCTTGTTTTTATTTTGCCACTTCAACTCATATATCACATCATATCTCAAAAATTGTTAAATTTGACATCCATATAAGGTCTGACTTCATACGCATCATCAAACACGCTCTATCACGACCGGCTGTAAAATATTAGGAAATCTGATGGGCATGTCCATTTGGCCTGATTCTACTCGTGACTCAAAAAGGTACCCAGTGAGAGCAAATTAATTAATTTAAGCACAACTATGACATCTTGGGTGTCACTTGGTAATAAATGACATCCAGAGATGCCTGGCAGATTGCTGGGGATCAGCTTGATTAAAACACATGCAATCTAATACAAATTAATACCCTAATTATTACTGATGAGATTTGAGGTCGTCAGCTAATGCTTGACTGAACAGATAATTGTTCATCTGAGTGCCTACTGTCTTGATATTACAGAAGAAAATCAAACACTATCTTGTGGAATTGATGAGTTTTCTGCAGACAAATGAGAACAGTTAAGATTTAATGTTGTCCTTGGAGAGGTGCACCAACACATGTAACAGGGTGTGCAAAATCACCACTGCAGTGCATTACAGCACAACACATTACAGACTTTGTCTATTATTGGAATCAATAGTACCAAAGTGTCCCTGCATCAAGTGTATGTCGCTACTCTGTGGGATACAAAGTAAAAAAGAAGAGGATTTATTTCATACAGATGGAGAGCAATATCATTCTCATCTAACTCCTTTTAAGATAGCAATTAAGGGCTTTTCCAAAAATGTTAAACTGTTCCTTTAAATTGAAGGCTACCCACATATGATGTATCATGTTGGTGTTGAAGCCTTTTTGTTTCAATTCAATTTCAATGGTGAAAAATTCATTCAGAAACTTTTTGTAAATCATTTAAAACTTATTAAGGAGGTTTTTACCAGCCAATTATCAGCGAACACTTGATGATTTAATTTCGTCCATGATTAAGCTCTGCTCAGATATTCAGTTGGCTTGAGGTCAGGTGATTGACTTTCCCAGTGAAAAGCATTCCTCTGTCCGAACCTAAAAAAACTCAACCCTAAAAGAAGGATTCTGTTCCTTTTGTTTCCAACCAGTGTTGATGCTAAGTGTAGTTGATTGAAGCAATGCAATCCTCAGTGCGTACCATATTGACCAAGAAAGCAGCACAATATTGATGTGAGAGCATCCCAAAATATGAGTGCAGAGAATGCTATAGAAGACGATAGATAATACAGTGCTTTGGCTGAATGCTGTAGAAGACAATAGATATTACAGTGCTTTGGCTGAATGCTGTAGAAAGCAATATATAATACAGTGCTTTGGCTGAATGCTGTAGAAGACAATAGATATTACAGTGCTTTGGCTGAATGCTGTAGAAAGCAATATATAATACAGTGCTTTGGCTGAATGCTGTAGAAGACAATAGATATTACAGTGCTTTGGCTGAGTACAACCTTCGTTATGTCAAGCCAGAGTATACGACAGAAGTAATGTGGCAGAGAGAGGCTGCATTAGCTGTGCGAGAAGACGTGGTCAGCAGGTACCCTGCGTGCAATGCATTAGCGAGCTACTCTCGTCCAAATTTAATTTATTACTACCTTTATAAGTGAAAGTACGCACTTCAACCTCAATCGTGGTGTATGTGCTGGATTTAAGCCATTACTTCACCCTGTGTTCTTCCTGTACATGTTTTCGGATTGCTGCCGTTCGTTGACTTTGGAGGCTCACGTCATGAACTTATTGAATGTGGCTTCTTCTCTTCCTTGTGCGGCTCAAAACCGAAGCTCAGAGCCATCTCACTAGGGATGGACTAGACGACCACTGGATGACAAAATGAGAAATCTAATCTGGAAAGCGATGATTATATATTGACTTATTTATCGACGCCGCTGAAGTCTTTGTGTATTCTCTATATTCTCAATATACTTTCAGTTTCTTAAATTTGACAGTGAAAAGGCTCAGTGAAACCATTCATTAGCCAAAAAGCTAATAGCAAGACATATTATTTTGTGATGTGGTTTACTTAACTGCAGTGAACAAAATGCAATGTATATGTAAGGTTACAATGTAACCTGGTTATTGTTTTTCCTCCATTGTTTTTCCTCCAGCTTTTTTTCTCATTTTACTTTTGAGTAGTTTATATATATAAATTAAATTGAACCTCCAGAAATAAACTGCAGTGCGGCCTATATTTTCTTGTAGAAATGATAATCACAGCAGTGTAAGGAACCTCACGAGCTTACAATGCCCTAAATTAAGGCCTTCGTGACTCTGGTGGGATGAGGAGTCAGACTCTGTGTTAACATCAATCCTGGCTGCTCAAACATAGTCAAAGTTGACAGACCATGTTTCCCTGATGTTTAATTTTTTATGTTAAAATGTCAGCGATATTGCCCAGAGAATAGTTTTGTTATGTTGCCTTCAAAATGTTGATCTACATTTTAAAAATGCACTCGAGGAATGCCCTACTGTTTTGGTTTTGTTTGTCATGTTTTTCTTGTGTAGCAAATAGGCTACAACTGCAGTTCGTTGGATGACGGCAATAAAGACAAAAGAAACAACCTTGAATTACTTCACTCTTCCGATGAGTCAGGTTTTAGCCTCTGTGCCAGTCTTCGGTTACAATATCCTTCTGCCAAATGCACCTCAAATCTCTCTTTCTGCACTGAAAGCATGTTTTTAATTGAAGTGTTAACAAGACTACAGTTTCACTCGGGGGTGGATGATCAATGGAGGGACGGCTAGAAGATTATTAATGGGCAGGCCAGCCGAGCCGGACAGGTTTACAGTAAAATAGGAAACGGAGGCAGGTGGCTTCCCTAATCCGACAGTAACTCCACAATTCCATTATCGTTCTGTTGAACACTGTCAGGCGAGTTATATTATTCCTAAGCCTACGTTTACCTCGATCTGATGAATCTGGGTTATGGTCTGCGTGTGCATGTGTACGTGCACACGACCAGACCGAGCTCAATTGGCTTCCATCACACATAAGCCGTTGTTTGGTCCTAATCTTCTGAAGCTACTTTTTGAGTGAGATTCATGATCTGATGGAAATAAAGAACAGTTTTGGCTTAAAAAAACAAAGCGTGTCTCAGAAATGATGAAATAACATTTTCTTTATAGAAGACTTCAACAGAAATCACAGTGATGAAAGCAAAAAGTAAACAAAGATGAGAAGAAGTTTTGCTTCACTTTCTTTTTTCTGATGGACTAACCCAACATTGATTCTGTCTACTGCAATAGACCGGAAGGTCTCAACCAAAAGGAGTCGGTAAAAACAAATCCTTTGTAGCGTGTTGCTAAAGCACTAGTTGGACATGTTGCTGAAGATGCTTATTTCAAGCTCAAACTGATTTTTTTTTTTTATCACATCAAAGTGCGGGGCTTTGATCGCATCAAAGATCTGAGTCGAGTTTCATTAGCGTTACTGACATTGATTCTTTATCTTCTTTTGAATAACATGATGTCTGGGCGGCAATACATGAGCATAAAGGTAATGCAGTGAGACAGTTGACATATAGCCTTGTGTTATCAGCACGTGAGGTAGACTCAGCTGCTCCAGCACATTGCAGAGCTCTCATTGTCTGGAGAGAACGTGGCTCTAATGGACCAGCAAAAAGCCCTTCACCCTTCACCCTTTTTTTTGTCAATTTCCGTGGCAAAACGGTTAAGCCGTGGCCATTTGAGCTCCCACAGGCCTCAACAATTTTGGCTCCTTTGTCAATAGTGATGCACAAGATGTTATTCTTTATGTCCCATTTTCACATGGGAACACAACACAAATGTGTATCGCTGTCTCTTCCTTTTTTTTCCCGAGGGTTATCAAAGTAAACTTCTAATACTTCTCAAGAGGCTTCATGGACATGCAGGATCAAACAACTAGGGCACATAAAGCATAAAAACTAATTTGTTATCCAATATAAGGGGATCAGCTAGTCAATGGTAGAATCACGAGTGTCCTCTATAGTATATCCCTACTTCATCTTATGGTCTGACACTAATGAAGTGGGGAAAAAAAAATGGAACTGTGAATAATGGATTGTGGAGTGCGACAAAAAGGGTCACAACCCAATGTTATGTTTTTATCTGAGAGCGGATTAACCTGGTGCTTGTGGGTGTGACTGGATTGCATGCTAATAAGGACATTAAGAGCACATCCCTGTTCAATCTGCAGTGCAGGATTTACATCAAGTGCCCACGCTCAAGTATTTTATACATCAAAAAGTATTTTGATGTGGTCTTCCCAGAATCCTCCAACATCAATGGTTTTATTTCTTAGTAACATAAGCACCATGCAGGTCCTTGCATTGGTAATGATTCTCAGCTGGATTGGATTTTCAAAATATACAATAAGTCACTTGATTCAATGTTTATCGACAAAAATATCAGTAAATGTTACACTAAAAGGAAATTAGTGATGTAAAAATCTGAAACTATAATATCGAACTGTCAGTTCATGCTAAAATGTGGAAGAGGAAGACTGGGAATATAAGAAATACAGACACAGACCACTACACATTTGCTGATACTGTTATTTCAATTACTAATGGCTCGGTAGTCCGTGACATTTCAAACCTGCAAACACTCGGATGTTCTTTTCCCTCAACACTAACTGGCAGCATCTGGTCCACCCCGAGTTTGCAGAAACCAACCCCCAGTAAGTTTCTCAGACGTCAGACAACCTTAATATGGAAAGATTCCAAGAGAGTAGGACTGTGTTCATTGATCTTATATGTTCTTGCTCAGCGCTTCTATATCTCCGTGCCATGTCAGTATTAAAAGATGTAATGCCCTTGCTGGACCCCTGTTCCCACGATCCCTTAACATCCTCCCAACTCGTGGCACTGGAGACCATTTGTGCAGTAAACCTGTCCAGTCCACTGACTAATTGTATAAAACAGTGCCCAAGGTGCTCCTGTAGCACTGTGCGGGAATAAGGGCGAGCACCTTAAGCACTTTCAGCGTCCACTAAAGAGACGCGATATTATACTCAGGCCATGCAGCTTCATTGCTCAATTTTAATGACGGTTAGGTGTTACATATGAAGCTCAGTTAAGACCTCGTTTTTCACTCTGTTTCTAATCCCAGCACGTCTATATGAAGAATTCAGCCCGGCAACAGTTTGAGCAAATCTAGCTGGACTAAAGTGATGCTGTTTGACAAGCACACCACCACAAAGAGCGGGGAGCTGGCACACAAGAGCCTGAGGCGGCTCTTGTGTGCTTATGGGCAGTCTATTATTAGATTAGATCATGCAGAGGAGATGAGCCTTCACAAATTACACTTACCTTACACCTTGCTTTAATAAAATCCTATATTATATTATATTCATTTATAGTTTCTTCTTAAAATCTTTACACGTATCAAGTTTTACTAGATTACCGGATTTATTTTGTAACCCGGAGGGCGCCCAAGTCATTAAAACTAGAAGCAGCTTGAACAGCTACAACAATAAAAGGCTCTTTACGCATTGATGCAGCATTAATAATTTAATATTGTAATATATAGGCCTTCAGTAATAATAAATCAGTGGCAGGAGCCGTTATTATCAATAATGTGTGTATATGTAGCTGATGAGGTCGTGCTTATGTACTTTAATGACGTGTAGTGAAATATGTTTTATATATATATTTGTATTTGCACTTTTACTTTACTTTATCATTTAAATTGTTATGCACCTGCCTACTTTCACACAAGTTGGAGAGGATTAATGACCATTGTTAGGATTTAAGAATAATACTATTAGATGAAGACACATTCATAATTAGTGATAACAATTCAACAAAGACTTTTTTTAATTTTACAAAATGCACATATTATAGGTAAAAGTGATATTATTACCAGCAGTATTAACAGTGATGGAAGTAACATTACCAAATGGCCGTGTGTGTATACACACACACACACACACACACACTATTATCTGCTCATGCAGAATCATTCATCACACTTTATTTCTTCTCATGGGCATCAGCTCCACAATGACACAGACTTTCCATTAGCTCCGAACTAACACTGTTGTCAAGTTACTGTGTTGGTACTTTGCTACCAGCACCAAACATGCCTGAACACACTTAAAGGGCACCGAGGGCCCCGACAGCAACTTGAGTTTACTCCTCTCTTCATAGAGGCTGCCCAATGTCCAGCTCATCAAAAGCTACAGCAGAGTGACATAATATAAAAGGGATCCTTGCTCCACTGTAGAGAAACAACAAATTCAGTTCAGCTCTCTTCACGAGCAGCTTTACAAATGTGAATTGCTATTTGATAAAGTTTTTGGACAAAACCATAAGGGTTGTATATATTTAGCTTTTTTTGGGGGGGGTAAAATGAAAATGATTTTTGTCTCTGAGTGTTTCAGAGCAAATTATTGAATTATTGATTGTATCGTGGTCAATAACGATAGAAATGAAAGAGGACATTATTTAAAAGTAGGTAATAGTTCATTTAAATTTAAAAAGAAAAACAATACAACTAATTCATAAACAAAGGCAACTCAGAAACGTGAGAGACATGTCTGTAAAATATTTCTTCACCTATTCATTTTATGTTATTAAACATTTGTGTGAAATTGTCATAATTAGTGAAGGAATTCTTGAGTTCTAGCCAAAGTTTTGTGAGATTGCAGTGACCTTAACCCACCACATTTTTACCGGTTCATCCTTGAGTGCAAGTCGACCTTTCTATCAAATTAGAGGAAATCCGCTTCAGGCGTTCCTGAGATATTGCGTTTCATACAAACGTAATGGATGGAGGGACAGTCGGCTTCTGTATTCACCAGCCTGACCAGGTGTGGTGAGCCGAACATTCAGGCAAGGCTTGGTGATGAACCACAATGGCACAAGTCAGCACAGATATCGCCTTTTGCAAAGACAGAGAAAAGCCGTGTGATTATGGCTTGGTACCGGGTCGCTGTATGTTGACTTTGTGCTAATTTCCTAATTTTTCTGCATTTACCCTCAGATCAAGCCGTTGCTGTCATGTGAACCTTGAGCAACCACTCACAACACAAGGTCACGTACAATTTGAAATGTTTTTAAACAAGGCACTCCTTCAATTTAGGCGTCCTCACCAACCACTAGCACTACATCATCTGCATATTGTAATTTACTACAGTACTACTTGATGTGTACTTCCGCACATGGGAAGTATATTGAGTGTAATCAGTTGAGTGCACCTCTCTTCATTACATCTGCATTTAAGGGATCATACAATTACCAATAGGAGTCTGCATTTTGCTTCATTGCAGGATTTCTTAAGGTTGATGTAATTTTTGCTCGGAAAAAGCAGCGTGCCTACGGAACTGCTGCAAATTTACATTAAAAGGAAGGTTGTGGCGGAAAAGAGAGAATTTAATTAACTTACTCAAAGGGTGGGCACTTCACATTTGTTTGGGGGGAAAAAAAGAAGAGAGCAGTAATAAAGAGAGCAGTAGTAAAGAAACTGGCAAAAAGTGTCTATTTTAAACCACCAAACAAAGAGTGAACCGGCAGCTGTGGCTTTCTAGACATTACGTTTGAGCTTGACCTGCTAATGGACTATATGTTTAATGCACTCTGGCTTGTCATGTTTTATCGTTTTGATTTAACCTAACCTGCATGTCTTTTGACTCTGGGAGGAAACCAGAGAACTCTGACACGGGGGAGAAGGGAGAACACGCTAACTCCACATCGGAGAGACGGCCAGCTTTGTGAGGCAACAGTGCTACCTACTACACCACTGTGCCGCCATATCTGTAAAGAAATTAAAATCCTTCTCCTCGCCACAAATCCATAAATGGTCAGGCACCAAGGAGCTCATAGCAGCTTATTACCCCACTAGAGTTCAGGGCTACATGCAACATTATCACAGTTTTAAAGAATATAGCTATAGAACATGTCACAGATATGAAATAAAGGTATTATTCTTATAATATAATAATATAACATTGCTGTTTCCAGTTCAAAATAAAAGCCCTAGTTTATTTTTGTGCAGGGCATGCCATTTGTTTACACAAGACCTTTTATTCTGAAATATTGCCACAACATGCACTGACTTGCACGGCTCCATAAAACGAACTAAATAAATCACCAGCTATAAATTCTGGATTGTCAGCATTATTTTTAAAAGCAACACACTCTTATTTATTTTCTGTCCTAACCAAATGTAAATTTTTATCAGGAAATTAAATTAAACTGTATGCGGAAAGCAGGGCTCAGTGCAGTGAAGCTGCCGGTGTGGACACGACCTCCGTGCCCCCCGGCATCATTACAGTGACCCCGTCAACGTGTTTACCTCAAAATGTAAGCAGTAAAACAAATTAGGAGTATATAAATATATCTGTTTATACATTCCCAGAAAAAGTAACACGCCAACTGTTAGTCTGGGACACAAAAAGGCGACTAACGAAAGGCAAGCTGAATGGGTTTTATTTAGGTGTGTGTATGTGTGTTTTCAGATCAAGAGCACAACTCGCTGCCCATGCAGCAGAATAAATTGAGTAGCCAACTTAAATGACCGTGTGTGTGTGTGTGTGTGTGTTTATCTGGCTGACAGAGGACTGGAAGAGAATGGAGATTGCGTGCCAGAAGGAGAGACAGCAAGGGAGGGCGAGAGCGGGTTAGAGACTGAGGGAAACAGTTCTGAAACGTGCATGGGAAACACCTCTATTTTTAGCACATCTCCTCAGAGAGCAGCAGAGGCATGAGCTGAATGATTTTCAGAGTGGGAGCAGGAGGGGGGGGGGGGGGGGGGGTGGTGGTGGTGGGGGGGGGGTGTTGGAGAAAATAAAGCACAGTTTTATTTTTAGCTCCGCTGCATTCATACATTTATGAATCTATATATAAATTGCACCGTTCCTTGCCTCAAGCAAATCCCATCCTCGCTTTTGTTGCTGCTTGGCTTATTTGCAAACAGCACACAAAACATCTTGGTGTGGTAAACCCCTATCAGATGTGGCAGGTTGAGGTCACGTGTGAAGCAAAAGGAAGCATGTGTGTGCTTTGGTGTGTGTGTGTGTGTGTGTGTGTGTGTGATGGCGTGTGTGCCCACGTCTCTATGAGAGTGACGGAGCCTGTGTGTTGCTCTGCTGTGAAATATCCTGAAATGGCTCGCCTTCAGGGGTTTGTGAAAGTATGAAGCAAAACGTGACTGTGTAGTCAGAGCTGCACGACTGAATGGAGAGAGGAGGGGCGAGGGAGAAGGATTTGAATGGGAGGGCAGGTAAAATAAGAATGGGGGGGAGAGAAAAAATATGAGCTCGAATTAATGAAAGGGAGGGAGAGGAGGAGAACAACAAACAAACGTCAACGAGGCGGAGGGGGGGAAAAAAATATAAATATAATAATGTCCAATGAGGTAGAGGCAGTGAACTGCCGAGGCTCAGTTGGTCACGTGCGGCGCTTTTGAATTTGTCAATTTCCGTGGCACCATTGTGTCTAAGAATAGAACGATATAAATAGACAATGGTCTGATTTGCTCTCTCTGATGACAGAATTGCCGAGGCATATTTATGATGCCTATTTCATATCTCTTATATACTTGACATTAATAAAAATGATAAAGAATATGACAGAGAGATGATGAGAATTCTGGCTTTCTTAGCCCACTGGATTTGCTTTTAGGCTCCACCATCACTGACGCCAGGTTAGTGAAGATGTGCAACCTTAGGATAAATCTTATTATCTTGACAGGGGATGTTTAAATTGCTTTTTGGTTTTGACTCCCAGGTATTAATCGTTGCAGGAAGGGCAGCAGTAGGCAAGAAGCAACTTATTGGAATCATTGGAGGAACACAATAAATAATGACTAACAATGGTAAGCTTGATATACTTAAAAAAGTATATATTGAATGAAAAAATTAAAAACAGCACAACCACACCATTTTCTTTTACCTGTTTGGGCTGTCTAGCACAGTGGTTCTCAAATGGAGGTTCGTGTACCCTTGGGGGTACGTGAAGGCACTCCAGAGGGTGCGTGAGATTTTAAAAAAGATTTAAAAAAGAGATTTAAAAAAAATTAATTCAAAAATCCTTTAAAAATAGTTATTTAATAAACGTTCAATACAATATAAGTGTAGCCACCTATCTATCTAACCTCCGGTTAATAACCTAATCGTATTCTAAATGAACTAAAATACATATTTTAATAGCAGGTTGAGGCCACCGGGTTCAGCAGCAGTAGAGAGACGTCCATTGGCCAATGTGTCAATATGTGGGCGGGACCTAGAGATCCTTCCACAGGCCCACCCACTGTCTAACTAGGCGAGTGAAACTCACTTCTATATTTAGACTTTGATGTCACAGGAGGAGCTGATCATGAAATTAAAGAACTGTTACTACGGTAACGGCTGACATCACATGTGACGTTACTACGGTAACGGCTGACATCACATGTGACGTTACCACGGAAACGGTGACGTCACATGTGATGTTACTGTGGAGACGGTGGCATCATCGGTGAGGTTCTGGTTCTCCAAGGAGGGCACGTGAAGGCACTCCAGGTGGCACGTGAGATTTCTTTTTTTTTTTTTTTAATTAGCATCAATTCAAAAATCCTTTAAAGATTGTTATTTAATAAATGTTCAATAAAATATAAGTGCAAATTCAATCTGAATTTCTTATGTTCTATATTAAATCAGACACTGATAGCACAGCGTTGTGTATTACATTTTTTTCCAACCAAAAATGCTTTGCGCTGGTTACTTGGCTGAATACATATTTACACAGGGGGTTCATCATGAAAAAAGGTTGAGAACCACTTCTCTAGCTCTATACAATGTATACAGCAATACAATGGAGGGGAATAGGCTTTAGTCTGCGGTCCTCAAAACCTAAAAAAACAATATAATACAGTAATCTACAGACCTCATTGTTTAAATTACCTTCTGATGACGGAATAGACAATGTAGAACATGGCTCCATAATATGGAAAAATAAATGTGTACTTTTTCTGCAGCATAATCCACCTGTCCAGTGTCCGTTCATATCTTCATTAGGTTACAAACATTCCCGACAAAAACATCTTTTCAATAAACCGCTGACGAGGAATTCACATCTTTGGTAAAACCTACTGAACTGATACACAGACATTGGTCATAATTTGCATTACAACTAGGTCCCTTTTCTTTTTTCTTTTTTTAAATAAGTGATTTTAAGACATTTAATCAAACAGCTAATTAACCTATTTCAGTTGAGGGCAGTCTCATCACTTTCTGTATTTACTGTGTATCGTAATGTGTACGAGCCTGTGACCACATAGGGCCTTTTTATGATCACCAGCTTCTTTTTTCAATTGTAGACGCGGCTGTCTGGAGAAGTCACTACTGCACTTAGAGACTTTTTTCTGAGTAAAGTAAAGAAAAACCTCTGAACTTTTCAGAAAAGCGCCGGTGAGGAAAAGCTTGTTTTGGCCAATCCTAAACTTTGTTTTTCGGTAACAAAGACCGAAACGCCCATTTCTGTTAGATCAGCCGGGCGGACAATGAGTTGTGCTTTTATTACCGTACGCATTATCTCGCCTTGCATTACATTACGGCTGTCAGACTGAGTGGTGACATCATCTCTACAAAGTATGGAGCAGTGATTCTCCGTTTGGCGTTTTTAACAGTTAGATAGTGGCCCAAATAGATTGCAAAATGCAAAGGGTGATGCTAGTCTATCATACAACGGTGGTTAAAGTGGTGATGTGTTAAAAAAACATTGGGAAAAAAGCACTCGGATCGCTTTTTCGTTGAAGCACTGGGTTGAACCGTTGCCCTGCCGTCGCTTTTCTGCACGAATAAAGGCACTATGTGGCTCTAATGGGACTTTTCAAGTGTCATTTTTGGCCACGCCCAGTCAAACCGAGTCAAGCCAAGCCAGCATGTGCATAGAAATGGAAAAGGGGCTTGATAGGCATCTATAAGGAGGGTGACGAACAAATATATCAAGACACGTTGTCATCAATGTGATCAAGGTTTTGAGTAAATCTAAAGCTTCTTTTGTCTTGAGTGTCACAAATGTGTTCCAAGTAAGAAATCTGTGTCGCAAAATGCAAAGCTTACATTAATGAGATAACGCAGTGTTTTGATGAAGGTCCAAAAACTGCACGAGATGGAACCACAAGGGATCATAAATGTTGAGTTTTAAAAGTGTGCCCACTGCAGGATTCTGCCTGGATTTGAATAGTTTGTGTTTTTTCTCGCCAAAAGCACTTTTTATGAAAGAAGGCTTAATTTGAGCTTTGATGTCTTCCAGAAAAACTCATCTCGAGCACAATATGTGTCCGTCTGCAAAAGCTGCTTTGCAGGCAACTACTCTGCCATTCTTCTTGGACTTTATATTTGAGATTTTAAGAAACTGACTGTGTGTCTAATCATGATGTCAAAATAATCCATTTTGAATATTGAAAGGAGCATATCATACGTAGGAGTGGTTACACAGATTAGCGCCGTCGAGATGTTATGTTTCCTGTGACCCAGAATGCATCATGCTGTATACAAAGAAATTGTTCCAAGGACTGAACATTGAGACACTCTACTTAAGTGATGTAGTTGTTGACATTATTATTATACACATACAGCTACTCACATTAATTTTGACCTCTGCATTGAACCCATCCTAAGCATCTTTGCAGTGGGCTACCGTAAAGTGCACAGGAAGCAACTTGTGATTTAGTGTGTTGCTCAAGGGCACGACATGCAGACACGAGGAGGTTGGAACCGACAATCCCCTGAGCCATAGCGGCCACCACCTCAATCTATTAATGAGAATGTTACGGTCAACTGTCTCAAACGCTGCACAAAGGTCAAGGAGCACTATCAGTGTAACGGCCTCGTCAGAATCATAATTCAATCAGTCGGGGAGATTGAAAGAATCCTTGATGGCTAGACATCCTAAAACATCCAGCAGCACAACCAGAGTGCAAACCAGGATAGGAAGAGTCGGGAAAGCCTTCTTACTTGGCCTAAGAAGTTTAGTGTGGCAAATATAGAAAAAGCAAAAAGATGGTGTTTAGGAAGCATAGCTGCATGCTGGTACTAAATGTATTTTGATAGGGGCATGAACCCTCAGTAAATGATGCAGGAGGGAAATCACAGGTTAAGTCAGAGGTTAAAGCCATTACTTTTAGCTCAAAAGAAGGTTCAAATTGTCTCAAGTTTCAGTCCAGTTATGCTTCTCACTAGAGACAACTTCAGAAAATCCAATGATGTAAATCCATCAAAATATCAAATACAAAGTGATGAATTATGGAAGAAATTACTGCGGGCTCCAAGAGGGTGAAATGAGAGATTTATCTGTGTTTTCCATACATATTAACAAATGGAAGAGGTATGAATGTATTGTATTCAGCGTGTTTACCCTTTCAGACCCCGTTTTGTGTGTTTGCGATGGTTATAAAAAGACCTCTGGTCTGTTGTTCCTAGCAGGCCTTGTGTGTGTGTGTGTGTGTGTATGTGTGTGTGTGTGTCTTTCTGGGTTGACACTGACACAATAAGTCAACAACTACTTGGAGTGTGGCTGTTGGCAACGCACAAGTCATCCTGGAAATACTGTGTAGTGTCGGTTAGTGTGAAATAGACACCAGGTTACACATGACTCATGAGTCAAATAACTATATAAACATACAATGTTCAGCTTGAATAGAATTAGAAGTGTAAAGTAACATGCGTTTGCTAAATAACTGAACCACTTAGGTGCACATGTGCAATCTAGATTATGAGAAAGCGTTTCAGTACCAGGTGTAAAAGATCTGATATCAGCATCCAGAAAAAGATCAAACATAAATACTCTTAAATGGAGGGTCTAACTGTTTGGTTATGATCAGGTAGTGTTCGTTTTTTTATAAAGGTTTTACTGTTAAAAACAGTTGATAAGAACCGTGAGAGTAAACCAAAACAATAAAGGTGTGTGGCAAAAAACATCACTACAAGCGACCCTATTACACATTACATTCATTTGATTTTTCATAGTAAATATATTGATTAGAGTCAATTTAACTAATCTCCCGGAAGTTCGGAAGTTCAACCCAAGCATTTTAAAAGGACTTGGTTTCTGTTGTCATCGTCATAAAAGCTTGGTTATAAAACATGTTTTCCTCTTTCAATTTGCTCATTCTTTTTGTTTTTCTCTCCTTTTGTCTTCTCTCTTTTTGGCCCATAGGATACACAAACTTGGAATAGTTGACCGGCCTGCTCTGTGTAGTCAGCAGTCGGGGTGGGAGCTCAGACTGGTTTTTCTGTATCGCTCCCACCTTGGCCAGCTTCCTCTTTAGGAGCTTCTGTCCCAGCTTCTGTGAGGTAAAACAATAGTCACATGTGATGTTGTGTCCACTGAGTCCCTAAATCATGTCCAGGACCAGTGGCTCCCCCATCAGGGTTCCCTGTGTAGACGTTCCAAGCATGGGAGGAAGAGGCTTCACAGGCAGCCAGGGCTTTACTGAAGAAGACCATTCAATTCCACACTTTCTTTATATTCATATTTCTTCACTCGCTGGCTGCTGACGGGCTGGTCCTGGGGCTGGTCTTCATTTTGGAACTAGCTGAGGTCAGAGCATAGACCCCTGAGATCAGAGCATAGAACCTTGAAGTCAGAGAACCCAGAGGTCAGAGCATAGAACACTGAGATCAGAGCATATAACCTTAAGGTCAGATAATCCTGAAATTAGAGCATAGAACCTTGAGGTCAGAGCCTAGAACCCTGAGGTCAGAGCATAGAACCCTTCGATCAGAGCATAGAACATTGAGGTCAGATCATAGAACCCTGAGATCAGAGCATAGAACCCTGAGGTCAGAGCATAGAACATTGAGGTCAGAGCATAGAACCTTGAGGTCAGAGCATAGAACCCTGAGGTCAGAGAACCCTGAGATCAGAGCATAGAACCCTGAGATGAGAGCATAGAACATTGAGGTCAGGGAACACTGAGATCAGAGCATAGAACCCTGAGATCAGAGCATATAACTTTGAGGTCAGGGAACCCTGAGATCAGAGCATAGAACATTGAGGTCAGAGCATAGAACCTTGAGGTCAGGGAACTCTGAGATCAGAGCATAGAACATTGAGGTCAGAGCATATAACCTTGAGGTCAGGGAACCCTGAGGTCAGAGCATAGAACATTGAGGTCAGAGCATAGAACATTGAGGTCAGAGCATATAACCCTGAGGTCAGAGCATAGAACCTTGAGGTCAGAGAACCCTGAGATCAGAGCATAGAACCTTGAGGTCAGAGAACCCTGAGATCAGAGCATAGAACCCTGAGATCAGAGCATAGAACCTTGAGGTCAGAGAACCCTGAGATCAGAGCATAGAACCCTGAGATCAGAGCATAGAACCTTGAGGTCAGGGAACCCTGAGATCAGAGTATAGAACCCTGAGATCAGAGCATAGAACCTTGAGGTCAGGGAACCCTGAGATCAGAGTATAGAACCTTGAGGTCAGATCATCCATATTTCTTCACTTGCTGGCTGCTGACGGGCTGGTCCTGATGCTCGTCTTCATTTTGAAACTAGCTCATGCTCATCCTCTTCTTCAAATACACTGTCAGACTCTGAATGTTCATAAATGTGATCCTCACATTCTGAAACCTCTTCCTCTACATCATCATCATCATCAAAAGCTACTCTCTCTTCCAAAATCAATTACAAGGCCCTCTGAGCAGAGAATCTTTCGGCCATCTTGATCAGTTGTGATAAGGAACCACACGGGCAAAGCTATATTTATTGTGTCCCGTCCCCAATTCTCAGCTGGGGATGGAGTATGAGCAAATAAATACTGGTTCCCGCAAGACAGAGGGTCAAATGTGCGGGAATGTGAGAGCAGACAGGTGTTGGTGCTTGAATTTATCAACAATGTTGCAACCTTGTGTGGGAATGGCAGGGGCGGACACACACACACACACACACACACACACACACACACACACACACACACACACACACACACACACACACACACACACACACACACACACACACACACACACAGTGTGTAGAGGGTACAGTGTGTGGTCATTGAAAATGTGTTCTGATATATGTTCTTTACAGAAAATGAGCCAAGGTCAATGAGTTGGAGTTTGAAAGAAAATAATGAATTGTATAATTTTTCATTTAAATGAAAACGGGTCCCACAGACCCAAACACCACACAAGGGTTGCGGTAACACCTTAAATCAGCTGTCTGGAGGTAAGAAACATCAGATACACTCTTTTGACCATTAGTGGCTATGACCCAATGATATGGGAGGAGCTAGTGTTCAGGACTAAGGAGACATAAAATGGTCAAAAGAAAATAAAAAAGGTCGATATCCTAATAAGAGAGACTGGGTAGATGTAAGCCCAAAAGAGGAAAAAGAAAGTTGGCAAAAGACATGAAAGACAGAAATAAGAGCTACTTAGGCTCTAATGTTTAAATATATTAATGAATATATATATATATTACCACATGTTATACTGTATACATAGGTATATATACCTATATAGGTATATACACATAACATGTAGTAAAATATAGGTTGGTTTATAACCTGATACGATCCAACATGATAGCCCTTTTTAAAGGACGAGAGCTTAATACAAAATCAATATAAAGCATAATACATTTGCTGTATTGATTTATGAAATAAAATGCAAAAAAACATGATAAACTAAAAGCCTGCTGGTATTTATCATTCTCAAAAACCTTTCATCTCAAGAGAACAAGGATTAGCCGGATTAAAGAAATAAGCGACCATAATCGACCCTCTTGGAAGCAGCCGGTGGAGTTACATCCGTCCTCTCAAGAAGAGGCAGCGAGCGGCAGATGAAGAAAGATAGCACAATGGCTGCACTCTCCATCCCTGTAATTTGCAAACATTTTAAACCATGCAGAAGCCCGTACGCTTGAAGAGCATGAGAGACTCCATGCTTTCTAAAGTTGATTAAATCACACATTATGATTGATGTAGCGTCACATTGTGGTCACAGATTTCGGACCCCTGGATGTTTTAAATTATAGCCCCCGAGAGAGGGGAGGTATCAAGGACACATTTAATTATGTGACCAATGAGGAGCTTTAGTTTTTTTTTAATTTTTAATATGCAGTTCTATTATGCATGTGGTTCTTTGACCTCGACTGAGTACTTTTTGTTTATGAGAGGACGAGATCACAATCTGCATGAATATTTCAGAATATACAGGAAGCACAAAAGCAGACATATCTTCAAAAAAATCTCTTTGAGAGTATCGTCTAAAAAAAAGAATATTCAATATTTTCCACTTTATGCCATAAACGCATTCTCAGCCTTACATTATATATTTGTGGTCGTAAAACAATGAGTACAGTTTCTTAAATGGTGTCGATTAGTCATGCAACTGGTTTTTAGCTGGTCTCTGTGGGAGTGACCCAGGCCTCTAGTTTTGGGCAATCTGCCACGTATGTCTTATCAGATGCTGCATTCAATCAAACTGTTAGGTTGAATCGCTAATAGTTTTCCAATGATGGGATGTTTCCCTGCAGTAAAATGCCTCCTACAATGGATGCACTTGTGTGTCGTCTCTGAGGAGACTTATCAATGTGCTACTTATCCTCTCTTCGTTCCATTTGTGGTCATGATCATATCCGATAGGGATCCTTGATTGATTTCTGTCTCGCTTGAACAGAGAAGCAAGAAGGCAAGGAAGCAAAATCAGCTCTAAACAACCACACTGCTTGGCTCCCTTTAAGAAGGCGGTCGTTGCCCCAAATATGCAGAAATTAAGTTAATTATGTCTAAATACTGCAGGAGCGGAGAATAGATCATCCAAAATAATCCATTTAACTAAATAAAGCATTAAATAAGTCAGGCTAAATACAGTAATTACACAAGCACCAGCTCCTTCATAATTGCTGGTTGAAAAGAACCCCTGCAGAACATAACTGTTAATCTAATTGTTCAACAAATGAATAGCTGTATTTGCCCTAACTAATCTAATTTTTACCCAATGTTTGTTAGCCCAGACAATCAATGTGAACAGATGCAGCCACAGGCAGGAAACCACCCAGATGTAGGAAACCCAGGCAGCTGTACAGCAGCAGGGCTTCACATGGCATCTACCAAGTGAGGAACTGGAACAACCAACAACAACAACAAGGTACCCCGAAACTCGACCTTGGTCCTAACTACTCATGCATTTTAATATCTTTTAAGTGGGAAGTATGTCCTACATTTTGTGTCTCAAAGGCCAGAAGGAAGATTAAAGGACAATGAAAAAAGGATTCCAGTATATATCATTTGCTCTAGGCCCAAAAACATCAATTGACCCTGTATAACTGAAGGGTTCACCGGAGGCAATTGTCACCAGGAGATGAAGTATGAACTTCTATTGCTTCCATCCTCTGGTTACAAATTGCTATTTAAAATTCCAAGGAAACTTGGTGTTCATACAGGTCCTTCCCATCTAAAAGAAGAAGGGAAGAACAACGTTGCCACCTACATCTCTCTAGATAAGATGAGGCCGAGTTCTCTAGACGTTCAAAATAAATTACACCTGTTTATTTTTCCAAGTCGACAGAAATAAATGTGTTTCATATCGGCCTCGTATCTCGCTTGCAGAAGCGCAAGTAACGATCTAAAGTAACAACATTACATTACATTTCATTTAGCTGACGCTTTTATCCAAAGCGACTTACAATAAGTGCATTCTACGGTTTACAAACAAGATTCAGAACAACAAGAATCATGAAGGTACAATTTCGACAAAAAGTTCAACTACAAAGTGCTATCAGTAAGAGCCATTCCAGTGCTACTAAAGTGTTACTTCCTTTATTCAAGGTATAGTCGGAAAAGATGTGTTTTTAGTTTGCGACGGAAGATGTAGAGACTTTCTGCTGTCCTGATGTCAATGGGGAGCTCATTCCACCATCGAGGAGCCAGGACAGAGAACAGTCGAGACTTTGTTGAGTGTTTAGCTCGCAGTGACGGAGCTACAAGCCGATTGGCCAAAACAAAAATTATTCGCCAACCTATGCAGCAATCTCAAAGCAGATGTCTTCTGTCCATTACCAGACACTCAAAGAGAGGACCACAAGACTTTTAGGAGTTTTAGAAGATTAAAAGAACTCATTCCTACTCCAGCATTGAATTCCTGGAAACTACACCTTTATCTTCTGCCCCAACCGAAGTCTCACTTTTGTATGTACTAAAGGGTCCTCTTAAATATACACCTCCTTTAAAAGGAGTGATATTATCTGCATGAGTAGAAAACACCAGCAGTAAAACCTTGGAAAAACCCAGCGTGGCAAAATCCAGCTTTTCTGTACCCAAATCTGCATAACAAAAGGTTAAATTACAAAAGGAGTAAAACTGTTCAGAAATTAGACAACCCTATCTCATGCCTCTCCTAACAGGAATTATTTCTCAGTGTAATTTCAGAGCAATAAAAGATGTGGCATTTAAATGGACTGCAACAAGAGGTGTTATCATATTCTCTGTTCAACTCTTTCCTTCAGGTTGAAAAGCTGAACATAAATGTCCGACCACTGGGGCGTCCTATAGATTCTTTTGTGATTTTGCAGGCATAGGGAATGCCATTTTCTTCTGCAACACAGACATATACATTAGTCCACGGAGCACAGTGTTTAAAACCTGAATGGCAAAAAGTACTTTAGTGCAGCACAAATAAATAAGTTTTAGTGTATATGTTTAACTGACTGTAGACGCGGTTGTGGCGCTACATGCAAGGAATACGAACTTCCTTTTCTGCACTGTGCACTGCTTAGCCACCAGCTTTAAAGAAATGTGTGTGTGTGTGTGTGTGTGTGTGTGTGTGTGTGTGTGTGTGTGTGAGAGGGGGTGATCCAGATCATGGATGTATTACTGGCAAGCCCTCGGGGCAGCTCGACTCCTTCGCCCTCTCATGTTGGACCGGGAGAAGACTAAACACTGCAGTGACTGACTGTCACCTCTCGAGGTAGGAAGTGGTTTAACGAGACAGGACGGGCCGGGGCCAGCTGTTCAGCGCGTTCATTTCAGTGGATGCCTCTGCTGCACAACACCAAAGATGTCTTTGACTGAACATGCGACTGTAACCTCACCACATTCTGTTGTCAATGTTCTTTTCGTGGATGTTTTATACAATATTTCTGCTCATATCTTACACATTGCACCTTCAAGTCTAAATAGAGAATAATTCAACCCTAACCTCCCGTCTCCTCTGCTATTTAATCACATAGGATACAGTCACGTTGCTGCTGGTGACTGAAACCACTAAACTAAACCACAGAATGTCGTATGAGAACATGCATGTGTGCTTTTAAATATGTTCTTGAATTATTCATTGTTTGCCGATATGGTGCTATTTTTATAAAGTATGCCAATGTTACGTCGAATGGAGCTCCAATGCTTGAAATATTTACCGTTTATGCTAAGTATAGTTTGTCTTCCTTCCACATATAGACGTCGTCTCTGCAAAGGTTACATGTCACATAAATGATACAAGGCTCTCATTTTGCTCCTCTGGGTCTTGTAGGCTTGCATTTGATAATGCTTTGCTCTTTATGCATATTTCTAGTAGTAAACAGATAAACAAATAGGCCCGGCAGTGATCCTGCTCCCATGCATATTTTAACTTTATTTGCGTATAATTTTAACACAAGACGTAAAATGACCTTTCTTTTCAATCAAAGATACAATAGATAAGATGCCAAAAGCCTTTGGCGTCTCAGCGGTCTGCAGCATTGCTGCGGACTACGTCCCTCATGTGATCTCCCATGTTGTTCTTGATGGACAGCTCGGAGACGCCACACTGACAATCAAAAAGAAAACATGCTGACAGGAACATCCACTTGTGTGCATCCGCGCCCGTGAACACGGCTAAATAACACGGTGTCTTTTACACAGGCGCCGATGTTTCACCGTGAACTCCAGTGTTTATGGCAACGAGAAATCAGAGACCGGCCACCTTAAATGGAGCGACTCAAACGGTGGCAGGAGGGTAATTTTATTCACAGGCCAGGGAGGGAACAAGGTCTGATGTGCTGCTTAGAGCCACGACGAGATCACTCAAAGTAAGAATAGAACTGAACTACGTTCATGACCGCACGGGCTGAATATGTCGGCGCTAATTAACTTAACACAGCGGAGATGATTATTATGCCAAATAGGGAAGGGGAAAGAAAAAATGCTGCTCTGACCTCCATGGGTTTAAATGTTCGAGTCATGATTCTTGGATTTCTGTATTTGTATGTCCTTGGTGCAACAAACTATTTTTTACAAGGGATAAAAAGTGATTACTATGATTTTTAACTTGACTGAGTGTTGAAACCGATAAGACGATATTGAAACATTGATATGTCCATATAAAGAACTTCAAGGAGCTTCATTTAGTTAGTGTCGCACAATTGATGACACTGAGGTCCTGTTTAAAACTTCCGAGACTGAATATCATACAATTTGATTGATGTTTTTTTAATTGAACAAAAGTACATAAATGAAAGATTCAGCATCTCCCACCACAATCTTTTTTTCTGGCAGTGTGGCGATAAAATAGCCTCCAGACCTTTTACGTTGGAAAAAAAACAACTATTATTTCTAGGCGATATAATTAGGCAGTAAACAAAAACAAAAAAGTATCTACAAGATCATTAAAAAAAGAATTATGACTAAAACATCATCCCCACCAGCAAGATAGTTCAGTACCTGAGCTACCTGTGTTTAAAGACAACCTTGAGTGTAAAGCAGAATGAGATGAGTAAAGAAAAGTCAGCCGGCTGTCGTTCCAGTGATGGAGCAGAGGCCCGAAAGAAATGCCTCCCGCACTCATCGTCTAGAGAGGTCCACCACATCATACTCTTTTATGGAATCTGTATATTGTAATCTTTGTAAGGAAATCTGAATAAAAAGGGTAATTCTTAAATAATTGTATGCATTTTTGAACAGATTGACAGAGAGATGCCAGGAATATGAGGTTACCGTGAGCAAAGTTGAAGAAACTCCCTCAAGTAGTTCCTGAAAAATGTCATTCATAAGATTGGGCCGGACCGACATATGCGATGGACCACGTCCGTCGCTGGTGCAGAGGCATTAAAAAAAAAAAAGTTCCTTCCAGAAACCCCAAAATCCACTTAAAATCCACACATAAATCTGCAAAAAAAAAAATTGTAATCACCACAAAGAGTTCAACTCACTCAGCAACACGATGACTAAAAAGAAGGAGCATGCCATACAGCGAACGTTCTGCCTCGACAGCACAGGCTCACAGCGTTATCCATAATTATAATAACATCCCATGGCAGTGACAGCAAACCTCTAGGATCAGTCCCTACTGCTGAAAAACACATTTTCACTTTATTTATTTCAGTAACCTTTCATTCCCCTTGAGATTCAAAATCTTTTTTTCGAGGAAGTCCTGGTCAAGCCGGCAGCATAAAGGTTTTCATATAAAAGCATAAACAGACCAACAAACTCAAAAATGTAAGTAACTTTGATAAATCTAGTATAAAAGAACAAGTAAATTACAACAAACAATGAATTAGCAGTGCTATTCAGTAACATTCAGTTAAATAGTCCTTATTCACGTTCCAATACTTATATTAAATAATTTAGTTAACCCTAACGTTAAAAATAGTACCACCATCACTAACGTTGGGTAATTTCACCCGAAATAATGTGCCTGATAAAATATTATTCTCATCAAAATATATTAAAATACAACAAAACAAGGCAAATTGAAGTACTCTTGTTTTATTTTACCCTATAGAACTTGGGTATCATGGGGGGACCCTAAAAAAAGGCTCAAAATCAGGCAAAAAATTAGGGAATCGTCAATAAAACATGATTAAAAATATAAATAATAGAACTATGAACTTGTGCCTGTTGAGAAAATCAGGGATTGGAGCAGAGAGACATGCCCACCTTCAATAAAGACACGCCCACCTTCAATAAAGTCAGTGAGCAGCATGAAGCTACACAAGGACCAAAGCAACACAATGAAAATGTACGTAACAACAATCGCTTAGGTGAAAATCACCTGATGTTGGTGTTCTAGGGTTAAAAGTGTTAAAACACCAGGAAGAGGGCTCACAACTTAAAAAGCACAGACGGTGCTGGATTTGAGGAATGACACATCATTTCTCCACATGACTGAAAGTTGCTCCTAGTGATCGTTTTAAAAGTCTATAGAGAAGTCAGTAGAGGCACGTAGGTGAAGAGGCAGTTTGTGTCATATGTCCTTGAACATCTGCCAGTGCTCCATTCTTTGGTTGTAAAAATGAAAACAGACAATCCAGCGCTCTCATACAAACAGCTTGAGGCCGCCACCACCGTGCTTCACCGTTGGGGGGGATTGCTCAGGTGATTAGCGGTGCCTGGTTATCTCCAGACATTACGTTTGCAACTGAGGTAATGGAAATATAAAAACAGGTCTGCACACTGTAGCTCCCTTAAGTGCCATGTATTAGGAAAAGCAAGTTTATTTATATAGCACATTTCAGCAAAAAAGCACTTAATATAAAAACCATCAAACTAATCAAGACAAAGTGCCAAAGAAACATTATAAAAAGCACATTCAGTTACTACTAAAAACTTCTTATGCATGGTGGCGTTTTGTTTTGAGCAGATGCTCTTCCTTGGACTTCGTTTGAGGCCAACTGTTCAATCTCATTTTCATGAGACCAGATAATCATTATTTTTTCGACAGTCAGAGTCCTTTATCCCCTTTTTTTGCGAACTCAAAGCAGGCTTTCATGTGTCTCTCTGAGGGGAGGCTTCCGTCTCGGTGATCGGTGGCATGTTCCCACACAGGGACTCTGGAGTTCAGCCAGAGTGACCTTCAGATTCTTGGTCACCTCTTATTTACCCAGTCTCTTCTCCCCCATGTGCTCAGTTTGTCCGGCTCCAGGAGTCCTAGTTGTTCCAAACTATTCTCATGCATGAATTATTGAGGCCACTGTGCTCTTGGGAACCTTCAATGCAGCACAATGTTTTTGTAACCTTCCCCAGATCTCTGCCGAGACACAATGCTGTCTCTGAGCTCTGCAGATAGTTCCTTTGTGCTCTGATGCGCATTGTCGGCTGTGAGATCATCAATTTACCTCAGGTGGACTCCAATCCATAATAATAATACGTTTTATTGGTATAGCGCTTTTAAAAAAGGTACCCACTTTACATGGTAAAAACAGAAAGTGGGGCTGGAGGTGACCAGTTGGCTGTAGATGGTCCATAGGTTTGAGAAGTTTATTTATTGTGGGTGAATGTGGATTAGTGGTTAGCAGGTCCGTCTTTCAATCAGAGGATCGGTGGTTCGATCCCCGGCTCTGCTAGTCTATGTTGATGTGTCCTTGAGCAAGACACTTAACCCTAATTGCCTACGGTCTACTGTATAGCATGTAAGTCGATTTGGCTAAAAGCGTGGAGAAGAGGACCTTTGGGTTGGCTGGAGTGGTATCAAGGTGCAGAAACAACTCAAAGGTGATCAAGAGACTAAACTTCAAATGTCAAAGCAGAGTCCATATGTGTTAAATAGGATTTGTTTTCTATATATACATTTGAAAAATTGTCTAAAATCCTGTTTTCACTTTGTCATTATGGGTATTGAGGCAAAAAAAGTATTGAACCAATTCTAGGAAAGAACAACAACATCAAAGAACTTTAACTTGTAGAGGAAAGAAAAATAGAGGGATGGTTAAATAGCAAAGTGCTTCACACGCACATTTTAATTTGGAGGATCACAGCGTTTGTATTTTCCTCATTGTGGCTTTGCTGTTTGGGATAATGAACTGGGCTCAGCCCTTGGCTGTAAATCCTAAATACATCTTTATCTCTTTCTCTCCCACTCGTTTCTTCATCTTTCGACACAAACACTGAGATCCAGCTTTTCAAACAAGCCTCCGCAGTCTACCTTTACTCCCATCCACAAGAAGAGAGATACTGTTTATTGTGTCAAGTTGTTCAACTGAACCCATTTAGCAGTTATTTTTACAGACACTTTAGTTTTAACACAATATGGAAAATAGACCCCAGCAAGCAGAGGTTTAGATCTGACACTAAATAAAAACATGATATAATACAAGAAAAGCTGTGAGATGATGTGTGATTTGCACCTTGTATTTGAATGGATTTTTGAGTTGTGCCATTGAAAAGCAATAACATTGTATGATGGGTCATATTTCACTAGTCCAGTGATTTTCAACCACTGTGCCATGAGAGATCGTCAGGTGTGCCGTTGGAAAATGTCCAATTTTACTCAATGGTCCAAAAAATATTATTTAGTTGCCACAAATAATTTGCCATTGTTGGGCGTCTGAGCCTGCAATATAGTGGCTGGCCTAGTAATTAAATACTCTTCCATGCCAGTAGGTAGCACAATAATTACCTACCATATATGCTGTATTATGCTACAATGGGACATTTTGCAATTTTTTGGGTTGTTGGTGTGCCGTGGGATTTATTTTATTGTAGAAAATATGCCGCGGCTCAAAAAAGGTTAAAAAATACTGTACTAGTCATCCACGTTATCTGCAGTATTTTAGGACATGCATTACACATTATTCTAAATGCTAAACAAATGGTACCGTAACTAATTAATTTAACAATAATAATTTCAACTCACTCTGCATCATGCAAGTGTATCATTCAACTTCTAATCTTGTAATCAGATCTTATCTAAATTAAATTCCTGTTAAGCACCATCTTTATCAACCATCATCTTCAAAATGCACTAAATTACTTTTTGTTATGACTTGCAGGACTGCAAGTATATTTTTGTTGGAACCTCAGGCTTCAGAAATAATGAAAACCCTTTTTTTGCACTTACAAGACAGACTGCAGCCTTTTGAGCCAGTTCAGCAGATTATGGGATTTTCCTTTGCTATTTGGTTGTTTTGGATGAGAGATTTCCTGTAGTTGAACTTCCTGGTGTGCAGCCTGTATTGATCTTCGTCTAGGAGCTTCTTGTGTGAGTCATAAGGCCACTTTGCAAATAGACTTCAAGTGTGATTTGTCTAGAATCTTGCTTTAGGGAGCTAATACAGCAATGCTCTTACACTTTCACAGTATAATAATAATAATAATAATAATACATTTGATTTATATAGCGCTTTTTCAAAAATACTCAGACACTTTACAAACGCTTAAAATCATCATAAAAGAGCTATACAATAAAACCATGGGTGCCACACACAATCCGGTTCCAGTGGTCTGTTACCCACTCCTGGATCCCCTGCAGTTCGCCTACAGAGCCAACAGGTCTGTGGACGATGCAGTCAACATGGCCCTCCACTCCATCCTCCAGCACCTGGACACCCCAGGAACCTACGCCAGGATCCTGTTTGTGGACTTCAGCTCTGCCTTCAACACCATCATCCCGTCTCTGCTGCAGGACAAGCTCTCCCAGCTGCACGTGCCCGACTCCACCTGCAAGTGGATCACAGACTTCCTGTCTGACAGGAAGCAGCACGTGAGGCTGGGGAAACACGTCTCAGCCTCTCGGTCCATCAGCACCGGTTCCCCCCAAGGCTGCGTTCTTTCCCCTCTGCTCTTCTCCCTGTACACCAACAGCTGCACCTCCAGTCACCAGTCCGTCAAGCTCCTGAAGTTTGCGGATGACACCACCCTCATTGGACTCATCTCTGGTGGGGACGAGTCCGCCTACAGGCGGGAGACTGACCACCTGGTGACCTGGTGCAGCCAAAACAACCTGGAGCTCAACGCTCTGAAGACAGTGGAGATGGTTGTGGACTTCAGAAAGATCTCAGCCCCACCAGCCCCTCTCACCCTGTGTGACTCCCCCGTCAAAGCTGTGGAGTCCTTCCGCTTCCTGGGCTCCAGCATTACCCAGGACCTCAAGTGGGAACTAAACACCAGCTCCATCGCCAAGAAGGCGCAGCAGAGGATGTTCTTCCTGAGGCAGCTGAGGAAACTCAACCTGCCAAAGACAATGATGGTGCACTTCTACACTGCCATCATCGAGTCCATCCTCTGCTCCTCCATCACAGTCTGGTACGCTGCAGCCACTGCCAAGGACAAGGCCAGGCTGCAGCGCATCATTCGCTCTGCCGAGAGGGTGATTGGCTGCAATCTGCCGTCCCTCCAGGACTTGTTTGCTTCAAGGACCCTGAAGCGGGCGAGGAAGATTGTAGCTGATCCCTCTCACCCTGGACACAAACTGTTCGTGTCCCTCCCCTCTGGCAGGAGGCTGCGGCCCATCAGGACCAAGACCTCACGCCACAAAAACAGTTTCTTCCCGTCTGCCGTCGGGCTCATCAACAGAGCCCGGGTCCCCCACTGACTCTAATGACTCTGTCACCCCCAGACAATTCCCACCGGACACTCCCCTGCACATAGCCTTATACTTATACTTGACTTGAATACACTTGACACCTGGGCATTGCACTTGCCATTTTCACACAACACTTACACTCATGCACATTCCATGCACTTTATCTTACTTTTGGTATTTTGTTATGCTGCTGTCTCAATGTAGATATTCATTCATCCATTCATCCTCATTTATTGCACTGCGTTAACTGTTAAATGTGTATTGTTAAATGTTAAATGTATGCACCTTCCCGCCAGGACAAATTCCTTGTATGTGTAAGCATACATGGCAATAAATGGTTCTGATTCTGATTCTGATTCTGATGTAACGGACAATCTGCCTTTTCTATGTTATTTTACTAATACTAGACAAATAAACTGTATGGACCTGCTGTGCTTTCACATCTATGTTTACAAGACTGTCAAAAATGAAATCACTTGTTGAGCAAATGCCAAATAACAACATACCTTTAAATGCCAGTGTTAAAGACCTCTTGCGGTTGTCCGTCAGTAGTAAAGTAGGTTAAGTGACAGTTTTATAGACCCACAGTCCTGAAGGCATGCGGGGAATAGATGGGTCAACAAAACGATGGACTGTGGCATGGGAGACGGTGGTTTGCTTCCTGTTTCCCAGGCCACACTAAGCATTTTAATCCCTAAACTTAACCACGTCATTATTTTAACCCGAACTAAACAAGCTTAATCCTAACCAAGTAGTTTTTGATACTTAACCTCTTGTCGCTATCGGATCAGTAACTGTGTTTTTTTTTGGAGGGCAATTCCATATCAGCATTTTCATCTATTAATTAGATATAATAATTTTTTAGAGAATGAGGTTTTCAAAGAAATCCGATAAGAATTTGTTTGGTGTGAAAGGAAGACATTGTCCACTTTAATTGTGAGGATTCGTAGATAAATCATTCTGACAACAGTTTGTCAATTTTAATAAAATGCAATTCCTCTGATGAGCCAACCAGCCGCCATACATCAAGGACAGAGTAGGTTAATGACAGGAGAGGTGTGTGGCACTGTAAGGATAATAGCTGTCGGCACTTCTTCGACCTCCAGCAAGGTGGGTGATGATTGACAGGCGTGACCTGTCCGAGAGGAGCGCTCTACCTTGAGAGAGCAAATGTAAAATGGCTAGCAGAGGCTGCAGAATGGTCAACCATCTCTGTCCCTCACTTGCACAACAGCCAAAGAGCATTTAGTCTATAGCAAAAGCAGTCTTTTACACAAACCCTATGTAGGAGGAAGACAGGTGAGCCATGGAAGGTCAAAGAAATAATTTGGCCTATTTTCATGCGTGATCTCGATGTTCCATCACATAAATGTGAGGCTAACTGGAATTAGACATCAATCAGACATATGGCCTCCCCACACTAACCACAGAACCATCTGCACTTGATTTACTCAGATAATGAGAATGAATTGCCATTTCACTTCACCTCATTACCTGACGTGTACATTTTTTTCCCGCAGTAATGACTGAAGTATTTTCAGTTGAGCTTGCAGTGGCGGTCATTAGGAGCACTTAACGCTTTTTTCACATTGATTAATGAAATGTTGATTTAAGAGTCGTTATCTCCAGGTGCCCTCACATTATCCTAAACTATATGTCTGGTAAGAGGCAGGAAGTTGGGCCTAATCCCAAAAACATGATCTAATTGTGGGTATTTATTTTAGACTTTTAACTCCATGATTTGAATGTCTTCCAGGCTCTTTCCTCACAAGATAAGACGCCCTTTCAAATAATCTATTTACTCGTTTTTGTCGAAACAGCTTCAATAACAAAATGAAATGTTTGATGAATAAATCTGTCAAAAACATATTATATATTATCTCTGCTTGCATTCCTCAGATTGCATGTGTTTTTATGCTCCATCTTTAATCCTTAATGTTGTTGTGTAAATGTTATATATCGGGCTGAACACCCACATGCCTCTTTGTTTACCTTTTTTTTTACGTCTCCAATTTTCCATTGGTAACCGCGTGTTTAACGTCACATTGCTATGAATTGTGGGTAATTCCCTTGGGCCAAGTCGGCATCTAATGCTGACTTATGGGAAGGGTTCATAAAGGGCTCAAAAAGAGCCCTCGATCATTCAACGTTTTGACAGTGGGGCAGAACTAAACCCTCACAGTTAGCCGTAGATCGTCTCAAAGTCTGTGAGTCCGTAAAGGTGGAGAGTTCAAAACATGTTGACTTCCAACAATTTGTGCAACTGTGTCGATGTCAGCAAACCAGAGACTAGGTTGTTGCCAATTTTGTCATTACTTTTTGGAGTTTTTCCGTATGCCATTTGGGGTTCTGCACAGTGTGCCCTCTAAACACCATTTTGAGGCTTGGCGCATTGCCTCTTTGGCAGTGTCCCGGTCTCAGGCCTCAGGGCATTGCAGCCTCCAGAGAGTTCTGCTGATCCCTTTTGGCCGAGCCCCCCATTGGTTGCATCAGAGAACAATTTGACACCAGCAACCATGGGGGTATGTAACAATGCAATGGAGGCTTTGCTGTTTGCATTACATTTTGTCAAGCAGGTGATCAACCTTTGTCTCATAGCTAGATGGCTATACTAATGATTTCTTATTCATGCAACTCTGTAATCTGGTCCAGTTCGACCGGCCCATCATTGACCTACAGAAGCCAAGAGCAGGGGAGCGAGAACTCCCACAGGGCTTTTAATGTGCAGCTGCCCAGTGGGGAAGAGAGAGAGAGAGAGCGAGGGAGCTGCCGGCTGATGTAGTTGAACAAATGGAGATCAGCCTCCGCTTTGAGACCCAACAGTCAGGGCCAGAAGAAGAGGCCTGAGATGGAGGTCATGGCTGTAGGACTGTAGAAATGTTGCTTTTTTGGCTAATGCATGACATAAAAGTGGGAGCCAAGTGTCAAGGTGTCCCTTGTATAGGATGCAAATGTGCAGTGCACTGCTGCATGCAGGAGACCAGTCAAGCATATAGAGTATGATTATACAGTGCAGCCTGTATGACATTGGATTTAAACCTGAGATCAAGACAGAGAAATCTATAGAACTACAGTCTGATACTTAAAAATGCAGTAAACACCTTTTACACTAACAGTTCATGTAGAATCATATGATAATTGACAAGGCCATTCGATTTGCACGACCGTAAGCCATTAAAAGGCAGTCACACCGTATAAAGCAGAGACAAAAGTCAAAATTAGCACATTAACACATTTAGACGTGTGCCCAATATTGCTCTCAACGCTCTCAACCAGTTGGGAGTGCAGTATCACATTGTGTCATCTCACTTGACGGTGTTCTGTCTGCCTTCCTGGGGCTGCCCGTGTAAGAAATAGCGTGCAGCCAGGGAAGCACACGTTGTTTGGGGCTAAAGAAAACATACACTACAGAGTACATCTGGTCCATAGAAAAGCAGATTTTTTTTTTTTCAATCACATGTCCTTCAAATTACCTCCTGAAAGGTGCATTGTGCTTCCAGCTGAGGAATGAGCTTAACTGGACGCCAGCGATCATTGCTTAAGACTTGTGCCAGCAGTACGTACACCGGTCCTTAGTGGCCTACATTGGTGAGCGAGCAGAGGAATAAAGATGACTGGATTTAGGGTTCTATTTAGGATCAGATTAGGAGCTAAAGCCCACTGTGACTGACAGTATAATAAGCCCCAAAGATTTTGAATGCAGTAATCACTATATCTTTTCATTTTCCATCCATGCACATTTTTTATATTTTTTTATGTTTCTATAATATATTAAGAATTTATGTTTTCCCGTCTCCTCATAATTTCCCCTCCTATTTTTCCATTTCCTCCCCATCCATCCTTTTTTTCCCCTCCGTAAGTCTTATCGGCTTTCGTTTCTCTTGGGCTTTGATGGGTGCTGTGATGGTAGAATGATTGACAGGCTGAGCTGATTTCCACACACTAATCATGACATCACCACTCAGTCGATTTCATTTCACATCACATCACATCAAGTGAGGCTGATTGGAAGGTTGAAAAAAATAGCAAAAGACATTTTCATGAGGAATAATGCACACTGTCAGTCTGATGTTCTGCTTACACAATTATGAATTAGCAGCTATTTGAGCAAAGGGAAACATAAACCAACCACACATTCATGTATTTTATTTTTCCTCCCCACTGCCCTGCAACACACTTTGAATTCCCTGTGTTGTTTTTGTGTTAAAGCTACAGTTGGCAATGTTAATAAAAACATCTTGCATTCGCTGTAACCCTATCCTGACAGTATTACATGAGACAGTGATGTAAACATCAGATTATTCTTCCTCCTATAATGGCCTAAAGAAAAACAACCAATCAGAGCCGAAGGAGTTTCTAGCACAGCTGTCAATCACTGCTCGTGAATCAAATTAAACTGGAAAACTAGGCTGCACTGATCAGATATGAATCAAGATCATGTTACTGTATCTGTGTTTTCTTGTCTAAAACGTTTTCAGAAACATATTCGTGTTTAGCTGTAAATTGAAAAAGTTTGTGACCCAGCCAGCATCATGAAAACAGTCAAGCCAAAACCAAAAAAACACTCATTGTACTTTTTTCTTTTCTTTTACCATCAGAGCAGTTGGTCATTTGTGACTGTATTAGCATGCAGATTTCAAACTTGCTAGAGCTAATTCATCCGATGTTAATTTTGTCAACTTTATATATTTTTTGCTTTATTGTCACGGGGTGGGCTAATGGACTTCCTGTTTGTGCATGAAAGGACGCTCCAACACCTGACATGTCAGTCAGCTGCAGAACAGATAGCTGTCTCTCAAATCATATGCAGCGATTTTGGCATTTGACCATAATGCATGTTCGATAAGACAATGAAGGCCATGGAATGTTTCCTGAAATGGATTTCCAAAAAGACTGTTTCAGGTCTCTGCCACTTGGTTTACACAATGCAGTGAAATTACCATGTTTTGGGGTAAGGAAGTCAGTTGCTCAGGGCGTGCTTTGGCAGATGGTCAGCAATCATTTTGAGTGCTGAATGGGCTAAAAATCCCAAATAACCCAGTACTTTATTATTACGGTAGGGAATCAAATGAAAAACTATCTAATCTCTGATCTGAAAAGTTCGACTTGATTGTTATACACAAAAAAATGACCTTTATTCTAACCCACCTATCCAAAGCCATTTTGCCCTTTTTCTAACAAAAGCAATTCGTCTGGAGCCGCAAAAGCTATTTGATATCACAGCTTATACAGTTTTATATATAGTCATATTATATACACAAAAAATAAAGACAATTCTTGACATTGTATTGCTATTTTAACTTTCAAAACTTTCATAACTTTCAAACTCTTAAGAAGAGGAGAAAACAAATCATGTGTCAGCCTACATTGAGGTCAATTTAATGCACAACTATGCGGATCTCAAGACCTATATATACAGTATATATATATATATATATAGGTCTTGAGATTATATATATATATATATATATATATATATATATATATATATATATATATATATATATATATATGTGGTTAGTGGGGTCGAGTGTTCGCCCTGTATTCACAAGTTAGCAGATTCGATCCCTGTCCTCGCGTGAAGTTTCCTTTTTAAAACACATATCTTTTGCTCCTCACTCCACCAGACTTTTAGAGCCCCGCAAACGGAGGACTGATCCCTTTTTACTGGCGTGCCTCACTATCTCATGAGCTGCCAAAGAACTAGCAGCAGTAGCTCAGTTTGGAGACTTGATCCACTTCCTGAAAGTATATTTACTTTGCTCAGTTTGCTGCAGCAGTTGAAAAAACACTCATCTGCAGCTTGATACTTTTCAGCAAAAACTGTGTGCTTGCTCTGGAAGTGTCTTTCAACAATAAATGTTTTGTTGTTTGATAATTTCTCGCCACATATCAAACATACAGGTCAGCCAGCATTGTTGGCAGTAAAAGCCAATTAATACGTCCACGCAGAATTAAACTCTAAACTTTTCTTTTTTTATTAATCCGGTGGCAGTTTACTGAGGGCAGGCCTCTGGGAATCATGATTAGCACCTGCGGGGAAAAGGTGCTTGACAGCGACGTAATAGGATGTGACGCACATTTTATAAAATGTTTTTTTTTTTTTTTAGTGACCCAATATCACCTCAAACTCCAAGATAAGACTAAAGAGCCGCATGCGGCTCCGGAGCCGACCCCTGTCCTTACCAAAGTAGGCCATGTCCTAAATGAGTGAATATAACAACTTAACCAATGTTACTTGCTCCTATAGGATCAGATGTCACAACAAAAAGTCAGACAAATCAGATCATAACCTGAAATCAGTTTTGGTACAATCGTAGCTTTAATACAAAACAAATATCCAGTCTAACAAAGGAAGACAACCATCAGATATGATTGGAAAAAGAAGCTGTTGACCTCACGAGAGAGCTGCGACACAAATACAATTTCTTCATTCTGCCTGTAATTGCTTCAGTGGCATCACTGGTACAACATCCTCATATGCATTAGAAACCAATATGCAGATTAAATGAATTCCAAAAGCTCCAGTTCCAGCAGAGTGGCATATGAGAGGATTGGAAGAAACAATGTGCCAGTGAAATGTTAAGCTGATTGCAGTGGTCCAACTAATTGGAGCAATATTCTGCTTTGCTGGATCCTGAGCAGGTGCGCCTGTTCTGCACGTATGAACACAGCACAGCTGGTTTAAGTTCAGCAGTGTTCTACACATTGAGCTAAAGATGGAGGACAAGAACAATGCAAAGACAAAGGAGATACCAATAAGAGCCAGCTGAGCCAAGAGCTCCAGGATTTGAAATGTTAGGATGCCCAGGCGGCCATAGAGGCAAATGAGCCGATAAGGAGTCAAAGCCGTAGGATGCAACTTAATTTAATTTAATTTTCCATTTCATTCCATCAAAACCAGTTCTGCCAATCTCTACTGGTCTCCACCTGTTTTTCTTCACAATCAAAAGGAGCTCTTTATATACCTCTGGTGACTCTAATTAACCCAGCCCTACCATCTAGAGGTCAGTCTATCGATAACAAAATGTGTACACTAAATATTTACCAGATTTTACTAGCCCCCAAAATATTCATATTAATTTACCCCCCATATATACTTCCTACACAATAAGAAAATTATCAATCCATAGTTGTATTTAACTAAACTCAGCAACACATATCTTCACTTCCCCTACACGCTTCCTTCAGTTGGTATTTCCCGGAACTATAAATCGGTGCTCGGGTCCCTGGGGAAGACTTTTGTCCGAACACCCTGGGGAAGAGGAAACAGGTAAGTTGTTGCAATATATATATATATATATATATATCCAATATTCCGCCACTATCAATGGTCTGGTAATTGTGGTGCATTGTTACACCGAATACTAGATGTGTTTTTGTTCGTTTGGGGGAATAAACAGTGTAAAGTTGCTGTTAAGGGACAGTAGACACAAACATTTGACTTAGCAGTGTGTTTGCATTGTTCCATACTGTCGGTGGAAATGTTGCTATGCTGGCTAGCAACACGGCCAGTGTTCAAATACAGACTGGATAGAAAGAGTTGTATAGACAATCACTGACATGGAACATAACATCCTCTCATGTCCCAACACTACACTGTAACAAATGTTACTGCTTTTCCTTTTTCAGCAAAACACTATAATCCGTTTTAGCATTATTTTCAACACAAATGTTAGTTTTTGCTATCACGCCGACAGAAGGGAAAACAACATTGTTATACCCTTCATTGCGTTACACAAACTATGACCATAGACGATAACGTCATGTTAGACACTTGCTTCTCTCGACACAATTTTGGAGCAAGAGCTCCAACATTTCTGACCAGAGTCTACTTCAACTTCAGCAACATCAAGGTAACGAAGCTCATTATTATTCCTTGATATTTCCTTTTTGCCAGGCATTTTGCAACTGTACATTACTTACAGACATCAGTCTTAAGTAAAGTTACCGTGTAACGCTACTTGACTTTAAGAGGGAAGTAGGGAGACACTTTCCTGCACTAGTAAGCTAACGTTAGTGTTACTAATATTACCAACATATAGTATTTGCTCTTTGAATTGTGATATAAATCATTTGGCTTCATGTATTTGATAAATGGCATGCATTTAGTGTAGTTTGCGTGACGCTGTCGCTGTGTATGTATGTGTGTTTGCTCGTTAGCTAAGTTTCACTTCATTTAGCTGACGCTTTTATCCAAAGTGACTTACATGCTATACAGTAGACCGTAGACACAGCAACGGTGAGCAATGAGGGTTAAGTGTCTTGCTCAAGGACACAACGACATGGACTGGCTGAGCCGGGGTTTGAACCACCGACCCTCTGATTGAAAGACAGACTTGCTAACCACTGCCACAGTCGCCCCAAGAGTTGACTCTTTTCTCTTTTGCTAGCTAACGTGCGGCACCACGTGACACGGGTAACGTTACCGAGATCCACTGAAGGTGAACCAGAACACCACAACAGGTGAGACTTACACAGCACAACATGGCGTGTGTTTTCTGAGCTACATGGCAGGGCAGACTGCAACAGCTGGTATGAAGATGGATGCATTGTTGGTAGCTTAACCCTCCTGTCGTGTTCAGGTCAATCCTAAATATTGTGTTTTACATCGGATTGTCTAAAACCTTATGATATCCTCCACACTAAGCATTTGTGTACACACACACACACTTGTGTGAACACCTGTTCGCAGCCCCATTTATAAAGTTGTACACATTTCAAAACTTCAAAGAGAAAAAACAGGTGTTTGTTATGGGAACCCATCTCTCTCCTGCTTCATGTGCCCATCATCCCACGTGAAGCACACCTTCCAGACTAAACAATGCTTCTGATCGTCTCACTTTCCCCCTAAATGCACCTTTATTTGACCAGGAACACCAAAGTACGGGTTTCTTTCATGTCTCTCATCATAATGATGGTACTATTGTCTGTTTGATTTGTGTTGCAGGAAACCTCCTCCCAGGCTGATGAGGCCCAGGTGTCCTTGCTGAGCACTCCAAGACTCATCATGCTTGGCTGGATCCCAGTACCAGACATAGGCTGACATTGTCAGCAGTAGAAGCATATTGTGGTATTTCTAATGGGAATTGATAACCAATGTCTCTCTGTCCTTCCACTACAGTGAAGAGGACTCCTGCCCAGGAAGACCAGTTCAGGAAGAGAAAAGCGCCCAGGGAGAGGATTCCAGTTCAATACAGTAACGATGAAGTCAGTCATGCACATTTTATTGTTTGAAATTGCACTTTTTCCAGTTCAAAATGTTTTTATACATTTCCTCTTTGACCTGAGTATTGTATTGCTTTCAGTACTTGAATTTTACTGTTTACTGTCAAATTAAAATTGTCATAGTAACTTGAAGAGGAACATTTAAAATGTTTGTTCAAGAATACCATGAAAACATTTTTTTTACTAACTCAAAACAAAATGTAAAATGTTGAAATGTAAAAAAAGCTGCATCTTCATTTTACAGTATGTAGTTATTTTACTGTTCAATTACAGCATTACAATTAATACAGTGATGCATGTTACAGTAGTCTAGGATTTGCTGTGAACTGTACACGGTTACTGTGACCAGTACAATATTCTGATAACTACAGTAATAACAATGACGGTACTGGGATTATTACTGTAAAAATGATTACGGTATTCCATGGGTAATGTAATTAACTTTACAGTAAGCACACTGTATAATATACTACATCTACTTACTTGCTAACCAGTTATCTTGTTACTGTGTATGTACAGGTCACCCCTTTATAGCATCACATAACTAATTATTACATAACATTAACATTAATATAGTTAATTTTTGGTCTCAACCAACTAATACCATCTATCTCAGAAGACGCTTTATTCGCCACTATTTTCACCAGCTAGTTTTAAACTTTTAAACTGTCTGTCAGCCATTTGATGCTGGGCAGTGGGTTTCCAAAAGCTTTTCCTTAAAAAATAAATTTAAAAAAACGGCTGCCTGCCTCTCCTGAGAGGAATGAAAATGCAAGAAAAGAGAAGTAATGTGACTGAAAGACGTTATAAACTCTGTGAAGAGCTTACGTAACTGCGGAGTTGGTGATAATTTAATTAATTATTGATTAGTGAAGCTTTAAATGTCCTGATAAGAGAGGGACAAGAGATCTGAACCGTGTTAGTGAAGATAATTATCTCATCCCATTTGCAGAATCCCCTGTCTTGTATTGTGATAAAATGTTTTTTTATTAATAATAAATAATACATTTAAAGACGTTCAGCATTTTATTGCAACACTCGAGATATACAGCCTCATTTCACACCTGCACTGAGATAAAGGCCCATAAAATACTGTAAAAATAGATATTTCCCATAAAGGGAAGGCGAGACTGGTATTCAACCCCCATTTACTTACCAACGTTTTACATCTTGCTAATAACTAAGGCTCTCATATCCCCATCACTCAGCCTGTCTCTCTTTTTATGTCTTTCGCTCCACACATGACTATACTATAAATAGCAGCAGCATTCCCTCAAATCATCTCCCGGGGGGGAAAAGGAGCGTTAAACCTAAATAACCATGCCTTTGCCTGACAGGCAAAAGGCCAATGTTTCACCTCTAAGCCTGATGCTAATCATGGTGACAATTCTTTGGAAAAAAAAAATTCACATAGATACTCAAAGCAGCTCTGTCATCTCTGACGTTTCCCAATTTTCCATCTTATCTGCAGCCTTCTGTTGACATTCCCAAAGCCTCACGTGCGGAGCCAGGAACAGTTGAAGGAGGATCTAAAAATAGAAACGGCAAACAGCTCCGATATGAGTGAGCACGTTTTTAATACCTCCTCATTGAATATTCATCAGATTAAGTGCTCTAGACGCCACTGTTTATTGAGTGACAAGCATAGTTTTTAAATGCGTAAACTCGCTGCACACAGCATTCCAAATCCGTTGTTTTTCCAGTACAGTATAAATTAACGCTCAATTTATTGACACGCGACTGGTACAGAAACGGATGATAGAACACATGCGGCAGACAGTATTGTAATTATTACTTCTCAGTGAAATAAACCCTCTAAATATTCTCTTGCTTTCACAAATACAAACACACATCCTCTAATCTCTGTCTGTGTTTTCTTGGAAATGGTAGTAAATCTCTGGTTGCTATAAAATACCCGATCAGATGATGCAACATGATAGATTTATGATTTGATCTTATAAATGCAGGAAAGGAGGTACAGAGTCTTGCAGTCGAGTCTTTTGATCATTGTTTAAGAGGCTGATCGTCAAAGGTTGCACACCCAGAACTCTGAAGGGTGTCAGGGGAAAGAAATGTTCTGTTGATTTTTCTCATTAAACTTTAACTATAACTTTTTATTGTCATATACATACTTTTTACATGCATACACAAAATAGGTCTTCTGCACTGAACCCGACCTTAGCAGGAGCAGTGGGCTGTTGAGAAGCACCCAAGGAGCAACTGGAGGTTCAGTGTCTTGCTCAAAGACATTCAAACTATGGGGAGACCAGGGATCGAACCGGCTACCTTGCGGTTTCAGGACGACCACTCATCCCCATGAGTTGCAGCCGCCCCTAAACATCCAATTATTGGTGCAGGGGCACCTAATTAAAACCCGGTCCACCTCTCGTGACCCCACAGACCGGGTCAGCATGTGCCACAACGTTTTGTTCGTTTCTCCATCCACTTTCTTTGCTGTGATTTACCGAGAAGATGCGTTAAAACAGCTGCAAATGTTAGCGGGCATCTGAAATCCCTTTTGCTGAATTGGCTGCAGTGGCAGCCTCTATAATCCGAAGGGACAGGTGTTGCCATGACAACAGCTTGCCCCTGAGCTGAGCTGGCAAAGCGTACAAACAAATGATTACATGAGTGAAAAAAGAAAAGAAAAGCCTATGTCTGTGCCAAATATGAGCGCAAAGAGCACACAAGATATTCTGCCTCCTCTGCTGCATGAAAAACAAGTCTTCAAACGAGAGTGAGAGACGCACAAGGTGGATACCACACAGTGGGCATGAGGTGACCTTGGAGCTATCCGGAGATAACTTGGGCGCTGTGGACCGACAACGCATTGTGGTCTCCTCGCGCTACAGGCCGGCGATGCAACTAATAATAGAAGCTACTGTATCTTTATAAAGGGAGCACAGCACACACCAGATGCAAAGGCAGAACAGAGTCCGTCCATTGTTATCCGTAGAGGGGTCTCAAGGACTCGAAGTTCTTCAAGCAAAGTGTAAAGTGAATACAGCAGCGATTATCTGCGTCGACGGCGGCTGACACTTCCCTTCTGACCTCTTCAGATTCCCATCATGTGTTAGTGTGAGCCTATTGAGTGGCTTACTGGGCCGGTGCGGTGTGTCTACTGGGCTCAAGTTAAAGTCGTCGACTTTATCTACATCAGTCTGCCTTAACAGATAGGGCTTAATTTGAGGTCTTGTCTCACTTCCAAATCCCCACTTGTTTATTTGCTCTTTGGTAGATACTACTACTCTGCTTGCTAATCTTTAAAGAGGATTAGATCAGAATACTGGGCTCGCAGGTTTTCAGCCAGGTAAAGTCAGTTTACCTCAGTTTTTGCCACATTTTAATATTAATTTCTTGTCTCTTTCTTTATTACCGGAGCACATATGGCATATGACAGAGATGCGCTCGTCAACATTGCACAAGGAAGCGTGGGGATTGGATAAAGTGCCGCGAACATTAAGATGATCACCACCCACGGCATCTTCCGAACACCCAGCCAGACCAAACACCACCCAAAGCCCCAGTAGGGAGAGGGAGGACAGCCGGGATGAAAGCCAGCCGACTTTTGGCTGATGTCGGCTCCCAGGAAAATAAGATGGATGAAGTAAGATTTCAGGCTAACCCAGCAACGGGAGATTAGTGACTGTTTTGCCCATATCTTGATGAAGACCTGGCTTCATCGTGGCTTTTAGGATCAAGGTGCACTTTACTGGCGGGCCGCAGGACAGAGCCCAGTTCTCCGACGAGAGGAGGTGGACTCTGTGTTTACATCAGCGATACTTAGTGCTCAAACAAAAACTAAGTTGATGGAGAATGTTTCAGTGATGTCGAAACCTGCCATATTACCTGCCCAGAGAATTCTTCTGTGGGTATAAATCTACGACGGGATGTTAGGACTATTTAGGGTAAAACCTGAGGCGTGGGAGGGGGTAATATTCAGAAACGATGCTTAATACATAACTCTAGATCCTGCAGTTGAATATATTAGCTTAACATGAAGACAGCAGGGGAAGCAGCCTGCCTCTGCACAAAGGAAACAAAATCCTGAAAGCTCCTTTTAAACTCCCTGGTTAACACATTATATCTCACTTGATTAACATGAAGAGAACCAAGGGCTCCTGAAAAGTTAACCAGCTAGTAAGTTTCATATCTACAGATATGTTACAATATAATCTCCTCTCATTGCTGATATAAACTAATAGACCAGGGCACTTCTCCTATTTGCCTCGGTCACCATTGAATTCCCTGCATTCATGGTTAGGAAAGAGAACATATTCTTTCGTGTCTGCAACGATAAAACACTTTCAGGAAACTAGGGCAAACAGGACATGCCATTACTCACTTAATATAGACAGGAAAGTTATAGAGTTTCTCTCATAAATCCTGCTGCAGTCTTTTGTTTGTATGATATATTTTAACACCGGAGGGAAGCTTAGATAGAGTACATAAACTTTCATACTTCTCCGTTATAACAGGAAATTGTATTATAAAGAAATGTTTTAATCTTGTATTATATAATATTTGCTTATTTTGGTTGAAATTCTGAGACTAAGATATAGCTTGGAGACATGTTCAGCTCATCAGTTCCCTGAATCTCTCAGGTTACACAGTTTCTCTAATGTCGGCATGTACAAGTCTGCTTCCTTTATTAGGCTTCCCATTACAGACTGCACAGGCATTAAAACATTTTCTAAAACCAGCTCCCACGTTTGCGCATGTGATAGAAGAGCATTAAAGCATGGAGGCATTATAAAGCCTTCTCTGTGGACTACGGCTTATATTCTCACAGAGCTGTCTCATCCAGCAACACTTCAAATTAGCATCTCTGCCCACAGGGCAGTGCTAGGGAAACACTGGACTGTCTGTAATGTGGGAGCCAGGAGCTGGCTGACAAAGCCCAGAGGGCCCCAGCAGCCCTTGCTGCCTTTGGTCCGAGGTTTTAGAGGGTGAGTGGGAGAGATAGAAAGAGTAGGTGGACCGTTTCATCCCTGTGAGGGAAAGAGAGAGGGTGCTCTCCCAAATAGTTGTGGAGAGGGGGCTGGTAACGATTAAAGAAGAGCAGAGCAGAGTTGAGTTGATTAGTTAATGTGAGAAAAAGCACACCTAAGTACCCGAACAGCCATTCAAACCCACACATTCGCTGCCAGGCATGTCTGCGTAGGCCACTCCAAATGGATTTGAGGTTGCATGGGAGAAAGTCAAATTACCACGAGAGCCAATCACATCCATTGAACATGCAAGAGGTCACTTAAATTATTCAACAAGTCAAGCTTTCTATGCACATGCACAAGAGGATAATCAATTATGGTCATGAATTATTCATACTATTAGAGCATCAGAGCAGAATAATTTATCTTTAGGGATTTCCAATGTTTCTTTTTTCAGAAAGTTCAATTAAGTTACTATTATATAGTAAATTATTCAACAATGTATGGACAATAGTGCTTAATATATCAATTCACATATATTCATCAATGGTTCTGGCCTCTAAAGACAGTGTTCACTAACTGTCAGATGAAAGACGTCAAACCAGTATCGACCCATGGGGTAAAATATTAAAATCTCAAGTTTTCTCTACAATCTCTTCAACTGTATGGATGGCCTCCTTGATCTCCCACAAGGCTGTCTATGACCTTTTGGTTGACTTTGACACTTTCCCAGTCAATGTTGCGACCAACAATACAACACTCCCTGTTATAATGCGACCAAAGTTGCGTACTTACAGTGGACCAGAGGTACCATCCCGTCTCTGATGAAAGGGTACTCGGCCCATCTAATGATGCTGTGGGGTATGTTTTTAAAAAAAGCTATTGGGAACCACTGCTGTAGGTTATGTCATGATCGGTGTGAGTGTGTGTAGGAGTGTAGGTGTGGTGCTATCCGTAGTACTGAAACGGCGCAAAGGAGATCGAGACATAACACTTCACTTAGTTTGGTTTCTTTGCCTCCTCGCTTTCCTTGGTTATAAAAAGAGGCAGAGAGAGCTGCAAGCTCCTAAACAGCTGTTCCTACGCGTCTCCTGCTGCTGATTTCGACAGAGGATTGTTCATAAGTTAAATAAATATTTACCCCTCTGCTAGTGCTACGTTCTTATGCAAGTGCTCTGAACCTATTCTTTGATTTTAAAAGAGCTGCCATGTGTTATTTAGCCTTTATGAATGTATGTCACGGGAGGGGGGGGGTGGTATGTTGACTTAAAAACTCATTAATCAGCAATGTAGGTATATGTCCATGTCCCCCAACCCCCTTGGCATGCCTCTAGATCAGGGGTGTCAAACGTACGGCCCGGGGGCCGGATCAGGCCCGCAAACGGGTTTAATCCGGCCCGCGAGATGATTTTGTAAAGTATAAAAATGAGCTGCAATTTTTCCATACAAGAAACTGCTGTTCCAATTGCGTCCACTGGATGGCGCAATAGCAATCGTGATAAGCAAGCAAACTGTTTATACCGGGGCAGAGCAAGTAAGGCAAGCAAGTGCAGCCAGCCCGCGATATTTATTACGGCTTCTACTTTCAACATTATGTGCTTTGGCACCCTCATTGCTACAATATGTCTCTGTCAAAAAAGAGAAAAGTGGACACAGAGTGCAGAGTGTTCCAAGACAAATGGTTATCCTCCTATTTATTCACGGAAGTGAATGGGAAAGCTGTATGTTTGGTGTGTTCACAGCATGTTGCAGTGCTGAAAGAATATAACCTTCGTCGCCACTATGTGAGTCTTCATGCCGACAAATATGACAACTTTCAAGGACAGCGGAGAAGAGAGAAGGTGAATGAACTGTTGGCGGGTCTCAAGAAACAGCAGTCTGTGTTTACTCACAGCCGAGACCTCAGTGACGCTGCAGTGAAAGCTAGCTACCTCATTGCTAATGAAATCGCAGTGGCTTCAAAACCATTTAGTGAGGGTTAATTTGTAAAAACATGCATGATGAAGGCAGCAGATATTGTGTGCCCTGAAAAGCGCCAGGTTTTTGCAAATATTAGCCTGTCAATAAACACAGTTGCAGACAGGATTTCCGATCTTTCAGTGGATTTGGACAGCCAGTTGAAGCAAAAAGTAAAGTCATTTATTGCGTTTTCAGTTGCAATTGATGAAAGCACAGACATTACAGATGTTGCACAACTGGCCATTTTCATCCGCGGAGTTGATGACACATTGACCGTCACCGAGGAGTTCGTGGAGTTGGTGCCGATGACCGATACGACAGCAGCTGATATTTTCGCCGCACTCGTCGGCGCGCTGGACAGGGTCGGAGTGGACTGGTCCCGCGCTGTCAGCCTAGCTACAGATGGTGCGCCCTCAATGATCGGGAAAAAAGCAGGCGTTGTGACAAAGTTCAGAGAGAAAGTGCAATCTGCAAATAGAGGACGTGATTTTTGGACTTTTCACTGTATTTTGCACCAGGAGGCTTTGTGTTGCAAGTCATTAAAGATGGATAACGTCATGAAGGTGGTCATCCAAACCGTTAATTTCATCCGATCCAGAAGCCTGAATCACCGTCAGTTTGACAGCCTTCTCAGAGAGAAAGACCACATCTATGGCCTGCCATACCACACTGAGGTAAGATGGTTAAGCCGAGGTGCTGTGCTGAGGCGTTTCTTTGATTTACGAGAAGAAATTGAACAGTTCATGGAAGAAAAGGGCAAACCAGTGTTAGAATTTCATTCCGCAGAATGGATGCAGGACCTTGCATTTATGGTGGATGTTACAGAGCACCTGAATGACTTGAACAAACAGCTGCAAGGGCGCAACAAAGTTGTCACGCAGTATTATGACAGCATACGTTCTTTCAAGTTGAAGTTGTCATTGTGGGAGACGCAACTCGCCGGTGGTGATGCAGCTCACTTCCCCTGTCTGAAAAATGTGTGCGCGACCCAACATGTGGCAGACATGAAGCGGTTCAAAGATAAAATAACGGGACTGTTACGGGAGTTTGAGCAACGCTTTCAGATTTTTGGTGAACTGGAGAAAGACTTCAAAGTTTTTTGCTCGCCATTCACCGTGAATCCCTTTGATCTGCCCGTCAACATCCAACTTGAAATAATAGACTTACAGTGTGACTCGGATTTGAAGGGCAAATTTGCCGCATCTGGCTTGGACACATTTTATCAGAATATCTTGCCAGGTTACCCCAACTTGACAGCCCTCGCTGCAAAATTGTTGTGCATGTTTGGAACCACATATCTTTGTGAGCAAGTTTTCTCTGTAATGAGCATAAATAAAACAAAGCTGCGCTCAAGGCTCACGCACAAGCACTTGAATCACATCCTGAAGTTGTCTGCCACTCAGGATGTGACGCCTGATATTGATGCCTTGGTGAAAGCTAAAAGATGCCAGGTATCAGGAGTCAAATAAACTATGCAGCCCCACTTAAAGTGCTGCATGAGACACCCTGATATAGTTCTGTGATCTGTGATATACTTCTGTGAATCACTGAGGCATTGTGTGTTTGTGTGTTCTTTGTCCTCAGAATTTTCAAATAACTTGAGGTGTTTTATGATTAATAGTGATGTTGTGCTTTTGGACACACTGTCCTCAGGCTCCAGCTTTTTTTTATGTTGATCGTATTAAAAGAAAGAAAACAATCTGAAGTTGTTGTTTTTAAGTTATACATACCATGATTGTACTGGTCCGGCCCACTTGGGAATAGATTTTCCTCCATGTGGCCCCTGAGCTAAAATGAGTTTGACACCCCTGCTCTAGATAGTTCCCCTCCTCCTTAAATATCCATTGTGATGTTTCTCCATCAACACTGGAAAAGAGTGGCTTTGAGTAACTGTAATATGCAGTTGGATTTAAATAGGTTTTACATATGCAGGCAGAGAAACCTGTTAATGCTGCATTGTACCCTTTATTGACATTAGCGTGTGTGTGTAGTATTGCAGTTTTTTTTATTACTGTTTTTACTGTTTATCTATTTTGCTCTTACTGTATCTGTGTGCACCTTACTCTGTTTGCTGCTGTAATCCTGCAAATGTCCCCACTGCAGGACTAATAAAGGAATATCTTATCTAATCTATCCTCGGGCACCACCAAGGGCCAATATGGTCTGACTGCATTTTTTTTTGGTTGGACCTTTGGGTTATGAATTCTAAATTGCAGGCAATATCTGACATGAATCTAAGAAAGCCTGTTTTTCCTCTCCAACTAAGGAGCCTTCCACTTTAATCTTCCCATTTCTATTTTTGGACTGTTCTGTGTTGTCCAGCATAGCCTTTCCTTCCAGAGGCTTGTTACTTAGAGCTGGTGGGATCTGGGCATATGTGTCCCTGTTTGTTTCCGATGTATTTTCAGAGAGGTTAATGCGTGCCGACATCACATAAATGTCCTCTCATCCAACTGAGAATATGCCAACCATGCAGCAAGCAAGCAAGCCAACTGCACACACGCACTCACTCTATCACTCTGTCCCAACCTCCCATCAGAGATGATCTTTCTTCTTTCAACACATTGTGATCCCATCTCTCTCTGTATCGCCATCTGTAAATAACCAAGCTGTCCTGCTTGATTACTCTAACAAGTTTGTGTGACAATATACACTGTACCAGGAAGTCTGAAAGACGGCAGTGAGTTTTCTAGGTACTTATCTTCAGTAGCGTTGGAGTACTTTCTATTTATTACACTAAATAAAAAAACTTTGACTTTTAAGGGGGAATTCTCCGCTTTAAACCATCGTCTTTGTAAGTTTGGCGAAATACTACCTCATCTGTGAATAAATGTTGTACAAAGCCTTTTTGTTGCTTCAAATGGAGAGACGTATTCTAACGTCAGGTGGGGCTGAAGACGACATGATTCGACTTTTAAAAAATCTGGGAATGTGAGGTTACCAGACCTCGACACCCATTCCTCATCTTTGCTTGAGGCTGGCAGTTCAAGGCTACATTAGCTGCTACTAGCATAACAAATCTGAAATCGTCAACCAAATGCCAATGCAAATGAAGGCTGATACTGCATGGGCGCTATGAAGGTTAAGGGTATGAAGAAGATAAATAGTGTTTGTCAGCTATTGAGCCTTTCAGCAAGTGTAGGCGACTAGTTTTTACTGCGCATATGTTGTGCTCCAATAATATGAAGTGATAGGACTGAGTGACTTGTCTTGCCAAATCCTCAGCAGTCAAGTGGCATTTTTGGTAAAACTGGTGAAATGTTTTGAAGAGGAAGTTCTTTAACCGCGGGTAGTCTTAATATAACAATAACAGGCTTGAACTTTTCTATATACTGTTCTTGAGGAATACTACTAAATACTGGTCTTCTCCCATCGTTTAACCATTGCCCCAAACTGCAAGGTGTATTACATTTATAAAATAAGATAATAGTTACAAGACAAACTAACGTCAATTAATCAACTCCAATTAGCATATTTAGAATTTAGAAAGAATTTGCACAAATGGCTTCTGCAAGTAAAGAATTTGGGGTATCACCATCTTGTTTTAGCCAACCTTCAGAATGAGGGAAAACGGGGAATAAGAGGTGATGCAACTTTGCCCCTTGAATGAAGGGATGTAATAACTTTGCGTGGGTGGCTTCAAATATAGATGTCTGGGAAGTTAAATAATGTACTCTAGTTCGGTTTGAACTCATGATCTGATGATGACAAGCACTAAGCACTGAGCTACAAAAATATGACATTTGGGGAATTAATCAGTGCCATAAGAAAATGTGTAAAAGTTTATTTTCTAAGGGAATCTTAGAAAATACACTTACATGTGATTGCTGATAGCGAAATGTTACGACTTGATCAGCCCTTCAAGGAACATTTGCTCAGGTCAGAGCTGAAAAAACATAGCTCCTGTTCTTCTAAACATGTGGGGCATGGACGAAATGTACACCACAAGGTATTCAAAAAGTAATAAACAACGTGAGAAAGTTATGAGGGGCATTCTGAAAGAGTTGTTTGTCTCAGCCCGAGGCAGAGCTGCAACGAGGCTGCAAAGAGACGGAGAAGAACTGTGACTGCAGTATAGGATTGTTTCTGTTTTTCTGCTGAGATGTGTCGACAGTTTCAAGTTTGCAGCATAAAGGGTACATAGTGCAAGGACAACATCACCTCGCAACACAGGCGGGGAACAAACTTTCCTATAAACTCTGTCAAAAGAGGAGTATGTGTTGAAGTTGCATGCCAGTTCAAGAGAAGAGCGACGGATAGACATTGTGTCGGAAACAGAGTTCTAGTCTGCACAATGAAATATTTATATCGAATAGACTGTGGGGGGGAAAATAATGCTGTCTCCCAGAATAACCCTGTTGATCTGATCCATAATATCACATTCAATCGCCCTGTGTCTCGCACTATCACACTTAAATACTTGTACAAACCACTGGACCTCTTTGTTTAAAAGTCTACTTACATCTGCTCGCTAGCTCTCTTGGCTGAAAGTGCACTTGCTCCCTTGACAGCAGTGGTAATCTACTGCCATTAAATATGAAAGCAGACATGACCATTTCCATCATATTAGACCGGTCAGAGTGCTTCTTCCACATACTGTAGCTGGACAAGTGGGCTCTGTCCGACCGGTCTGAATCGTAATTGTCAAGCAATTTTTACAGTACAGAGTAGTAAAAACAACTTACTCAGAAAAACTGGTGAAATAAACTCTGCTTCACGGAAACTTACATTTATTTTGTATACCCTCAAATCACAAAATACTAATTTCAGTAATTTCAGTCTGTTTACGTTTTCACCCTTTGACATCTAGTAAAAATGGGTCTAATCAATACATACTGTATTTTAAACGTTCAATGTAATGTAATGTTTGGCATTAGTTGATGACGTTCCTCAGTAAGAACATACGATGTAATCATTATGGTGACCAACCGTCAGGTAGCCACTCAGGTTGTTATTTCTAGTGGAAAATATCACACTCTTTTCAAACACAATAAATTACTATAATAAATAGGGGTTTATTCTCATTCTTTTAACCGTATTCTTACAAACTTGTGAGATTATGCTGTAATCATTTTAGTAGCTCCAATCCTCTTCAAAAGGACTTTGAGGTGAAAACAACACAATGTCAGCTTTACAGAATCATTTGGCCCTAAGCAGTGTCTTACCGATTTTAATTGGTTTGAGTCTGTCTTGGTTTACATATTTATTTTAAGCCCAACCATGATGTTCTCCCTGAGCCTAAGTAAGTGGATTGGCTGGCAAAACCAAATGTTAGCTTTTCGCCTAACCTATTAAAATGGTTTCGGTGGCGGCAGCAACACGTTGTGCGTCTGTAATTTGGGTCATTTCGCAAATTTCTGTGAGATCATGTTGTCGCTGCGGTGTAAAGCCGAAGAGTTTTGCCCAACAGGACTCAGTTTTATGTCATAGATCAAGCTCCATGAGCAGAAAACTCAAAAAATTCACCTGCAGCAGAAGGTTCATCTCCACGCTAACACAACATCAATGCACTGTTATCTACCGTTTAATGTAAAACCAGTGTTTTGCATTTTTTTGAGTGTTGACCCTTAAATATAAATGTATAATGGTGGTACATTCTCAGACAGGGCCTGTTACAGCACAATGAAAATGCAAATGAATCAATCTTAAAACACCAAAATATTTGCATATCATTGGATGTCCTACTTTGGTCTTTTATTTCACAACCCAAGTTGTTCCTGAAGTGCTTCATGTTGGCATGTATCCTTTCAGCTCATATCTAAATATAAGCCCCTATTATATGCCCGGATTCTGTCGCTGCCGGTTATTACAGGCGCCTTAACATTCACAGGATTTAGAAGACAGAGTTTTTAAGAGTTTGACAAGTGAAGCTGGGTCAAATGTCATCGTGCTTTGCAAACGTTGTACCGCAAAAGCTGCAAAGACTTTCAACTCACATTCACAGATGAGATCTTTAAAGGCCTATTCTTTCTATTATGATCAGTGTCGGGTAATAGAGAGACCGGCCGAGAGCGGAAACAGTGATATGAGCTCCAGCAAGAGGGCAGATAACTGGCTGCCAGTTTGAGCAGCAGATACAGCAGCACGGACATGTCTTTAAAGTCCTGTCACAAAAACCTGTAACACATCATATCCAGCCAAGTTGAGGACTTTGGATTTGGCAGCCACACTGGTATTCTGCCCCTTTGAGGAATGCTCTTCTTCAGTATGTGACCCTAACCCTGTTTCCTTGACTTCTTTTTTTTAAACAGATGTCGTTGTTTGTATGTATTTTGTTGTATTTGCTGACCTTGGCTGTGTGAGTTTCCTTAACTGTCCTGTAATTTATCGTAGAAGATGTGCCATGTGGTCCCAGCAGTGACTGTCTGGAGGTATCCCAGCCTCCGGTAGTCCATGTCGTTGTGTCCTTGAGCAAGACACTTAACCCTAATTGCTCACCATTGCTGTGTCTACGGTCTACTGTATATCATGTATGTCGCTTTGGATAAAAGCGTCAGCTAAATGAAATGTAATAATAATAAAGCAAGCAGGAATATGTTGACACCTCATGCACTTGGGCCGAAGTTCCTGTCCAATTCTCAATCTGTGAAGCATGATGCACACAGGAGTGGTCCACTTGCTTCTCCCCCTGGTGACATTTTAGAAAATGGAAAAATGGAAGGTGAGAAGAAAAGTGAAAGGGATAGACATAAGAAACTTTTTTTCCCCTTATCTTTAAAATCATACTTGTTAAAGTTAAATTGACTCAGTTTATAGATGTAAACTCTAACATTTTTGTCAAATATACAATTTAAAATAATAATTAATCATATAAAAAAAGGTTTGTATTTTATGAAGTCTTAATCTGATACAGTTGTTATGGATGATATTTCAATGTAAATCAGAGTGGCTTCCACCCTCAGTTACATTAACAGTCACATTACTGACTATAGGACAACATAATGACTGCAAATGAAGACGTTAAGTATCTTTAATCATACTCAGCAGGTGTATTTAATCTCTATGATTCTAATTATATATCTGTACGGCAGCTTTTGTTGACTGATCATTATCATAATAGTTTGTGAAGGATAAAGAAAATGATCACGCTTCTGCTCGCCTTCGTTTTTGCCGTCTGATATTTAAAAAATAAGGCAGAACAGAAAGGGAGATGAAACATGGGGTTGTTGAGGTATGTACAGTAAGAATGTGTGTGTGGGTGTATAAGACTTCCACAATTACAGACATGCTATGTCATGGAGGATGTATTCTCCTTCAGCTATCCCAGTTAACAATATTAATGGCTTCTCAGCATGTCCAAAAGCCGTCTTGCTCCCTCATTAGGAGAACGTTTCCCTGCCTGGACCTTCGCTCACAGGACCCCGGCTGTGAACCGAAACATAGCAGACCACGAACCCCTTTCACACCCCCGAGCGTTTCTCTCTTTTTCTCAACTCCCTTTTCTTTCTTTGTCTTTAAACCCATCCATCATTGCTGTTCCTGTTGTATCCAGGACCGGAGGAGGACTTCTTAATTAGTGCAGTCATTAAAAGTAAAATATTGGAAGCATGCGCTGATTCCCATTCAGACGCCATCGACCCTCCATCGAAGGGATGGATCGGATGGTCTAAATATGCCACTTTGTAATGAAAAGGGCTAAAAAAAACCTCAATTTTAATACAGTGATTCATTAAGTCGTAAAACCATCAAGACTTCCTTAATAAATCTCTTTGACATGTCAATGCATTTGCACAGTATCCGTCTGTTTAGTGTGCGGTCTGGGGACACGTGTGGAGAGATGACATTGCGGTAAAAGGGTGTCAGTGTTGCTGACGCAGTCAATCAAACTCGCAAATGGACAACCTTTATTTTAAATGAAATACAACCTAAAAGCGCAACTATCCAAAAATAATTGGATTTCATACGTTTTGAAATGATAAACAATTATTTAATACTGGGAGGTGTCTTTACAGAAGCAATCAGTCTATATATTTCTTCTGCCGGTGCAGGAATCCCCAACTGCAGAGAGTCATGTGACAGTTTGACCCCCATCAGGGGTTGAGGTCAGCGATCAGGGCTGGTTCAGGTTCATGTTGCATTCACATGAACCAGGCAGACAGCAGACGGACAACACCATCTGCACAGCACGGAAAAAAAATAAACAAACAGGAAACACGGAAAAACAATATGCATGACGCTGTGCTATTGTAATAAAATACAATAGTTTTGTGGTTTCTCTTTCTTTTGCAAACTTAAACAACGTTCTCCTCGGGTGACGGAGCTGCGTAACATCTGGTTGTGAATTCCGCGGCAGGGTTTCCGCATAAAGTTTCGATATTTTTAAACTTTGGACGGCAACGCAGGCGGCGGTTTACCGCTGACCCTTATTCTTGGCCGGCCCCACATCATTTGACCACCCGGCTCTCATCCGCTAACATGATACCCAGACTGCCGCCATGTGAATTAAGCATTAGGGAGGGAGAAAAACACTTTGGCTGGGAAACAGTATCCGACACAAACACCTGGACCGTCAAACAGGCGGCGGGGGTCAGTTTTCAGACCTCGTGATCCGCTTGGATGGGGACGGTCACCAGGACGCTATAAGCTGTCGTTCAATGAAAGCTCACACACAACCACAGAGATGGCTGTTTTAAAATGTGCTTCACAAATACACTTGATTTGACTAAAACCTGGCAGTAAAACCAAACTAACATTGCTGGATGCAAAGCTAAACTTTCAAAAGGCGAGGGGAGCACAGAGGGTAAATGCAGAAGGAAGGAAAGGAGGATGAGGAGGCGGGGAAGGTGACCACACAGGCGGGAAAACACACAATAGCTGGATGGGGAAGTTTTATGAAGCGAGAGACTTCAGGAAACACTACTGACACTAGTTTCCATTTCCGAGCGTTGAACTAGAAGATTGACACTCTAATATCAGTGCGTCACATGCACAGCTTGAGTCGGGTGGCGATTACCTTCGCTCAGCAGGAGCGATACACTTTCCTGACAAACAGTTTATCCATATGACCGCCATCTCCATGTGAGTGACACCTGTCATTTGTCAGGACATTCAGTTACAGTACGTGGTTCTTACTAAATCCACAAATTACATTTTTGTTTGAGCGTGAGTAAAGCAAACAACAAAAACAAACCTAATCAATAGATGTACGGAGACCAGAGGAAAATGCAGTCTGGAGGGAAATAACAAAGAACTGGTGAGTCAGTCAGTCAGAGGCTGAGCTGCCACACAATCACACTCAGACGCTCTGTTTCTAACACATTATACCAACAGTCCAGCTGTCAAATGTGCATGACTAATGCAAAAAATATGTTTTATTTTTGTTGTTGCATTTTCTTTAAACAAACCTGTGGAGATGCTGGTGTTTCATTTTGGAGAAAGCCACAAAAGGGAAATCATCCGAGATAATACACATGAACATATTTGTCATTTTCTTTTTAAATTTCATGTCCATTTTTTACTCAAGATCAACGGAGACTTTGTCTGTGTGCGTGTGCATACTTCTTCTATCTGAATAGCTCTTTTAATTCAGGCTATTTGACCCTCTTATGATCTAATAGCGGTCATTGACTTTTTGGCTTCAGGGTGATGATGACCTTTACTGTTCAGTTGGCTTTCAAGTCTGTGCTGGCACTAAATCTGTGTAATATTAATATTATGAACAAATAATAGCCTTAAAAACTGAATGACCGATTTCAGTTACTGAACAAGCACGAATGAAACATGCAACATAAGACTGCTGTCTTCGTTGAAGCCTAAACAGAGTTGTTGCCTTCATGGGACACTGTTGCATGCCGAAAAAGACCAGCTCATAATAAGCTAATAATGACTTATATTCAGTTTATTATAGTTCTTGGGTAAGAAGATTGTTTTATGCATATTATATCGATAAGTAAGGAAAAGAAAAGTTTTCAGGCTTGATCGCAAACCGTGAGACAGAAGTGCTTTCCTTTTATGCAATTTTAATCTGATTATTTTACCCAAATAATTGCCATATACTCATGTTATCCAAGTGTGCTCACTGTGGTTTGTGTATCTGTTGATCTCATGCTAGTATTCACTGCTGCCCTCCATGAGTGCTTTATAGAGGTTTCATGGCCTTTATTTGAGACCAGTCTCTCAGTTGATGATCACTGACCTCTTTAATCAGAGCAACTTTAGGCTAAAATGTTGTTCATTGACTTGCAGTGCGCTAAGACGGTGTCGGCTCCAACCAACCGTCTAATGAACATACTCCTGGGTGCACCCAACAAACCAAACCCAGCCAGGCGGCAAGGCCTGCCTGCACTCAGCTGAACTTACACTTTGTGTACATTCAACAGTCACCAACAGACTGCAAAGGCGTTGAAATAAAACCTGCATTCAAATGTGTTTCTCATTTTAACACATGGTGGACATTTGGGACTGCAAAGGGTACCCAGCTTGTGAAAAATAAGCATTTCTGCATTTTCCGGTTGCCTTTGGTGGAAATGGTACTGAAATGGAACGGTTGTCTTCAAGCCAATATGATGTATTCGGTTAAGAAATGGAGTCTAATGAGAATCTAGCCTATGAATTTGGGAAACAGCTTGAGTGCATATGGGATTTCAAAGGAACCTACTGGTCTTGTAATGGTTTAATGCATTATTCATGCAACCAGGAGAACTCCAAACATGCGTTTCGCTAAATGCATTGGACTTTGGATGGATTTGTCTTTGCCTCATCACCAGGCTGATGTTATGTGAGTTTCTTTTTTCATGTTGTGCCATTGTGTTTTCCTCACATTCCGGCATCAACATCTTATTGTAATTGCACGCTGCTGAAACCCGTGTCTCCATTGCCTTTTCTCTACCTCGCACAATCAAACACACAAAGAAGGACATGGATTACACTCGACCCAGATAACCTTTCGTGCTTTTTTCTCGGGCTTTTAAAAATAGCTGCTCACATTAAATGAAATATGACAGCCCTTCAATGTAAATAATGCAATGAGTAGTTAAAGTCGTGGACATCTAGACTATCATGCTGTTTGTATATTCACAGCTCTGAAAAATGATTTATTTCCATTTGCTTGAATCTCCTATTTCAAAAAAACATGTTTTTGATTGCTATACAGAAGGCCCCACCCGTAGTTAAATATCGACACAACACATAAGGTAAAAGTAATTACACACACCTGATGAGTATAATTATTACGCTCACAGTAACATGTTCAATTGACCCAGTGCAGTCCACTCATAACATGCAAACTCAACACAGAAGGGCCCTCCAGCCCGGGGATCGAACCCTCTTGCTGCACACCACCGTGACGCCCCTTTATTGTTTATCAAAAAGGGATTTTTTTTGCTGTATCCTCCATTTGTCTTAGTCTTTCTCTCTGGTTGTGTGGGTTGATTGGCACTGAAGATAGTCTGGTGTAGTGGTGAAGTACAACGCCTCCAGAATCCTGTGTGTGTGTGTGTGTGTGTGTGTGTGTGTGTGTGTGTGTGTGTGTGTGTGAGTGTGAGAGAGCTACACACCAGGGTCAGTGTTTCATGGCAGATAACGAAATCATCTGCAAATCTGATTTTTAAATAAAATCTAATTATCTCACAAAGTAAAAGTAGTATCACACTAATTAGGACACATGCATCTCACCTCAATCTGGTATATCGGCCTCACACTCCCCTGGTAAGTGATCCTTGAGAGCACCAAAGGAGGCTGTGTGGCTCACCTCATCAGTCACATGCCCTCATGACTGGAGCACCGAGTTCCTGTCCAATGAAACCGTGTCCACAGGTACTGCGCAGGATGTTTAAGATCTCAAAGTAATAAAGGACGAGGGCTCGAAAGAATGTCAGTGTTGTCTGAGAGCCAACTGAAACCCAGCTCCTCAAACATGAGTCATCTTCGTAGCTCTCCTGGCAGTATCCTCGCTTGAAATAATCCCGGGCTTCACACACAGTATTGTACACAGCACGGATAAAAAAAGAGACAATGCTTGCTTAATGCTAATATAGCTCCAATTTTAAACCTATCCTATCCTAAGTTATTTTCCTGCAATATCTATTAAAATAATAAGATTAAAATAATCTCTTCTGATATCTGTCTCCGCAAACGGGTACTCGATTTATTTTTCTGAACTCCCAAATGCCACTGTAGCTCATCAGTCATAAAGAAATCATAGGAAAAATAAATAATGTGTCAGAAAGTGGTGAAATTGTCTACCATTGGTCATTAAGTCATGTTTCTTTTACTCCTGATAGGAGAAAAATATGACTGCGAAACTCGGTCAAACCAGCTGGCAACCTCCGGTTCTGCCGACTGAAGCCAATGCAGAAGTGTCTTAAAACTTGCATTCTCTCTACCGACCAGCCGGGGGCGACTCCCTTTACTTTACTTACTTTACTTCTCAATTATATATAAAAATCTATTTTTCAGCCCTGTTGCCAGGAAAGAAATGTTGCTTTATATTTTTTGGGTAAACCACTGAAATGTTAAATGTGGATGTTTCTTTATTAGGTCAGAGCAAGTGACGTACAGAACATTACAGAACTCTGACATCCATAAGTCGGAGTGTCTTTAACTTCAATTGGATATTTTTCTCCTCACAAAAAGTTCCTGTTGGCATAAAAGCATCTTGTGAAAATATTGTCATTAAAATGAGACAAAGCTTGCTTTTTTTTCACGTGGTGGCAATAATAAATTGTTATGAATTGGAGACTTCAAGTTTCTATATTGCGTACAATGAGAATCCATAATATCTTTCAATATAAGAGCGTAATCAGATTCCATGGGCTGAACAGACAGAGTGTGCTCTTCCAAACCACTTTGATCATTGATAAAACACAAGGCCATTGGAGACAGGAAAACAAACTGAGCATCTTTATTATTGCCCTGTGTGTTAGTGGCCATTCTAAAGGCAAACAATACAGACTATACAAGCTGCAACCGGGAACCATTAGAGGGTAGTGAGTATGCGGAGTGAGCCGTCTTTGCTGACTGGTTTTATTGGTGCTTGAGAGAAAGACGGTAGAGTCTTCCAGCGGGAGGGATGGATAGAACTAGATTTTATCCTATCCAGTTGTGGAAGTGAAAAACAAGTGATTGTACTCCCCTTAATCACATGTTCACATCACAGCAATGATTTTGGCCTATAATCTACAGTAAATAAAATATACGAGGAGATATTGACTTAAAACTATGCAATTTCCATCATTTTGTACCGTCGTTATTACTATAGATAACATAACCAGACTCGCCATAGTTAAGAGTTTCATATATACATCTTTAACAGCCTTCATCGATTCTTCTGAAAATGTTTGCCCTGTAATATCATATTATGAAAATCAAAAATGCACATTCAGAAAACATTTCGATATTTTTCATTTATTATAATTGTTCACAATTTAAAAAAATGATGAAAACCTTCTAATTGATATATTGTATGTGCGGATGTAAGAGGCAGGGTGGGGCGGTACAAATCTTCACGATCTGATATGGAGAGTGGAAAAGGGTGAAAAGTGCCGATAGGTAAGACAAAGTTGATGATTACTGGCCAACTTTGAGCACCGGTACCATCATCATAGCATTTATAAGAAAAAAAAACATTAAAGCAGATGATTTGACCAAGTGAGTTTGTGTATATTGAGAAGTGAAAGGGGCCCAGCACCAATCCTTGAGGTACACAAGAGGAAATAATGTAAAGTTTGGACACCCCTCCTTTCTACGCCACTTTGAACAAACATACTTTGGGGTTGGTCTTAAAACTAAAGAGCTTTGAACTCGAGATGACAGAATAACTGGAAAAATCAGACTGGTTTAAACAAAGTAGATAATTTTAAGCAAGAAAACTGGGAACATTCTAACATTATTTTTGTTATTTATAATAAAATGCTTTGAGGGGCCTGTAGGGGCGATGACAGTGTGTGTTCTCTCCAAGTTCTTCTGCTTCCCCCCTCTGTCCAAAGACATGCTGCTCAGGTTAATTGATGACTCTAAATTGCCCGTAGGTTTGAATATGAGAGTGAATGGTTGTCTTTCTCTGGCGACCGGTCCAGGCCTTCGTCCAATGTCAACTGGGATCCGCTCCAGCCCTGACCCTGACAAAGATAAGTGGTGAAAGATAATGGATGGATACGCCTGTGGGGTTCAGGCGCAATGTTATGAAGAGGGAACATACTCCTGCCACGTGGTTCAGAGCCAAACTAAATGGAAATGATAGCTCTAAACGTTTGCTGATGATTATGAATAAAAGTAGTGAATACAAAAAGGATTAACTCCATTGTGGCAACAATATAAAAAAAAGTGCGAAATGCTTGGTTTTTGTTAGAATGTAGAAAGAAAATGAATAGCTTTTGTCAACTGTATCCTATACATTCTGAGATCTATATTATCATACAGACAAAGAGCATCTTCAGTGTGCATTGTAACCCACTCTTGTGTATCGCAGCAATGAAGAGTGCATTTCCGTTTCAATTGTCTGAATTGTTTTATATCTGCAGCTGAGATGTTTGCTACCTTCTCAAATTAATTTAGCTTATAGCAGTTTTATAGCAGCGGAAACAATGTCCTGGTTACTCAGACTTTGAATCAACTGTTTTGTTGAGCGCTTATATTTAGCTAAATATGACAGATAGAAGTGAGCCGTAAGTTACAAAAGGTTTAGAAGCCCCGCTCTACATGTCTGATTGTTAAAAACTAATACATGAGAAAAAAACACATGGCAATTTTTTTTTACGTGGAATGTGTATTATTCCACCGACAGCCATAATGACCAAAATAAATATTCTGCTTACCCTCACCAATCACTGCTGGCCATTCTTAGTCAACACCAAAGGGTCATACTTCCTCAAGATCTAGCTCGTGCTGGATAGTCTCATCATTTTGTCACATCATTTTGGAACAGGGGTGAAATAAAACACTCTGGCTTGTTATTTCGTTAACCCATTAACAATTTGGTGACGCTAAGCCCAGGATGCGGAAGGGGAGGAGAAGGCCAGTTACAAAAATAAATACCCAGTCTACATCAGATGAGTCAGACATACTAAGGGTGTGTCATGATTGGCTTTGGGATTTTTTTTGTGAAAATGCTTCAGCACATAAAAATGAATATTTCTTTAATTTAATCAAACCATTTGGCAGTACCTCCGCATCCCACTAGATGAGGCTCACTAGTGTTGAGAATAGCTGATGAATAACATATGTTTTGTGTGTGTGTGTGTTTAGTTGTATACATTACATTACATTACATTTCATTTAGCTGACGCTTTTATCCAAAGCGACTTACAATAAGTGCATTCTACGGTTTACAAACAAGAATCAGAACAACAAGAATTAAGAAGGTACAATTTCGACAAAAAGTTCAACTACAAAGTGCTATCAGTAAGAGTCATTTCAGTGCTACTAAAGTGCTACTTCCTTTATTCAAGGTATAGTCGGAAAAGATGTGTTTTTAGTTTGCGACGGAAGATGTATAGACTTTCTGCAGTCCTGATGTCAATGGGGAGCTCATTCCACCATCGAGGAGCCAGGACAGAGAACAGTCGAGACTATATATAGATCAACTGTACCACATGGCTAAGAGTCCAGTGAATACATATTGTATTGAAGTGTCCAGTGTCCAATACAACCACATTTTTCAAGAAATGAAGATCTTTCCTGTCAGAGTTTCACAGATTGCAGAGCTTTATTGAAGACAGCGTGGGCTTTGTTGTGTTCAGCTATCCCAAGGATATGCTCTCCTGGCACTTTGATCTATGTCCTTGCCCCCGTAATTGACACATTTTCTTTTCCTTTCGTGGCATTGCATTGGTTACGGAAGATGGGCCTAAATCAGTGTGACTGGTCATGCAACACCTGCCTTTTTTCTTCTTTATTGTTGTACATCCTGGGCTTTAAAAATCTTTGGGCCCAGATTACAGTATAACTCTCTTTTGGGGCAGTGTAAATCCCTGGGATTTTTACATTTGCTCATCCACAACCCATTCTGTCATTTCCTACCACACACACACTGCTCTTGGGATTAAACAGAAGGGGGCAGGGAATCTGCTGGGAGCTGGCTCTTTCAGCTTTTCGCTTTGAGGATGATGGTCAGCGGGCGTTATGTAAGCCAAGTGGATTTCAAATGCGTAGTTGAGCCGTTCTCCCCTGTGATGCATGATGCCTTTGTCTGTGTGTTCCACTAAACGGGTTGCACACAAAATGCAACACACAACAACAAGGATGTACAGTAGGCAACACAGGCCCTGTCTCCTATGCACTGCAGGACACTGGTGCCTTCAACTTATAATATACATGTTCACTTTGACATGTGTGTGTAGAGAGAACCTTGTAGCGTAAGTGTTTAACTACAATTACAAATTACCAAAACGTGATACCAAGGTGTACCCTGGTTGCAGTTTTGACAATACACCTTGCAATTCCATCCAATCATATTAATTTGCTCTGTTCATTTAGGGTACAATTACATTGCTCAGGCAGATTTGTAGTAGCTGTCATAGTTGATCCTTGGCATCATTTTAAAATCTGGAAGAGCCGCCAAATAACATAATTTAGAGGCATTCATGTCCTGAAACAAACTGGTTTTGGCAAAAAGAACAAAATGCACACAGTTGCCAACTTGGTTCTGATTCAACTACTCTGCACTGTATTCTGCTTTAAAGGGCCAGTGTGAAGCATTTAGGGAGATTTATTGGCAGAAATATAATGTAATATTAGTATGTTTCTTTTCTTTAGTGTATAATCACGTTAAAATAAGAATTGTTGTGTTTCCATTTCCTCAGAATGAGCTGTTTATATTTTCATAAGGACCGGATCCTCTTCACAGAAAAATATAGAGATAAGGCCATTCTCCTTTTCCTGTTGGCCACCGTAGTTTTCCATACATGGGAGAAGTTTCAGTTGGTTACAATTTACAAGCTCACCGCTAGCTCACCAAATCCAATACACTGAGCGATTGTTAATGAGTGCTATAATGTTCAGTTTATGTTGAAATTGTTTTAGAGAGATGCTGATTTAATGCTAGCCAGTTTGGTTGAATTGTATTGCTTATTGCCATATTCTACTTAAAAAAATTATGTCCATCCCATTTAGAGTCACATTAGAATACATACTGGATTCTTTTGTATGAAGCTAAATTAGTTTGAGTGGATATATTTGGATATGACATTTACAACTTGGATATTCTTTTCATAGTTGAGGGCGTCCATGCCTATCAGTACTAATAACATTAGGAGAACAACCTGACATCCATCACAGTTAAGAGACTGGCTTCCTTGTTCAACTTTAATCTAATTCACCTGATGTAATTGTTCACATGCACTTTCTCTACAAACACTGAGGGATGATTCTATAAAAATCATCTTACAGTTTGTGTTTCTTTCCCCAATGAACTTCTCTTTAGTGAGGCTGTATGCCGAGATCTTGTGGAGAACATTGTTACGATAACAGTTGAGATAGTTAAAACTATAAATAAATGACAAAAGTTATGCATTTACAGAGCAGCAATAAACTTGCATCTGGGATAAAATTGGACACAGGACTAAAGCACATCGTCTATCAATATCAGATTTATTTTGCATTAGAACGATTCCTGCATATCCATGCATACAGTATAATGAGCTCACAAGATGGCAAAGAGAGAGAGAGAGAGAGAGACTCAAATATATATTCCACTTAATGTACTGTGGGGTATAATAAGACAGCAGCAACCCACATTGCTTGCACTCAATTAGTGTTACAGTGTCACAAATGAGGTTAAAATTAATTAAATCTATAAACTTCTGGTGATATTTTCAACCAACCTTTGGAGATTTTTTTTTTTTATTAGCCTAATAAATGTTGTTTTCATTTAATTGGAACCTGATATATCTTACCATATATCTACATGACATTTCATACAAAATAAATACTTATTTAATGCATGATACATTTATATCATCACTGTAAACATGAAAACAAAACGGACATCATATATTTACTGTACTACAGGTACTGCAGTCAAACAGGAGTGCTTGATAAAAGACAAAGATAATATAAACCCCTGTTTTTACCGATTGTTCAGAGGTCAGATAGCACCATATGACTAAGCTCAGAGGATAGAAGCCGTTTTATATTCATATTTGGTATTTTTCTCACCTTTTCTCTTTTTTTTTTTTTTTTACGCACAGTCACAGCATATCTTTTCATGTTTGCTTAGTTTTTTCTCGGCGTCCTGGTTCAGACAGAGTCCACCTTGACCTGTTTATTGTTGGTCATGAGTGGCGACGGTTTGCTCTTGATCCTTTCCCCGGCGTCGTTGGAGCTGTCCTGGAAGAAGATGCGTGCCGTGCACACCGACACTACAATGCGTTTGTACTCGCGCCGGAAGTTCTGGTTCAGCACACCATACACAATGGCATTAAGGCAGCTGTTGAAGTAGGCCATGAAGTAGCTGGCCACGAATAACCACTCGGGGATGAGGGGAACCACCACCTCTGGTTTGATCGCTACGGCCAGGCCGATGAAGTTGAGCGGAGCCCAGCAAACGGCGAAAAGCACAAACACCACGAACATGGTGACAAAGTTCCTCACGTCGTGCGGCGTCAGCTTGGGCCGGTTGTCTGGCTTGACCCGTCTCCGCACCTGTATGACCAGTATCCAAATGCGCAGGTAGCAGTATGTGACAATCATGATGGGTAAAATAAAGTGAAAGAAAACCACTGCGATGGTGTACGCTGAGCTGGCGGACTGCTCAAAGGTGCAGGAGTAAACCCGCGGGTCGTACTGGAGTGAACCCACAAACAGGTTGGGCACGATGGCCACCACAGTCAGCGCCCATATTAGCATCACATAGCAGACAGAGTTTTTGTCACTGTACAGTTTATCATACTTGAGGCTGTGGCAGATATAACAGTATCGGTTGATGGCAATGCCGGTGATGTTGAAGATGGAGCCGATGACGCTGACGCCCATGAGGAAGCCGCTGATCTGGCAGTGGACGTAACCCAGGTTCCAGCCATTGTGAAAGATGGAGGTGAGGACCAGAGGGTACGGGTAGATGGCCACCACAAGATCGGCCACTGCCAGGCTCACCACGAAGATGTTCCCTGAGGACGAAGCAGAAGCAGAGCAGATTGATCAGAGAGAGACAGAATTTGACAGTTTGTATTTGAAAAACTGTTACAGAGTATATATATTAATATTATGCACCAACTTGAGACAGATTGACAAAAAAATCTGAAAGTATAACAAAAAGAGAATAAAAACAATACTTGCTCAGAGGTTGCTGAGAGCGAGAGAGAGTGATGTACCGAATGCCAAATTATTCATTCTGAAACATTTTGATAATATATGCCTGAATAAAAGAATGTGCAGTATTTTGCTTGTTATAGACTACAGTAGAAAAACGTGAATATAAAAAAAAAAAAGCCGTAATGTCACAGGTGTTTTCTGATGGGGCAATTTCAAGCTTATTTATTTATTGGTTTATTTGATAAGGGACAGTGCACATTAATAAAAACATTGCTGTAAATATGCCAGAGTTAGCCAAATAGGCTATTTTTCATCTGTAGTCCCAAGTGGCAGATGTTACAAAATAAACCTAATAACATAAAATAAGATTACATTTAAAAGGTTAAACAGTAGCTTGAGTAAAGGTTCACTGCCATACAAGCTATAAACTCCTAATTTGGGCTACGGAGTGTTGCGGTAATTATATTTTCACGGAGCAATAACCTTGACGAATGTAAAAACCATCACACAGACGATGTTCCATGTGATGATCAACGTGATCATCACATGGAGGTTCTAGACTCCTCATTTAAACAAAGTAAAAGCTGTCTGGCAGAAGCGACTGTCCTTTGGAGATCCAAAAAGCTGTGGTACGCTTTGGAAATGGATGGCAGTAGTTTAAGTATATGAATTACAAAATATGCAAAGAAATGCAAATAATTCCAACACAATCCTTTAGAGATGTTAGGGATCCACCAGCCTCCTCGCAGCCCGGGCGCGCGGAGGCGCCCGAGACTTCGGCTGGGACCCGTTAGAGTGGCTGGCGGGAATAAGAGTAGCGAGCAGAGAGGGTTCGACGTGAGTTCGTGCTTGGAGGTGACGCTACGCGGAGTATGCTAGAGAGAGGCACGGAGGATCCGAGGACTCGGCTACGGAGCCGTGACGCAAGGTTGCCACGCTGCCATTTAAGGAGGCAGGCGGGCCGAACAGTGTGAGTAGGACTTACCTGGCGCTGTCAGTTTTTGAGACAGCAGTTTTTCGTTTTTTGTATTGGACTGTTCTTCCCTGTCGCTGTCAGTTTTTGAGACAGTAGTTTTTTGTTCTTTGTGTTTGGACCGTGCTTAACTGTTGTATGGAATAAACAACGCCAGTTTCCTGGCTAAATTATACTGGGACTATTGTCGTGCACTTGGGGTCGGAGAAGAACCATAACAAGAGACATCCATTTGTTTTTGTTCCTACCTCATTATATAAGCCACAGGAAAAGGGCCTCGAGGCTAGATATTGAGAGAGAATGCGTCTGCTAAATTTGTATGGCTTATGTATATATGTGCCTATGTGCATGCATACACACATTTGTTAGTTTACCCCAATGCTTTTACATGTGTGAACAACATGCATTCAGTTGTCACCTGTAGATGTTGGTGAATAATGAAAGGGAATAAAAGGGAAGGGCGTCCGTGTCACCAAATAATGCATATCTCTGAATTGCAAGCAAGGACACGTTATACAGGCCGACCACCGATCAATTGTTATTATTTGTTCCCGAACCGATGGGCAGATTAGACTTCGCTTGTTGGAGAACACACTGTTGCACACGGAGTGGGTACAGTCGGCGGATGTGATCCCCGACCTCTTTCAAGTGATGTACACGACACCGCTTGAATGAGATAAAAGAGCAAAACATCCTTTCGCTCTCTCCGTGGAATCAGCCCCATCCTGACGTCGAGCCACACAACATATCCACAGCTGTCACTTATATATTAGTGAAATGTGCTCTATGTATAGCAGTGAGCACCATATTATGGGGCCTAATGACAAGTCTGGACCCAGTTGCTGATGTTAAACACCCTGTCACAGATGACAGGATGCATTTGCTGCATGTCAGATGGGACCTAAGCACATCGAATATCTCTACAATCGCTGCAGAGCAATTTCATTTCTGCGCTGACATTTGGTCTGTCAGTATCAGACACACTCCCCCAACCCTCCGGCAGACCTGTCAGTCTCACCTGAGAAGAAGAAGCGCACTGCTGATCGGCCCGGTGGCCGGTTATCTCCCGTGGAACACACCAACTATTCTACTGCCGGTGATCACGTGACTATTAATAAAGTTTTGTGCTGTTTTTATCTCTCATTCAGCTGCCCTCTATAGGGAATTAGGTCCACCTGCTGTTGATACAAGATCACATGGCTGCTGGAGAGCTTTACTCTATGTATGTGTGACTGAGTGTGTTTATGCAAGTTCATATGTATCTATCTTTGTGGGGACCTTGAGAGCAAGGACACTTAGTGGGTCGCAAGGGCTTTTAAGGGGGTTAAACGTACACAGTGGAGATTTGTTTATATTTCCCGCATGTGCATACATGGAGATCAATGTGTGTGTGTGTGGTAAAGCACAAAATATAAACAAAACATCATCAAAACACTGCTCCATAGGAGGGTGACAGTCAACTAAAGAAAATCCTTCCGGCCAATCAATTGGCCACGATGTGCTTTGTACTCTACCTGGTAGCCTAAATGAATTATAAATAAACATAGCAATCATTTTTTTCTGAAAGCAGCTGCCTGTTGTTACAGGAAACGAGGCGCTGTAAGTGGGAGGCCAGTCATAATTAGTCGCGGGTTGTCTTTGAGTGACCCCTTCCACATTACCAGTAGTCATTTGATTAATCTTTAACATAAAACAATATAATTTCAGTTTTGTGTGTTAAGAGTAAACGTGGTTAAGTGTCTACTTGCATTAATGGTAATGAGGGGAAATTTGTCTCACAGTGACTCAACTCCCAGTTGAACACCATGAGATAAAGCATTACATTTCATGGTTCGGCTTGATTATTGATACAGCTTAGTGTTGGAGATGTATTATTGTCCTCTACGTGACAAATAGGTTACTAGACACAGGTGTGTGTGTGTGTGTGTGTGTGTGTGCTGCAGCGAGGGACTCCATGCATTCTGCCAAATGAGAATATCTTTTCCTTGTTCAAAGATGATGTTGACACAACATGCAAACAGTCATCTTCACGAGCTCCCTCCCGTGGCTACTGCTTACTCTAACAAGCCCCGTTACAGGATTTTAAACTCAAGTCACTCAGTATTAACAGCCTTGACCTTGACAAGGTCATTTCGTGAAAAGCCTACAGGCAGCTGGCTCTTTTGGCTGTTGGACTCTCGCCCTCACTGTCTCTGTCACTGTGACTAGCTCTGTGTTTGACGCATCACTCTGAGTTTTCATTTGCCTTGAGGAGAGATATGGCCTGGTGCTGTGTCCCTTTTCCATTTATGCAATCCCACATTTTCAACCGTTTTAGGTGCAAGTCAGAGTTTTTTTTCCCCCACTGTAGCTCGCAATGGATTTTGACACACTCGCTGGCGAGCTAAAACGATAAACGGTGCATTCGGACCGTCTCGAGCCAGCTCAACATTTTTCACAATGTATGGTGTTGCAGCATAATCTCTAAAGTGGAATATGGTGATTCTTTTTTTCGGGGCTTCTATCACACCAAATGTTTTTATTTTTTTGTATTTTTAGACAAAAGGCATGACATTCAAATGATTTGTAATCACCTTAGTCAATAGTTAATTAATGTTGGCAGTAATGACACCTCTGAGTCTGTCAGCCTGCAGCATTTGAAGTAGGATTTTGTCCCATTTTTTTCCGAGCACAATTTCTCCGATTCAGTCAAGCTGAAAGTGAAGTGTCTGTGAGCAGCTACACTGAGGTCTTTTCCACAGATTTTATAAAGGGATTTAAGACCTGGCTTTTTCTGGGTCATACCAGGCCTGTCACTTTCTTGTCCTGAAGCCACTGCTGTGATATGGAGGGGCTTGGATTTGATATGCAGCTTAGCGTAAGTGCAGTCAGGGGTGTTTATTCATAAATCGTCTGCTTTTTCTTGTTCATTGACTACTTTAATCTAATCACTTAAACTCGTTCTCTTTGCAGTTCTCTATTCACAAATTTTGGCTTTAAAAAAGAAAAAAATCAAATCAGGTAAAAATCCAATAAATCAATCTAGATTCACATTATTCTATCAAATAAGCGTTGTACTTCACTCCTTATAGATTAGTGTACAATTATCATCCCCAAAAAAGCTGCTCCTGCACTTCCATCTCACAACATAAACACTGGCCAAGCCACATGGCTGATCAATTATACGGCCATTCCCCATAATTGTACATTAACCCCAAATAAAGTCCAAACAAAGAACGGATCTTTGTATATTCAATAAAGACTTTTTGTTCATAAACATAGTCTCTCTTGACTGAACTGACTGTATGGCCCTCATGTGGGAACACAAGCTGTCATCATAACACAGGGCTTCCCATTTGGCTGCTTTCCTTCCTACAACCTCACAGATCCTGTGTCCGTGTGCGCTGAAAAGAGCAGCCGCCGAATGAGGCTGCCACCATCGCGCTTTACAGCAGGGATGTCGTTAAGACGACTTGTTAGCTGTCTGTTTCCTCCAGACGGCTTTGGATTACAACCAGTTACATTTTTCATTGTAGCAGATACATGTTTTGCTGTCGGAGTTTAATGCCGTTTTTGACATGTCTGCAAGCAAATTCTGCCCCGACTGTTGTTGTAAAAAGAATTGTAGTTTTTTTCAGTGGTCCTGGGTACCTCCATTGGTACCTCTCTGATCGAGGCTCTTATTGCCAAGTTTTTCAGTTTTGGGAGAAATATTAAATATATTAGTCTTGTGTCATTACATATTTTCACACATAAATGATAATGTATTGTTGGACTATAGTCTATTTTCCTAAAATCTTAATACACGTGTTATTTGTAGTTTTATTGTTTCCCTCAGCATATATATATTCTCTCTGAATTATCTTGTGCAAAAATGGGTATTCTAATAACTTTAACAAAATGTATACTTTAACCTCACCAATCACCAAACTAAACTTTGTCCCACTAACTTATTCCCAGCAAAATATCCTTTGAAGACGTCCACCAACTGTCTACCACCTGTCTACCACCTGTTGCAGGGTGATGTGTATATAATGTCTCTTTCTTAGAGTAGAAGAAACACATTCTGATTATAATTTCACAATAATGACACGGTAGGTATTCAATTTAATTAAATTGTAATAGGTATGCAGGCTTCATGCGGGTGCAGCAACCTGGACCCGATGTAGTCTTTTGTCATTGCTGCACTAATGAACCAGGGATTTAAATAAGCACGCTCACATGTCAAGTTAAACTGCATACCTTTTCAGGGAAGTTGTTGAGGTCATTGAGAATGTGCCGATAAAGCATGTGTATGCAACACTTGGCAGAGCATACTACAGAACACTTGTTTTAATGAATGTTAATGTGTGAAAAACATCCCCAAGAATATGAAAACATTTCAATTCGTCAGGAATATGTACATTTTACATGAAGTGAAATACACATCTCATGTCATGAATTTCAATTATTCATACCCGTATATAGACTGTTGCAAACTGAGCTATAAGACGTGTCTTTCCATGACCTTCAAATGTACTTCACACCAAGATGGAAGAAGTGGCATAAAGAGATGGCAGTTCCAACCACATGAGTATTCATATTTTGCTTCTAAGCTGGAAAACTCCCTAAATCTCTACAACCATCAAAGGAAAGCCATTTGGATAGTGCCACTGCAAAGTGCAGTGCTCTTGCACATGGTGTGGTTTTCATGAGTAAAGCAACTGCAGGGGATTGCAATAACTCCAAAAACTGTTTCAGTTCTCATCAAAATGTATACCTCTTTTTTCCTGGTTAATGCTCGACGTCCTGAGACAAAAACATCTGAAAATATAAACTATTATTATTATTACTAATATATAAATCAATCTTTAAATGTAGAATAGAAACAATACTCGCTGAGAGGTTGCTCGTTGTAGCTCTGCTGGGTCGTTGACCAAAATCCTTCCTAATCTCCACTTTTACCGCCACTTAAACTGCCCGAATGGCACACATGCCAAGGAAGGGTTAGCGGAGAGCTGAGTCCTTTCATGCCAGAATGAAGAAGTTACAAAATCCCCTGTTGATTCTTCAGAGGCGAACCACCCATCTCAGCCATGGGAATGGCTAATTATGAAAGCTATTGTTGTAATGAAGGCAAAACTGCACATGAATATGGATGATGTGTGAACTTTTGTTCGAGCCATTGAGAATTGAATAAAGGAATGTGAAGAAAGTCTTGACCAGGCAGAGCAAAGACTGTATGGAGCTAAAGATAGCATCAACCCCTCTGAACTGCAACTACAGAAACTTGAAAGAGCCATTAAGGAATTAACTGAAAGAGCAGAGATGGCCAAGTGAAGGTCTCGCCTTTCTAATCGGATATTAACACATTTGCCAGAAAAGGCAGCGGGAGATGTGTTTTTTTCTGGGGTTTTTTGGTGGGGGAGTTTTTACTGATCCGATGTGAGGTCCCGATTGTGATTTTGGGCTATTCAAAATAAACTGAATTGAATTGAATAGATGACACCTGTGTCTTTTTTAGGATAATGGCTATACCTCAGGCTTGAATGGTGGTCTGTTACAAAGGCGGCCGAAGAAAGCTCTTCTCAAGAATCAACACGTGTGATTTTACCTGGACCTTTCCGCTGGAGTGTGACAGCTGAGACAGACCTTTTAGAGATCAATAAAGCCTTTAAAATATTTGCATGAATTATTTTATTGCTCTGATGGCCCTCTTAACTAGATATCTAAGTTGGCAAACCACTCTTTGAAATTCTTTTTTTGAAAATGGGATTCTCCCCTCATCTACTTGAGGGGCATTGATTATTTTACTTGCAAAGCCAGGGAAGCAATGATGATGATATATGGTTGAATCTGCGTCCTATAAGTCTCACAATAAGAAACCAATATATTTTGAAAGGTATTAGCTAGGAGGCTGAAATGAAGAGAAACCTAAATGGATTCATTAAGGGCTGAATATGTAATATCACTAGAAGGGGTTACCAGACTCAGGACTTCTTAACTTGCAATAGGCTTGAGTGGCCCTATTTCTTAGTAAGTCTACTATATAAAGTACACTATGTAGTAGTCCTACTACTGAGATATTTACCAAGAATAACATCTCAGTTCTTATCACAATATTTAGAGGCTGCTACCAAGGCTGCCCTTTATCTCCACTTGTATTTACTTTAGAAATTGAGCCTTTGCAAAAGCCGTATTGCTCTGTATGTTGATGACGTAATGTTAATGCAGGAAGTCTGGGTTATAAACTTTATAATTCTGTATCTGCAATTAGTCTACTAAAAGGTGAGGAGCAAAGCAATCCTGGTCAGGAGGCCACACATGTTAAGGTTACAAATAGCACTTATAGAAGATATAGTGAAATCAAGCAGTATTAACACTCTCTAAATGAATAATCTATATAAATATAATGTTTATATTTATTTGAGAATATTCCCTTACCACCACCCCCACATCTATATTTCTAAAATGTTAAAAGCTATTCACCAACTTTATATTGAATAATAGACACCAGAGACTACATATAACTCTCTTGTTTCTACCATACCATCGACCATGTTATTTGAGGAACTGACCTCAAAACCACAACATAGCAAGGCCACCGCTTTCTGCTTCAGAGGAAGCGCAAACCTGCGATGGCGAAGGTCAAATTTCTGTCATAAATTACCCATCAGTCTCTGGCTGTACTGAATCCAAGGTTAAATGCCTGGAGGAAGGGTTTAGGAGATTACGCTTGATAAATTGCAGAATACTAAAGTTACCCTTTGACTCATTGGTTTTTATTTTGGGGTCCCAGGTGAACCATTTATACAGAGTTGTAAACAAATTATCAGACCTTGTATAGTTCAATGACAAAAGTTTGTGTTGGTCTTTCTTTCTGTTTTCTTTGACTTGCTTGTTGTTGGGTTTTTTCTTATTTCTGATGCTACATATTTATATCTTGCAAATTTGATGGGCCATTTTATTAATCCATCTCAGTAATTGACAGCAGTTTATATGCTATGACACAATGTGATCAACTGTGAGGGTAAAAATAAATCACCAAACTCATTCAATGTACAATATATTCCACTCTGTTGGAATATTTTACATAAACGGCCTCAATTTGTTATATTTTGTTCAACCTCAAAAGACCATTGAGGAGGCATATTAATTTACATTGGTGTCAAACAATGCTTATAAACAAATAGCTAACAATAGAAAAAAGCACAATATGATAGCTAAAAGTTGAAAAACATGATAATAATCATGCAATAACAAAATAGAAGAGATAAAAACAGTAACATGTAAAAAAAGAATAAAATGGATGAATGAACCATAGCAGAGGCACTTTCTATCATGACCTAGTACTTCATACTGTATTATGTTGTTAAATACATAACCCTCAGTGGTTTACTTTCTACACCTACTCTTTCCTTCTAAATACATATTATTGTGGATTTCCTTTCATCATTACTGAGCTTCTGACTGCTCATACATGATTCAGCGATCGGTAGCTGAGCCAACAAATGTGAAAGTCTTGAATAAAGATGAGTCCTTGATGAATGACAGGATATAATGTATTTTGTCTGTGACTGAGTGTTGGGGGCATTTAGAGAGGTCTTGTGGAATCCACTCAAAATATCTCCCAGCAGCCACTATGACATCCCAAAAAAAAAAGAAAACGGATTATTGTGGCAGCTCCCGGGCACGCACAGAAATGTGACGAAATGCACACAAAACAACTGTGATGTCGGGACTTTACTTGAACTGCATTAATGATAATCCGAAGAGAAAGAGGTGGAGAGCAAAAGGAGGAGGACAGTAAAAACAGAGAGAAAGAGAGAGTGATTATAGTCCTCGGGTCACCGGAGTCGAGGATATTGTGTTTATGCGTATGAATGAAGCCGGTGACAGGTGCGGATGACGAGTCTCTCGGCAGGTTTAATCTGCTCACTTCTCTCACAGAAGCGATTTCAAGAGTAAACAAGCAGTATACTATTAATAAAACATGTATGCTGTTGATAGCATCTGTTAGTGTAAAGATGGTGGAATGGGGCAAAAGGGAAGCACTCTCATCCTGGATTTCGGCAGAAGAAGTTCATTCCTGCCCCGGTGGGGCAGACGAAAGATGGGATTTTACAAAGTGCCCTCTTTCCCCGGGAAGCACCGATCACATACAGCAGAGGGGAAAGCTGCCCCGCCAGCATAATTCTAGATTGCAGTAGCCGGAAGATTATTTAAATGTCAGAATCGAGTTTTAATCATAATAACTGTGGCAGTCAGGAAAATGGGGGAGGTTCCTTCTAGGTACTCTCAAGATGCATTCAATGTCCTCTGTTGAAACCGTGGAGCATTTTCTGTCACCAGTCAAACATTTTTGGGGGCCGTTTGAAGCTGCATTCATAACATTGATATTCAAATTATTGAACAAAATCCAAATGCTGCTCTTTTTTATTGCATTTATTTTGCCCGCCCATGCATTGGGGTTAAACACTGTATTTCTGCACAGTTGCAGAGTGACATTTGGCTACACTAATATTATTAATATTATACTATTTAGGGATGTCCCGATCAGGGCATGTGAAGGAGTGGCAGAGTGAGAATGTCCTCTGTTAGCGGGGGAACTGTTCGATTCCCATTAATCCGCCGCTCACAACCGCTCCGCTCAATATTGATCCGCGTTCAACTCAAAATTCATGTTAATCTCCACTCAAACTGAAATGTAGGATACTGAAGCTCTTCTTTTAACATGCAAAACTTCTATTGAGGTTTTTGGATGAAGCTTCGAATATCTATAATACAATTATTCTTTTCTTTCTTTCTAAATTCTCCATTTGAATAAAGCGACTGATTGAGGGTCTTTTCGTTTTTCAAATCAATCAGTAATCGGTTTTATTTAATTGCTTCCAGACCGCCCCATTGTGTCCTTTAAGTACAATAAGTGGACAGCAAACTGTGTTTTTTAATTAATTAATTGTACCTGCCGGTACCGAGTCCCAATCCAGCCCTGCATTGCATTCAGAAAAGCTCCAAGCTGTTCTATCCAATCACAAACTGTGATCTAGTCGTTGTTGCGTTTCTGTGCATGGAAGTTTCACAAGTAAAAACACCTGCGTGTAAAACGAGAGATCAGATCAAGCTAATGATGGGATTACAATACATTTTAATGGTGGCTGCGCAGGATTGTTTCTAACTCGTGTGATCTAAACATGTCCACTAACTGAAGTTCATTGGAGAGTTTATTTTATTAATTTTATTTTTAGTGCGATCAAATATCGGGAAAATATCGCCTCAAAACCCACCTTTTCAAGCTCTCCACCTGCTAACCCCTGCACCCTAACCCACCTCTACATGACTCATTCACAGCTTCTTCAGTTTTATTTGTTTGTTTGTTCTGTTTGTCTCTGTCTCTGGTCCACAGTGTAAAGCGTCTTTGAGTATCTCTAAAAGCGCTATATAAGTTTGAATTGTTATCAAATATGTTTGCTCTCCCGCTTATCACACATAAGCGGAAGCATCTGTATTATCGAAGCGATGGAGCAGCAATCTAACAGCAGCGTAAATGACTGTTATATAACCCCAATACCAACTAAATCTATTTTGTATACTTATTTTAAGGGTGATTACGGCCTAAAATGTTACGACAGACATTTGAAGCTTCATTCACAAGATATAAATGAAATATTTGATAGTAAAACAAATCACATGTCATTCAGCCCTTCTAACAGCTACATTTTACATTTATTTAAAGTAAGAAGTTTTGTCTTTCTTTAGTTTCAAGAGAGCTTAATGATCTCCTCTTATAATTGGAAGTGTTAAAATGTCCTGTGGGTGAAATGTGAACAGCATCTCAGATCCACTGAGGTCTAAGTCTAGGCCTAACTGGCCAACCTGGTTGCAGTTCCTTAAAAGCAATCCCAATCTCCAATCGCTGGGCCCCGTTCTTATAGCCACCGCTGTAATTTTGAGCATCATGTGTTGTGAAAATACCTGTCCGCCATGCTTACTTTCTCTGGTCAGGGAGCAGAGATGACAAAACACCACGGGTGGTGTCACCCTGGATGTCAGCCAGGCCCCCACAGCTGGTGGCCTGACACAGGCTGACAGGTCCAGTCACGTCTTCCAGATAAAGCCCTCTAGACAAGTTGTCCAATGTCATGTTGTCAATCTGATTACACAGTCTTCATGTGTCACCAACTAGTGGCAAAACAAGATATCAAAACTCAACCTGTTTGTCAGACCGGGCCGGACAATTACCTCGCTTTGCAACTCTGATATCAGTGTTAAACAACTGTTTGGTCATACATGCACACACGCTTCTCTTTCCATCACGCTGATCTTGATTAACATCGGGTCAATGCATGGGGAATACTGCACTTTAACCCCCCTGCTGAGGTTTACAGTACTGCAGCTGCTACCCAGCGAGCCACGCTCTGTGGTTCAGCCAAAGCATCTGTTATGAAGCAGAGGGACACTAGAAAAACATGTGCATGCACTGTGACGTGGTGGTGCATCTTCTTTTCAACCAGCCGGTTGGACAATGCCGGCAGAGTCTCAAACCGAGTGCTGTTTGAATGAAGGTAATTCTGCTGAGGTCAAGCCCCATCAAACTGTCAATGCGGCAGGTGCAGGCTATTTTGCTGACGCTATGAAATCCTTTCATGCTGAGGACATGTGAATGACACGGGTCTTATGTGCATCACCGTTTCCCCCATTTACCAGAGACTGCTGTGACAGGTTCACCTGTAATAGCCGCTATTCAGAGACTGTGATGCATTGCTTTTGGTGTTGATTTAGTACACCTGCTTGATGATGTAAGCTAAACATATCAAATATAAGGCATGGTGTTGATGGTTCGCCACCAACCACTTCCTGTTTCTAGCAGGGTTCCTCCATTCAGGTTCTCTCTGGGTTCTCCGGCTCCCTCCCCCAATCCAAAGACATGCAGCTTCGGTTAACTGACGATCCTAAAGTGTGTGTCTCTGCGTCAGCAACCTGTTCAGGGTGATCGCTGCCTTCCCAATGTCAGCTGGGATGGGCAACCCTGATCAGGATAAGCAGTCAGAGATGGCGCTTGGATGTCGTTCTTTTCTTGATGTTAAGCAGGTATAAGTAAGAAAAACAAACTTTTTCTAAGTATTTGTTCATAAAGTATTGGACGAATTTGAATTTTGACCTGATGGATGGATGAAAGGTTACCGAACAATCTTCCTGAGGGGACCATGAACGTCTGAACTGAATTTCAATCATCCAACAGTGATCAAAACTGATTGTGGCAGTAAAAGACCACCGAGGCCAAAAGGAGTCATCATCAGGGTACGAAGGTTGTGCCAATCCATCCAATAGATGTTCATGTATTTCACAGAATGAGTGATAACTTTGACCTGCTGGTGGAGTAAATGGGATTTTAGTCATTGGTGATCATCCTCTGGAGACCATGACAAGTTAGTTCAGTCTGAACCAAAGTGTTGGACCAATCATTTCCCCTAATCACGCTGCTAACATGGATGAATACCATTAGTTTTGTATTAAAAGGTAAATAAAGAAATACTTTCTATCTTGCCCCACCATGCTGCAGTGAATCCTTTGATAATTTAGCCACCTTTATCTATTTTCACGACATTATTTCCAAACAATAACACTACAGTCTACTGTGTTTTGTGAAGCTCGGCTTAGCTTTGAAAGCATGTTTTAGTCCCAAAATCCCAATTTGCTAAAAGCATCATTGTTACAAAACTGACCTTTTACACACACAAACCCAAAAGCATGCGCACAACCAACAAAGTGAAGGCAGCGGTTCTGTATGCATTTGTTTGTTTCCGGTGTGTGAAAACCCCATCAAACACACAAAGGCACAAACACACACTGCAGAACCGAATGGAGACACATTATCTGCTGAGTAAAGGTTGTTTTTCCTTTTTTTCGGCTGTTCTTATCCCACCTGTCCTACTCACTTTTTAACCCCCCCCCCCCCCCCCCTCTATTCTGCCTCCTTCCACAGGGGATTCAAGTCTGAGTAGTGCTGTCTGAGAGGCTGAGCAGTGCAGAGCGTGGTAGGGGTCTGATGGCTTGACCCAGATTGGGGGAGACAGACTTAAAGTTCAACCAGGACACAAGGGTTAGGTTTTATTACAGTGTTGCTGCTGGTGACCACTGCTGCTCTCTCTCTCTCTCTCTCTCTCAATCCACCAAACCATTGATCGTGACAATTGAAGCGGCGGTTCGCACCTCGAATTTGGCCACGGTATTTGTTTTTCTAGCGTAAGCTTCGACATATTTAATATTCAACTTAATCGGGGCACAGAAAAAATATGCAAACGTGGTTATCTGCCTTCATTCCCAGGCGTGGCTTCATTTCCCATGGACGGAGTGAATATGGGTGAGAAAGACAGCAGAAGGCCCGGTTCAGTTACACACAAGACAGAAGGTGTACTGTATGCATGAACAAAAGCTAATGTCTGCAGATGCAGGGTGTTGAAACATCACATTATGCTCCGGTGTGCTGAGACTCCAGCAGGTGGACGACAACAAAAGAAGAACCAGGCGATTCTATCACAGAACCACCTGTTCTCACAGAACCACGGGGAGTTACCTGTAAATAGTGCTTTATGTTGAAATGACGTCCACATTAGGAGCAGCTACTCCTAAAATGTCATGTGGGACTCGGATATGAGCAGGTTTTATGGATACACGGAAACATCTCAATGCGACAGAGTCACTCAAGACGCCTCCTGTCAATCAATCTCCTGTCTTCTTACTTAAATTCTTACTGTGTTTTGTCGTAAATTATTTTGCTTGTATTTGTCAAAAAGTGTCTTTCTGGCTTCTAGGTGAACACAACCTCTCAACTAAGTGAACAAACACACACACACACACACACACAAACACTCATAAAGAGCATTTGGGGGCAGGGCTGATACAGACAGAAAGGCACGTTTTCTTTATCATTATCGGGCTTGAGTTGTTAAGAAGTGGAGGCTGGTAGTAAGACATACACACATATACACAAATACACACATACACACACACACACACACATACACATATACACACATATACACATATACACACATACATATTTACACACATACACACGTATACACACAAACATATACACATATACACGTATACACACATATACACACATACGCACATATACACACATACACACATATACACATATACACACATATGCACATATACACATATACACACATACACACACAGCAAAACGTGACTCTTCAATCCAAACTATTTTATTAGGATAAATCATTTATACCATAAAGTAGCTGGCTGGACTTAAATGAGTATTTGGCTGTTTGGCCACCGTCCAGTGCTTATGGAAAGCTCTGCTCCTCATTCATCTTTTAAGATGTCGCTGGGTTTGCCAGCTGGAGATTTAGATGGCAGAGGGGCATCTGGGCACAGCCATCGCTGCACAGCTGATACAAACCCAATGCAATGCCAGTCCTCGGGAAAATAATGATTATTGGCCATAGGCTCCTTGGAGGGGACCATGACTATGTAGGGAGGTGCAGCCATTCCTTGATGAGCACCAATTTTAAAACCTAAAAAGAAATTGCAGCACAAATGATGCCATCTCCACAATGGTGCACCATGTCTTGGAGCAATTATACGGATATGCTGCATATGCCTGCTTTAGTTCTGTTTTAACACCATTCATCCATATTCTTTTATTTAGCGGTATTCTTTTTAGTCAAACTGCCATAACAAGTGAAACTCTCTGACATTAGACCCCTTTTTACAATGTATAATTAATGATGATGTATGAAAGTGTGCACTCGCGGCTTGGCAATGGAAGTGCAGCATAGTGCTAAAGCTTGTCAAGCTATAGCGCATTAATAAGCAGCAGAGATGGTGAATGCAACCGAAACAAATTGACTTTCAAGATCTGCGCGCTATTAGTTAATGGCTAGAATACATTAGTGGCCCAGTATTTTTACATTACATTTCATTTAGCTGACGCTTTTATCCAAAGCGACTTACAATAAGTGCATTCTACGGTTACAAACAAGAATCAGAACAACAAGAATCAAGAAGGTACAATTTCGTCCAAAAGTTCAACTACAAAGTGCTATCAGTAAGAGCCATTCCAGTGCTACTATAGTGCTACATCCTTTATTCAAGGTATAGTCGGAAAAGATGTGTTTTTAGTTTGCGACGGAAGATGTAGAGACTTTCTGCTGTTCTGATGTCAATGGGGAGCTCATTCCACCATCGAGGAGCCAGGACAGAGAACAGTCGAGATTTTGTGGAGTGTTTAGCTCTCAGTGACGGAGCTACAAGGCGATTGGCAGAAGCCGAGCGGAGCGCACGAGTTGGGGTGTAAGGTTTTACCATGTCCTGGATGTAGACTGGACCAGATCTGTTCGCAGCACGGTACGCCAGTACCAATGTTTTGAAGCGGATGCGGGCGGCCACCGGTAACCAGTGAAGGAGCAGAGGAGCGGAGTAGTGTGGGTGAATTTCGGGAGGTTAAAGACCAGTCGAGCTGCAGCATTCTGGATGAGCTGCAAAAGTCGGATGGCACCAGTATTTAGCGGCCAGGTATATTCATGTGCTACCTAGCGTGTAGCACTACACCAGCGAGACATTACAGGCATTCAAGCCACTAGATGATTATGTACAAAACGTCAAATACCATGACATGTGCTCTGAGTTATGAGTTTGAGTTGTTTCTGCTGAGACCCTCATCCTCTGAAGACCTTTCTGTTTGCTGTTGCCTTTAATTAAACCAGATTCTGCATCTCACTGCTGCATTTTATATATTAAACTGCATTACAACTTTTATTCAATTCTTTATTTTGTGCTTTTTAACAGTTTTTTAATGTTTTAATGAATGTTCTTATTTTTTTTTTTATCTTGAATATTTTTCATTATGTTTTGATGCTTCTAATGGTTTTATGTGAAGCACTTTGAATCGCCTTGTTGTTGAAATGTGCGTCACAAATAACCTTGCCTTTTAAAATGATGCCACAAATACAATATTTTGGCACTCCATGGACGCTGCCTCATAAAAGCCTTCGAGCCACTTTAAATACGCACTCGCCTATGTTTCTTATCCACGACAACCATTTACGTAAATGACTACGAGATCGATCCAAAACTGACTCAAACAGCTGGAATCGGTGACAAAAAGCCAATCTGGTATCGGATACCATGACAATTCAGTTCATTTACACCTATGGATAATTTTTTATTTTGTAAATTTCACACCTGATACTGTCTTATATGTTTTAAAATGATCCAAGTATCTTCCACACAGTGAGGCATACAACTCATTGATTCAACACCGGTATCCGATCTGGTTCTCAGTATCGGACGATGTCCAAAGTCCAGGAATTGGCGTCGTGACTAAAGAAAGTCGGATCGGTGCGTCCACATCCGTCTACAAACGTCCCCACCTCATTAGTTCCCAGTGAAATCCTCAGATGACCCTGCCGTCCTCAGTTGACTCATAAGCAACTCCAACCGCAGCATTAACATCCAATGTCAGCCATAAAGCCGAATAAACAGGCCTGCCCAACGGGGTGATAAGCATCATTTGCTCCATAATGTGATCAAAATTGAAGAAATTGTGTTAAACTGAAGACGTTAGGGCGAAGCTGCAGCTTAGCGAGGAGAGAAAGTCATCCTTTAATCACAAGGTCGGCGATTCGTTTCCCGGCTCTGCGCGTCTCAAACGTCCTTGAGCGAGACGTTGAAACCCACAGTTGTTCGTGAAGATCTTTTCAATAACAGATGCATAAAACAAATACGAGATTCAGCAGGCGGTGTGTGAATTGGGTCGCGATCGTCTGTCATTTTTATAAATAGCGTGTACCCGGAAAAGAAAGTTAGTGAAAACACTGTGCTAAAGTGTTTCTGTAGCCCTGAACGGAGTGGTTGGCTCGTGATTAATTGGATTGTTGTTTTTTATCTCAGGCCGATGTTTTTATTTTAGTGTCTTTTAATGTGATGACCGGACTTCCTACAGCAATTTCCCTTTTTTTCAAGACAGTTTAATCCAATGGGAGACAATAAAGTAACCTTAACCTTGGCACACGGCCTGATTCAACCACATTTCCCCAAGTCACACACACACACACACACACACACACACACACACACACACAAGCCTGTAGCAACCAATTACAGCAGGGTTTGGATTCCCATTTCCAATTGCTAAGCAGCTTGATCCTGTCAGAAGATTGGATTGATCCCATTTATGTCATTTAGGTCCCTGAAAACCAAGTATTTAATAAGAAGTTACTGCCACTCATTATGAAAGGAGCACACTCATCATGCTTCAAGGTTATTGAGGTTCTTGTACAACGGAAACCCAAACTCAGAGACAGTAAAATCCTGGAGGTTTGGGAAGGGTTGAAACATTAATAATGCATTAAGACATTAAACACAACAATATGGTGTATATTTGAATGATTGTAGCTCATTTCTATTTAAATACAGGACATGTGTTTTACTCTATTGCTCACAGAAACAATAAATAAAAACCAGTAGCTGGGAAATGATGATGATGCAGATTATTGTAATTTTCTTTAAATCCAACTTTTGCATCTCATGTTAATGTAAAAAATAAATCCTCTTTCCTGTCAGGTGTTAACAAAATGAACATTCATCTATAAAAAAAAGCATCCATATAGGGCTGATAAGTGTGACTTTTTTACAGTATTTATGCTGCAATTCAAGTTATTTGCAGCGGTTGTGGAGGCCGCCTCATTCATACATGGTGGAAGTTCAGCTTATCACACTGCCCAGCTGATGCCGAGTGTGTGTGTGTGTGTGTGTGTGTGTGTGTGTGTGTGTGTGTGTGTGTGTGTGTGTGCGCGCTGTTTGCTCCACTTTCCCACAACAGCTGCTGTACAATTTTCCGAATCTTGTTTTGGGTGAAATACTTGCTACTTGATATTAGAAACCATAATTTCAGCGTTTTCACCAGCACCTCACAGCCATCTGCCACCGCAGCTTGGACGGCTTCCATGCCTCTGCATATGGTACGGTAGATGATGTGTGAGGATGTTTTTCCTACTTCAAAGCTGTTGCACGACTCAATTTACTTTACAAGGTGTCACTGACAGTGACAGATGCACAGAGGACGATCAGCACAACTCAGTTTCCCTCTATGGAGCGTTTGAGCGTCTTTGAGCCAATTGTTTGGTTTCTCTCAGACTTTTCTCATCTTGTGTCCGGTCACCGCTTTACGCTATTTCCTCAGCACCAAATAGACAAAGTTATTGACGAGCTGGTGAGCATAGAAGAATATTTAGCAGCTCTAGAGCTCGATATTTCCATCGGAGTTGGTGGAGACCAAAACAGAGTTTAAAGGAGAGAGAATATTAGATTTATGTCCACCAGGTGGGAACAAACATGACTCTAAATTCATTTTGATGTTAATTAAGTCTGCTGGATGTTGAGTAATGTGCACACACACACACACACACACACACACACACTGAAGTAGAAGTTCTTCAGCGTGACTGAACAATGCATCGTGATTTGCAAATTCAGGTAATTATAACCTTATAACACATAATTAAAAAATATGTTTTTTAATGGAGGCAAGTAGTACGATAAAACTATACAATCTTGTATCTATGGAGGAGGAGGAGGAGGTTGAGGAGGAGGTGCAACAGTTGCCCTGCATAGTCTGCAGAAAAACTTTCTCCAGATGAAGCGTTCCAGTTTTTAACATTGTTTTCATCTTTCGTTCCTGTTTACATAACTGAACATTTCTGCGCTGACATTTTGTCAGCGTGTAATTAAGCGTAGCAGGGAAGTCTCCGTGAGCCCTGCAGTGGCACTGCCCACGTTGACAGCTATACTGGCGAGCATGTGAGGAGCCGCGGCAACATCCACGGTGCATATTCGTTGTGCCGGTTGTCAGAATAATATGCAAGACAAAAAGGGGCTGTATGAAGTTTTAGGTGATGAATATGTAAAGTAATGAGTTACGCAACTGTCCTAAAGCAAACAATCCTTTGTGTGTTTTGATATATTGTTGCTGTTCCCATGGAAAATTGAGGTCATACCAGAGCTTCAGCATCTGTTGAGCTTTATTATATATGATTGGTTTGTGCAGCAGTTATTTCCATCATCCTATCCGACCCCAATTGACCTGAAAGAGCTCAATGTAATCTCCTAATACCATAGTTGGAATTCTTTCTGCATTTTCTGAATGTCATCTCTTGAATGCGCTTTCAGACTTACGTACCATACATTTGAAGGCTTTGAACAGATGAGCCACTTTGTGTCACTTTGAGCATAAGCTGTGGACACAGTCTCTAATTTCCTATTTGCTGGGTGTAACAGCTCTGCTTCAAAGTCACATGCAGAGCAGCCAGAATGAAGTATTCTCACTAATCCCCATATTAAGAACCCGCTATCTTTTTTTTTTTTTTTTTTTTTGCATCACTGGCATTTCCGACATTCGTGTGTATCTCAACCTCGCATCACATCCTGTGCAGCGATTCCATTCATAATTATGATGACAGGATCAAAGGTTCAGTTTAACATAGAGCGTGTGTGTGTGTGTGTGTGTGTGTGTGCGTGAACACACAATCATATTGTTAGGATCCCTGTATGCTCGTGTGTGCTTCCCTGTTTTCTGCCCTCCTGTCTGTTTTGTTATTGTGGGCCATGTGCTGATGTTTCGGTTGCCGCCCACTGACCACGCCCCCCTCCTTTGGCCCAGCTGTGGTTTATTCCTGTGATCACCGCCAGCTGATTTAAGCTTCCCCCGTCACGTTGTCAGCTCGTTCCGGTTCCCGGTCTGGTTCCTTGAAACACCTTGTCTGTGTCGGTCCTGACCTTGTTTCGCTGGACAGTTCTGGTCGTTGTTAATTCTTCGTTTTTCCTCCCGCATATACCGGGGAAATAAAGTCCTTGGTTGGATTTAAACAGCTGTGTGAGTGTGCGTTTGGGTCCTCTACGTCAGTGTTTTTCAACCTTTTTTGAGTCGCAGCCCACCAACAACCAGAAAAAGTTTCAAAATGTCACATTGTAGCATAATACACCATTTATGGTAGGTAATTATTGTTCTACCTACTGGCATGGAAGAGTATTTGATTACTGAGCCAGCCACTATATTGCAGGCTCAGGCGCTCAACAATGGAACATTATTTATTTTTTGGGACCGATTAAGTAAAATCTTGCCACGGCACACCTGACGATCTCTCACGGCACACTGGTGGAAAACCACTGCTCTACACTCCACATAACACTGTAAACTGTATCAGCTGGGCCGCCGGCAGACAGACATCAGCCACCCGGCCGGGCTCGTCATGCAGCGTCTCCCTTCCTGCAAGACCGCTCACAGATATACGTCATGGTCCGAAACCATGAGCTGGTGGTCCCAAACAAAACCAGTGATATCAGGAGACGTATATCATTTTTTATTAGAATCTTCTGGCATGGAAGAGATGGACCCTTATGAGTTTTTTTTCCCATTCCTTTTATTGTTAGGGACAGTTTTTTGGGGGGGATAAGCAAAACAAATTATGTAACGTGTGTGCGTAACAAGGGCAGAAACGAAACCGTATTTTCATTAAAGAAAATAATATCTTTTTCAATAAAGCAAGAAGATATTGTGAAGAAATCTTGGAAGAGAAGTTCTCGTCAAATTACTTTTTTTATCAGACCAACAGTCTGAAGTTATTGAAATTTTAACAATATAAAGAAAATGAATGTAGTGAATGTAGCTGAGCATTTAGCATCCAGGTATCTTCCTCAGGGGCAACTATGTGCACAGGGAATAATATTGACCCTTCTTTGACCATAAACATATCTCCAAACTACTTCTGCTGTTGCTCCGTGTAAAGAGCAGGTTTTCCATATTAACTTTGTAAGTTGCATTTCTGTCGATTGTTGAATTATTACAACACAATTAACTTTTAACCACTACATAACATAATTTGCATATTCATGAAACGAACACATATAATCATGACCAAGAGTGTAGAACTGGGTTATTCACTTACAATGTTTTAAAAACCAGGAGGTTTTTTAAGGCTTTTGGTATTGTCCCATTAAAATATATATATCTATATATATATAGATATATATATCATAAAAACTTTTAAAATAAATACATATATATATATATTTTGGGAACAATCAGAAACACACACACACACACACACACACACACACACACACACACACACACACAGTGTTCATTCTCTAGCCCGTATCCTTCACCCTACATGCCTAACCTCAACCATAAACCTAAAGTTGACCTGAATCCACTTCATACTCTGATTGTATTAGTTTATCCTCAGCTGTGAAAGAAGTGAGACTCGGTCAGAATGACCTCATCTTTCAAAAATGTCCTCAGTCTCAATATCAAATTGGTCCTCACAGACACACACACACACACACACACACACACACAGTAATTTGGACTCTTGACAGGATGATTTAGCTCATGTGGGATTAATGGACACAGATGATGAATTAATGATCAATTACTCATTTTGGATCTGATACTGTATTTAAGCCTCTGCACACAATAATTGAGCATCTGCTGCAGCCGCGCTGACACCTAATTGAATTACAAAAGAAGGGGAGGACAGATTCTGGTGTTCGGCTTTTCACGCACAGCTCTCCAAACACTTTCTGCACCCTCAGCAGGGAAATGTTCACATCTTCTGGTAACATCATCGCATTCTCCCTAAGAGGCTCCCTGAAGGCCTCCTGAAGTCCTCCTGAAGTCCTCCTGAAGGCCCCCTGAAAGCCCCATGATGGCCCCATGAAGTCCTCCTAAACTCCTCCTGAAGGCCCTCTGAAGGCCCTCTGAAGGCCCCATGAAGTCCTCCTAAAGTCTTCCTGAAGGCCCTCTGAAGGCCCCATGAAGTCCTCCTAAAGTCCTCCTGAATGCCCCCTGAAGTCCTCCCGAAGGCCCACTGAAGTCCTCCTGAAGTCCTCCTGAAGGCCCACTGAAGTCCTCCTGAAGTCCTCCTGAAGGCCCACTGAAGTCCTCCTGAAGGCCCCCTGAAGGTCTCCTGAAGGCCTTCTGAAGTCCTCCCGAAGGCCTCCTGAAGGCCCACTGAAGTCCTCCTGAAGACCCCTTTAAGGCCCCCTAAAGGCCTCCTGAAATACTCCTGAAGCCCCCCTGAAGGCCCCTTTAAGACCTCCTAAAGTCTTCCTGAAGGCCTCCTAAAGTCCTCCTGAAGTCCCCCTGAAGGCCCCCTGAAGTCCTCCTCAAGGCCCCCTAAATTCCTCCCGAAGGCCGACTATCTCTCCACAACAGTTCAAGAGACCAAAATCCTTCTGATGTAACCGTTTGAGTAACATCATTCTTTTGCCCCAACAACCTGAGGCAGGTTTTATAACGTAACAGCTTGGCTCACACTGTTCCAGTCGTAACAGGATGATCTCGTGGTTTGTTAGTCACGGCTGCGTTACATCCGAAACCGGAATTGCTGATTCCCACTTGCTGTGGTTTGCCACGAATGATGGATTTATAGTCCAAAAACAAAAAGTGGTTCCGTTTACTTATTTCTTTTATTTCATTCGAAATCAAAATCAAAAACTGGAAAACTTTGGCCTCAGGAGGATGTTCACAGACACTCTTTATATCTCCACTATTCAACCTTTGTATTGAACTTGCTGGGTAAATCAAGGCTTATCATCTTATCTTATGACTCCGTTTGATACACTTGAACCTCTGTCATTCCTCTGCTACTCCCTACGGTGGGGTTTCTTTGCACCACCCGCGTGCTCCGACATCACATTTCACCATTTTATCAACAGCACTAATCTAGTTTTAATGGAATGCATGTACTATATTAAAGTGCTGTTCTTCAGAAAAACTGAAAAGCCTTTTTTTTAATGTCGTCAGATGGGTAAAATGCAACTGAAGGGCTGGTATATCTATTGTAAAGTCACATTACAGCTACGTAAAGGAAGATGTCTTCACGTTACTGTGACCCAACACAGCTTCACAGTATTTTAGCCTCAGCGGAAGTAAACTTGTTGGTCAATAAAGTCAAAATTCGAGCCAGAAACAGAACTTTAAAAATAAGTAATGTGATAAAATCCCTGGAAACGCCCTCAAATCATTTTGAGGGTGAACACGCCCTGATAGAGGAGCGTATTCATCTTCAGGAACCAGGCGACGTGTGACCAGCTCTAAATGGAAACACATTTTCGGATCCCATCCTCAATGACCTCATCCTTTAACTCGCTCTCATTGTGCCATCCTCCCATCCTCCCATCCTCAGATGTGGAGGACGATCCCACGATCTCGCGTCTCTATCAGTGAAATAACCACGAAATGTCATTCCTTATTTATCCGTACACATAAAGAGAGGAGAGAAAAAGAAAAAGAGTGTGTTGTGCTGTCACCTTACCTGTGAACTGACTTTTTTTTAGACGTGACCACTTAACTTCTCTACCCCGACAAAAGGGAAATGTCGACTGGCGTTGAATCACTCGCCGCTTCTGATTTTAATAAGATATATACAGTCGACTGTTGCAGCGCAGTCAGCAAATATCGCGTTAATAAAACGTCCCCCGACCAGCGACGGTATCCTCCACATCTGCTCACATATTCAGTTTTATCTCAGCGCAATATTCCCCGCAAAAATGCATCAGATGATTTCCTCGTCGCACGGCGAGTTAATTGACTTATTACCAGAGAGACTGGGGCTCAGGCGAGCAGCAAAAACATCTTACTTCCTCCTGCATAATCGCTCTTGGACGGCGGCCAAAGACCGCTGGACCGAACCCAAGCGAGGGCCTGAAAGTGTGACAAAAGACACTCGTTTGGGCAATAATCACGGAGAGCATGTTTATGGGTCATCGAAAGGAAAGCGTGCTGCGATGAGATCTCCCACGCTAAGCTGCTGCTCATTAGGGGGAACGCGTCGGGACTCGACTAATTACTGAAAAAATGCGACGGACCGCGAAAGAATGCGTGCTGATCTGCCTCTTTAGTATTAGTGTGCACTTCTGTACTGCTAAGTGTGACGTGTATCGTCCGATCAAGGCCTTTGGAAAAGCTATTTAACCGTTCCCCAATACCCTGTCCGGGGTGCGCCCGGCCTTCCTCCTGAGTCAGCTGGGATCCGCTCCAGCCTCCTCCACGACCCTGAATAGGATAAGTGGTCACCGCTAATGGATGGATGGATGGATCCTCTCTCACATCTCTGCAAGGTGTAACACAAAAGAATGTAGGCGTCGCCGACACTCGTGCATCCACAACAAGAGCCCTTGACGATGCGAGCCTTTACAATGCGCCCATGCACTATTTATATACACAATTATGCCTCTATTGTCAGGTTGCAGGGTCTGTTTGCGCTCGGTGCTCCGTGCCTGTTCAGATTATTTTCATCCGCCACTCAAAATTTGCAGGTACCATTTAACCTCCTTCGCAAAACACCTCCGTAATTTGAAACCGCTCCTAAACTGTGCAAAGAGAAAAACGGATGCTGTTTTTGAATGAGTATGAAATACGCTCCGTTAATAACAACGTGCAACGCCGGGTCCGTTAAAGTCGAGTGGGTGTTAGATTCCTGGGCGTCAGGCATCATAACTTTAGGAAGCAGACAGGAAGAGGACTCAGGAAGAAGATGAGGGATGTTAATCTTTGTGTAAACACAAATAATACCAGAGAACACGTCATGTTTGGTTATTAACGTGTATTCAAATCGTATAATTGATTATTATCGCAATTTCACATTCTGGGCCTTGGAAATTACATTCAGGGCTCTCTCTCTCTCTCTTTGTTTCAAGTCCCAACAGGAGGTATAATATAACAAAGGAACAATCTTTTTTGGGTAACGATAATTAAAGAAAATGTAATAGGTGTAATAGGTTGTGCTCGGTCAACTGTTATTGGTGCACAGAGCAAAAGGGGGCGGGACTTATAGGTCAATAGAGCGAGTGCAACGTTATAAATATCTCGGCATTTGGGTCGATGAAAATCTTTGAAAGTCATGGGACATATTTTTTAAGCTGAGATTGACAAAAAAATGTTGCTTTCTTTTCAGAAATAAATCTCGCTTTCCTTTATTATTATTAAGAAAAACGTATTATTGAACCAGTTTCTTTTCTGTGTCGTCCCACTCTCAAATCACTGGAGGTAGTGGGGATACACCATTGCCTACGATAGAAAAATAAATCTGGCTTTCCGGCTCTTTCAGTGAGGGATCAGCATTTGTTTTGATTTATTCATGAAGCTATCATAAGCTCTCAACCCCGGTATCTTGGAGTGTAGTAGCCATTGTACTCGCTCACAGAGGAAGATCTGCTTTTTGTTAGTGTCCCATATACCTAAAATATGCTTCAACAAAACTTTACGTTGATCTCATTTACTAATCGTATTGTTCCTATTTTCATTGCTTTTAATTTTGTAATTTTTGTATTTATTTTTTATGCAGACACGTATTCTTTTATTAACGTTTAATTGTAATTGTGTCTGTATTTATTATATGTACCTCGGCACCTTTGAGCATTAGGGTTCTCCCTCAAAAGGGATTTCCGAGGTTTTAAAAAAACTGAAAAAAAGATGCAATTACAGAAAATGGATATTGAGTTAATTGATCTTAAATGATGCAGCACAGAGACAAAGAAAGACTAAATTGGACTCGGGCTGCGTAATAGAGATCTAATAACGGGAAATATTCATTGGTGATTAGACTGAATTACATGGATGAGCGGCTGTTTTCTCAAACAAGCAGTCAATGGTGGGGCTGGCTGTTAGCACACAAGAGCCTCTCTGTACATCCAGATAAAACAGAGACGCATTAGCTTTCATTCGTGTCGACCTGATGACTGTTATCCAAAATGCGCTCTGAGCTCCTGAGGGAAATTTAAATCTATCTCCGCAGCTGGATGCTCCATGTGTTCTCCAGGTAGTCGCACACGTTGAGTGGTGTGCAGGTGGTTTAACAGCTTCCTGCTGCAGAAAACGATGCCGGCGAGGGCGGCAAGCGTGAAAACTAAACAGGAGGAGAAAGTTAAAAAAGTCGCTGCTGAGAGGTGATAATTCAGCTATTTTAATATTATTATATATTATTTTCATTGTGTTGCTTTTGTCGGAGTTGCATGGGTCCTTGTGTAGCTTCCTGCTGCTCATTGACGTTATTGAAGGTGGGCGTGTCTCTCTGATCCGATCCCTGGTTCTCTCAACAGGACGTTAGTGTTTGAGGGTAAAACAACTTCAGATGGGTTTTTACATTTTCCTTCACAGGACAAGGCTCACATGTCCCAGGATCAAGTGGACCAAAGAACAAGTTCATAGCTCCATTATTTATGTTTTTAATCATGTTTTATTGACGATTTCCTAATTTCCACCCCGATTCTGAGCCTTTTTTTAGGGCCATGATACCTGTTTATCATTTTATGAGAAGTTCTACAGGGTAAAATAATACAAGAGGACTTCAATTTCCCTTGTATTGTTGTAATTTAATATATTTTGATGAGAAGTATTTTATCAGGTACATTATACATATACTATTTTTAACGAACTTAAAAGATCTCATCAAATGAACTACCAGCAACCCGACTTATCATTCATTTGTTCACTGTCTTATTATTACTATTTAATATCGAAAGGCCAATAAAAACTGGAAACGGAATAAAGAAAATGAGAAAAAAGAAAATTCAATAATGTTCCCGGGTGAACAGTGCGGCTTTATCCTGAGTGCAGATTACTTCTTCAGCACTGCAGATTGCTTTAGCGCCTGCTGCCTCGAGTCCCGTACTTTACTTTCCGTGGACCCATTAAAGTCCCCTCCTCATCAGCGTCAGCTCTGATACTCGGCTTCGGTCGGCTCTCGCGGAAAAAAAACAACATTTCTCTGCTGCTAGTTGTTGCGTAACACGAGCGTTCACAGAAGCTTTCGCCGGAAATTCAGGACGAATCTTGTCTTGTGCAGACTGAAGGAACAAATGTGTGCCTCCGCGAGTGTCTTAGGAAGTACAGATTTAATGGTCGGACTCGGTTCTTTTTCCGTATCCCAAAAACAACAACACGGGCAATCTAGAAAACGGGTTTTCTCCGTTTTTTTTTTAAATGTTTCTGTCTGAGGAGGATCGACTCTCTTTTCTTTCTTTTTTTCTCCATCAGTGCCTTGCTTTTAACAGTCATACAATCTGACGCATTCACAGCTGGAAGCTGCTGAGTCCGACTTCGGTCTTCCACTGAGCAGCAATGGTGGACTAAGTGCTTCATTCAAGGGCACCTTGTGCACAGAGGAGAGTGTTTCTCTCCCCCCTTTTTCCTCCCCCCCCAGTTCCGTTTCACCCAACTGGAATTAAAACTGGCACCCTTTCCCAGCACCAGCCAGCATCTCTAACCTCCTGAGCTCCTGCCGCCTCGTGTGTGTGTGTGTGTGTGTGTGTGTGTGTGTCCAATCAGATAGCCGGCGCTCTACAGTAAGCACTCTACAGTATGCATGTGTTATGCACAGTTCCCCTCGGATGAGCATTAGGTCTTACTTGATCTCACTGCCCGAAGCTATCCCATGTGCGTCACACTGCATCCTATCGAGCAGAAAGGAAGTTTTTTTTTTACTGTAAAATATTGTAAATGATTAAAAATAGCACAGTCTAGCAGTCTTAAATGGCTGCAAATATGCTCTATTGTATGTATAAGTATGCATATGCATCATTGTGTCGTTCTCTTGAGGTGAAAGCGTGCAGAGGGGGGAGGAGGGAGGGGGGGTCGCGGCATAGAAGACCAGATGCCAGACGCCTGCTCTCGTTACATTCGGGCCACGTCTGGCCGGCCGTTGTTGAACTCTTATCCAAATAACAGGCGTGATTCATTTTGCCCACTTGTCCGTAGCGTAATCTGGAATCCACAGGGTCCGTGTGATAACCGTCTTGTTGCCCGACCGGCTTGACGGAGAGGGCTATTGGCAGAATTCCTCTACAGGTATGCGGTCTGACAACATGGCGTCCGACCGAGAACGATGGGGGTGTCGGATCAGAGTGATGCGAACGGACAGAGTGTCATGGAATATGAAGCCTGGGAGGTACAGATTTAAGTGAAAAGAGGAGAAGGAGAAAAGAGTGTGTGCATGTTAGGGTGAGTAAGCTTGGGAGGAGGAGGAAGGTGAGGGGGAATGCGAAAACGCCAGAAAAATGGACGCCAGAAAAAGAGAGAAACGGAAAGGTGTTTTCTCAGAAAAGGAGAAGTGTGGGAAAACACAGCCTACATTCTTATCATCCTCGGCATATATGAGGACGGATTACTGCGGGTGCTGCTTTGTGTGTGCGCAGATAATCCGGCAAAATATTAGAAAATCAGGAAATCGTCTGGAAGCGGAGGCACCTTGGCAAGAGTCACTCCGCTGGCTCGGATGGCCCTGGAAAGAGGCTGAAACCCAGCAAGACAAGAGGGGGCGCCTGCTAAGACCGAAATACTGCAGTCGGATATAAAAAGACAACAACAGAAGATCGCAAATGATTATTGCTATTAATGTTGCAAACAAACGCAAGCTATGCCTCCTGATGACGGAAGCGACTATAAATGTGACTTTTGAAGGAGGCTGCATCCTTCTTCTTGGTACCCGTCTTGGAGGGAGACGGCAGCAGCCAACATGAGGAGGATGAGGTGGGCAACGCAAAACAGCATTAACACCACGCGGTCCCAGCCGCGGACCCCCCGCGATCATCCGCCGGCTAATTAGATCCGCGTGTGATCAAAAGTTTGGGTTTTTTAATCCTCGCGGAGCGGCAAAAAGCCGCCTCGACGGGAGGAAATCTGCACAAAGTAGATCAGCAAGCCTGGGCATAATTAAAAGGTGTATTTTTTTTATTTTTCAGGACCCACAGGAAACCTTATCAGGTGCAAAGCAGCCTCGGGATGCGATAGCAGAATGCCCTCTGTATTGTGTGTCCTGGCTGACGGGGGCATTAACTAATCTATAGCTTAGAGCCTCGTGAGTAAAAGATGGAAATCATTATCCTCTCCCACTCCATGTTCATTTCTTCAGCTTGGGGGGAAAACGGTAAATTAATTGCAAAGTCATGACCTGCTGGCTGTTGCGGGTCCCCAATTAGCCTCGTGTTTTCCTTTTCCGTTCCCGGTGCCGTTAAGCCGCTGCGGTGTTTATCGCAGCGATCGCCACAGAAAGCGACGAACCCGGCGAGCAGCCAGAGGCCCCTGAACCCCGGCATACCTGTTGGCTTTGATCAAATAAAGTCCTCTGTATTGCGTTACCCGTTTTCATTTACTTTGTGTTTTTTCTTCAAATTCTCACCCAAATATATTCCACCGTGCTGAAAAGCACCAAATATGCGATTGGGTTTATTTTATTCAAAGTATAATACGATCGCGTCTTTGTCAAAAACAACACACAGTGGGTACAGCGCGCCTCTCCTGCAGGCGGACTCTCTAACCTGTGGCCTTTTACGGTTATTGAGGGCCCCTTAATGACTTAATGGCTTTAGAGGCCCACTTGAAGTCTTGCAAAATACTGTTCGACGTTGCAGAAAAAGCAAAAAGAAAAGCTGCACATCTCCTCCGTGTGTTTTAAGACACAAATAAAGACGCTCTTTGTTAAATAAGACATTGTCTCCAAAGCTGGAATGTGACTTTGATCAGGATGCGGCAAACGAGCCGCGACAGACGCTTACAAAATAAGAGCGTGCTCAGACTTCCCGGGCCACAGTGGGGGTGCGCTCAAAACTCCTGTCCCGCAAAAGGTGTGTCTGTGTGTGTGTGTGTGTGTGTGTGTGTGTGTGTGTGTGTGTGTGTGTGTGTGATGGGGGTACAGCAGGTTCACAAAGAGGCAGCATGTCATCAGAGGTGAGACACATGACACAGCCACCGCTGGCAGAGGATTAATTACGCTGCTTACGGCCTTCAGCCTTTCTTTTTTATTTCTATGGACACGTGTTTCAGAACCCTTTTTTTGGACTTTACAATAAAAGTGTTGTTTTTTGTTTTTTTGTTGTTGTTTTTTGCAGGGAGCAAATAGTTTCAGGAAGTACAACAAATACTGAGCACATCAAGACTTGAGAAACCTTTATAGCTGGAAAACTAAGTTGAACTAACAGAGTTGGTGTTTTGAAGAAAAGGACAGCAACGTGTTTCCGATGCTGTAAAACACAACAAAACGACCTCTAACCAGTTCTTTATATAATCAAACTAGTTCCTTTACCTTTACTGTACTGGCATAACAAATCCTATGCAGGAAACTTCCACAGACTGATTGATTGGGTCGATCACACAGAACAAGCCTTTCAGAGGCTTCCCCCCTCATGATGACGACGATGAAACGAGGCGCTGCCAAATCAACAGCGACGGTTACGTACGACGGCGACAAAAGGGGATTTGTTTCTCTTTCCACAGTTATCTCTTTATTATGCTCCGCAGCGCTGAGCCAATTTCCCCTTTTTTCGAATCTCCCGACAAAAGCCGATGGATATTTAGGAACCTAATTGGAGACACATGCCACTTAATTCTGCATTAATGACCCATAATGTGCGTCGCAATGAGAGGAGTGATACTGGAACAGACACCGAAAGGAGGATGAACCTCATCACGCTGAAGGACTGAGGCTTGTCTTCGTCTCTTCAGCCTGTGGATGGAGCAGCAGGTAGGTTTCGGCCTCGAGGGTTAGGGACTCAAATACGACTTTTCCGATTTTTGTTCTCATTCAACATAGGCGACCCCCATTGGTACCGTGCTGTGAACAGATCGGGTCCAGTCTGCATCCAGGACGTGGTAACACCTCACAGCGAGGCTCGTTCGCTCCGCGTCGGCCGATTGGCCCGACCTTGCAGAAGGACCTTGCAGAAGGACGGCTGCATCGCGGTAGCAGAGAAAGGAAAAGAAAGACCGACACCATCTGAATGCGTGGCCTCGGAGATGTGGTCAACATCTTCTTTCATTTAACATCTCCATGGTGGCACGTGTCCTGGTAATGCAACAAATAGGCTATTTCCTTACACTCCAGTGGGAGCGACATACTTGACGAGTCATTAAATGAAGAACTTAAGTGGAAAGATGAAGAAAAACAGTAAAGAAACGAGGATGTTTAGCTGCATGCCAAAGAGGGATGGAGATGGGGTATTCCTGGAAACAGAACTCTTAAATCGATGTCAATTTGGCCGACTTTGATTGTGTTTCCCCCCCGATGTCGGCATATCATCAGGACCGCCGCCCGCCGGGTGTGAACACGGCGCCCCGCCGGCTCCACCGCTGGGTATATATTTGTTACTTTCTCCCCTTGTTGTTCCACTTGCCGTGTGATCCCTAACGTATCCCCACGTGTGCTTCTGTGGAACAGTCGATCTGTTCGGGAAATTTAATTCTCTCTGGACATGAAAATGTGGCACTCCTGAAAGCTTGGATTGGCTCCGATGAGGGCCGGTAAAACAAATGCTGCGGCCCACCGGCTGTAAAACCATTCCAGCAGTGATGAAAGAATGAACAGAAGTTTATTTTTTATGTCAATCAATATGTCTGCCAACTTGCATACAACTTGCAGATGGTCGTGAGAGGCCTCTCGGAGCGTCGGCGGGGAGTAGCGGGCGAAACCTTGAGGAGCCGCGGCATCGGTCCGCGGAGGACTTGTTAGTATTCGGCGGCCAGTTTTGCACAAACACAATTAAGCTGAGCTTTTTGTTTCTTCGGCTCCCCGTCAGCGGCTCATTATCCTCACGCGCTGTAACCCCCGCAACGTTTCCGCGGTGATTGACACGGTGTGACGTCAGCGGTGCGTTTAGCAGATCCCCGGACAGGGAGCCTCTCGTGGGTCCTCCCCGGCACCTGTCCTGTCCTGGCTATTTTACGTTATGAGTTTTTTTAATTTATCATTATTTCTATTTGTTTCGCCACTTCCAGTGAGCGAGACACACGCTGCTGTGTCAACCTTGCGCAATTGAACCCACGGCGCACAACCTTAATTACATTCACGGTGAAGTGGCGTGCAACAACAACAAAAAATACGCACGCGCGACACCCATCGACCTGGTAATACATGTTTTTTATGATTACATTATCATTTTCATTATTACATTAAGTCGCCCGGCTGGAGTCGCGTCGATAGGAGGAGGAGCCCGGGAGGGTTTAGAGCCGGGCTTTCCCCAGGCTTCTGTCCCTGTCCCTCCCTCTCTCTCTCTCCATCTCTCTCTCTCTTTCTCTATCTTTCTCTCTCTATCTCTGTTTGTCTCTCTTTCTGTCTTTTTCTCTCTCTCCCTCTCTCTCAGTCTGTCCCCCTCTTTCTATTTCTCTCTCTCTCTCTCTCTTCCCCCCCCCCCCCCCCCCTCTCGCTCTCCCTCCCCCCCCTCTCTCTCTCTCTCTGGAGGTCAGTGACATCAAAATCTGCTTCAAAAGTCGAGGTCGATGTGAACTGTCCATCGCAATCAGCCGCAGAGAGCTTACCGAGCAGAGAGCACATATCAGAGCGGGATGTTGTTTCTGTGATACAAACCGATACAACCGAGACGGGAGTCAAAACAATAACAACAATAACAACTCCCCTTCACCGGGCAACTGTGGCGGAGGCTATTATGACAAGGTTATATCTTTATGAGGGGGAGGTTATGATGACCAGCTCTCCGGCACGAGGTGGACAAATCGTTAAAAATGTCAACAACAACAAACTACAAAAACACACAAAAAAGAAGAAACACAAAAAGCATCACTCACATGATAACACACCCACACAATAACACAATCACACACAATAACACACTCACAATATTGCAATGACATACATTAAAAAAAACACACACAATAACACACGCACACAATAACACACAAGCACATAACACACACACACACACACACAATACCACAGACACTCACTAACACACACCCAATAACACACACACACTAACACACACAATAACACGCACACAATAACACACACCCAATAACACACACACACACAATAACACACAATAATTACACACACACCCAATAACACACACACAATAACACGCACACAATAACACACACCCAATAACACACACACACACACAATAACACACAATAATTACACACACACACAATAACACACACACACTAACACACAATAATTACACAAAAACAATAATTTTTCTTTGATTATTTAAAAACAGCATTTTTTCTCAACCTAAACTCGACTGTTTACACATTTGACTGAGTTTTTTTTGTTTTGAAATGCCCCGTGGCCACACGCACACGCACACGCACACGCACACACACACACACACACACACGCACACACACCCGCTGCCAGGACTTTTCCCCTCACCTGCGTTCCTGAGCTTCTTGTTGCGGTACACGGAGAAGATGACCAGCAGGTTGCCCAGGATGTCGACCACGATGGTGAAGATGAGAAAGCACCCCAGGGTGGTGGTCACCCACGGCGGGCGGTTCAGCACGTCGTCGCTGGGGTCTGTCGAGGAGCTGTTCAGGTGAGACCCATTTATAACCATTGTACACGGCCGCTGAACTTTTTCTCAACTGGGCCCGAATTCACGCCGCGCCGTGACGCCGCGCGCTCGTCCCCTAGCGCCGGGACCTCGGACACGCCGGTGGAGTGGTGCGAACGCCTCCCGCGGCTTTCTCCTTCATCCTTTCCCACGCGCGCTTCTTCTTTTTCTTCTGCTTCTTCTTCTTCTTTTTCTCCTCCTCCTCCTCCTTCTTCTTGTTCTCCCCCCCGCGTGGACTTCGCCCGGCTGCCGTGGATCCGCTCTGGAAGTGCCCCCCTCGCGCTGGTCGCCCCGGTGTCACTCCTGCGCCCGTGTGCCATTCACTTTGTCGGTACGCATGTGTGACATGAAGCTGCCAACTTCAAACCCTCGCAGCATGTGACCGAGCAGCCCGGAGAGGAGCGCTTTTTATGTCGGAGGGAGAAACACTGCCGCCTGGCGGCGGAGAGGCGCAACTGCAGCGCGGTGGCGCTCGGGAGGCGTCCTACTTTTTTTATTTTTTTTATTTTACCGGATGCGTGTTCATTCATGGCTTTGCGGTCGCTCGCTTTGCCCCATTAATTATCATCTGGAGGAATCATTCATGGTTTATCTGTTTCAGGGGAAAAGACCACATAACCTACTTCAGGCGCCTTTGAGAAACAGGAGAAACTTTCTTATTTTGACCCACATGTGATGATTCGAGTTGATTCAGATGGAAGATTATCCAGATTTTAATTTCCCAGATTACAAGATTAGGCACAATTTCAGTTTTTGTCGACTTTGGCATTATTGCCCAATACCATTTGCATGTATTTTAATATTGAATCTATTCAGTAATATAAGAATACTTTATTACATGGCTTCAGTGAAAACACAGTCTCCCACAATACACACACACACACACACACACACACACACACACACACACACACACACACACACACACACATATATATACACATATAACATAGTTTATTGAGCATCACTGAGAATGTATGATAATACATACAAATACATAATGGCTATACAAAGAATAGCCATTATGCTATTAATATAATAATTAATGACGTTCACACACACCTCTGCAGCCCGTTCATGACGTGTCTCCGAAAAATCACAATGTTTTTTTGTCACTATAAAATGTGAAACCTCTCATTACTTACAGGTGCTACGGTACACAGCAGAGGCCCTCCACCTTTCTGATGTGTCAGTCCTTTAAAATGATGAAAAGTAAATTTGAGTGCTTTTGTCGGAGGTCTAATAATTGGAGAATTGGACGCAGTCGCTGCGACCAAATGGATTTGGCTCGAGAACTGGCGGGCGGCCGCTGCCCAGTTGCCCTTGAGCAACGCACTGAACCCTTAACTGGCTGCCCCATCACTCTGGCACCGCTCCACGACTCCATACATGTGTACGTAATGAAAATAACAACACAGTTAAAACGGTTGAATTCCCCCAGAAGGGATTATTAAAATGCTTCTTGAAAAACCCAAAAGAAAAGAAGGTTATTTGTTCGCTTTGCTCTCCGGCCATTTGTCTGGATACACACACACACACACACACACACACACACACACACACACACACACACACACACACACACACACACACACACACACACAGCATTTTCCCCTTAATTTCCTGCCATACAGTGTTTTGTGAACAGGCGATGCAGACCTTGTTCCACCTCGTGACCTTTCAGTGACCTTGTGGTCGAGCCTCTCGACACTGATAAGTCGCCGACCCCTCCATATGCTTTAGTGAGTAAAGAAATTATTGTGATCGGACGCCAAGCTTGTTGAGAGCCAAACGCACCATTATTCTATGCAATCAAATGCATAAATGAATTTTTTTTGAGGACACCATGAGGATGCTTCTCTGGAAGCTTTCTCTTGAAGTCACTCGTCTCTCTCTGTCATTTGTGCACGTTCCACTGATTTTGAAGTGATTTTGAAGACGCAACATTATTACGTCACTACTCGACAACATCCCCAAATCATTAGGCTCCGTGAACCCGAGCTGCCTTTTCCTTCCTTCATCCTCCGTCTCGCCGCCTTCTGTCGGAGCATTTTAAGACACAAAGAGCTCGTTATCGGAAAAAATATTTGGAAATATAGCCACATATTACAGAAAGCTGTATACCAAAACAAAAATAATATCAAATAGTTACTCATTTATAGCAGAGAGAAAAGGGGAGGAAAGGACTGCCGGTCATTTGCTGATCTTTAGTCGCCTCATGATGAAAGAAGCTTTTCGCAGCACCAGCAGAACAAGTGGAACATTTTCAGCTCCTTCACTTAATTGGTGAATTTCTTTTTTTTCTCACTTGAAATTGCCTGAATATGATGTTTAAGATAATTAAAACATAATTACTCATTGCCGCAATTCAACCTCCGTCTCACCCGTTGCAAGCCGGGCATTGTGGGAGTCATGAACACAGTCGAGACCCTCGGCTTTTCCAATTAACACGTTGTCAAACAAGCGTGATTTGTTTATTTATTTTGCTTTTTTTCTTTCAAAAAGGGGATAAAACCTTGTTGCACATGAGGAAGCAGCGTCTGAGCTCCTGCCATGTGGGTGGGCGGTACCCATGGCAGCAGTTGACTGATTTTTAGGGTCATTATTGCTATAGAAACACGCTCAACCCACCGTGTTGCCGCGTTTTTCACTTAAAATAAAAAAATGTTATACTTAATGTTTTATTCAGGTATTTTTTTTACAGTTTAACAAGAAATACATCCTTCGAAAGGAAGAAAGAATAAAAGTCAATAGCTGTGCATCTGGCCAAGAAGGGCTGTAAGGGGAAAACATGTTTAAGCAAGTAAATAAGTCAAATTAAGAAGAAAAAAACAACGTTGTCAGTCAATAATTCAGTCAAACAAACGGATACAAAATAATAAATTCAAATGGTTTTATTCACAGTGTTTCTTATTCTTGAATCTAAAACTTATATATGTGGAGTTTTCAAGAGATAATGAGCCTCTAGAGCCAATAAAACCGGTGAGGTTAGGGAGGCGAGTCACCTGCCACTTCCCTTATTCTGACATATTTCTGGTCCATTGTGTCCTTTAGTCTCAGAAGGAAGGTCATTATTTCCATCTTGTTTTTTGCTGTTATTGTTGATCTTTTCAACAGGTACCTGTCATTTCCTGTTATTCCTGTTAGATTTTCTCTTTTTAAACCCCTCCTGTCCGGTCCTGTCCCCTGTGTATTCACAGCAGAACTGCATATTATATAAAACTGACATATTGTTATTATGAGTTGTCTCAAACACTTGATAAAAAAAATGAAATCTCACGGGAATCCTGTGATCCAGCGATGTATAACACGTACATTTCTTCCTTTTGGTAATTGGTTATAAATTATGACAACATAAAAAAAGTGCACGTCAAACCAAAAAAGCGAGAATATATTCAGATTCACGTTGTCCCCTGGAGGGCTTTCGATTCCCCTGTCTGTACACAGAAATAAACAAAGCAAGAACATAACAACACAAGTCTATTAAAATGGGCCCGGGCTATAAAAAGCAGTGATGGCTGATTGGTTGTCTGTATCTGCGGCCGAAAGAGGAGGAGGGAGCAGCGGGTTGAGTGGGGTATATAGTATATATATATATATATATAGTATATAGGGATTTCCTAGCAAAAATAGTTGCACATCAAAATACTTCTTCCTGTAAATCCTTCGGAGACTTCCTGTCTCGACCCGGTCCATAAGTCCAGAGCCATGAGCCTCGGAGCTGACGGTAATGGAAGCGTTTTTTAGGAGCAAAGAACATGAAACCCATAGAGAGACAAATAATAATAATAAACAAGCTTCTGGGGGCTTTGAGGACGGCACACAGGAACAGGAGGAACAGGAGGAACAGGAGGAACAGGAGGAACAGGGGGAACAGGGGGAACAGGGGAACAGGAGGAACAGGAGGAACAGGAGGAACAGGAGGAACAGGGGAACAGGAGGAACAGGAGGAACAGGGGGAACAGGAGGAACAGGGGGAACAGAAGGAACAGGGGGAACAGGAGGAACGGGGAACAGGGGGAACAGGAGAACAGGGGGAACAGGGGAACAGGAGGAACAGGGGAACAGGGGGAACAGGAGAACAGGAGGAACAGGGGGAACAGGAGGAGCATGAGGAACAGGGGGAACAGGGGGAACAGGAGGAGCACGAGGAACAGGAGGAACAGGAGGAACAGGGGGAACAGGAGGAACAGGAGGAGCACGAGGAACAGGAGGAACAGGGGGAACAAGAGTAACAGGGGGAACAGGAGGAACAGGATGAGCAGGAGGAACATGGGGAACGGGAGGAACAGGAGGAGCAGGAGGAACAGGGGGAACAAGAGTAACAGGCAGAACAGGAGGAACAGGGGGAACAGAAGGAACAGGATGAGCAGGAGGAACAGGGGGAACGGGAGGAACAGGAGGAACAGGAGGAACAGGAGGAGCAGGAGGAACAGGGGGAACAAGAGTAACAGGCAGAACAGGAGGAACAGGGGGAGCAGGAGGAACAGGAGGAACAGGGGGAACGGGAGGAACAGGAGGAACAGGAGGAACAGGAGGAGCAGGAGGAACAGGGGGAACAAGAGTAACAGGCAGAACAGGAGGAACAGGGGGAACATGAGGAACATGAGGAACATGAGGAACGGGAGGAACAGGAGGAACATGAGGAAAAGGGGGAACAGGAGGATCATGAGGAACAGGAGGAACAGGGGGAACAGGAGGAACAGGGGGAACAGGAGGAACAGGAGGAACAGGAGGAACATGAGGAACAGGAGGAACAGGAGGAACAGGAGGAACAGGGGGAACAGGAGGAACATGAGGAACAGGAGGAACAGGAGGACGCTACCGTGAGCGGCATGAGATGAAACAGAAGGACTTTTTATTTCTGTGTTTAATGTCGACTGAGCCCCTTTGAATTTAAAGCAGAAGAAAGGATAACTTTTCACTTTGTGAGCTACATTAAAAGGACAATTAAAAGAGAGAGAGAAGAGAGTACATAGAGAGAGAGAGAGATTAAGAGAGAGTAGAGAGAGAGAAGAGAGTACCTACAGAGAGAGAAGAGAGAGAAAGAGAGAGAGAAAGAGAGATTACCTAGAGAGAGAGTAAGTATATGTGTAAGAGTAAGTATAGAGAGAGAAGAGAGAGAGAGAAGAAAAGCGAGAGTACCTAGAGAGAAAGAGAGAGAAGAGAGAGTACATAGAGAGAGAGAAGAAAAGAGAGAGTACCTAGAGAGAAAGAGAGAGAAGAGAGAGAGAGAGGTGCAGTACCGTGTGGTTCCATCACCAAACGGAGACGCGGGTTCGAGAGCCGTTAGGAGTCTGGTTGGAAGGAGGAGGAGAAAAGGGTTAGGGGGGGAGAGAGGTGCCGTTTGTGGGGGAGGGAAAGGTCAGACGCACCAGTGATGAGGACAGGAGGGTGCCGAGAGGAACCCCCCACTACACACACACACACACACACACACACACAGTAATGTAATGCATGTCTCTGCTGCTTCACTGGTCATCACTCCATCCCACAGAGAAACAAGAGTGTTTGCTTTTATCTGCCATTTGCTCCCTCCTCCTCCTCTTCCTCCTCCTCCTCCTCCTCCTCCTCCTCCTCCTCCTCCTCCTCCTCCTCCTCCTCCTCCACCACCACTCGGCCGGTTCCCATGACAACAGCGGAGCTCCACCCAGAAAAAGAGATGTGTATGGTGGTAGAAAGAGGATTATTGGGGTCAGCGTTCTCCGAGTGTGTGTGCGCGTCTCTCTCTCTCTCTCTCTCTCTCTCTCTCTCTCTCTCTCTCTCTCTCTCTCTCTCTCACTCTCTCTCACTCCCTCACGCACATGCACACATGTTTTCTTCGGGCACATGATTATGCACCAGCACACCGGCTAACGCAGTAACTGGTTTACTTTAACATGAATGGAGCCGGACAATTCCTGTTTTGTTTTTGTTGTTGTTGCTAATTCAATGGACTCGTCCCCACGGGGGGTTAACCTGAAGCACTCCCTTCTCCACTGATCGACATTCATGGGTTTGCATCGATGTATTTGTATTATTTAAAACCAATGATCAGGTCTCTCAGCTCTTTTTTAAGGACTACTCCAGGGATTTATTATTGAACTTACATAAAAGTTGCAGAATACAGCTTGAAAAACACTGAATCCTGTTTCCCAATTATATATTATTGCCAGTCTAATACATGCAGACTTCTTTCAAACAAACAACAACAAAAAATACACCATTAAAAAAAAGGTCAAAATATTGCAAATTATATATATATATATATATATAAAAAAACATCACAGAAGATGCAATAAAATGGATTTTAAGAAGAGATCAAAAACAGAGAGAAAACTAAACAACTTCACTCTGAAAAGTTGGAGTTTCATTTTTTTTGATTGGCCAGCAAAAGTTTGAAAACATTTTCACAAAATTACATCAAAAACAGCTCAACTAGCGCAACCATGGGCTATTATTAATAATCCTAATCATTTCATATGATATGATATGAACACTAAATGATAGAAGAATCACATAAGTAAATCAAGTCCAGGCTAAATGATGAAGACATTGGTGGAGGTTCACTGGGAGCACTGGTCGTCACAGCTCATTCATTACATTACATTACATTTCATTTAGCTGACGCTTTTATCCAAAGCGACTTACAATAAGTGCATTCTACGGTTACATACAAGAATAAGAACAACAAGAATCAAGAAGGTACAATTTCGTCCAAAAGTTCAACTACAAAGTGCTATCAGTAAGAGCCATTTCAGTGCTACTATAGTGCTACATCCTTTATTCAAGGTATAGTCGGAAAAGATGTGTTTTTAGTTTGCGACGGAAGATGTAGAGACTTTCTGCTGTTCTGATGTCAATGGGGAGCTCATTCCACCATCGAGGAGCCAGGACAGAGAACAGTCGAGATTTTGTGGAGTGTTTAGCTCGCAGTGACGGAGCTACAAGGCGATTGGCAGAAGCCGAGCGGAGCGCACGAGCTGGGGTGTAAGGTTTTACCATGTCCTGGATGTAGACTGGACCAGATCTGTTCGTAGCACGGTACGCCAGTACCAATGTTTTGAAGCGGATGCGGGCGGCCACCGGTAACCAGTGAAGGTCGCGGAGGAGCGGAGTAATGTGTGAGAATTTCGGGAGGTTAAAGACGAGTCGAGCTGCAGCATTCTGGATGAGCTGCAAAGGTCGGATGGCACCAGCAGGTAGACCCGCCAGGAGGGAGTTACAGTAGTCTAGACGCGAGATGACCAGAGCATGGACGAGAACCTGTGCTGCCTTCTGGGTGAGAAGTGGACGTATTCTCCTGATGTTGTGCAGCATGAATCTGCAGGAACGAGTTGTTGCGGTAATGTTGGCAGTCAGGGAGAGTTGACTGTCCAGGGTCACACCGAGGTTCCTGGCAGTCGGGGTCGGGGCCAAGACTGAGTTGTTGAAAGTAATCTTCAGGTCGTGAGTGGGGGAGACTTTCCCTTTTCATTGTCCGGATGCTGCTCTCCGGCCCTCCAGCCCTCCAGCCCTCCAGCCCTCTCCGGATCTCCGGCTCTCCGGCTCTCCGGCTCTCCGGCTCTCCAGCCCTCCGGCTCTCTGGCTCTCCAGCCCTCTCCGGATCTACGGATCTACGGATCTACGGATCTACGGCTCTCCGGCCCTCTCCGGCTCTCTGGCTCTCCGGCTCTGAACTTTTCCATTCACTGGGAAAATATGAACAGCTGTTACTGGAACTAAAAGAGAACCATTGCTCGAGGAGTTGGCAAATCTGAAACGGCAAAGTTGGCCAGTTTCCGACGACCGCCTCATGATGTCTTGACTCCCGGAGAAGCCACAGAAGACAACTGTGTTCACCGGCGGAGGAGAACTCCTCGTGATGAGGGAATGTATCGTCCTTTCAGCCAAAATTTTCTCATACTAAATCCTGATTGTCTCCTCATTCACAAGGTCTATTTGAAAAAATAGTAAATGTAAAAAAATGTAAAAAGCTATAATATACAGAAAACCCCTGTGAAGATAGATAATAAGGCCATATATGTGTGTTAGTGGTATATTGGTATAATCAGTCTCAGAGGGTTAAACCCAGAGCCCCCCATCTTGGGACATTCGGGGTGCATAAGTTAATAAACTCTTTTTTTAAAAGATTGCCCACATTCCTCAGCCGGGATTCAGTCATCACTGTCAAACAAATGATCCCGTCACGATGCAACGTGTCGTCAAGAGGATTCGCCCGACATTTTGTTCACGGCCACCTCAACAATAGTCTTTGTTTCCCCCTGGCTGCATTGTCCATGGAGAACAATGTTGGGGCAGACAGCTGTGGTGGGTCGATGGTAAGATCTGCTCCGAGGCCCTTTGTGTGGATCAGACCTGGGGGGGGGGGTTTGGGGGGTAATTCTCATGAATGACTGGGCGGATTTCACTGCCGACATGTTTAAACAGCACGATGGCTTCTTGTTAATCGCCCTCGCCGTCTCCCTCAGACGCTGCTGTTTGATTTGACTCGATATTTGACGTGTTTAATATTTGCATTTTGTCTGCGGATCCTCAACTTGCGTCTCTAAAAAGTCCTGTGCACACATTGTGTGCACACTGCAAATCATAGTCTGAAGTGTGATCGGTGACAAACTAATCGCGCCGACTGCTTTAACTTTCTGCAGGAACAAGTTTTGCAAAAAAGTACATGAACGGCATACAAAAAAAAAGGTAAATGGACTTATTTTGTTCTTTTTAAATGAACAAAATAGGCCAAATTATCACTGGTAGACCGAGCAGTGTGAGGGAAGTTTACATCCCATAATCACTGATTCGTGAATCAGCTTATTTGTCTGATTTGTGTTCCTTCATCCAGCCAGAAGGATCCACGGAGTGAAAGCATTTGATGAGACCCAAAGCTGCTTCTGGCCCTCTTGAGGCTCCATCCGGCTCCCATGAGCTGTCGTGTGCTGCCACCTAGTGGCTGTCAGGCCGCATTGCAGGCCTCCCTCCCGAGCGCTAATAACCACGACCCCTGGAGCGGAGCGCCTCTTTTCCCACAGTGCTGCGTTGGTGATTCCATAGTATGAATAATGCATTTAATGGGTGTGGAAATCTTAATTTATTTAATGGAACAACATCTGGTGCCATTTCCAGAGTTAATTGGATCCACCAAGCATGAGATTAAGCAGCACATGAATGGTTGCAAAGTGACTCGGATGCCAAACACTGCTGGAGTTTGGGATGTCTGTTCACATGTGAAATCCTATAGCGCCGTTTCTGAACACGTGGAGTGGGAATTGTCCCACTGAACATCTTTTAGTGACGGCCTCTTGTGGAGGAAAACATAGGAATAAGGCCGGGATCTAATCTACTCACCACCAAGTGTTCTGCTTTTAAAATTTAACATTTAAAATAAAGACTCATGACCAATGTGCAATGGGGATTGTGGAAACTAAATCCTCGGATCCGATCCCCGATCCGAAAGCCTCCAACATGTATTTCCCAAAAATGTGAGCTGTTCCTTTTACATATTAGACCTGCAGGCTGGCCAGATTATTAGAGATTGATAAATCAATGACACTATATTAATGTCTTACTAAGATTTATAGCTGCAGATTAAAGGCGTATTATGAAGTGAGCAATCCAGTAATCCATCAAATCTGCTGCTAAAGCCCCAAATGGATGGTGTGCAATTTGAAATTGTCCAACTCCGATGACCCCAAGTGACACTATCACAAAGTATTGATACACACACGCACACCCAAAAGTGCTTCTCATTTAAGCATTGATAAATTAGTCAATAACACCAGAAGTTATGTAAGTATGTCTCATTTATCAAGCGATGCGGAGATTGTATTCAGTTCGTTAGAGGGAGGCTGAGGAGAGTTGGCCTCTGCTGGCCGTGGTCAGAAGGTCAAAAGGTCACCTCTCACCGCGAGAGCCCAGGAGGAGGAAGACTCGGCCCCGCGGTGCACGGAGCCCGGCGAGTGAGAGAATAAACACGGCGCAGGGGCGCAGCGGGCCGGAGGTACCGGGGTCATGTTAGTTTACCATCCATGTGCGAGACAACCGGGGTTTATTGATACAAGCGGCCGCAGGGAGTCGGAGGAGGGAGGTGACACGGAGCCGTCAGACTGTACGGTGGCCTGGAGGGTTCACCGAACCAAATCCACAGCGAGGGTTCAAATACCACGTCAATGACAGACTGCCGTGGGCTTTTCTTTTGATTTATCATTACTCTGCATTAAGTGTAGACTATAATAATAATAACTATTTTAGCATAACCCTGTAACAAAATGTGAAAAGATTATTGAAATGGTCTTTTTTTAATACTTCTGTATTTTCTGGATCTCTCAAAAACAGCATTCCATCAGATCTTCTCGCCCCTATTTTAAACACAGCTTGACATATTTGGTATCTGTGAAAACAAGAATAAATAAATAAAGTTTTCGCTACAGTGTTGGCTTTGTAATGACGGACCCATTGGCCGCTGCTTAAGAAGATAAACACTGCGTCGTTGCTCTGAAAATGTTTATTGTTACTGAATATACGACTTTTCAAAAAGGTAATTTATCACATATGTTGCGTTACATTGTTGGGCTGCAACTGCATGTTATTTCCCTGATTTTTGATTAATATAGCATACTTTCGTCTGCAAACAATCGAATAATCTTGTGGTCTATAACATGTAATTTACAACAAATAACATACAAAACCAGTCAAACGCTTGACATTAAAAAAAATCCAGTTTGGAAATAATTGCACACAGACAGCGGGGATATTTTTTAGGAATAATTTATTGCCAGTAGGAAAGCGTGAGCTTGTGGCAGTATTCAATAAAAACCTTAACAAGACCATAGCATTGCTCACACACACACAGACACCTGAAAAAGTCACGTGTCCATGGATAACTCTGCACTATAAATATATTGGGTCCCATTTTCTTGGTGGAAAAATAAAGAGGTTCCAAAGTCAAAATTTACAAACAAACAAATAAAAAAAAAACAACGAGAATATGCAGTCGTTCATTGAAGACCCTTTTTTTTTTTTAAATGAGCAGGAGACAATTAACTTTACGAGTACACTGTGTTTGGAAAGCCGCGGTCTTTTCTTCTCTCTCTCTTTTTTTTTAAACCTTTCCTCTTTTTTCGTGAATGTAAGCACAGTAAGGCTGATGATGTCACACCATTTAACTCTTTTTGTTTGTTGAAAATAAAAGCATAGAATATCTACAAAACCTAGTAAACTTTGAAATCAAAACTGTACATTTAAATTTACATTGAAAATGAGGACTTGTATAAAATCATTTTGCTTGGTTGTATTTTATAGAAACAGAGACATTGTTGTGAATTATTCTTTTCTTTTTTTCTTCTTCTTCTTCTCATGATGCTTTTCATGTTGTACATTGAAATGTTGACCCTTCAGACCATCCGCTTCCTGCGTGATGTCACCGCTTCCTGTGTGATGTCACTCAAAGGGGGCAGCAGGAGCCGATGTTGAGATGCTACAGTCTCTCATAGCGTCATGAGATCTTCTCGGGCCTTCACAACCAGTCTCAACAACCCCTGTGTTTGGATTCGATTAACCGTGTGTGTCAATGTATGCGTGTGTGTGTGTGTTGAGTGAGGGTGGTGTGTGAGGGGGGGAGGGGAGGGACATAACATGTGACTGTGGGGGGTTTCAGGCACTTTTGTTTGGATCCAGTGTCAGACTTCAGTGTGCTGTTGGGAGTCGAGCGCCGGGATGACCAGCCGCTCGAAGTGGCCCTCGTCGCCGCTCTCGTAGTCGCTTATCATCGCCTCGGACTCCTCGCAGCACGCGGACATGTCCGAGCAGGAGGCCGTGGACGTGTACAGAGACAGGGACATGTTGTCCAGAGCCGAGGAGTCAAAGTCCCGACTACAACCTAAAGGATAGCCCCCTCTGAAGCCACCGGTGCCCATGGTGGAGGTCGGGCTGGTGGCGCCGGAGGTGGAGCCCTGGCCCTCGGCGTCGGCCCTGTCGCTCGGGTAGGAGTGCTGTGGCAGGTACTGGTTAAGGCTGTAGAGCTGCGGCAGGGCCGGGCGCTGGCGGACCCCGGCCGCAGACGGGTCGAAGTCTCGGCCCGCGGGCCGCAGCGTGTCGTACTCCGGCAGGGGTGGGGGCGGCAGGTCGTCGTTGGCGTGGAAGTCCTCCGGCGGCGGAGGGAAGTCGCTCTCGATGTCGAAGCCGCCGGGATAGTAGTCGGTGTCGATGGCACTCGGGTCGCTGTACAGAGGGGCGGGCGACTCCACAACCTCATACTGTGGAAACTCCTGGATTCCAGGAAGTTGAACACTTGGCATCCAATCAGATGTGTCCCAGTGATATCCTGTTGAGGGAAAGCCCAAAAACACTCAATTACACGATGCACCAAAGATCACAGGCAGCGCGTTAAATAGCATTCAACATATGACAACATGTTAATGTTAAAAACCCACACCATGCAACAAGAACACAATACAACACACCAACACAAGTTAAATAATAAACACTTTTTAAACACACTGCAGACACAGTCACGTATTTAAAGATAGTGATATAAAAGAAAACGTCTACCTGTATACCTGTATTATTTGTACTGTTATGTCTCATATATGCCATACCATGTGCAAAAAATAGCAAATCTCTAATTTTCTATATTGTAAAATGCTTAAATATATGTAATTGTTGTACACCTTAAATATATATTAAATGTGTGTAACGTGTCCTCTCCAGCTACATTTGGCCACGCCCACATCTGCGTTATCCAATCAAATACTGAGGGCATGATTTAAATCTCTCTCTTATTATACCTCATGTGCAAATATGTCAAATTATTAAGATGACATCCTACTAACTGTGTAGAAACAAATTATATTTATAATTAATTTTTTTGTGTGATGTAACTTTCAAGATGACTAAACCAAAAGTTCAGGGATTGTTGGAAATAGTGACGAACTCTCCACAGCAACTTACGTCCAGGCCGTTAAACTCCCCGTTAGTTACTGAGCAAAACCTTTGGTCACATAATGCTCGGGTTAACATTTGCTTTAACGTTGTCACAGCATCAAAAGCATGCATGGGAATGTTTTCAGGGGGAGTAATGATCCTCCGGAGGCGGACACCTCGAGAGGCGCTCAGTGCCACAGCAGCTCGGCCTCACAGAGCTCCTCATTAAGCTGCAGGGTTAGTGGCGGCTAACGGTTAAGGGGGTGGGATCGGGCGGAGGTGGGGGAACACCAATGGACATCAGGCAAACAAAGATGTAAAAAGTCACCTCTTGGGTTGTTGAGATCATGAGCCAAAAAAGACTCTTTATACGAGGCGAGAAAGGAGGAGGAGAAGGAGAGAAAGAACAAGTCACATTAAAACCTGAGGAGGAGGAACAATCGGCTGAGAACACGGATGAAATGAGGCCAATGAAACACTGATAATGATAAAAGGGAGTGACGGGTTGATTAACGGACAGCGGGTCTGCCATTCTCTTTAACGGACTTCTTGAGGTGTGTAATCAAAGAGTTGCCAAAGATCAATACTGGGACTGGAAGGCGACGCGTCTCTGCTTGTTTAGCTTAATTTAGCATTTGCGTCGCTTTTTCATTAGCGGCCGAATCTTAAAAAAGCAGAGACGGCGTCGGAGGGCGGGATGAGGTTTGTCAGTGTAAGATAATGGCAGCGCTTATAACCTGCACTTCACTTCCACAACACCGAGGACAAGGCGTCTGGCAGATGGAGGCAATAAAAAGAGGCTTCGCCTTTATGAAGGTCACTATGGAGGCTTGTGAGAGGGAAGAGGAGCTTCAGCATTAGCACAAATGCTGGAATAATATGAGAAAAGAAAACAACAACACGTATGGAGTGCATGGTGGAGGGAGAGATGCCAACACAAGCGACACTTCCCAAAAACTTCACTGTTGCTTGACAGTGGACAAGTTATTTTTTTTTTAAACACTTAATGTCGGGGGAGGGGTTTTTATGACTGGGCACAAGACGGTGGCGGAAGGCAAAACAGTGGGAGGGGAAAGGGAGGGTCTGGTCTTTCTGGTTTGTGCAAGATAACAGACAACAACAACAACAACAACAACAACATACTGAGATGCTACGGGGTGCCATTGACAGTACAGATGGAAGAATCAGTGAAATTCCCCGGGGATAAAAACACATTTCCAACCCTAACACGGGAGGAAAACCTCTGTGTGATTAGAGATCCAACGCAGGAAATGAGGAAACAGTAGATTGTTCAGGAAATAATCAATTTAAAAGTTCAATTGAGGAGAGATGAAGGTTTTGATGACTTATGAGCAGCACAATCCCCACCATGAAAGCCCAGGGTAATAAATGAGATATGAAAAGGAAATAAAAAGGAGAACATTATGTGTATACCCCTTGTGATATGTTCCTTGATGTTTGCTTTACACCTCTGTTTGTAGCTACATGTTGAGAAAAGGAAGAAGAGACAAACAAAAAGAGAAGAAAAAGGCATGCGTGTAAATCATAAAGGAAAAAAAAATGTCAATGACCTTGTGATGGATTTTCAAAACAGAACATAAGTCATCAAACTCCTTTTGAACACCGGTAAACAGAGATTAGAAAACAGAGTCAGAGTGTTTTTATTTATCTATATATATATATATATATATATATATATATATAATCCCAGGAGAATTACACAGTACAAGTCCTTGTGATTGCTTCCGTCTGTACCGGTAGTGATTGAGGACTTACAGGCTGGACCTCCCTAATTAAAACCTTGTTCTGGATCTGTGGACTGATTTGATCCATATGGGAGCTGAAGCCCCGCAGCAAAGAGAAAGAGAAGAGAACATGTGACCCCAGAGCCACCATTTGGGCCATCATCCATTCTGAGCATGCAAAGAAACAGAGTTAGCGTCGACACCAACGAGGCTCTACGAGACAAATGCAGCCGCTGCAGAGCCCTGCAGGCTCCGACCGAAGAAACACTCGTCACAAAAGTGCAGAAAATGGCATCTCATACATGTTAAGCTTCATAAAATGTGGTATTTTCTTAAACTATTCTGTCTGGTTATTGTGAATGGGTGCAGCGTACCGTTGTCGTCGCAGGACTCGGACTGGAAGGAGCTGAGGGACTGGACCTCAGACATGCTGCCCCTGGTGTTGTAGGGGTGGCAGGCGCTGTCCTCCACGGGCTTCTTGTTCAGGCACGGGTCCAAGTCCACCACTTTAGCTGGAAGAGAAGGCACGATTTGTTAAAAAAGGGAAAAAAATCGACACACGGAGGAGAAAATAAAAACAAAAATCCATTAATGTGTGGAAACGCAACCAAATACAACATCGGACATTGCTGTTTTTTATTTTATAGAGTTCTTCTACATATATATAGATGGAAACCAGGACCAAACGTGTGCTTTCTTAGCTGTCACTATCTAAAGCAATATGTCAAATATATGCAAAATCATACAAAACACTGGAAGGCCGTTTTCTGTAAGTGAAACAAAGTGCTTGTGTCCGTCTGATAAAAACATTTTTTTGCCCGTAATCTTGCAGACAAAACACAAACACAACCGAAGACATAACGTCCTTGGTGGTGCTCGTGGTGGAATGTATGTTCCATGAACTGTGAAACACTGTTAGGCTTGAGGCAAAACGCTAATCGCATATAAAACCACAATTATTTTGTTTTATTTGCATTGGAATTAACTTGGAGTGTGTTTGGTCGGACGTTTCCTGCCAAGAACGGCATAATTTGAGACACATTATGGAGAAAATGGACAAACTTCAAGACAAAGACACAGTAATTAACTGTAAATAATTTAACCAGAATATGCATGGCTTTAATTATTTTTACTATCATTACTAACAAATAATGTCATCCTTTCCAGGAAACTTCCAAGAACACTATTAGGTAATTATGGACCCATAAAAGTGCATTATCCAGCATTGCTGTATTAAAGTGTAATCGTGATCATTGTTGAAGGCCTTAAATGTCATAATAGTGCTAATATGGAGCCTCACCGTCATAATCGTAGTCCCAGTTGGGCTTCTGGATGGAGTCGCTGTCGGAGACGGAGTTGGAGGGAGGGGGAGGGGGCAGGTTGGGCGCTACGCTGCACACGGCCACGGTCTTCCGGTGCCCGTGCAGGTCCGGGTTGAAGGTGCTGAACTCCGGGTGCTCGGGTATCGCCGAGCCCTCGAACGAGTTGCGGTCCAGGTTGTTCCTGGAGTCGCTGGGAATGCTGGGAGTGTACGAGATGGGCCGCACGGGCACCTGAGGCGGGATGTCGGAGTAGATGTTCTTGTTGAGTTTGGCGTCGAAGTAGGGCCTCTGCAGGAAGGAGTGCGGCACGCCCGACCCGCCCAGGCGCTTGTCGTCGTCGTCGTCCTTGGACTTCCCGCGGCAGGCCTTCTTGCGGATGATGATGAAGAGGAGGACCAGGATGAAGATGCTGGACACGAAGACCACGATGCCGATCACCTCCTCCAGGCCGATGTTCCAGGAGGTGGAGACGAACTCGTTGCGGACCTCGGCGCGGAGTTCGCACGCCTGCCCGTTGAAACCCAGCGAGCAGTTGCACTTGTAGGAGCCGTACGTGTTCTGGCAATGGCCGCCGTTGGCGCACGGGTTCTTGACGCACTCGTCCACGTCACTCAGGCACCTGGTTCGACGCAGAGGAAGTCAGTGATGCGTCAAAAAACTGACGATGCAAAAATGTCACTTGAGTTGGAGATATCTGAAGATGTGCATACCTGTCTCCCTGGAAGCCGGATTCACACTCACAAACTGGACCATCCAGGCTGTCGATGCACTTCCCGCTGTTCTGACACGGGTTGTCTCGGCAGTACGGCCCCAGCTGGCACCTGAGTTCAAAACAAGCTCACTTAAGAAACCTTAAAAAAAACATATGAAGACTCCTTCGCTTCTGACATTTGCAAATATACATTTTATGTTGCTGCAGGATGAACTACCGTGTAAAAAGTAATGGATACGACATAATTCATGATGGCAGATTGTTCGCCCTGAGACTTACTTTTTTTTTCAATTCAGTTTATTTTGTATAGCCCAAAATCACAAATACAAATGTGCCTCTGAGGGCTTTACAATCTGTACACATACGACATCCTCTGTCCCGGGACCTCACATCGGATCAGGAAAAACTCCCCCAAAGAATAGTGAAAAAACCCTTTACAGGGAAAAAAAGGGAATTAACCTGAGTATAAGAGGTTTGTTATGTTTTTCATGGAATCTCAACCCCATTTTTGTTATATTTTTTTTGTTGCAAAAAATGCAAGTTCACACTCACTACTCAACAATAAATGTAATAAGAGTGAATATGCACATTCCATGCATTTTATCTTATTTTTATATTCTACTGTGTATATACTACAATTGTAAATATTCATTCATCCATTCATTCGTTCCCATTTATTGTGTATTGTTAAATGTTAAATGCATGCACCTTCCGCCAGGACAAATTCCTTGAATGTGAAAACAAACAATTTAATAATAGCAATAAATGGTTTTGATTTTGATTTAAATATTAGTGGTACAATGAGGGGTGTGTTTGCCTTTATCTTGCTTCGTCACCTCATCATCATATCATCATCATCATCACAGTGCAAAATCTTTCTTCCCATATGGCATCAAGGATGCAGGCTTGTGCAAAATCAAAAAGAGGTTGCCGTACCGTTGTCCTGAGTACTGCCCTCGGCACTGGCAGTAGAAGTCGTCAGTGCGAGGAACACAGGTGCCCCCGTACAGGCAGGGGTTGGAGGCACAGGGGCTGATGCCAATCTCACAGTGGGTGCCCATGAAGGAGGCGGGACACTTACACAGGAAGTAGCCTGCGGAGGTCATAAAGAGACAAAGACATGAAGACAATGACATTTTTACACTGCTGTTGATTCTCAAATCCAAGCCAGTTTTGGAAAGAATCACTTGGGGTGAGTTGTCTCATAACACAGGTAAAGGTCAGCTATGCATAAAGGCCGAGGGGGCGGGAAAGAAAAGTACAACATGAACTGCCACTTCATTTTAATGGTTCACTTGTTCAATTCTGGAGAATTTACATAAGTACAATGGTACGCTGACCACACTGTCTGGAGTTCTTTCTTTAATTTGAGCTGATGTTACTGAAATTCGACACGTCTTTGCAGATGTTTCACAAAACAGCCTTCCGCCGATGCTGAGGGATTATAACCCCCTGAACTGCTGGCAGGTTTTTAATGTGAAACAGATGCAGAAGTGTCGAGTTTAGCAAACGGCACAGGCTGCAAATTAACACGCAGACAAGAACACATCAGAACACAGGGAGAGGTCTCTTGAAACTATGATAAAATAGTAATAATAGTCTCTCTTGGATCAAAGAGCAGGTTATCTATGGAACACTCTACCCCTATGGAACACTCTACACCTATGGAGCACTCTAAGCCCTATGGAGCACTCTACACCTATGGAACACTCTACACCTATGGAGCACTCTACACCTATGGAGCACTCTACCCCTATGGAGCACTCTACACCTATGGAGCACTCTACACCTATGGAGCACTCTAACCCTATGGAGCACTCTACACCTATGGAGCACTCTACACCTATGGAACACTCTACACCTATGGAGCACTCTACACCTATGGAGCACTCTACACCTATGGAACACTCTACACCTATGGAGCACTCTACACCTATGGAACACTCTACACCTATGGAGCACTCTAAGCCCTATGGAGCACTCTACACCTATGGAGCACTCTACCCCTATGGAGCACTCTACACCTATGGAGCACTCTACACCTATGGAGCACTCTAACCCTATGGAGCACTCTACACCTATGGAGCACTCTACACCTATGGAACACTCTACACCTATGGAGCACTCTACACCTATGGAGCACTCTACACCTATGGAGCACTCTACACCTATGGAGCACTCTACACCTATGGAGCACTCTACCCCTATGGAGCACTCTACACCTATGGAGCACTCTACACCTATGGAGCACTCTACACCTATGGAGCACTCTACACCTATGGAGCACTCTACACCTATGGAGCACTCTACCCCTATGGAGCACTCTACACCTATGGAGCACTCTAACCCTATGGAGCACTCTACACCTATGGAGCACTCTACACCTATGGAGCACTTTTTGGCACTACACCTATGGAGCACTCTATACCTATGGAGCACTTTTTGGCACTACACCTATGGAGCACTCTACCCCTATGGAGCACTCTACCCCTATGGAGCACTCTACCCCTATGGAGCACTCTACCCCTATGGAGCACTCTACCCCTATGGAGCACTCTAACCCTATGGAGCACTCTAACCCTATGGAGCACTCTACCCCTATGGAGCACTCTACACCTATGGAGCACTCTACACCTATGGAGCACTTTTTGGCACTACACCTATGGAGCACTCTATACCTATGGAGCACTCTATACCTATGGAGCACTTTTTGGCACTACACCTATGAAGCACTCTACACCTATGGCACACTTTTTGGCACTACACCTATGGAGCACCTTTTGGCACTACACCTATGGAGCACTCTACACCTATGGAGCACTTTTTGGCACTACACCTATGGAGCACTCTACACCTATGGAGCACTTTTTGGCACTACACCTATGGAGCATTCTACACCTATGGAGCACTTTTTGGTTGAGGCAGAAACACATCATCAGGTTAGGAATACAAGCACAATTCAAACTTCTCGTAAGCTCCTCCACACCTACGAACATGCACAGGTACAAAAGGTATGCAAAAGGTATGCATTGAACATTACACACCTCCATTGGGTAGCGTGATGCAGCTCCCTCCGTTGGTGCAGGGGTTGACGGAGCAACTCTCAACGGGTGCGAGTGCGCAGCCCGGCGTGACGTCCACGATGTCCTCCAGCACGGCGTGGGCCCGGTGCGCTTTGGTGTTGAGAGGCAGCTCCTGGCCGTTCAGGCTGAGGGCCTCCAGGCAGCCGCGCAGCCCGTTGGTGACGGGCAGGCTGCGCCCGTGGCGGGCCGCGGCCAGCTGCCGCACGTGGCCGCCGAAGTAAATGCTGTCGTCGAGGTTGAGGGTGCGCAGGGTGCCCGGCGCCGTGCCCGAGGCGGCGTGCACCCGGTCCAGCACCAGCTTGGCGTAGTTGCCGTCCACCTCCAGCGTGAGCGTGTGCCACTCCCCGTCGTTCACCTGGGCGCTGTGGACCGACACCAGGCCGGGGCCGCTGCCGCAGTCGAACTTGTACTGCAGGCGGCCGTTCACGATCTATCGGAGCCGTGAAATACGGAGTTAGAACGTGGAAAACATCTGTGTGCACCGGACCCGGGGAGGTGACTCATTTCATCTCGGTTTTCCTCTTTGCGATTACGAGCGCCACAAGATTAAAACTTGGGGCGGAGAAATCGTTATCAAATCACGGAGCCCGTTACACGTCGCTGTGTGACAGCGTCGTTAATCACTCACTATCAGAAAGTACAATGTACAATGTACCACAGTGCCACGATTCCATCTTATCTTCATCAGGGAAAACAAATGTCTCCTAGCTATACTGGCTTCACACAGGCAAACGTCTTCATACAACAGTCTAACTTCTGTTCGTGCCTCTAAATACCACGAGCGACAGTTCGGAGATGCTAGAAGCCGTTAAACAATAACTCCCTATTAGCCAGCCAGGTTTTAGTCTGGCATGCAGACGGGTACACCAGACAGACCCTGAAAGGAATGTGTGGAGAACCGCTTTCTGCTTCCCTCCCAGTACTGAAATAGCTCTTGTGTGTGAGATTTCTTTTCTTCCTTCAACCCACCACAACATTCCCATCGTCCCTCGTGTGAAAGGGGGGGTTTTAAAAATGCCTTTTTGAACCCTTCGGCGTAGTTGATTGGCACACACGGCTGGATGGTCTTGTGGGACTGCGGGTCAATTTTGTGTTTATTAAGCCCTTCTGATATGGAAATGCTCCGGCTTTAATACAGAGACAAGCTCAGAAATGCAGACGGACAGTCAGTCTAGACTTAATTATGATAAGCGAGGTTTATAATTTCAGTTTGAGGGGACGCCCGAGGAATAAACAGAAACGAGGCTGGACCGACGCGTGCGCACACACAAACGCACCTCGAGGATGCTGTAGTCGGTTCCCTTGGCGTACATGACGGTGGCGTGGCTGGAGAAGGTCCTCAGCCGCAGAGACAGCTTCATCAACTCCTTGTTCTCGTTCTCCATCAGGCGGTATTTCACGTAGCCGCTGCCGCTGAACGTCAGCGAGTGGCCGTCTGGCAGGAAGTGACGGACAGTTGAGTCAAGGAGAGGCGGGGCCAACACGCGGCATCACGTTTACATTATTTTCACCACAAGCTACGAGTAGATGAAGCTGGAGGCGAAGACACCTGGATACTGTTACTCAGGTAAACAGTCCTACTTCCGGTGTTTCCGCCCTCCTGTGCTACAACAAAATAGTCCCTTCTTTTACACCATGCTTGTTACCTCTCACCACGTGTCTACGCCCTCCATCTTTAATTTATTTCATTCACACCTAAACCATTTCACAGTAACATAAAACCCACAGTGTCTTTCTGCTTTCTACTACTCTATCTAAATTAATATTCCATATTAATTATTATTATTATCCTTCATATGTATAAACTATCAAGAGGCGGGTCGGTCTTACCGGAGCATTTTCCCTTTTTGCCCTCCGGACACACACAACTGTACACGGCGTCTTTGGGATCCGCCACACACGCCAGACCCTCAGGACAGGGGTGGTTCTCACACAGGGTGTTCAGCACGGGACATCTGCCACCTAAATGACAACATACTTCCTGTCAGTTTCTGACAGACAGTTGATTGATGAATCTGTGTGTGTGTGTGTGTGTGTGTGTGTGTGAGATCGGCCCACCTTCGCACTGGCAGGTCGCAGTCCTGAGGTGCCGCGGGGACACGAAGCTGAGGCGCGCCGTGCTGTACGTGGACACGGCGGTCTTGTCCAGCGAGACGACCTCGTCGCAGAAGCTCAGGGGGCAGTCCAGACCGGCGCACAGCTTCTGCACCACCCGCACGATGCGGACCCCCGTCATCTCCTCGATCACGGCGGCCGAGGAGTTCAACTTGTGGAAGACGACCTGGGGAGAATAGAAACGTGAACGTCAGCGTTTTGGACAAAACAAGTGATTTGAATAAACTTTCTTTATGGACTAAATAATAATAGATGAATGATAGACAAAACAACAGTTTGGTGACATCTGCTGGAAAACGTTACCTCCTGAGATTGGTATGGACTCCCAGACCTCTCCAGCGCCAGCAGCACATCCAGGTCTCCCTGCTCTGAGGGCTGCAGGCTCACGAGCTGCACCTCGCTCCTCCGGACGCCGGCGATGTTCCTCAGCGCCCGCTGGAAGTTGCGCCAGTAGTCCCCGATGAACTCCTCGGGGGCGATGTTGGCGAAGCGCACGGCGATGGAGTTGTCCAGAGCCTGGCGGGTGGCCTGCCTCACGTGCACGGTGACGTCGGCCGCCGTGGTGAAGCGCTCGTCGGTCACCGTCACGTTGAGCGGGTAGTGGCCCACGTCCAGGGGCCGCAGGGCGATGACTTTGCCGTCGGAGGCGGAGACCGAGAAGAGGGCGCCGCTCTCGTCCGAGGAGGCGGCGGTGGGAGGGGCCAGGCTGTACGTGAGGGTGTCGTAAATGTCCTGGTCGGTGGCGTGGATCTTGCCCAGCACTCCTCCGGGGTATTCGTCGCCAGCGGTGGTCACGAAGATGTCGAGCGGGAGGATGGCGGGAGGGTAGACGCTCTCCTCGATTATGCGCACGCTGATGAAGGCGGCGGAGAAGAGCTGAGGTTTGCCGCCGTCCGACACCTGAACGAGAGAAGGGGGGGGAAGACACACGGGTGAGGGAATGTTGTGTGGAGTGTGAGAGGCGGCATTTTTTTCCAACAGCAGAGGGCAATCAAGCTCTTTCCCTGAGATCCCTTCCACACACTGACGGTGCACTGGATATGAAAGTCAACAAAACAGCATTTTCGAACATTCACACTTTGCACCCGGATGGTCATCAGTTCTGCACGGAAACCATTAGTCAACTCTGAGTGTGCGTCTCGTGTAACGAGACATCGCACTTACATTTCATGTCCCATCTGCCCACTCGTTTTTTTTTTTCTTCCTCCCTGTTCCTTCCTCTAAGGTGACACATCAACACCCGGCAGCTCAAACGTCTTTTGATTTACGATGCTCCTGCGAGATGCTCTCTGATGCAGTGGCTTTATTGCGCGCCGTCTTCAATACAGCATCTCAGCAAAAGCTTTATTTAGGATATATTTAAAAGGTTTAAGATGGAGAGATGAACATTGGCTAATGGGGGTGGGTGACAGGGAAGAGGTACAGAAAGGGAAGACGAAGAGATCAGGTGGCTGTGGCTCGAGGGTTAAATCAATGCAACCTCTCAGCTGTTGTATCCTCCTCTGTGCCGTGACTCACCTGCGCTTGAAGTAGGTAGTGCTCTTTACTTTTCCTATCCAGCGCCCCCGCGGCCACTAGAGCTCCCTGCTGATTGATGTGGAAAGCGTCGCCCTCGTTCCCGTCCACGATGGCGAAGGTGAAAGGTGGGCCGTTGTGGGAGGCGTCCCGATCGGTCACGGCGAGCTGGAGGACACTCGTGCCTGTCGGTCGATTCTCCTGTGGGACAACGAGAGGGGGATGAGAGGAGGTGGTGCACCCGGCCGGGCGCTTCAGCTCTACAATGTTTGACATTGGGACTTTTTTTTCTTTTTTCAAAGGTTAAGATAAACACCCACGGAGCGACCCACCACACCACACGTCATTTGATCCGTTGCTGTGTATAAAAATACTTTAAAGTCTTCTTCTGGTCCACGATGTTGTGGCAAAGCTTCTGACCAGGTTAGTTTTACAAGTGAGGTTTTGTACAAGTGTTTTGTGTCTTCCTGGCTCAAAAAAACTAACTTTTATTCTTAAGTGTTCCCAGTCCTGAACTCTGGTGTATCGCGTGTGACCTGCGCTTCTTTCTTGTTCTGCTTTAGTGAGATTCGGGGCTTCACTTTGATCATGAGACCATCGTAAGTCAAATAAAGCCGGTCAGAGACAAAAACAATGTTTCATTCTGAAGCGCTTGAGCTGTGTACAACATGTGCCGTGCCTTCTGACAGTATTTTTTAAAATTGCTTTTTTTTTTTCCTCCTTCTTTTATGTCCAGTTTTCTAAACAGACATGAAAATGGGAAACAAATCATCTTACATCCTACCTTTTGAATCTGTTTTTGTATCCACCAAATGGAAACACAGATCATCCACTCTCAGCTCAGTGTCCACTCTTCCAGCCCTTTCTTTCCATCCTTTATCTGAATCCTCATACTTAAGATGCAGCCTCTGTCTTTCAGCCCCCCTCCCCTCCCCGTCCTTACCTCTGTTGCTTCAACCTCCTACTCGCCTCTTGACATTCCAGTCGCGCAGCCTCCCATTATCCCATCCTGTTAATCCCTCTCTCTGTGTCCACTGCAATCCCCCTCTGCTCCTCCTTTTCCTCCCTTCCCGTCCACCTCATTCCCGTGCTCTCCATCTCTAATCGGCCGTCCACGCTGACCCCTGTAACCCCCCCCCCCGCTCACCTGGATGATGAGGCTGTAGTTGGCCTGGGAGAAAAGCGGCGGGTTGTCGTTGACGTCCGAGATGTCTATGTTGATCACGGCGCTGCTGGAGAGAGGAGGGGACCCGTTGTCCGAGGCCACCACCATCAGAGTGTAGCCCGAAGTCTGAGAAAGAGAAGGAAAGAGTCAGCATGCGAAGGCAACGCTGCATTTGTAATAAAAATAACGACGCTGAGATCAGTAAACAAGCTTCCCCATTTGCCCTGACACGACTCTTATCGGATTCTGCATAGGGTGCAATTAGTCCCTTAGTGGATTAAACGCTGTGTGTACAGTCAGCATTGTGTCTGCAGTTTCTCTTACTCGCTCTCTGTCCAGCTGGCGAGCAACTCTAAGCTCTCCTCTGAGCGGGTCGATGGTGAAGGGGCTGCCTTGGTTCCCGTCCACGATGGAGTACCGCACGTGATCGAAGAGAGGCCCGTCCAGGTCCTCCGCCACCACCTTCCGGATCAATCAAACGATCAGAACATCGGTCAATCGGCGATCCTTCAATGTGGATTTGCACGACAATTGAACGCCTGAGTTTAACATGTGCTTTTTAAAAAAACAACTCCTTCTCTGATGGATGCACGAACACACGATTACCCTCCACATCGAGAAGAAATCTGTTTATATAACAGGAGTCATTTCTGAAGTTGTGCTCGTCGGTGCTCTTCACTGGTTTTAAGGGGGTGGGAATTTGATTTTCTTGTCCCAGCTTCTCCAATATCTCAGATTTTCTGTTTTTATATCATTGAAAACTGAATAACTTTTGGTTTTTGCTTACAAAAGATACCGGGGTGGACTTTCCCCCCTATTTTCTTGATTTTATAGCCAAAACGACTAATCTTTGATCAAAAGTCTGATTAACCAGTGATGAAAAGAATCATTAGCTACAGTCTTACTATCACAACTGGTTTATTTCACCTGCGCACCCTAAAACACACACACACAGTCTTGAAACCCACCCGGGGTCACTTATTGATAGGGATCCCCGGGGAAATCAACAGACAGTGAGGAAGTATGAAACAATAACAGTTATTAAAATCTAATTTTGTGATAGATCATGTATATTCAGATGCATTAAACACATAAATAAATGATAAATGGCCATAAGCAGAGGGCTTTTATGAGAGGAGGAGGCGGAGACAGAAATAGACGGGAGGAAAAACGTAACATGCAAAAAGGTAGAGAGCGCCTGATCTCGGACGGCGGCTTAATGAGTCGAACGCCTTTCAATTGAACGGTTTGAGCACGTGTGTCAGATAATGCGTGAGAACAGCGGTGCAGCGAGCATGAAGAACATCGGTCCTGATTTAGCTGTGCCACCAGATGGTGATTTGCCACATGTGCAGATATGTGATAGTGTGTGCAGTGAGTAATGGGCAGAGAGGACGGAGGCTGCGAGAGAATACATTAACGGCTGAGTGAGAAGGTGAACAGTCTGGCAGATCTTGCTCGAGGAGAGAGAGGGGGGGGGGGGAGAGAGAGCATTAATTAAGGGTTACTGCCCCACAATAGGCACCTATCGTAAATGCGGTTTTCTCTTACCGCCATCACCGTCTTCCCCAGCTCCGTGTCCTCGCTGACGACGGCCGTGTAGACGTGCTGGCTGAAGACGGGCCCGTTGTCGTTGACGTCGGTCAGGTTGATGTTCACGGTGGCCATGTCGCTGAGCGGCGGCGAGCCCCCGTCTGTGGCCTCCACGGTGATGTAGTATTCGTGGGAGACCTCGAAGTCCAGCGGCTCGATCACAAAGATGTCACCTGCGGGCGGCAAAGGGAGTCAGAGAGGACTCGCACTATCTAAAAGCACATACACCAAAAGCACGAGTCAACTTGATGAAAAACATCGTGCTTCTTTATTCTTATGTATTGTATTCGGAGCATTCTTTGCAGAGGGATAAGTACTAGTGACTCATTCCTGCCCCAAGGCAATTCAGCCTGATGCCATGATAATGTTAAGGCTGGAATGCAGACTGCGTAGACTCCACAACGATTACACGGCCGGGGCAATGCAGCTCTTCATGTGCAACCCCCTGTGCCCCGTGGACTCTTTGTTCTAAACACAATAATCAGTATTGTGTGTGTGTCTGTGTGTGTGTGTGTGTCCTTGAAGCCAAACAAACCTGATACACATATGTCCCTCCTTACAGTAATCTTATTTAAAAACATTTTAGTTTTACATCAATGGTAGCTTCATTGCCAATGCTGGCACATAGTTCTTGGCCAAGGAAAGACGGGAATTTATGTGGGTTTACGTATGAGAGTCCTTCATGAATTGAAATATTTAAACTGACGTTGTTGATTCAGACACGTAAGAAAACAATCTTTCTGTTGTCTGTGGTCACCTGGATCTCTACTACAGAACCTCCTGTTTGTCCGGAGACTAAAAGAAACTCAACTTGTGTTTAAATGATGTGATTAAACCACAGACTGTGTCTGCAATCAACAGGGCGTTGCAGCCACGTCTATGCCTGTGATGATGTTATTTTGAGTGTTAATTAAGCAGCAACAGTGTTATCATAGCCTCGCACTGATCGAGCCAAACTCCCATCAGAAAACAGGCGCTTAAAGAAATCTGCGTCTATATATATATAGTTATTTTGGCATCTTTATTATCCCTTTATTGCATTTAAGTCGCAGCTAAATCTGTTGGTTTCGGGTTCGTACCGCTGGAGTAAACCAGCCGCTGCGTGCCGACTTCGGTGTGAACGCAGCATTATGGATCTTTGCACATTAAAGACACCATCTGTGTAGAAGTGTAAATCCTGGACACACACACACACACACACACACACACACACACACACACACACACACACACACACACACACACACACACACACACACACACACAAACTGCAACTGGTAGCTTTAATCCCTGTGGTGATTTGATTTAGTAATTGTATAAAATGTAGAATTAAATATCCCATTTAATTTGGATTGGAAGTAATACTCAAGTACGTGTTCACACCACTAGCAAAGAGAACGCCAGGGGCACATAAACAGCCGAGTTAAATTAACGTATAGAGGAAACGCCGCCTCCTGAAGGCGCCCACGTACCGGTGCGCGGGTCCACGCTGAACATGCCGTGCTCGTTCCCGCTGATGATGCCGTAGGAGATCTCCCCGCTGGCCTCCGTGTCCCGGCTGGCCGCCTGCACTCGGAGCAGCTGCGTGCCGGCCGCCACGTCCTCGGACACGGTGGCCGTGTACTCGCGGTGCTCGAACACCGGCGGGTTGTCGTTGATGTCCAGGACGGAGATCACCACCTGGCACAGCGAGGAGAGCCGCGGCGAGCCCTGGTCGCTGGCTCGGGCCTTCAGCTCGTAGGTCGACTGCAGCTCGCGGTCCAGGGCGCGCTCCAGGCTGACCACGCCGCTGTGCTCCTCGATCGAGAAGAAGCCGTCGGCCGAATTGACCAATGAGTAGAGGATGTCGCTGTTGAGACCTGGGAAGACAGAAAAAAGGGAAAAACGTGAATTTTCTAGTCCGTACATAATACATTACATTTAGCTGACGCTTTTATCCAAAGCAACTTACATGATATACAGTAGACCGTAGACACAGCAACGGTGAGCAATTAGGGTTAAGTGTCTTGCTCAAGGACACATGGACATGGACTAGCGGAGCCGGGGATCGAACCACTGATCCTCTGATTGAAAGACAGACCTGCTAACCAGTGAGTCACAGTCTGCCTTCATGAATTATGTCGTATCCATTACTTTTTACACGGTAGTTCATCCTGCAACAACATGAAATGTGTATTTGCACACAAAAAAAAAAAATGTCGCCCACAACTAATAATAATACTTCCTGCTTGTTAGGATGCGATGCCTCTCCGTTCCCCGGACCCACCGCTCAGCACATCAACTGAGTGAAATGTCTTCACCCGTAAGATAAGTAGCCACATCAACAGAAAGACTCCGTTAAGCACAGGGCGTAACAAGCATATTGATTTGAACGTTGATGCTTCGATTCTTAAATGATTAAAAGCGCCACCCCTCCGCTCTCACTCAGACGCATCCATCTTCCATGCAGCCTCTGATAAACAGGAGCTGTAAACGTCTGGTCCGTGGCGTCCTCATAACTCATGTCCTCCCACTGGCGGGACGCTCCCGGCAACGAGACAGAGACGGATCACGGTAATAATCATAATGCCTTTCTGCAGGTGGCCCCCCATTTGGAATACGCCATTATATGCCAATTTATCAGGTAAGTGCCCCCCTGTCCTCCGTGGATCTCATTATGATGCTGGGGAGACCACCACGGGGAGCCCTGCTTGTTTCCCATCACTTGTATCCGGTCTGATCATCCTTGAGACAATTGCCTAAAGGTAGTTCACTGCATTGTGCTGACTCTCGATTGGCTCTATCGACTCCTGTAGTTCTGTTTATGATCGTTGGCTGGAACGCTTCTGTCAAAGTAGACCGATAAATAAGTGATTAAACGAGATAATAAACAGCAGATTAATGAAAAAATAATTATTAGTTGTAGTGATATTAAAGGGGAACACAATTAGGGTTTAAATGTGTTTCCATAACGAGGAAAGTTCAATTAACCAGAGAAGTCTCCAACGTGTCGTCATTTTGTGTTGAGCTGCTCCACAGACAGTGAATATGAGATTGTGTGAACCCGGAGAATGTTTGTGTTGATTTTTATACTCAAATGAGCTTAATCACATTGCAGGGTTCTCCAGGTTGTGTGTTATTGATGACATTTATTTAAAACATGTATATAATAATAAATAATAATAATAAATGCATCGATGCATCCACGTCTAGTATCGATTTCACCATCATCAAAAACACTATTGCGATAGTAAGGTATATTGATATTTTTGCAATAATTAATTAACTACACTATGCAGTTCCACACTTAATGACCTTCAGTGAACTCTAGCTTTTGGATGTGGGAGAGTTGTTCATGTTTACTGATATTTTTGGACCGTCTTAGACCAAAGGAATAACATGTATGAATTTTGAAAATGTAGTTCTCGTTTAAAGACAATGTTCAGCACCATATGAATGTATTATTATTATAAATGCCCCCTAATCTGGAAAGCAACAACAACAGATTTCATTTGGAGGACAGCTGGCACGTCTTTCTCGACACGATTGTGAAGAACATGCATGAATCTGCGGCACCCCGGTGGCAAAGCACAACATTTCCAAACATTCCTCCAGAATGGTGGAAAGCGAGACATTGAAAGAAGAAAATAACCACAGCGGCGAGGCAGAGACACACACGGTGATAAAGGAGAAGGCAGAATCAGAGAAGGAATGTCGTGCTCGCATAACTTGAGCTTATCAGATCACGGCCAGCAGTCTGGAGGTGCTCGCCCGTCTGGTTCGTAACCACTCGGCACCGATAAGTGCTGCCTTTCAGCGGCCGTAACCGTCGGCTGAACTGAGGAGCAGCCGGGTGGGTAAGTGTCAGGCGTCTTCCAGCCAAACGGACAGGTGGATCACCGAGGCAGCCGCACACAGCGGCCAACGCCAAGAATGAATCCTCGCAGAGAGATGTGTGCACAGTCAAATATCCCTTTTCTCTTGGAAAGAGGCTTCGCACTTTGATGTTTGCCTGCTAAGACTGGAGCCTGAGTGAACTGGGTCAAAGCTGCAACGTCTAATTCTTCTTGTACACTCGACGTATTGCTTGGGACTTGCCAGTTGCGCTTTAAGTTTGAAGCTAAATAAAAAAATATGAGACAGACACACACAAAAAAAAAAGAAATCTCAATGTGTGAGAGAAATACTAATCAAATCCAGCTCTGCTTTCACTCAGTGTAACTTAATTATTATTGCCCGTGGCTAAACTGCAGGAAGCACCTTTTTTCCCTCTACCTCGCCTTCAAATGCCCTTATCCTTGATATCCAAAATGTGAGCAAATCTTGTGCCAGTGAAGCCTTGGGGAAGAGATGTCTTAATACCAGCGCTTTCCATTCACTATTTAAGGTTTCTCTCTGAGCGATCCGACTCCAGCTGTCAGTCCACACAAACCGAGGGACTGAGAAGGGGAAATGGAAAGTGAAGGCGTCGAATGGCTCGTGTTCCACTAAACTAAAAGGTGTAATCTGGAACGGCAGGTCCAATGGTTCCCTGAAGGAGCTTTGAAATGACCGTTTAAGTGCGAGGTGTGAGTTCTCTCGGTCTTATCCTCTCGGTGGTCAGCAATGCTCGCTGAGAGGTGAAGAAGCGTCAGATAAATATGTGGCCCTGTGGCTTTGCACCCAAGCAAATGGAAAATTGCAATCAGCCCTTTTGAGAGTCCGGCTTCAGAGAGAGAAATTTCATTAGAGTGTAATGGAGCTTTTAATTTGAGGGGTTGATCATTCATGAAATTCCACATTTGTTATCGCACCCTCTCTTGCCATTTAGTGTGATGCAGTCGCATAAAGGAAAGATAACCCGAGCGTTGTGAGTCCGCATTTAGCCCAGATGCATATGCATGCTGTGTACCATAATGCTAAACTCACTATACGGTGATTTTTCATTTTCAGCTTGAGTAATGCCTTTGTTTACCTTTGATACGCATGTCAAGCATCTCTTTGAGCTCTCAAAGGTTTAGCAAATTTCTTTTTTTATATTACAAATGGTCCAATCATGGCTTGGCAACAGGAACTAGGCACAGCAGGCATTGTCATGCATGTTGAAGCTGTGTGCACGGGGGCTGCACTAACTGTCACTCTGCATTGAAGGACTTCGTAAGTGGTGCTGTTTTTTTTATTTTTGTACTTTGGCCTTTTGCAAAAAAAAAAGTTTTTTTTTTTTTGTTTTACAAAATTTTGCAAATGCTCATGAATTGATGAGGTTTCTGACTTAATTTTAATTAAACAATAATAACTATAATTTTAAAACAAGTCAGCTACTCAAGTAACATGCAACTCGTGAAGCTAACAGCTAACAGCTTGCTAACTACAGCCACTAGAAATTAGAAGCTAGCTTAACCGCTGTCTGAAATTTAAAATGACGAAATATTTTTTGTCATGCGTAGCTACAGTTAATAAAGAGGCGGGGCTTAGCCAATGTTATAGCAATGGGCTACATTTCCTTGCTGAACATTACATGTTTTTAATTTCATGGACTGATTGTTTCTCCAGAATCAATGAACTCACCTGAATCCATGTCGTTGGCCAGCAGCTTTGCCACATATGTGCCGATCTCCGTGTTCTCGAAGACCGTGATGGTGTACGGGTCGGACGAGAACTGAGGCGGGTTGTCGTTGACGTCCTCCACGGCGATGTGGACGTCGGCCTCGCAGTAGCGCCCTCCTCCGTCCACCGCCCGCACTTTGAACCTGTGCTCGTCCTGCTCCTCTCGGTCCAGGGGCTGGGACGTCTTCAGCTCCCCTGCAGGTGAGACAGAAGATATTATGAGCAAAATAAACAGATTTCATAAAACACAATCATGTGTCCTAAAGCACTGAAACCCCCTCCGTCTCCTGTCTACTCACCAAGCAAAAAAAAAAATCTAAACAACCGTCGGCTTTCACGAGTGAGAAGAGGGGGAATAAATAAATAATTGAAAGGCGAAAGCAGGAAAAGAAAATGCCAAAGAGAGCAGAATGATGAAGGAAACCATCAGAGTTGGCAGCCAAGCGCCTCTTGGAAGTATCCTGGGATGTGAGGCAGCCAACGTTACCACAACCTCTCTGGAAAACTCGGGAGCCTCTTGGCGGTCCTCATCTGCAATAATCCTACTCGTCTGCACCGAGTGAAATAAATAACATCCCCTCTGCATAACAGTAGCACTGCTGCTGGAAACCGAATATTGAGGGTTGCCAGAAGACAGCGGGATGGTGTTGTCGCCTCGGTGTCAGTCTCTGAGATTATTAAAATCCCAATTTTGCCATTACTTGTGGATTCTACGCCCGCAGCAGAGACATGCTGTATAGCTGTTTAGATCTACTGGCTTAGTTTGTTTTGTCCTTTCATGCGTTAACTTGGCATTTATTTTAAAACCAGGTTGGCGGTGATTAACTGGCATTGTTTTTCTTTCTTTCCACCCCCCCATGCTCTTATTTTTCATCCCAGCAGCCAGATGGAAGCTCTGATTTAGAGGGTCTCCAAGAAGAAATTATTTGCAGGCAAGAAGTATAGCGGTCATAAATTGAATTTTAGTGTTCGACTCCGTGTTTTAGTGTCGCTATGGGTCTTTAAGTTGCCCCGCGGGGAAATGTTCTTGGCTCTTTTAACAATGAATAAGTAAATAACCACCGGGCGCAAGAAAACACCCCCTCGCCTTCTCGTAATGATTCCTGCACATACAGAAACACAAATACAAAAGAGACTAGAGGCATCACACTTCTCAAATCAAAGGCCGCTGTCGTGCTGAGCTGCCTTTTGGATTTTGTGGCTCCAAGCCGAGGACCAAGAGTGTTTCATATGAGAGACTTTAACACGAGGGTCCCACGTGAAAGTCACACAATCGATACTGTTCTTCATGTAAGTAAGCATTTTAATCCATTGCTATTCACACACAGACACACACACACACACACCTGTGTCAGAGTCAATGATGAAGAGTTCAGATCCAACTCCCTGGAGCTCGTAAGAGATTTGGGCGTTTGAGCGGATGTCAGCATCTGTAGCAGAGACCTGCAAGACGAGCCTGCCGGCGGGGGAGTCCTCTGGGACTCGCTCACTGTACAGGGACTGGGGGAAGGAAAATGGAAGTGGGAGATGAATGAAAGTGAATACCGGGAAGAAAATGGCACAACAAATAGACAAGTTACAACACAGTTGAGAAAAGAAAAATGGACTTTACCTTTTCACATACGGGGCTGTTGTCATTGGCATCCAGCACCTTGACCTCTACCACGGCTTTGGCCGTAAAGATGCCGTCGCTGGCGGTAATGTTGAGGAGGTAATTGTCCTTCTCTTCGCGGTCCAACGGCTTCCTGACGGAGACCTTCCATTCGTTTTGAATGTGTTCGATGGCAAATTGGCCAAGTGGGTCCCCTCCTGTTTGGTGTTAAAGAGAATATATGTACCACTTCAGAATGATCAACAACTCGGAGGCAGGGAAGCAGACGGAGTCGTTAAAAGAGACACAAGGATGAGACTCTGGCCTGAATTTTAAAATGCATCTATCAATAATTACTGGAATCTTTTAAGAATTCATCACTGTTTCACAAAGCAAATCCTTATTTCTAATTCAAATATGTTTATTACACAAAAAATGAAAATGTACATGAGCTTATGCTGGATGATTCCTCTAAATATTCCCAGACTTGGCATACTTATTCACACTTGCTAATTAGCACCAGAGGAAGTATTCCCCCCCCAGTCTATTTCAAAGCATTATTCATATAATTATACATTTCTGTATTATGATGACCTTAATATATGCCTTGAGCTTTGGCCGATTAGGCAATAACTCAGAGTACTAACAGATAATAGAATTGTATAATGTTTCAAAGATGAGATATTTTCATCATATTAAGTGGCATAAATGGATAACCCCCCTCAGAGTATCGAATAAACTCTCTGGGCATACTGATTATGCGTTTCGCAATATGATAAAACACCCACCTGTGATGAAGTAGTTCACATGTTTATTGATGTCCTCGGAGTCATCGTCTGTGGTGCTGAGGATGGCAATAACCCCGCTGGGTGGAGGGTCATCTTCACTAACTGTGCCTTTGTAGATCTCCGCAGTGAAGCGGGGCGGGTTGTCGTTCACATCGGCGACGGTCACCTCCACTCTGGTGCCATTAATGTGCTGGACTTTGTCGCCTTGGTCCGTGGCCAGGACGGCGATCGTGTACTTGCTCGTCTTTTCGCGGTCTAGCTCTTTTAAGGTGGTCACCCATCCGGTTTCACTGTTGACCGCAAACAGCTCGGAGATCTCCTGCGAGTTCTGCTTGGGGTCGAGGCTGTAGACCACATGGCCGTTGGTGCTGGAGTCTAGGTCGGTGGCTTTGACTTGGATCACTTGAGTCCCGCTTGGAAGGTTTTCCACAACGACGGCCTTGTAAGGGTCCGACTCAAAGACAGGTTTGTTGTCGTTCAGGTCTTTCACTTGGATGTTTACATTTACAGAGGCGACTATCTCATAGTTGTCCTGTTTGGTTTGGGAAAGCAAAGTGAGCTGGTACCATTTGGTCATCTCATGGTCGAGGCTTTTCTGAAGCTTCAAGGCTCCGCTGTCTCTGTCGACTACAAAGACCTCGTCTTCATTGCTCTCGGGAGTGTTGCCCTTCACAAGGCTGTAGACGACTGGTTGCTCACTCTCGGCCTGAATGACGTCGATCTCTGTGCCGATTGGAAGGTCTTCAGCAATTGTGTAGCGGTAATGTGTTTCAGCGAATTTAGGAACGGGTGTCTCTGGTGAAACAATCCTGATGTAAACCTGGACAACTGAATGTTTGGGGGGATTCCCAGTATCCTTCGCCCTCACGAAGAATGCGTAGAGCTCATTTTCCAGTCCAATGAGACTCTCTTTGGTTGTAACGACCCCAGAGGTTGGGTGGATTTCAAAGTTCTCTTCCACGTTTTCAACATCTGCTTCGATTGAATACTCAATGTCAGCATTGCTTCCCTCGTCCATGTCTGAAGCAGCAATCTTAACCACAGAGGTTCCCCTCGGGACGTCTGATGCAATGGTGGCTTTGTAGTCAGCTGCCCTGAATTGTGGGGCATTGTCATTGACATCTGTGAGAATGACATTGACTACAGAAAAACCTACTTTTCCACCTCCGTCTCTAGCTATGAGAGAAATAGGAATAACCTTTTCGATGGTATTTTCTCGATCAAGGCTCTCAAGAGTTAAAATCTCTCCGTCTTCGTTGACAGAAAACTTGTCTTTTGCAAAGTCATTGACAATTAGGTATGTTATCTGCCCGTAAATGCCTTCGTCGTCATCCGTCGCCTTTGCTTCTGCTACCAAGGTACCAATAGGTGAGTTTTCAACAAGCTCGACCACGTAGTCCACCTGAGAGAAGGTGGGGTTGTGGAAGTTGGCCCCAGTAACTGTTACCACGACGAGGGCTGAGCTTCTGAATACACCGTCTGATACGGACACGTTTAGGTGGTAAAGAGGCTGCATATGTGGCCTGCGGTGGTTGGAAATGGCAATGGCGCCTGTTTGTTTGTCGATGGAGAAGTTCTGATCGTCATTGCCGGATATTATGGAGAACTCCAACGTATTGGAATCGGAGCTGTCAGCATCCGATGCCTGGACTTGGGTGATGAAGTGTCCACGTGGGGCCAGTTCACTGATAGTAGTCTTATACGTGTGCTCTGTGAATAATGGAGCGTTGTCGTTCAGGTCGGTAACGTCTATCGTCACAGTGACATCGCCGGACAGGGAGGGAACGCCTCCGTCCACAACCCGGACCCTCAACTTGTGCTGCTGGATCTCCTCATGATCAAGAACTTGAGCTGTCGAGATTATTCCTGTGTCGCGGTCGATGGTGAAGCTACTCTTTCCCTTCTCTTCAACCAGCTGAAAGAATACTTCTTGGTTATTAGCTGTATCGGCATCTTTGGCATCAACTTGCAAAATGGAGGTACCGATGACAGAGGCCTCTGAAATATTGGCATAGTAGGCCTTCGACAGGAAGACAGGGGCGTTGTCGTTTACATCTTCCAGAATGATATCAACAAACACTTCAGAGTGTGCGCCAGTCAGAGAATCTGTGGCTCTTACATTCAACTTATAGGCCGGATGTGTCTCAAAGTCCAGAGGCTGAATCACATGAATTACCCCTGTGTTGAAATCAATTGAGAACTGTTTGAAAGGATCTCCCTCTGAGATGGTGTACACGATACGAGGGCCTTCAGAATCATTGGCCTGTACATGGAGAACAGGTGTGTGTAACTGGATGTTTTCAGGGATTTCAATGCCGTAAAACGGCTTCTCAAACACAGGCATTGCTTTGTTCACAACTGTTATTGGAACTTCTACTTCTGCTGAGAGTGCCGCCTTTCCATTATCCTTTGCCACAACAACGACGACAAAGTCGGTGTTGAGCGAATCCGTCTCAAATTTCTTTTTGAGGGAGATTTCACCGGAGGGGGTAATTTGAAAGTGCTCCTGGTGATCCTTTAGGTCATAATGGATATCTGCATTCGGGCCAATGTCTTTGTCCACTGCCGTGACTTGTCGGATGACCTGGCCTTCCTCTGCGTCCATCTGGACCAGGGCGTGATAGGGAAGGTTCACAAACATAGGCTTGTTGTCATTTTCATCTTCCACCGTCACAGTTACGAGAACATGAGCCCCGTCTTCAGATTCGTCCTCTCTGGTGACCTCGACCACGATATCAAATGCGTCCCGCGCCTCTCGATCGAATGGTATCCCAGTCGTTGAGATGACTCCGGATGTGTGGCTGATTTCAAATCTTCTGTCAGGGTTCAAGATTTTGTAAAACAAGGGCTCGTTCACCTGGTTCCCAACAGCAGCAATGACTGCAAGTGTTTTCTTCTCTGAAAGGTTTTCTTGGACGGAGGCTTTGTAGGACTCCTTGGTGAACTTTAGTTTACTCTCCTTGTTTTCCTTCACGTTGATCTTTACTGTGGCAACAGCGGCAAATCTACCATCAGAAACTCTAACCTTTATTTCATATCTACTCCTGAGCTGTGTGACATTCTGAATAGAAATGATGCCAGTGATTGGATCAATTTTAAATTTATCGCCAATATTTCCCTCGGAGATGGAGAAGAGAAGTTTGGAGTTGGGCCCAGAATCTGCATCTGTGGCGTTGAGTTTAACGACTTCCACCCCTTTGTATGTCGGCACTATGACGGTTGTATCATACAGTTCTTGGCTAAAAATGGGCGGACAGTCATTAACGTCAATGACTTCGATGGTCACGTTGGCTGGGGTCTCTGCAAACAGACGTGGCATTCCTAGATCATGCACCTGGACTGTGAAGCGGAAAACACTCCTCTGTTCATAATCAAAGGGCGTAGTGATTCTGATGGCTCCAGTGCTTGAGTCAATGGCGAAATAGTTATGAGCAAAAGGTTCGACAATTTGGTAGATGAGCATGGCATTCTGGTCGCAATCGGCATCAGAGGCGCGGATGACGAAAGGGGTGTTTTCATGAGTGAGAACAACGCTGTTGACGGGGGCAGATTCGCTGATGACTCCCTTGAATTCTCTCTGCAGGAATACTGGAGCGTTGTCATTTTCATCCTTCAGGTGAATCAGAAGAGTTGCGTTGCTGGCAAGTCCCGCCATGTTGGTGCCCTGAATGACGAGCTTGTATTGAGAGGCTGTCTCATAATCTAAGGCTTTCTGGGTCACAACCACCCCTGAGTTGGGGTTGATGTCAAATGCGTTGTTGATGTTGCCACCTTTTATTTGATAGAAAATAGACGACTGGCTGTCGGCTGTGACCAAGCTCACAAAACTTCCTGGGTGGACCGATTCACTGACTTCTGCAGAGAACTCCTTTTCGGTGAATCTGGGGGCTGCATTGTCAGAAACTGTGACCAAAATGTGTACAGTGGCTGTGGTTGACAGCGGAGGTACTCCACTGTCAGAAGCCTTCACAGTGAGTTCAAACGTGTTCTTGCTGCTGCGATCAAGCTCTTTGGCCACTGCGATCGTCCCAAGAACAGGGTCGATGGCAAATGAGTTTGCAACATTTCCTATAAGAAAGAGACAACACAAGTAGAATATATTAATCACCTGTGATATGTGCCTGGTGATGCTAAACATATATTGAATATGTAAATTTTTTACACATTTTCTAAGCATTTGTAATTTCAGAAATGCTAACGTATTTTCCAAGCCGGTCATCCTAATCGGTTTCACTCAGAACAAAGCGAGCTACAATTGAGTCATCTTAGCTATGTCAAATATGCATACATTCAAACAAAAAGCTGAGGGCCACATGTGTCTCGCTAATCTCTCACAACAGCATATTGTAGGAGAAAATCGTGGGAAATTCTGAGGCGGGATCTACCCATTTCTGGTGTATTGGGAGATCCTCTAGACAAAGTCTCCAATATTCTCCTACTCTTTGTAAAGTATTCCATTCATGATCAAGATCCAGTGGGCAGCACGGCTCAAGATGACTCATACATTTTTTACGAGCTGATTTAATTTGCATTCATTTACAATGAAAGCTTTCTGCTACGAGAAAGAAAGAAAACATAACTGGGGAAACTGCGGATCAACAGAGTGGCACAGCGGCTTTGTGAGCGGTTACCTGATTCGATGCTGTAGACGATCTCCGCGTTGGAGCCCTTGTCTTTGTCCAGAGCTGTGACCTGGAGCACAGCGGTGCCCACGGCTGCGGACTCAAACACACGTCCAGAGTACGGAGGGCCTATGAACCAGGGTGCATTGTCATTGGTGTCGTCCACGTTGACAATAACGCGCACAAGGTTCCTCTTTACTGGGATGTCCTGGTCTCGAACCTGGAGGAGAGCCATTGAGGAGGAGGCGGTCAGACGGGAGGGAGGACGAAAGAAGAAGAAAAAAGTTTTCCAACCCGCGAGCGATAATGCAGTCCTGAATATTAACGTAAAAAAATAGCTAACTATTCATTACATTACATTTAGCTGACGCTTTTATCCAAAGCGACTTAAGCAACGGTGAGCAATTAGGGTTAAGTGTCTTGCTCAAGGACACATCGACATGGACTAGCGGAGCCAGGGATCGAACCACCGACCCTCTGATTGAAACACAGACCTGCTAACCACTGACCCACAATCTCCCATGTTCATGTTTTGAAAAGCACAGCAACAAACTAGCTCATCTCACTTTCATTGATGTTACATTTTCTAATGAAGCAAACAATGAAAAAAATGAACTCAATTAAACCGCATGTAGGAACAGCTCATAAAAGCTATTGTTAAAGTTTGTTGGTTCATACCATGACGGTGAGGATGTGGCGGTGCATCGTCTCGTGGTCCAGGCGCTCGGCGGTGTACAGAGTGCCCGTTCCCGGGTCGAGTCTGAACTTCCTCAGGCTGAAGGGGTCGGTGCTGCTCAGGAGCGTAAAGGTCAGCTTGTTCTTCTCGTCTCGGTCCGTGGCGCCGATCTGCAGGACCTCGGTGCCCGCCGGCTTGTCTTCAGGCACGATCACCTCGTACACCTGCTGGGAGAACTGGGGCCGGTGGTTGTTGGTGTCAATGACACGGATGAGCACCTACAGGAGAAGAATTGGAGAGAATATGTATTTTAAAACCAGACGTCCAGCATCTCCCAAATCATTATCAAAATAATTCTGAGGTTATTATGTGAGCCTGTTCTACTTTTGTCACTGTGCACTGTCACGTTTATGAGAATGACTCAACCGAAAGAAATGTTGCACGTCACTGGTGTGTATGCATGTGTCTGTTTGAGAGAAAGAAGTGGTCACCATACTGGGCTAAGATTCTGTAAGGGTTTGGGGTCCATGTGCAAACACTATAAAATAAAATGACAATAACCAGCATAAAAGTTTGAGTGTGAATTTACTCAATGATTTTAAACAAACAATACGTGTTCAGTACTGTATAATTATTTGTATTCTCTCCTTCCTGCATCCACACACACACACACACACCCAGGCTCTTCAGTAATAAGCAGCGTTGTGTAGATATAGAACAGATCAATGCGTATGATGGCAAAAGCAATATTTTAACTGAATGGCCACTTGATGCGGCTCATAGTGAAAACAGGAAATCAATGGTGGAAAAACACAATGCATCTAAATGAACTGTGAGCTACACACAGGAGCAGGTGATTAAATTAAGAGGACACAGCCGAAAAAAAAACCATTTGACTGTGAGCTGTCAGCTGTGGGAAGTTAGGAGGCCGATCCAGGTACATTAACAAATACACAACACATCTAAAACGTCATCGACGTTTTAGGAGGGTTTAACATCCTCAAACATTTAACATAATCCTGCTAATGTTATCACAAAAACCGCTCACTCATGAAACAAATCTCCACGCGCGCGCCGCTCGCTTTCGGGCCGCGCAAAAGTGCCGTCGCGGTGCTTTTTCGCACACTCGCACAACAAAGAAATCCAGCATCCCCCAAAACTGTAAAATTCCACTGGGGGCATGTTTTATCAACACCAGCCACTCGTCTACTGGACTTCCGACAGAGGATTATGGAGAGCTGCTGGAATGCCATCTCTGCTTCCCAGACCAGTGCGGGGCTTCTACCGTTGCCAAACACGGGGAACAAAGGGATCAGCCCAGATTAGACACCTGCATACCAAACACCAGGGGGTGATGTCCCGTAAGGAATCCGGCAAAGCCGAGCGGTTTGGGTGCAGGAACAGTGGCGCTCGGACCAGCTGACCAGGGGTTTTTGGTCAGATCTCCGGTCGAAGCGACTGCCCACTTTTTGTTTTCCGGCGTAATACTGTTTGTTGAGCGCTGTGAGCCTATATCAGAGACAAATATAGACTCAATCTGACAGCACTGATAACACTTACAATCTGCTGTGTGCTGTGATGTTGGCAACGCTGCTGAAACTCACAGATGTCATCTTGCAGGGGGAGCGCTGGGCTGCGTGCTGTCTGCCAGTGCTGAAAACTGGCGGCGTGCCACAAGTCATGTGTCGCAGGCGACCCGCGCCACACTGCTAATCAGGACGCGTAATGTAAAATAAATACAATTTCCTGATGAGGAATTAACCCTGTAAAAAAGGAAGCATATGAAATGTGGGCCTCGGGTGTGTGTTGCACCCTCGGCTTTTCTCATTCCAAGCATGTCTTCTCCCCATGTCGAGCCAGACATCCTATAGCCCCGGATCCGCCGTGTCGCACAATCCATCTTTTACACACAAACACACACACACACACAGATGTACCTGCATGCACCCACATACGCGGGCTCATAAAATGCACGCATGAATCCGCACAAAGAAGCCGCACAATGTGTCTCAATCTGGCCGGCGTCAGATAACGCGTCTTGTGAATAGTGCGGAAGGTGGCAAGAGCTGATAATGCTGTCAAGAAGCAGAGAGGAGTGGAACCTGGTCAGTGGTATCCGCATCTCGCTACAATGTGCTATTTCAGATGGTTTAGCGAGTGCACAAAAGGCTATTCAGCCTCCATGTGCACACAGAAACTAGCCTTTCCTTTTTTTTTTTGCGAGGAGGGTCGACAACACTTCAGAGGAACTTTGCCCCCCGGACATCACAAAGCGGCGCGAAGAAGAAGAAGAAAAAAAAGTGCTGCAAGGGTGAGATGAGAGGATGAAAGAGAAGTGACGGGGAAAAGAAACCAAGACGGCTGAGGGAAATGGTCGAATATAGAAAGCACCGGTTGTGGGCGGGAATTAAATAAATACACGAGAAATTAAATACAATAGTCAGCTTTGATACTTACTGAAGGCAACACATAAGTATGAGTTAACAAGGTGAACCTTCCAGTGGGACATGAAGGGAGCCTTTGTCATGCGGACTGAGATAACATGAGGAACGCGAGGCCGGGAACAGATTGTGAGCCGAACAGCTTGAGGTACTTCTGCATGGCTAAGGGAGGATGTCGTGTCGCTGGGGGTGGGGGAAGGGAGGCCGGGCCGCATGCCGGCGAGGTGGCCCGAGCTAGAACGCGGCACATCAGCTGATCCGTCGGAGTCGCCTTCGCAGCGCCACAATGGCTGAGTGGAAAGCACGCGACACGGACCTCCCACAGGCAGCGAACGCAACACCGACATCGCCACTGGAGTCCAAGGCACGGCCGGATTTTAACATCACTTTCAATCTTCGGCTCTTTTGAAAAAAACACAATTATAATAATAGGACACCGAGAAACAAACGTCTGCTTAGGAGATCACAACGGAAACGAAGCCTTCTGGATAATGAGACACCTTTTGTGTTTCTGTATCCCCAAAAAAAGAGACACACGGGGGGCTTTCAGTGCGCTCATTGTCCTCCTGTGCCGTGCGGAGGAGAGGAAGCCCCCCTGCCAGGTGGCAGATTCTGGGCAAAGGCAGGGCGCTGGCAGCCAGCACTCCAACACGCTCCCAAAACAGGAATAACTCGGCCCACTACCCACACAGGGTCCAGTGCTCTTGTTTGCCTTTTATTCTACACAAACAGAGTAATCATTACCGCCGCGCGCCCGGACAATGAATGGGGAGCATTTTTTGAAAAAATGAAAAAAAAGGAGAGGAGAAGAGAAAATGAAAAATTCAGAAAGAAAGACGAAGAGGGATACGAGAGAGAGAGAGAGAGAGAGAGAACAAAAAGCTGGGAAAAAAAACATTCCAAGGAGAGAGAAAATAGGCCAACCCGTCTGGCTGCACCGCTTCCACATGACTTTGATTTGAGGAATAGATAAGTCTAAACTCTGAGCCTTCACGAGGTGTACTGTGTGTGTGTGTGTGTGTGTGTGTGTGTGTGTGTGTGTGTGTGTGTGTGTGTGTGTGTGTGTGTGTGTGTGTGATCGGGTGGATCTAATTTGCAGCAAAACTCTGTTTGACTTGTTTAAGAGACAACATGCTGTCGACAAAATTCCCATTCAACTCCGTCGGCTCAGGATCTTTGAGACGATCTCTTCTTGGATTAATTTAATGTTGCAAACATCTATTTTGCACACGATAAAATATAGATATTACAGTATGAGTGTGCAATGGTTCATCCCGACTCTGTACAATCGAGTAGATGAGCTAAAGGGTTAACACCACGTTCCTGCGATGACTGCAACCTATCTCAAAAAGATAATTAATACGTTTCAGTGTGTCACGATAAACGTGAACGCCCCAGCAAGAGGGGCATTTTGCTGAGTTTCCGTTAAACCCCTGCAGGCAGAGCAAACAGCGTCAATGCCGAACAATGTTATCGGATAAACAAGTTAGTAGCCAAAACACTCAGATGGCTTTTCCTGAAACATGAAGCACTCAGCGCGCCGGATCCTCGGGACATTCACGGCTCTCTCGCAAATATGTGCGAGTCGGCCGCACTGAATGCGACCCGTCAAATATGGAAGGAGAGATCGGGGGTCTTTCTCACCTCTTTTTCTAGACAACAAAAAGGGGTAAAGGCCAACACAAGTTCTGATAATACTGCATGGCCTTTCTGCAGTCACCTATTTGGCTCTCAGCATATCCCAGGCAACTGGCCTAAATCACATCACAAGTGGGGTTTATGGAGCATACAAATTCAGTAAATCCGTTCCCTCTGTGGAAAACAGCTGACCTACAGTGGTCGGCCGGGTGTGCAGGACCGGGGCTGCGTTTCGCAACTTGCTGGCCTTGCAGCGAGGCTCTTTGTGGGGCAGTGGCTGCTACCGTCTGTAGGAAGGAGGAGGAGGAGGAGGAGCCGGGAGTGGACGCATGGCGCCCTGCATGGCTTCAGGGAAACAGAGTTCCTCCAAAGATGAAACCCAGGTCCCCCCAGAGTGACTTAAAAGTTGCAAAACTTCCAATACGACTGTTGCATTGCAAAAAAAAAAAATCACAAATCTGACTTGCATCTGACTTACGACCACGCATGAACGTCAGAATTGAAAAGACACGGCTCCATGTGACTCGTGCTGTTCACACTCTCATGACCAGATTCACATTGGGGCCTCTCGCCTGCAGTGTGAACGGAGCCCAGCGCCTCTCAGACTCAGCTGCCCGCTAATACATTCAAAAATATGCACGTTTGAAATGTGCAGACGGCGCAAAACAGCTCATCCGATACGCCTCATCGGATGAACTGTACCCGTAATTATTCTTTGACCCATTTCTTGCCTGAAATCTGACGGTTCACTGAAGCTGTGATGGCTTGAAGAGACGGACGTGTTCATCATCAATCGGCGCTTCCGGTAAAACAATTTGCGCTAAGTATGATATGATAGTTTTGGAGATGGATCCTTATCTTGAGGATAAAAAGCGATTCTTTCACTTCCTGTGTTGTGCTGCGTCACGGTGTAAATTAGATACAATCTCATCAGCTGACACGTCGATGTGTGGAATATTTCCAACTCCTTAATATCCGAACAGGCCTTGAATGTCCTGCATTAGCCCATTTGAATAGGTTAACCTTTGAATGTGATTAATGGACTTAGAATGTCAGCGTGCGCCGCTGTTGGTGAGAGGCTTTTTAAATAAGTGTCCGTCGTCAGGGCTTTTTAAGAAAGTGCTTCGCGAGCGGAGGAAACTGTGGCTGAGAAAATAGGTGCTCGGCGGCCGTTTCCAAGGTTCTGAACCCGAGTAAAGGACGCGCTGCCTCCTCGGATGAGCCGCAAAATGCCAGTAAAGGCGGCGCTTCATCCCGGAGGCTCAGCGGAGCACAGCCGCCAGATGATGAAAGGCTTCATTCATACGGAGTGACAACAAATGGATTCTTTTCCAGCTACAGTACTTTGAAGCCCCCCCTTTGAGGACAAAGGACAACACATTTTGAATGCCACCGTCCCATATGACCCCAACGACAACGTAGGAAACCTTCAGAATCTCATGGACAAGGCATGACCATCCGAACAAAACAAAAAAAAGACAACTCGCATGCTTAGAAGCTTTTTATGGTGGCGCTTCAGCGCCCGGTATCAGCTGGGGAGCGAGATGTACGCAAGAAGGATTTAATTTGCATATTAATGTATGAAAATGCAAGTATGCAACTGCTTTTTTTTTTAAGTTTCATCTTTCATCAGAGTGGTTCACACTGGGTCTTATGGTTCAGTACCTAATGCTTGAAAGCCTGGATTTTGCAGCTTCCCACTGTCACATGAGCGTACCTGTGTGTGTACGCATGAGTGTAATGCAGTCGCTTATTTAGAGGAAAGACTGAGGCAATCTGTTCCTCTCGGAGAAAGACAAAGGGAAAGGTTTACAGGTTCAGAGAGAGAGAGAGAGAGCAGACGGAGGAGGGGAGGGGGGCTCAAGAATGTATGTAAAAAAAAAAAAAAAAAAAGGTCTCTGGCACCATCATCACAGCCGCCCTGCGTCATGAATGAGACAATGGAAGATTCCTGGAGCTCAACGCTCAGCCGAGATGGTAGAGGACAGCCGAGCGGGGGGAACACAATCCACCAATATCGCGGTGTTGAAAACTTGCTCAACAAAAGGAGTCCTCATTCTTTTCGTTCTCCCTGTCCAGTGAGCCGATAATGAAAATATATCAGTAAATCTAGTGGTAAAACACAATTGAACCACAACCCCACAGGCGGCAGCAGACGATGAAAAAAAAAGCTCTTAAAACAGCACAGCCGTACTGGATCACATCCCATATTTCTTCTTTTTTTTTGTGTGTGTTTTCTGTCCATTTCTTCCCCGGGCTCCATTACACAGTTGGAAGTCAGGTCATGTCGGGATGTAATGAAACTCAAACCTGTAAACTGTCAGTGGAGAGCGATGACGGCGTCCCGACATTAAACATTTTACAAGAAAAATAAAAAAAAACGCCACCGTTTTGGACCCAGCCGCTTCCACCGGGTCCCCTTTGCCTCCTGCTATCCCTCGCATGAGGAAAACAGCACCATGACAACTGCCTCATCAGCTCCCAACCGTTTCATTAGTGTTTCAATTACCTGGGTGCTGACAGTTCGTGTCCCATCTGTGGCTTCCACCGTCAGGTTGTAATTTGATTTCTGCTCGGCGTCCAGGGGCCGGGCAACAATCAAGGTTCCGCTGGCCTTGCCCACGTCAAAGCGGCTGTCATAATTACCACCTGTGGAATTTTTTTTTTTTTGGGAGAACAGACAACAATGAAGGACAAAAGATTAGCGGCAGCTCGTCTTTTAGCGGTCCGCATGGAGCAAGGTTACACAAACATGGAATTGGAGGCGCTGGGACGGGGGAAATAAACATACATTTTCTGCTGTGCCGATGCGGAAGATGAGAATGAATGGATGCACTAATGTCGATGTGACTACCAATCAGTGCCGATTTGTTGTTTATCCAAAAAAGCCATTCACATGATAGCTGTTTCATGCAATTCGCCCCCCCAAAAACACCCACGGGATGATACACACAAGTGATGAATGCAACACAAAAGAAAAGAAAACACGGCACATCATTTTATATGCTGAATTAAATGATGCTCCACCACACAACAGTACGTAGACAAACACATGGTAAGGAGGGGGTGTTTTATCTTAATCAAGCCACAGGTTCAGGGGGGGGGGGGGGATGCGGCACGACATCAAACCACCGGGCAACAACACGGTTCAACCACGGCCTACGAGGGGGGTCCCAGCAGCTACCTTCTGCTGTACAGTTGTGGTCACAAGCCATCTGAAGGATGTAAAACATCTCCGCATCCTCTATGCCGTCTTGCAAAAATCCAACCACACAGAACATTCCAGAGAAAAAAGAGGGAAGCGGAAAGCCGAGCGCAGAGAGAAGAGAAGAGAAGAAAAAGAGAAGAGACGTGTCAGTCAGACATTGATTAGAGGGAGGACGGGCTGGGAGGAAAAGGGAAGAAGAGGCAAGCATTTTTGAAAGCAGTGAATTTAAGTCTTCTCATGCATTAAGTGCCTATCAGAAGTAAAAAAAACAAAAAAAACACACGTTCAAGAAAGGACAAATTGAGTTTTAACACTTAAAAACAGAGTTGCCAACTAAAACTGAGAGGAAATATTCAGTATTTCAGTTGGATCGCCCAGGGGAGCGATAAAAGCACAAATAGGTATTATTTGTGAGTTATTCATTCATGATAAAAGTCTAACAGTGACATTTTGAAATATGGTTTAAAGTTCTGCTCAACAACTAGGACCGATCCTCCCTTAACGTTATGCCTGTTTATGTTTATGCCATTAAAGCTACATAAGCACTAAACATGTGAGTACTTCCGTATGTAAATGATCAGGCAGCTGTTAATATCTCTTTTCAAATATGGGATTCAAGGGCTGCTATAATTCACATATATTTCACTAGGATAAAAGTTGATGCTAAGCTAGTTTAGCTTACTCCTGGAGTCATTTAGCGTTAGCTTTAGCTTAGGCTAGCTGATGCTATCGTCCCTGCTAGCTTAAACTTTAAATTGGTCTCCTGCTTTCCAATTGTCTGGCGCTCTGAGACATTTATACATACGTTTTTTATACAAAAATCTCAGATTTATATCACAATTATTTCTCATTCTCAGAAATGCGAAAAATCTTATTTATTTTTTTGGCCAAATATGGATTGGCTGCATTTTGATTTCTACCATTAACGGCTTTTTAATACATTTTCCACACACATCACACACAAGCACTATGTTAGTCTTAAAAAAAGAGTTATTCTCTAAACAGCTACGACATATTTCTATGACATTTTTTCTTTGCCACAATTTATACACACACACACACACACACACACTGAAAGAGAAGCAATACCTGTGATTTCAAACCACACGGGGACATCAGAGGACTCGGTGGCGATGACCCCCACCATGTGCGCCACGGGGTCGCTTTCCATCACAGAGAAGGTGAAGGGGGACTCCTCGAAAAGCAGGAGCGCCGCATCG